>OU696696.1:221044814-221772314 GCA_916050605.2 Platycheirus albimanus
ACTTCCTTGTTTGCCCGGTTTAATTTTTGTCTCAGAAATCTGGATTTACCAGAATGAAAATATTAATTACCGTATAGAAGGTTACAACTTCCATACGAAAGCTAATGAAACGTATTCTGCAGGTGGAGTAGGAGTTTTTGTACGTGATTCATTGGATGTTGATATTGTTTGTCATAGTTTATTGTCTGCTGATGTATTAGAGCTTCGTTGTCGAATATGTAACCAGGTGTTCATCTTTGTTTGTGTATATAGATTGCATGCCCATAGTGTAGAATTGTTTTTGGACGAATTTGCAACATTTTTAAAAAATCTTACGTCAGCTAACCTTGTTATCCTTGGTGACTTAAACATTGACATTTTAACTTCGAATGCTAATTGTGATTCTTATCTCACTTTGATTGCCGAAAATGGGTTGTCTTCCATAATAAATGAACCTACGAGACTTACATCACAGTCTTGCCTTGATCATGTTTTTTGCCGCTTCAAAGAACTTTGTCCTAATAATATTTTCGGTATTAATTTTGATCTGCACATATCGGATCATAATATGACAGGAATATTGTTGAAAGGCTTAACGGCATTGAAGTCGAAAAAAAACACAACACCATCTATCATTAAAAAGATAAAGTTTGATCTTCTTAATATGTCTCTCCGTTGTGAAAATTGGGAAGCAGTTCATGCTGCTGACAATGCTTCTAATGCATATAGTACTTTTTTGCTCACCTTACAAGCTTATATAAACAACAACAGCTATACCTACTTACCGAAAAAATCTGAAAGGAAATTGAAGCCTTGGATAAGCAATCACTTAGTTAATATAATTAAATATAAAAATAAATTGAGTATTAAGTGTTTGAAGCATCCATCCAACCATATCCTGAAGGAACGTTATAGAAAAAAGTGTAAAATCGTCAACAAGCAAATAAAATCCTGCCGTGATAGATATTATCAAACCTTATTAAATAATTCTGTTGGTAATCCTAGAAAAGAGTGGAAGGCTATTAACAGTATAATCAATCCTAACAATTCTAATAAGTCGAGTCACATTGTATTGAACAGAAATGGAGTTCAGTTTGATGAGCCTTTTGATGTTGCCAACATATTTAATGATTTTTTTGGTTCAGTTGGCAACCCAAGTATATCTGAACCTAGTGTTTGCTTGGCTCAATGTTTTGACCTTGGATTCGTGGAAGATACTTTTCAGGGAAGTTTTTACTTCGACCCCATTACTGGTTCTGAGGTTAACAGCCTAATTAACTCGCTTAGGAAATCGCATGCGTGTGGGGATGATGGAATTTCCAATTATATTTTGAAAATGATTGCATATAATGTATCTGACATCCTAGCTCATTTGTTCAACTTAAGCATTTGTTCTGGTGAATTCCCTGCGATTTTAAAATGTGCTGTTGTAGTTCCAGTTTATAAAAAAGGTTGTAAGAAGGAGGCTAATAATTATAGACCTATATCTCTGCTGTCCTCGATTTCTAAAGTCTTCGAAAAAGCAGTTAAAAACAGAATGCTTTGTTTTTTGAACCGCAGGAATTTTTTCAATGCGTCGCAGTTCGGCTTTAGAGAAGGTCTTTCTACCGAAGATGCACTTCTTGACTTTTGTTCGTTCATTAACAAGGGCCTTGATGACAAATTATATTGTGCCGGTTTATTTGTTGATATTAGCAAAGCGTTCGATACCGTTGATCACGAGGTTCTCCTTCATAAACTATACATGGCGGGCTTTCGAGGTTTTATTTTCTATTGGTTTGAGTCCTACCTTAAGGATAGAACTCAAAGAGTTAAAATTGAGGATAAACTGAGTGACATTAGGATCTCGAACATCGGTGTTCCCCAAGGGTCCGTTTTAGGTCCCATTTTGTTTCTTATTTATATAAATTCTCTGTTCAAACTTGAATTTACAGCTAAAATAACAGCGTTTGCAGATGACTTAGGGTTAGCCTATAATTCTAAAAGTGCTCTTGATCTAGTAGCTGATCTGAATCATGATATTCATCTTTTGCGTATCTGGTTTTCTAAACACAAGCTTAACATCAGCAACAAGACGAAAGTTATGTATTTCAGCTTAAAAACTAGAGATTCTCCTGACTTGCAAATTGTTTTTCATACTCAAAACTGTTTGAAATATAAGATCACTAATTGTTTAGGCAATGATAATCATTTAACATACGATTCAGAAAAAAATTGCTGTGATAGTTGTTTCAAAGTAGATGAAGTAGATGAATTCAAATACCTCGGTGTCCTCTTTGATACTGGTATGAGCTGGTCTAGCCATATTGCTGCCTTAAAGATATATTTACGCTTTACACTTCGCAATCTTTACCACCTCAGAAAACTCTGCTATAACGGTACCTTAAAAACTACTTACTTTGGTATATTTCATTCCAAGCTTCAATACGGCATAAGCTGCTGGGGTGGAACATATCACTCGAAAATTCAACCTCTTCTCATACTACAAAAAAGTGCAGTAAGAATGATTTGTGGCGCTACGCGGTTAACATCCACTATTGAGCTATTTAGAACCTTAAACATCTTGCCTGTCAGACACCTTTACTATTTTAAGACCTCTAAGATTTTTTATATGAGAGGTGGTTACTTACAGAGCCCAATTTCTGATATGCTCAATACAAGAAGCTCTCGTGAATGTCTTGTATCTGTCCCACATTTCCGTACCACGCATTTAAGAAACTTCTACTCCATTGTGTCCTGTAAACTGTTTAATACGTTACCCTTTTGTATTCGCTGTATTCGTTCTTTACCGCTATACTTGAAGAAAGTTAAAATTTGGCTTTTTGATTGCGATCATAGGCAAATCGAAGTTTTGTTAACCTACGTCCACTAATGTTCAATTTGTTTTTGTATTCTGTTTAAGTTTCTATTATTAAATTAAAAACATATTCTTTAAACACATCTCACCCCATACATTAATGTTCGCTTAAGACTGTTATTTAATATTTGCTAGAGTGGCTTTTAGTACTATTAAAAATTCATAATAAAAAATGCCACTATAATCTAATCCAATTCTATATTATTATGTATTAATGTATAAGTTCTTTATGTCTATATTCTAAATTATGTAATAAGTGTAAGCAAGCATAATAAATAGATATCAAATCAAAATCAAATCAAAAAACAAATAGCGGACAGATTCAAACATGCAAAACTGTTTGATACAGAAAAATACAAACTAGCCATGAAATCCACGAACACGGCCTCCCAACTATATGCTAAACTTAAAACAAAAACGGACAAAATGGAACATTCGGACCTTATTTACAAAATAAATTGTAAAGGAAACCCTAACGAAGAATGCAGCCAAACTTACATAGGGACAACAAAACAGAAACTAAAAAACAGACTTTCAGGACACAAATCGGACATAAAAAACAATGCTCCACAGAAGACAGCACTGGCAGCACATTGTCTCTCACACAACCACACACCAAACTTTGACGAAACCAAAGTACTGCAAAGAGAAGAGAACCAGAGCAAGAGATTAATTATAGAAACTCTCCACATAATACACACAAATAAAACAATGAATAAAAAAACAGATACGGACAACGTTAGCTCCCAATACAAACATCTAGTGGAGAAGAGGAGACAATTCAACAACTAGATTCATGTTTATAAACTTTTTTATTCTTGTTACTTGTTAGTTTGACAGTTTAGTGCTAAGTTCAACTTTGTTTTTCTTCTGCGTTTTGTAGAAACAATGGTTTAAATTAACTTTTTTGTGATAATTATTGTAAGTAATTGTTGTTTTTGTAAAACATGCCAAAATTGTTGTAATTCATGCTTTTCAATGCTAATAAATGTACATTTATAGTTTTTTCACCTGAAGATGTCCACAGACATGGACGAAACGTAGTGACACAAACAAAAAACCTTGTTTTATTTTTGACCTGAAGCCCAAAAAACACCAAAAAAAAGTTCACTCATACATACAACTATACAACACAACCATTCGTTTCGAGATCATCGGTCACGGCTTTCTGGAAGCATGACGCTCTCCTAGAAAACAACCGTGGTGGGATCTAACGAAACATACTCACACGCACACAAACACTGTTTCAACAAGTTGTTGGATATGTTTTCAAAACTTGCCAAAACTTACTCTCACGCACACAAACAACGTTTCGACAAGTTATTGGATGTGTTTCCAAAACTTGTCGAAACATTATGGACGAGTTCAGACTATTTCCCAACTAAAACAATTTTCGAAAAAAATTGAGAAGAATTAAAATCGAGGAGAAGGCTCAAATAAGCTTTTTCCTACTACTCTACTACTATCGCGCGGGATTCGAAGCGTGAATTATTTAACAAGCTATTTTTGGAGATACAGAGAGGGGCATTACTTAAAAGCCATTTTCAAAATTCTACAAAACAAATCTTACACGCGTTAAAAACCCATTTTGTACATTAAACAAATTTACGTTATTTTAAGTTAAAAGTTAAAATTAATAAAAATAAATAAATTATTGGCACAACAGCTCCAAGCGGGGCCGGGGCCTGTGACTTACACTCTCAACCATTCCTGTGTGTGCGTTGATATTCTGCAGGAATGGAAGGGACCTACAATTTACCGCCGAATCCGAACGGCTAACAGAGAAGCACTTCCATGACATTAATTACTCTTGGAGGATTTGTCACTTCCTCGCAAGAGGCAGTACCCCGGAAAAAAAGTTAAGGTGGCAACTTCAGGGATCGAACCCTGAACCTTCGGCGTAGCAGTCCGACACACTAACCACTACACCACGGGGTACTAAAAGTTTAAATTACGTTACGTTAATTAGAATTTTGAAATAAAAAGATAATTGTAAGATGTTAAGTTTTTGGTGGTTGTTTGATGTAAGTAAGAGTCCACCTGACTCGTTACTTCTTCGGCTCGTCCGCCGGCTCTTCTCGTTTTCGAACGTCGTATTTGAACACCTGCTTTTGTTGCTTTTGCAAAATAAGGCTAGGTACACCACTGGTTGATGAGACCATGGTTGCCCTCAACTTCGCCAATATTTTGCAGCCACAACGAGAAAAAGAAAATTGAAAAAGAACGACCGAAGGGAAGTTTTTGTTGCGGTAAAATTTACCGTAACAAATTCCACCCTTACCTCCCAAGAAATGTGTTTACTTTTCAGGCAAAATAAACCATTTCTTCAGGCTCGGCCAGGATTAGAGGGTAAAAGAACAGGGTGAACAACACAACACAGGGTTACCATCATATAAGAAAAAGAAAAAAAAACATATTAAGTGGCACGAATTGAAAATATATAATTGGACAATTTACCAAAAAAAAAAAAAAAACAAAGTACAAAAAAAATTACGATTTAAAAGAAAGATTATGGGACTTTTGACTAAGTGTCAATAAATGGCTTTAAATCCTTTACGTGCCACGTTCCTCGATCCTTCCCTTTATCGTCTATCAGGAGGTATGTCCAAGGTGACACCCTCCTACTGACCCTAAATGGACCAACAAATTTGGTCGCTAATTTAGAAGCAAAATAATTTGCCGCATCGGAAAGAGCATAATTCCTACGCCAAACGAGATCACCAGGTTGAAACTGTATGTCTCTTCTCCTCAAATTATAAGTTTTAGCGGTCTTATTTCCCGCCGCTTCCAACTCCCTAGCTATCACCTGTCTCAGTTTCTGAAACTGCCTAACGGTATCCCCTCTATCTTGGTCCCTATCACTATCACTAATCCCTACATCATGGCAACTAGTTACCATGTTCCAAAAATTCACAAAATAAGGCGAATCACCTAACACCTCATGTTGCGAAGTTCGGATAGCACAGGCCACTTTTGCCAATTGCATATCCCAACTCCGCTGGTTTTCTGGAACATACGCTCGGAGCGTAGTCTTAATTATTTGGTTGATGCGCTCCGCAGGATTCGCTTGCGGATGGTAATGCGCCGTATACCGAAGTTGTGACCCGTACGCTTCACTAAGCGTCTTCAGTTCTTTGCTATGGAACTGGGGACCGTTGTCACAGACGATCCACTTTGGAACACCGAAGAGAAGAAAAACGTTTTCTTCCAAATCTCGACAAACCGCTTTCGCCGTTGCGGACCGTAACGCGAACAACAGGAGAAATATACTAAAATAATGGACGACCGTTAAAATATATATAAAAAAGCGCGACGACTTCGGAAGTGGACCAACTAAGTCCACACAAATCATTTCCCACGGTTGGGAATTTCCCACCCTCTCAGTCATAAGACCAGCTGGCCTCTCATTCACCGGTTTCACTTTTTGGCAAGTCTTGCAACACCTAACATATTTTGTTATGTCACTCCTCATTTTGGGCCAGTAATATTTCTCTGCTACTCTAGCAAAAGCCTTTTTAACGCCCATGTGTCCTGAAAGCGGAGCATCATGGCAATCGTTTAGAATCTTTGCCCTATCACCTTTCACTACAACTAACTTCCACTCCTCATTCTCGTTGTGAACAACAATATGGTTCACCCTAACATGTTTATAGAGCCGCTCATCCTCAACTCGCCAGGATGGGTATTCTAACGGGCTCTTTTCTACCTGTGATTTCATTTTGATCACCCAAGGGTCCGAATCCGCTTCAGAGACACCGGCTACTTCGGGTACTTCTCGCGACAACATATCAGGAACGACATGTTCTTCGCCCTTTCGATGGATGATCTTGAAATCAAACTGTTGGAGCCGAATGGCCCAACGAGCTAACCTACCCTGCGGATCCTTAAGATTGCTTAGCCAGATCAGTGAGTGATGATCAGTCACGACTGTAAATCGAACACCTTCGAGATAAGGCCGTAACTTTTCGATCGCCCAAAGAACCGCTAAGCACTCTTTTTCGGTCGTAGAGTAGTTCCTTTCATTCCTATTCAATGACCGACTCAAATAACAAATGGCTTTTTCGCCATCCTCAAACTCCTGCGAAAGTACGGCCCCGATACCAAAATCTGACGCGTCTGTTAACAAACGGCCGAGAAAAATCCGGACATGTCAGAATCGGTGCCGTAACCAAATACTCTTTGGCTTTCCTAAAACTCTCCTCACATTCTTGGGTCCACTCAAATTTCTTACCTTTCTTTAAGAGATCGGTAAGAGGCCTAACTAAAATTGCAAAATTTGGCACGAATCTTCGATACCAAGAAATAGTCCCTACAAAACTCCTAATCTCCTTCACGTTTTTCGGTGGAGGAATCTTCATCATGCTTTCCACTTTTTCCGGGTCTACATGAAGCCCGTTCCTATCAACTACATAACCTAGAAATTTCAAAGAAGGCCTACAGAAATTACACTTTTCCCTACCTACTTTTAAGCCAGCCTCTCCTAACCATTTAAAAACTTCTTTGAGAATTTTTAAGTGTTTTTTAAAAGAATCGGTGACAATGATAATGTCATCTAAGTAAACAAAGATGAACGGTTCTAGATCGGGACCTAGAACGTCGTCAATAAACCTCTGCCATGTCGCTGGTGAATTATGGAGCCCGAATCGCATCCTACAAAATTGAAAAAGACCCCACCCTTACACGGTAAAGGCTGTGTATACGCGATTCTTCCTCCATTGGAATCTGCCAATAAGCAGATTTAATGTCTAATAAGGACAAATACTTCGCGTTTCGAAGCTTGTCCAAAATCGCCGAAATAGTGGATAAGCATCCCTATCAGTAACCTCATTCAATTTCCTATAGTCAACGCAGAACCGATAACTGCCGTCTTTCTTCTTAACGAGAAGTATCGGCGATGCCCAAGGACTCTTCGACTTCTCGATCACTCCAGCTTCCAACATCTCTTGGAGTTCTTGATCGATATAATTCTGAATCGCGGGCGTAACAGGGTAGTATCGTTGCTTAATTGGTTTTGCGGACGTCCTAATCAACTACGTTCAACTAAGTTGGTGCACCCTAATCCCTCGGTCATTGATTTAAAAAGTTCTCCTAACAAGTGTTCTAACTTCTTATTTTCAAAATCGTTCATGTCTGTTACCGAAGCCACCATTTCCTGGCTCGAAAAAGTCCACATACCAGATCTCAAATCCGGGACTATGCCCGATAGTGCCCAAAAGTCGGCACCCAAGATCAATTGGTGTGGGAGGTTCGGTATTACCAGACATTCTATTAAAATGGATCTATTCTCAACCTCTACTGGTAGAGAAATAGACCCAGCTACTCCTACACCTGCTCCATCTGCTAACGCTACTGACCCAACACTACTCTTTTCTAATCTAAGTCCTAATTCTTATAAAATTTTCCACCCGTCACCACCCACAATGGTGCGAGAGGCTCCTGAATCAAGAAGTCCCAAAAATTTGACTCCATAAACCCTAACTCCTAAATATGGTCTACTGTCCCTACCGCTTGCCGCTAAAGTGAAACTGAGGTGTACTTGTGGTACCAGTTGATCGCCAGCAGACGACCTAACTAACGCCGACGGGTCTCCTGTCCTGCTGTCACAAGAGGCCATTCCCGATTTCCCGAACACCGCCTACAATCCCTACGATAAACACCTACAGCCCCGCAACCGAAACACTTCCTTTGCACAGAACAGTTTTGTGCCAAATGACCATCCCTGTTACAATTGTAACACCTAACTACCTGTCTAAAAGGGTTCTCTGGGACTGGAGCAACAGCCGCAACTCGGTGTTGTCCGGACGAACTCGGTTGGTAACCACATTCAGGTTCCAACAAATGCCTACCTCTACTTGGTGGAGTAAAACTGTCCACGTTTACCTTAAGGGTATCTAGTTCCCTACCTAAGATAGCAAGTTCCTTAACCGTCTTTGGTTTGGCACTCGCTATCTGAACCTGATAAAAGGGGTCTACGTTTTTCCTCAATATAGATAACATTCTTCCCTCTGATAAAGGTTTCGACAATCTTCGGAACAATTTCCTCATAGTGGCAAGATAAGCGCCGAAAGTTTCATCCTTTCCCTGCGAACGCCGATTTATTTCTTCCAATAGAAGATCATCGTAATTCGCAGGAAGGAACTCCGCTTTGAGTTCCTTGACGAGTTCTTGCCAATCCCCTAAATCTTCCCTAACCGTCCTATACCATATAAGGGCCCTACCCGACAAAAGCTCCGAAGCGGATTTGAAAAGGTAGGAGTCCGGAACATCGTTAGCCAGACGAAGTTCCTCCACTCTTTCCAGGAATGAATTCACTGATGCTCCATTAGAGTCAGCAGTAAATTTCACCCCCCACTTCCCTACACGTTCAGTGCACTTCTGTTGAACGACCATTTGTTCAACAAAAGGGTCACCCCTATCAACCCTATGTCCCAATGGGACCCTAACACTAATATCATTGACTGATGGACTACTGCCAACACGCATTGGTTCAGACAATGACCCACCAGCCAATCCTAAGGCAGACCGCACACCACTTGGGGTCTGACCAACTTGTCCCTGAAGTTGGGTTTGCGTTTTAACGGGAGTCTTTCCTTTCTCAAACTCTTCTTCCCTATCGCTATTCTCACTATCACCGGTGAGATCTCCTAGCAAACACAAAACTTAATTGCGAAGTGAGCTGATTGCATCTTCTTCGTCTTCTGCTTCACAAGAGGTCCTGGCTTACCTACCTAAACACCACTCAATCTTTGTTACAATCTTAATGTACTCCGAAGACTTTGGATTCTTCGGAGGTACTTTAAGAAGGCCCCTAATCTCCTCAATTTTAGCTTCTATAGCATCCTTTATCTCCTCATAGGTGAACGGCTACACCATGCTAACTTCCATCGAGTTCCTCTTAACGAGCAACCTCGATGACCACAACGCTTTCCGCATTTCATTTACCGACCCTACTTTTAAGCCCCTGACCTTCATCCTATATTCATATTTATTTAAAAAAAAAACTGATTAATAACACACGAGAAACTAAAAAAAAATACTAAAACAAAAATAAAAAAACTTGGCAATCTTTAAAAAAAATTATTTTTATATATAAAAAAAATAGGTACCTACACTTCAAGAATCTCTTTTTTTTTATTCGCCCGATAATAAATAAACAAAATTTCTATTAAAATTTTCACGAGAAAATTCTCACGTTGGTGGCAACCGTAAACACCAATCATTTCTTCTAAATTCAGTAACGAAAATACTCCTATCACTAAAAAAAACTCAATTTAATCTTTACTCAATTGTCAAAATATATAACACTAAACAAAAATCTCACGCGAGAGAAAAGAAATACAAAAAAAACTATCACCTATCACTGAAACACACTCAATTTGATTTGCACTCGATTTGCAAAACAAATGTCACGACACACGTACCCCACACGAGTAAAAAAAAAACAATATCTAATAAAACAAAACAAAAAAAACTCTAACCAAGGTATATGAACCCACAAAAAAAGATGAATAAAAAAAGAAATTGAGAACAACAACAAAATATATATATATAAAACAAAAGACACCACAGAGCACAGAATTAAAAACGAGTTTACAAAATAAAAAAAGAACAATATCACCAAAACTCCTTGCTATTGCTGCAATCTTGCTACTTGCTGGATTCCCTTTCGCTGCTCCTCCTATTTGTCCACAACACTTTTTCTTTGAAGAGGAAAAACTACACCAATAGAAAAAAATAAATTAGAACTTTTTTTGTCAATCAAAAGATTGATGAGAAAAAAAACAACACACAATACAATTAAAAAAAAACCCTTCTACTTTGTTTGGGCCCCACGTTGGGCGTCACTTTATTACACTTTTTTCCGCGGTACACGATACGGTAGGGGAAAAGGAAATATTTTAAGTTAAATTATTTGCAAAAAAAAAATTAACACCGCGAGCAATTAAATTAACAAAAAAAAAATGAAAAGATTTTAACGCGCACCGACGGCGACACAGACACGATAGTTAACTATTTGTTTACTAACTCAAAACTCAATCTGCCACGAATAAAGACCACGAAAGCGAATGCGAAAAAAAGTGTAACAACAGCTAGATCAGAATAGCTGTCACCACGGCTGCTCAGCTGGGGTGGGTTCGGTGGAAGAATTTTGTATTTCTTTTGACAAACTTGATTGATTCCGCAATCAAAATAGTTTATCAAAAGAAGAAAATTTATATGTTTACACAGTAGGGTGGAAAAAAAAGCGGGCGCCAGGAATTTTTTTTTCCTAAAACCGAATTAGAAAATTCCAAAACTAATTATGGAATTCGAAGAACCGATGTTTTAAATAAAAAGAAAGAGTGCTATATTTAAATTGTTATTTTATTGTTTTGGGAAACCATGGGACAGAAGATGCCTGGACAAAAACCCAAAAGACTTTTCAAATAAAAAGGGAATATACAAATAAATATGGCCGCTTGGCTCAAAGGAAAAATTGAACAAGCTAAATAAAATAAAAGCAAATAAAAGGCAAAAAAGGAAAGTAAAATGGGTTTTTAGCAATTAAAGCGCGTCTCGAAAATTGTAGTAACAAAGTCGTATACACGTTGAATATAAATATATATTTTAGAATTTCAAATATATATTTATATTCACAATCTAACACCAACTACTTATCTCTGTTTAATGTCTCCTTTCTCCTATCTCCGTTTAAAATCCTCAATCTTTCACGTCTCGAATCTTGTTTCTTTTTTTCTTTTCAAAAATCCTCGCTCAGTCTCAAAAAAAAGTCTCCTCCTCGATTTTTTTTTTCTTTACCAAAATTCCTCGAACAATCTTTCTTTCTAAACTTTTGTATATCGCGCTTGTAAGTCTCTCACCAGAGTGCCTTCCAAGCTCATTTACATCAACATCTTTCTTCCCTCGTCCATTCCAAACGTTCACTCATCATACAACTATACAACACAACCATTCGTTTCGAGATCATCGGTCACGGCTTTCTGGAAGCATGACGCTCTCCTAGAAAACAACCGTGGTTGGATCTAACGAAACATACTCACACGCACACAAACACTGTTTCAACCAGTTGTTGGATATGTTTCCAAAACTTGCCAAAACTTACTCTCACGCACACAAACAACGTTTCGACAACTAATCTTACACGCGTTAAAAACCCATTTTGTACATTAAACAAATTTACGTTATTTTAAGTTAAAAGTTAAAATTACGTTACGTTAATTAGAATTTTAAAATAAAAAGATAATTGTAAGATGTTAAGTTTTTGTTGGTTGTTTGATGTAAGTAAGAGTCCACCTGGCTCGTTACTTCTTCGGTTCATCCGCCAGCTCTTCTCGTTTTCGAACGTCGTATTTGAACACCTGCTTTTGTTGCTTTTGCAAAATAAGTCTAGGTACAACACTGGTTGATGAGACCATGGTTGCCCTCAACTTCGCCAATATTTTGCAGCCAAAACGAGAAAAAGAAAAGGAAAAAAGAACGACCGAAGGGAAGCTTTTGTTGCGGTAAAATTTACCGTAACAATATCATTTATCAAAGCAACGAAGAAATTCATCTTCTTGCTATATTAATTGATAAAACAGAATAATCTTACCTCAAATTATGGGTGTACATCCACTTCTTTATAGTAATTCCTTAGTTGCAATTGCAACTAAGAAATAATTGCCTCCGATGAGGTCTTTAAATGGCCGCAGCAAAATGCTCAAAAAAAAAAATGTATAAGAAATTATGATCTGCACTGGCGGTGTTATGTTGTCGAGTTGATTCTTCAAAGTGAAAACGGAATCCACAACCGATTTCCTATCATGCTTTCTTCCTTTCCAGGAAGCCAACGCCCTGTTTTCCAGTCGCTTTCTAAAACTACATTACTCAATCTGTTCCTTTTTGACACGATAGGTGGCGTTAGAAAATAGGTATTGAGGAGTAGTGCGCACTGCACCACTTTTTGGTAACTAGTTTCTGCCATTTGACGGGTGTGTCAAAACACATAATCAGACGCAGATTTTTATATTAAGGGTGCGATTGCCCTGCAAGAAGTTAATCCGTATAAATCAAGGTATTGCAACCAATGGAATTCTGGTGTCACATGGGATAATTTGGCATGTCGCTTCTGAATGTCATTGGTAAAAAAACTGACAGATCAGATGATGCATGTCACATAGTCCAAGACTTCAGGACAGCGTTATAATATGTCTGTAATGATGGCATATGATTCGCCCTGCTTTATTTTGACAAGTACGTCATCTTGAGGGTATGTGTTAAGACATAAGGGAACTCTAGGTGAGGTGTCAAAACTTTAATTGGTCTGTTCGATTCGCGATATTGCGTGTATCAACTGAGATAGTTCTTTCAATGAAAGGTGCTGGAATCACAAGGTTCAATTGATGGTGTCGGATCCATGTACGACTCAATTTATGAGACCATATTGGATAAGTCAGTTCCTAGAGACAATGTCGCCTAGGTCTATGTCCAATATTGCGAACAACAGCACGGAGTATTCTGGGTAAACGGACGATATTACTGACAGATTAACTTGGCCACACTGATCGGGAAACTCGCTATAGTGACAGATTGCCTCACCCAAAGGTGTTTACATGGTCTTTACTTTCCTGCTGCTTGGGTGTAGTTGACAATTATCTGACGGTTTTCCTACTGGACTGAAATTTACTAAGCCACGTATGTGAGTGTTTGGCTCTACTAACTGACGTGAACTACTCACCTACAATTTTCGTGCAGACGGGGTATAATTCGCGTACCAGTGAGTACTTGTTGCTTGTCGCTTTGATGCCCTTCCATTAGCACTGCGGATTGCGCATGCGTTGGAAGGCCATTTAAAATTTGGGAGTAAGTAGATTCCTTCCTGGAAATGGACTCCATTTATGAAAGTGGATTTCAACTGTGGAATCTTCCTCCGGGGAGTTGAGATAAGTTGCGTTCAGCACAGGGTGAGTAAATAAGAGGTCTCTCACCTAGATGGCACCAGTTGCGTACACTGAATGTATGTGCTGGCGAGAAAGTTTTCCCTACACATCTTTCTTTGTTACAGAGTTCACCTTCCGAAAGTCCAGACACAATCGGTTCTTACCAGGTTTGCGTACAAGCACCACTGGGGAACTTCATGCGCTGGAACTTTCCTCGATGACTCCTAACGAAAGCATGCGATCCAACTCCGCATACATAAGAGTTTGTATCACCGGAGATACAGGATAGTACCTTTGCTTTATTGGCTATTGTCTATATAATGCTGCACTAGGTTCGTTTTCCCGAGTCCATTGACTGCGAAAAAAGGAAATCTACGAACAACAGCTTCTAGTCGTTTAGACTCTTCATCATTCAACTAAATCTGGTTTGTAAGTCTCTCCTCTGGCCCACCGGTCGTAATTCCTGAAAGACCCGCAATTACTTAAGGTGCGATCTGGAATTTTTGCCAAAAGTCGACGCCTAAATATAGACGTTGGTTTAACGATGGCACAATGTAAAGATCGATATCTTTTGTCACATTCTTGTATTGGATCGCCGTAGTGATCACTCCCACTATGGATTGCTTGTGTCCATCCGCCGTGGACACGGTAGTCTCTACCTTCCTTACCGTAACATTCCTATCCTTCAGGTAGGGAAGTATGTCAGTGCCTAAGCAGCTAATACTTGCCCCTGAATCGAGAAGACCTAAGAAGTTGTCTCCGAGTAGACCGACCGTCACATATGGACGTGGGTCATTCGATTCTCGGCCTAAGATTGCTGACGCTATGTTACGGTAAGTAGTCCGCTTCCGATGGAAGCGTTCCCTTATCCGTCGTATCCGTTTGGACAATTCTGGAAAAGTGACAATTCTTTTACGCACTTCTTCGGAATAACGTAGCCTTTCATGAAAGGATTTACGATATAATGGTTCAGTTGTATTATTAAAAAAATTCAAATTTGTATCAGGTTTGGGTTCTACATTCAAAGAAGGGATTGTTCTACAATCATTCTTGTCATTGTTCGGTAATTCATTGTTAGTTTAAATCGGTTTCAAAATTGTTATTTTTGGAAGTTTAAGAGGCTTTTTTGGCTTAGACACTTGAACTCCGGCTACGCCTAATCGGAGCGAACCCCCCCGGTTAATGGGTTCCTCCTCCTCTCGTTTCTCGCTGCACATTTTGGGCATGTTGGACTATAAGCATCTGCTAATCCACAACGGAAACAAAAAATATTGTTGGCCTTGCTGTTGCAGTCGCGGAAATGATGGCCAACTACATGGCATTTCCATCATTTGTGTAGCTTTGGATCCCTTTGGATCGCTTCGACGCTACTAGGTTCTAAAACAGCTGAATCTGGAAGTGGCACTTCCTTCAGCTCGTTAACATAACGCTTAACGGGTGGACGTTGTGCCGGTGGCACGAAACTTGGACGCATCGAGTCGAATTGGGATTGAGCCTTCTCAATAGCACGGCAAAGGTATACCAATTACCTAAGACTCGATGTGTTGTAGGTGATGAGTAATTCGCTCATCCTCCTCCTAACATTTTTTTGATAATCTCTATCAGCTCTCTCTCTAAACGTGGAGTCCTCATCTTAGAATTAATGCTCATGATCGCGTCATAAAAGTCATTGAATGACTCACCGTTCTACATTTTTTGATCCCAGAGCTTACGGAAAAGTTCTGTGTTGGTTTCCTCGAAACCCTCCTGCACCTACTGCCGCCGCTCAGCCTTCAACCCAACCACAAACCTCAACTTCCCGTAATGATAAGAACAAACCTTCTACCAGTGCAGACGCTTCACGCGCAGTCACTGTAAACGTTCCAACTGGAACTATTGGAGCAAGAAGGATCCTGACTGAACCACTGCAAACAGTCGACGATTTGGCCGCAATACTAACACCTACATATCCACCTGCAGTTAATCGAGAAAAGACAAAATAGGCTAAACGAAAATGTGTTCAGGTATGTGAGGGCGACATTACGCTACTGCTGACGTACATCGGTTATTAAACACCAACTACCGGTTAGCCCTTCATGTCTCATCGCATACCATCACTTCCTAACATCTATCAAAAATGACCATAATCTTCAAATACAATTGGGAAGAATAACAACTAAAAGAAATACGTTGCGTTGTAGTTGAAACAAATTGGGTAGAAGTTGAGCGAATGACCAGCTTCTACAGCTGACGTGCGTCGGGCAAAAAGCACCAACCACCGGTCAGAAGACCTGCTCATTCTACTCTCATACGACCGGAATCTCAGACATCACCATTTGGACATGTCAACACCTCAGCTACTGACGACCAAGCAAACAACTGCTCAATCCGGACAGAGATCGAAGACATGTTTAAGAGACGAGAGGTGGAGGAAAGAAGGTAGACCTAATGCAACAGTTGACTCAGGATAATTTCAACCAATCACTGGACAAAATAGTGCCTGCACTGCTAACATCGATGGCGTTCCTCCATCTAAGAAACCTGATCAACAAATAAAACAACAACTTCCATTCACAAATTGAAAAATTTCAAAAATTCTCAAAAATTCCTAACTTTGTTCTATGTCGCTCTGAATCGACCTATCTTTCATCAATTCTAATCACATCTTCGTTAACTAATTCGGGCCCACGTTGGGCGCCATCGGTAACGTAAAAATTAATAGGAAATAAAATAATATTTCGAAAACATTCGAAAACAAAAGTAAATATTACCAACCCATGTTCGGTAGAAACCCTATGAATGTCCCTACCCAAAACCAAACCCCCATTGATAATAACACCCAAAGGAAGAAGAAAACGAAGCGAGAAGAGACAAGCCCCATACATCCTTAATACAACGACCAAGACACGGCATCTCCATCAGCAACAGACCGCGTATCTGCGTTTACAGCTTCCCTGAAAATATAAAAAAAAACATACTTACACCTAGCAAACACGGCCTCCTGCCCTTCTCACTTCCCTTCTCACTTCCCATCTACCCTCTCTTTTCTCATCCTTATTTCCCTATCCATCCCCATCACAGAAGCACGAACCATCTCACAGCGTACCATAGGTTCTGACTAAAAAACACCGTAGAACAGCCTAGTGAGTACCTGTTAGCATGTTCGCGCCTATCCGCTACAAGCAATTGATGTCCTTCTTGTAGCTCTGTTGTGTCGTAGCCTACACCATAAAAACCAAGGATTCTACTTATACCCCATACTCACAACTAGAATTGATATGCGGAATTTAGAACCGTTATATATATTCATCCAGAGACTCTACTCCGGATCGCATCTGCTAACCTAGTTGTGGCTACCTACTTCTGCCCTGAAGGGATGGACGCGATCCTATGCCGGCAACGCCCCCTTTCTCGTTGACTGCTCATTGAGAACAGTCAATCAGAACGGCATGCGACAACGTAGAACCGTGGTTGAGATCGACCGTCGCGGTGGCTGGCAGTACCTTAGCCATGACTAGCTCAGCCAGGCCGTGGGCACTTGCTCCGGGATCTACTTAACCGGTGTTACCTTTTTTTTTCTGCCGACCGATAAGCTCAAGATGGGCGAGTTCGAATAAAATGTTAAAATGCTTAAGGACCCTCATAATCTTCAAAGAAAAGACTTGCAAGAACTGAATGAAACAAAGATTGATTCATGGTTGCACCTCATGAAGAATATTGAGAGTGAACGTAGGATACAAGTGAGGAATCGAGATTGAATTATTATTTTAATCCGTAGAACGTAACACGTAAGTATAAAAAAAACTAGCAAATCATAGGTGTTCGTGATTGCGATGGCTTTTGTTACCTTCCGTCCACTCTGCTACCACGATGCTGTGCAGAAGGTGGAGGATGAGGTGTCTAACTTAGAGGGGAGGGAGGATCAAAGGTGTTTATGTGATCCCCCTGGTCTCTCAACCCGCCCAAAACGCAGAAATCAACTCTCCTACTAACGATCTTTGGCTGTCCGCGGACCTATGAGTCCCCACAACTCAATAAAATTTTAGGCAGCCCCTGAATAAGAAAGCAAGCAAAAGAAAATTGCTTGCTTACTGTAATTCCCTAACTATACCATTGTACCTATCAAAGATACTGTACCAAAACCAAAGAACTCCAACGTTGCACCATGAATAAATTAACGGTACTTCATCTTTACCCCACCTTGTTCCGTCCGAAGATGTACGAGGGTTACCACCCTCCCTATAAATAACTTAAGCCATCATCGTAAAAATCTATAAATGTCTTCAAGAAAATTTTAAGTTCAAGAAATAAACTCACTGAAAATTTTTTCTTTAAACATTATAAAAATGTTGAATAGTATATTCAAAGTAGGAATCTTAATATCTAACAGAATAATATTTTAATAGAAAATACCTTAAATCTTCTCCTAAAACTAACCTTACTGAATTAACATATGGTTTTATATCATCGATACTTTATATATCTTATTTGAATTCTTTAACTATTTCAAAAGATAGCAAAAATCACAAAAAATTGGAAGTTTTTCAAATAAATATCTTTAAGCTTATCATCAATCTATAGAACAGTGCCTATTCAAAATAAGAATCTTATCATGTTTGATAATACAAAGTGCAAACAAGGAATTACCAAAATTATTTTCATTTATGATCGTTAAATAATCTTAGAAATGTGTATTAAAATCTAAAGTCGATTGATAGTATAAAAAATTAACGATGCTTTGTTGTCGCGACGGTATGATTCGAACGTCTTCTATTCAAGAACGCAATCAAGAAACAAAGAAACTTTAATAAGTGTCGCCGAATAATAAATTTTGAAATGTTTAAACCTAAACACAAAAACAGAACGGGATTCTTCAGACTATTTACTCAATGATTCAGAGGAAAGAACAAAGTTGTCAGGCATCAGGGATCTGCTTGAGGTACAATACCCCAAAGCAACAAAAAGGTAGTCAGTTTTAAATCAAAAGATACCATATATGAAGGAACACAGTTCGCGTCCAACATATACTCGATAATTAAGTTAAACATGCAATAATATAATTCAAATATATATATAGCAAAGATATCAATATTATTGTAGATAGCAGATACCCCAGAGATATTATATCTCAGTATCTTCCTTACAGTAGAGATCCGGGAGTGCACTTCTGGATACCTTCCTGTAAAAATGGTTAAGGATTAAGTTTATAAATAGCTACGTTAAATTTTGACTGTTGACTGGGTGTTGACTCAAGGTGCGTAAAAGTTCGCTGAGTATATAATACGGTTACACAAACAGATACAAAAAGAAAAGGGAAGCTAAATCGATCTTCCTTGGGGGGATGGTTTAATGCCACCGATACCACGGACACAATCAACGACAAGTGCCGTGGTGGTAAACAATTATAGCTTAAGCTTTTATCAAGGACACGTACTCACTTGTGTTTTGCTGTACGATCTTCGTTATTTTAAACCCGAGAAAAAGAACCAAATGGTATGAAAAAGTAACTGCAAGAGAGCAAGTGCGACAGATGAGTGATTTTGAAAAGACAAAAAAAATTATTGACGTGGCGTTAAAACGCGAAATGATATGGTCGCTACCAAGTACCAACGCTAAGTGCCTAAGTCTCAAAGACTATGTGAGTATAAAAATTAAGTTTGATTCTCCGATAGGAATTCGCGATTAGAACCATAAAAAAAACATTTTGTTTATGAAACATACACCCGGACGGAGTAATATTATTCAACCACCGAGAAGTGGGCAACAATTTGGTAAGGATCGATGGCACCATGCCATCAGATCTGATTCCGACTATGGTTGCTGTATTCACCGAGATACTACTCACAAAAAAAAAATACCGATTGTAATTTAAACTCTTATAGCTCTTATAGCTCAAAAGACAAAAGTAGTCAAACTCGAAAAATGATAGAAGTCCTCACGCTGAGGCTTATCACCGATTTCATGGATTCGGGTTGGATTGTACCGAGTTAAAAGAAGGAGAAAATAGGGCAAATTTTGCGTACCTATCTCAACACGATAACTGTTAAAGAAAATAAAGGTCGCACAGGCGGATAAATAAGATTCTATGTTCCCAATAGCCGATCATTTATGACACTATGAGCACTATTTTTCACATATATGTTTCGTAAGGATATAAGATAAATACCTAAGGATAACGAATTTAATAATTTATATGAAATAAAGATATATCTAGATGGACGAAGGGGAGGCGTGAGGTCCCGCCTTCCATCCGGTGATCAATATAGACAGAATGAGCATATGCTGATACCACCGTTCAAGTAAAAAAGTAGAAAATATGTTACCTGGTGTAAATTTTAAGGTACTATGGTACCTCTGAGGATATTATTATCTTTCTTTTACATATATATATATACTACAGGAACTGCTGCTTCATATAGCTGGTGATGATTAAAGATGGTAAGTGCTTTATTCTTGCTGCTACGGTGTTGAAGTTGATGCTGATGTAGAGCTGGAGGACCGGCATCGGTGATTCAACACGCGCCAGACGTCCTGTTGAGTTCTCGAAGAGGATTCCTTTCAATATTCTGATGGATCCGTTCAGCTCCTAGGGTATGGATCCCTGCTAAGCCGGCTCCAATGTGATTGCACCTATATATAGGTGGTGCTCCCTTGAGAGGATGACGTGGCCGTCGGCGAGCCGATAACGGATCAACGCCTGGACGGTTGCACGCGTTCGTCTCGTCTCCAACAAAAAAAAAAACTTCACGGATGCTCCTTGCCGCCACGTGTGTGTGACTAGGAATCAAATCCACGGTGTACGCTTGCACCAAAAATACAAAAAAAAATAAGGCCACAAAATCTGGATGCTATTTAAGTGCGCAGCTGCGCTTCTGTACATATATTTTGTGTTCTATGCATGGATGTATATAACATAGTATTATGCCCGCAGAAAATGTGCCGCAGAAAAATTTTCGACGACGGGTAAGTATCTTGAGTGAAGTGGACATTTTCTCCGCTGGGTACGTCCTGTTTTGCTCCCTCAACGTTTGATGATGATTAATACACCCATCGTCGGTGCATCCTGGGGTTTGGTGAACCTTAGGACAAAAAAAAAAATTTTGCGTGAAACGAACTCACATATCTGCCACGTTGATCGTCACACTTCGGGGCAAAAGAACTTATGTTTCTTTGCTTCGAAACATTGATACGATGATATATCTTACCTTAATAGTTGTTGTCGATTTAATTTTATTAATTATGTTCCTTCTTACTAGAAATATAAACTCCAAGTTTCCTCTAGGTAAAGTAAAAAATGGCCGCTGCTCACCGCGTTTTAAATTAAGTTCTGTGGCGGTGTTGTTGATCGGTCTGTCTCTTGCTTCAAAATGAAGTCTACAATCTAATTTCCTTATGCACGTACCTATCTTTCCAGGTAGCCAATGCCCTACTTTCCAGTTTACCTCCTTCGTTCCAACATTCGTTCTGTTTGAATGTTGATACGATAGGTGGCGTGCTAAGGGTTTGTGCTCACTGTATATTTTATCAAATAGGATTTATGAAATTGTAAGTGTATACTTCAAATTGATAAATAGAACGGATATTGTCAGTTTTAAGGGTTTGTTCATACTGGATGTGCGAAATAGATGACATCTCGAATACTGCACAGGACGATTCTGACCTCTGTAATCGTCCGAAATAAATTGCTTTGACCGCACTTGTCAGAATTAAAAAGTGGAAAATACCAAAAAGGAAAGAAGTAATGACGTTTTTTGTATAATTCGCTGCCTAAATTTCCAAATATGTATCAAAAATCAATCTGATCTGACACTTGACAGGTGTGGATCAGTGTAAACTCGATGTTGACACATATGTAGTCAAGACGGTTCTCATTCCCTATTATCTATTTACTATTTCGGGTGTGTTTGATATCCATAAAAATAGAGATGAAATAGAACTAATTTCTCTTGAGTGATAATAAATGTGACAGAGGCTTGTATTTATTCATTTTATCTTTACATTTACAGCACTTCGTCTATCGCACTTTGAGTCGCACGACTTTCTATATATTTTATGGAAGTGACATAACGAAATCTAGAGTAACCGACCCAGGCCAATATATATAAATTCCGGTTGACAAGTGGAGAAAGATATTCGGCCGCATCGACTATCTTTATCCACATTGCTATCTGACATTTATCGGTCATTATTTTCTTGAATTAGATATTCTCTGTGTCAAATGTACTTCCGTTTTTTTTTGGCACTGTCACTAGTGTGATCACTATGGTTGTAGTTATAGTGTCATCGGAGTAAAATTCGGTTTAGTGTGGGCATGATTCTCACTGGAATATTCTTTCCATCGAACTTGTGGGAATAAGAATATTCTGGAAATTTGATTCGCCTGGAAAATTGGTGGATTCCAAATTGGGAGTGGAATCTAATTTTCAAAATGGCTTCCTTTTCTTGGAACCTGATTTGGATTGAACTCATCGGGTGCGTTCAACACTGTGCGAGTAGCATTGAAGTCTCGCTGGTAGATGGCGGTAGCGACGTTTAATCATTGCCAATGACTGGCGAGAAAGTTTTCCCTACAACATTCAACTAACGATGTTGTGCAAAAGTTTTTTGTTGATGTCCTGACCAACTGAAAAAATAACGATTGGCTTTGTGCACATGCACCGAAAAAACGGCGATGACAACAAAATAGGTAAACTATCAAATTCAAATTGAAATTTCCGGCAAACAAATGAAATACCTATTGATACAGTTATGGAGGAGGAACAAACTGTCAACTACCCAATCGAATTCTTGAACTCTTTGGAGCCATGTGGAATGCCACACTATGAATAAGTTCTCAAAATAGGTTCACCGTTGATGTTAGTCCGCAATTTGCAACCTCCGAAGCTGTGCAAGGGAACCAGACTTGCTGTACTGTTATCAAATTTAATCGAGGCCACAATTATTACCGGCAAGAGCAAAGGCAAAGTTGTCCTGATTCCGCGAATACCAATGCTTTCGATAGATTTGCCGTTTAGCTTTAAACAACTGCAATTTCCGGTACGCCTAGCCTTCGCAATCACTATCAATACAGCGCAGGGACAGTCGTTAACTTTTGCTGTCCTTATTTTAGAAATGAATGCTTTTCCCACGGCCAGTTGTAATTCGGATGCTCCAGAGTTAGAACACCTACAAATTTATACATTTATACACCTAACAAAAAAACTAAAAACATTGTATATCCGCTTGCACTACGTTAGTAAAATAAAATTAATTAAGCATTAAAAATCAAATAAAACAATACAAAATATAATACGACTTCTGTTTTTTAAGTTATTAAATTACAACCATTCAATTCAATAATAATAAATCACATTTTCAATAAAAAAAAAAGTAAACTTATGAAGTTAAAGGAAAATTTACAGCAACAACGCTAAAACAGTAAAGTTTTCTCGGCCGTATGCGTACTTTTCTGAGTTTATTTAATTAAAAAAAATACCATCCGTGTTCTCATAGTTAAGACAAACTAATTGGACGGTATAAAAATAATAAATTAAGAAGTCAAACTTATCACGCTATCTGCTCAGAAGGGCAGGACAACGTCTGCCGGGACAGCTAGTTTTTAAAAAAAAATCAACTCACCCAAAACATTTAATCGAAGCTAGAGAGCAAAGATAAGATGCAGATGACAATGCTGAATGGCTAAGTGTTATAGCCATTAAATACTGCAAGGTTTCCGAATATGTTGTGTCCATCACAGATATCAAATTCGAATTTGTGCTCGAAGATTTTGTTATACTCTCCGCCACCAATTCCTAAGATAAAACTCACTCAATGAAAATCAACCAATTGATTAACGTCATTATTGAACTCACCAATAATCACAACCACAGGAGTAGATTCATAAATGGGAAGGTCATTTCGAATACTAGTGTGTAAATATTATTATTATTATTATTATTATTATTTATTAACACGCAATTTAAATTACATGGTAATTAAGATTAACGAGCCTAGCTGCTGAGACTATTGGCTCTATTTAAATAAATTATATACAAAAGTTCGCTTTGGAAATAAAATCAGATACGTTTTCAATATTTGTGGGGCTAGGATTTTGGAGAACTTCATACATTGGTTTGTCATTAAAAATTTTTTTGATTATGGGTTGTATCACAGGGCAGTGACCTAATATATGAGGTAGTTCCAATCTTGTGGCGCAAGTTGAACAAACTGGTGGGGGTTTTTTGTTGAGAAGGTGTTGGTGAGTGGCTGAGCTGTGTCCAAGATGTAGACGCACATAGTTAGAAATTTCGTGTTTGGAGACGTTTGTTGGGAATATGGGGTTTAATTTTGTTGGGTTGATTTCCTTGTAGTGGCAAAGACTCCAGTCGTGTATTATATTTGCTTTTGATATTTTTTGAATATGTTTAAGCAAGTCTAATTTGGTAAATATGTTAAAGTTGTAAACAGCCAATTTCTTGGCCGAGCTAGCAGCTTTATCAGCGTATTCGTTCCCCAGAATTCCAACGTGTCCGGGAGTCTACATAAGTTTCATTTTGTTTGGTGATTTGGTGAGTTGATATCTTATTTCAGATATGATTTCAGTGTTGTTGGGGTTATTTATGGCGCTGACCCATAACAAACTTAGTGGCTTGGAGTACCGCAAATGCTTCGGCTGTGAAGATTGATGACAAATTAGGCAAATTACCAATGGAGTCTATATTTCCATTTTCAAGGGTAACTGCAAATGATGTGTTATCTATTGTCTTAGAACCATCAGAGAAAATGAATTTCCATCCATCCGATTGCAATTCACATGAAATGGCTGTGAAGAGTTGACAATATATGCTAGTGTAGTTGGCTAGAGTCCGTGTGAGAGATTCTGTACAGATGAACCATGGAGGGTGACGTGGTATGATGATGCGCTCTCGTTTGGTTGGAAGCTCCAACTCTGTTGCCTTGGCGATAATCGTGGCGATGGCGGATGGTATCTTTTTGGTTATTTTTTGGTCCATAGCATTTTTAACGTCGTTATCGATGACCGAGTTTCTAGTAAAAACTAGTTTCGCAAACAGTTTGATGGTAATTTCTTCTCTGCGTTCCTCAATACTGGGTAAACCTGCTTCTGCTAATATGTTTTTTATTGGCGTCGTCGGGAAAGCGTTGATGCTTCTTCTAGCTGCATCCTGGTAAATGGGTTTAATTATTTTTAATGTTGATTTAGGACAGTGCTCGTATATGTACAACCCATAGTCTATTTTACTAAAAATTAAAATTCTAGTAGTGTTGGATAGAGTGTTTATGTGCATATTGCTTTTTTTTTTGAAGCTAGATATTTTATGATGTTATTTTTCGCAGCTAGGGATTTCTTAAGTTCTAAACAGTGTGTTTTCCAAGTGAATGTTTTATGAAAAACTAATCCTAAAATCCTTAAATTACTATCATTTTCGATGTCTACATTATTTACATTGATATTAGGTTAAGTACAATTTTTTACGGCAAATGTGAAACAATTTACATTTTTGAATTGACAATATGGCACCTGATATTTTCGACCATTCTTAAATTTCTTCTAATGCTAGTTGCAACAAAAATTGACTTCTGTTGATGTCGGTAATTTTGCATAAGATATATATATCATCTGCATAAATGCAGTGATCTAGAAATTTATGTTGTACTAAGATGGTATTAATATCATCGAATGCAATTGTAAATAAAACTACGGAGAGGGGTGATCCCTGGATTATACCGTTGTGCAGTGGGTAGTTGGAAGAGTAAATATTACTAGCTTTAGTGGAGAAAGTTCTGTTTTTTTAAAAAAGCTTTAACATAACCATATATATTTCTTCCGACACCCCATTTCGCTAGATTAATCAGAATGATGTGAAGTCCAATTTTGTCAAAAGCTTTCTCGAAATCAAGGGAGAGGATGGAGACGTGGTTTTTAGCTGATAGCGCTTTGGAGACAAAATTGTTAACATGAAGGAGAGCATCAACGCACCCCCTGTTGGATTTAAAAGCCACTTGATTAGGACTTATAAACTTGTTTGTTTCGGCAAACCATAGTAGGCGTTTTGCGATTATTTTTTCCATTATTTTGGAAACTGTAACGTAATAATAATTTTGAGAAATAATAATTAGAATAGAAAGAGCCACACAGAGATCCTTCTTGAATATCCATCGAAGCTCCATATCCCCTATATGGCACTTACCCAAATATCAACGAAGAAGAGGAAGCGAGAAGAGATCAAACCACCAAGCATCCTTGGCATCCACACCAAGACATAGAACCTGCATCCTTGTTCAACCGCGTATCTGTGTATCCAGTACCTAGATGAAAACAATCAAGAAAAATACTTACACCTAGCAAACACGGTTCCCTGCTCTTCTCACTTCCCTCCTGCTCTTTACTCCTATTTCCCAATCCATCCCATTTACAGAAGCACGGACCATCTAACAGCGTACCATAAGTACTAACCACAAAACACCGTGGAACAGCCTAGAGGATACCTGCCAGCATATCCGCGCCTATCTGCTACAAGCATTCGGTGTCTTCTTGTAGCCGTATTGTGTCGTAGCTTACACCTGAAACCATGGACTCTACTCAGATCCCTCACTCATAACTAGTATCGGAATGCCAAAAATAAGTACGACGTTTACATTTCCGAAGACTTTGCTTCAGATCGCATCCACTACACTAGCTATAGCTACCTAATTTCTGCATTGAAGGGACGGAAGCGATCCTATGCCGGCAACGCCCCCTTTCTCATCAACTGTTCACAGAGGACAATCGGTAAGAACGGCATGCGACAACGTAGAACCGTGGCCGAGATCAACCGTCGCGGTGGCCGGCAGTACCTTAGCCATGACTAGCTCAGCCAGGCCGTGGGCACTTGCTCCGGGATCTACTTGACCGGTGTTACCTCTTTTTTTTTCTGCCGACCGTTGAACTCATGGTGTGCGGGTTCGAATATGAAATTTTAAACTGCTAAAGGGCCCTCACAATCAATGTCGACAAGACTGAGAAGAATTAATTGAAGAAGAATGAAGATTCACCATTGCACCTCTTATTATGAGTGCTCATAGTTCAGAACATAAGAATCAGGACTGAATTTACTAAACTAACCCATCGAACGTAACCCGTAATTATGTGTGTGAAAGCAAACCATAGATGGCTGTGGCTGCATGGCTAATTTATCACCTTCCTATCATTCTGCTGCCACGATGTATTGCAGAATGTGGAAGAGGTGACTAACAATGCAGGGAGGGAGGATCAAAGGTGTTGATCGATCCTCCTGGTCTCTCAACCCACCCAATTCGCAAGCGATAATCATCTCTCTCGCCTACGACCTTGGCCGCCCGCGGACCTGTGAGTCCCCACGACTCAACACTATTGTTGGACAGCCCCAGAAATGATAAACAAGCAGAAATATGCTTGCTCAAATAACTAACCTAACTCAAACCTAGTACCTAACCATGACACTAGATTTCTTTACCCCATTGTTGCAAAAGTAATACTCCCTATGAGTATTATACCATGTACGTTACCTTGTTCTTTACGAAGGAAGTGTGAGGGTTACCACCCTCCCTAAGAATATCTTACTCAGACATACTGAAAGTGTTTAATGATCTTCATAAAATTTCAAAAAAACTGAATTAAAAAAAAAGCAAAATATTTTAGGTAAACGTTATAACAGAAATCTTATTTATTAAATATCTAACAAATTGTTAAAATTTATTGATGTATCTTAATGATCTAGAATAAAGAAAAAGGTATATAATATAAAAAAAGTGAGACTTGAAAGAGTCTTAAGTGATTACTATTTCAATCAAAGTTACAAAACTTGAAGTATCTATTCAAAAGATACTCTGAGAAAATAAGAACTATAGTCTTAACTAAATGCTAAACCTAATCTATGGATAATGTCTTAGTGGAATCACAATAATAGCAAGACAATTGCAATCCATAAGAAAACCTAATGAAAATATTTGCCTTCCTACAAAAGTGAATACTAATTACTTTCGTAAATGCAAGTAAGATTTCAATACTAATTCTAATGTGTCAATTCGCGGACGGATTATTGAGCGTTTAAGATATAAATCGTAAAAAAAAAGGAAGATAAATTTTCCTTCCGCGGCGTCGGGTTTTCACCGCCGACAATCTTCGTCAAATCAAGAAGTGAAAATTCAAATAAACGGACGGAATGTAATCTGGGACTATTAATTATTTCGAATATGAATGTGCGCGTGGAATTCCATTCATACCCTATCATGGAGATATGAGAATCAATAGAGGTAATCCGGTACAAAGGATTCTAATCGAGGCTTTATACTTGGTACCGTTCAAATACACTAAAAAGAGTTTCAAACCAATACCATAAAAAATATTACCATACACGAAAGGATACAATTCGCATCCGATCGGATAATCGATAGAAATGTGATTATGTATCAATATAATAAAATATTTAAAGAATATATTCCAATTAAACACATGCAAAATTATCAAAATACTACTAACTACCAATGGGGTAGTTTTAAATAATGTTTTCAGAATAACGCTGTTGCTGAAGTGCACTCCGGAAACAAGCTGAAAATTGGATTAGTTAAGTATATATATGTTTATATGTAGAGTGGAATATATTGCTTTCAATCCTTTATAGTATCTTATTACGGTTGACCAGATCTTATAGTCTCTATTTCATAAACTCAACACGTCTGTTGATTGAGAACAATGCCTTGAAAATCTTAGGCTCGTACCCTTAAGAAGACGTTCATAAATCTTCAGGTGCATCAGACACAATCAGTTACCGCAAGGAAAGAAATAAGTTTCTTGTGTCTGTTGGCGTATATATACAAAAATAAAAAAAATTAAACAATTCACGATTTTACAACACGATTTAACAACAGTTGAGAAAGATCGAAGTGATGCCGATAGACAATAAGTGAATTTATACGTTGACGCGACGTCAAAACGCGGACAAAAGGCAGTTGTTACTAACGCGAGAGAATTAAGTCGTTAAGACCAAGTTATAAAAAAAACTGAAAAAGAAGTGTGACGTGGAAAATAAAAATAATAATAAGAGAACAAACAAATGGAATTTGTGTTCCGCAAGTTTCAAAGGTCTTGAGTAATGAACCGTAAATGAATCAACAAAAAATTACGGTAGCACACCCTTATACTAATCCGAATCCACGAGTTATCACTGTGAAGCACGGGCTTCGTTAATAATCACAAAAAAAAGAAAGGAAAAGTTAACCTGATCTTTTCAAAGAAATCGATCTCACCCGGTGAGTGGCAACATAAATCTTCACGGGACTAAGCACTACGACACGAGTAAAGTCAGGTAGTAAGTATTCACTTCATATAGCTACGAACAATTGTTATAAAAAAAATAAAATTTGTTTGGATTGATCACTAAGCATAGTTTCAATAAGAGGATCTTAGTATAATATACACTAGTAAGTAAACTAATGAGTGGGTGGGGGAGGCGTCAGGTCCCGCCACAGAGTGCAAATAAAATATCTAAGACTTCTACTTGATTGCGTATACCACCGTCCGTGGTTGAACGCTTCGTACGCTGAGCTATTGCGTATGCTCGTAGGCAATTGTACCCCGCCTGTGGGTTTTGTTGGGACGTATTATAATTCACGTTCTTAACATATCACACACAAAACTAATATAATTCAAATTTGTTACCTGGTATATCCAGAAAGATATTATTATGATATATAAATACAATTTAAGATAATTTCCGGAACCGGTTATAGTTGCAGCAGGGTATAGATGCAGGAACTGGTGAGTATAGATGCAGGATACGGTAGGTATAGTTGCAGGAACTTTTATATATAGTTGCAGGAACTTTTATGTATAGTTGCAGGTACTTTTATGCTGCCTCGATAAATTGTGGTGGTTTTAGAACCGGCATCCATGTCAAAAGCACGCGCCAGACGTTCTGACCACTGATGAACACAAATCCCTTCCTATATCGTTGGGGCCTACAGCCTTGTCAAGACTACACCCTACACCGCATAGAACGGAATGTGGGCCTATTCATAGGCGTTATAGTTGGGCGATATGTACCGCTCTGACGTCCTGTGATAAAGCCATCAATGCATATATGTGATGAGTTGTAAGGGATTGTCGCAATGATAAGATTGCAGCGGGCATTAAAAGCGTTATGACGCCACGAGGTTGTGACGCCGAGGGGGATACGTTTTATATCCCTTTTGCCGGTGAGAAGGAAAAGAGTAAGCACTTGGATTAAACATGCACGGCCTGTGCAAATATATGTATTTTCCTTCTTTTATAAATATATGTATGGCATCATAAGGCTGCCACAAATGGGTGTGAAAGTACAAAAAAAAAGATTTTCTCCTTCGCCTCGGGTGGGACGCCGCCTCATCCTTGTATACCAGGAAGAAAAATCCTGTGGCAGCCTCTCCTGCCCTGGTTTAATTTTGAGTGTCGTCCACCGCAAATTCCTCTGATATATGTAGCTATTCCTATTGGGAAAGATAGGGAAAATTCTGAACATTAGCATGTCGGCCATGTGGTTTCGCCAATTTTCATTAATCCTTGGAACAAATTCGTATAAATTGTTCCAAAGACCAAAGCAAATCGCTAATTTTATTTCAAATATGTTCCAAACTTCTTTTTTTTTATGTAAGAACCTCAAGTGCCTGGGTGATTAAAGAATATTTAATCACCAGACAGAATATCCAAAATGGGCGCGGCTCTGCTGTTAAAAAAAAAACTGATCTGGATTTTATGACCCACAATACTCTTTTCCAGGTAGCCAACGTCCTGTTTTCCAGTATATTTCCTCTTTCCAATATTTGATGTGTTTCTTTGCTACCTCGATAGGTGGCATGTGATAGAAGGCATTAAGGGTTAATGCTCACTGCTCATTTTGTAAAAAGTGAATTCTGACTTGTACGTCAGTATGACAATTCGATCAGTTTGGATGGGATTATTACTGTGAGGTTATGGATTATACTGGATGACATAAATTATGTATTGTACTGAGTACTAAAATAGAGGGGTTTTATCCGCTATTACCAACATGTTTTGTTATCAGAAAACTATTTCTGTCACTGTAAGGACAAAATCGTCCGAGCGATAGAACTGTCAAGACGACATTAGTAATTTCGCTAAGCGTATATTTTGACGTATTTCGTTATGAGAATCCTAGAAGGTGATATGGATTTCGTGATTCGCTCAGACTGGACATGTGTCAAGTATATATCTATGGTACTGAATTATTGATTCTGGTGCAAGCGAAGCACTTGTCATTAGGTTTTGGTATGGCGCGACAAGTTCTTAACGTCATCTCGCGCATTGAATCGAATAACTGACATGACATTTCTGTGGTAATAATAAACAGGCTAGTCTTGCTTCCCTACGAGGTGACAGCTAATGTGACATAAGCATTGTAAAATATATAATGACAGCTTTTAGCTTTATCAGCACTTTGTTCACATTTACATAGAGTTCTAAGTACTACGGAAATGACACCGCAAACTTAATGGTAACAAACAGACACTGTGAATACATGGGTTCAAACTGACAGTTCAAGAAAAATAATCTGCCGCATCAAATACTTTGCTCGAATTGCTGCTTCATGACCATCTGTCACTTTTTGTGGATCCGACACGCTCTATGCCGTGGATATTTCTATATATCTTCTCAAATCGATGTAATCGCTACGCCTGTAATTTTGGGTGTGCACGGAGTATAAACTAAACTAGTGCGTAATTTATGTATCGTTCCATTATGGCTTTCCACTGAGATCTTGGAAACGAAAGAATTCTGGAAGGCCTTTGTAGTCTGGAAATTTGTGGAGTCTGATTTCCATTTTGAAAGTGGATCCCTTTTTGGTGGAACCATCTTTGGTGGATTCCATTCAGTGCGTTCAGCGCGTTGTGAGAAAATATCCACCTCACAAGTAGATGGCACCGGTGGCATTCACTTCTCGTCAGTGACAGGCAAGAAAGTTTTGCCTACAAAGCTTGGAATTTCGACTAAGTCCACTTAGTCTAATTTCCAAGAAAAAGGATAACTTCTCGTAAATTGGAAACAGCACTTACGATCCTCTCACTCATCGTATCCTAATGACACTGCGACTCTTTAACGTCTAGTCGGTTGAAGACAAGAAAAATGCTTACACGATGTGTAACTTGACATTGCTAGTGCACTCTATTGGTCATCGGAAATATAGAAGAAGATTATTGGAAGTTAAACCAAGAGTCTCATGCACAGCTGAGGGCCGGGCATACAAAAAAATTGCTTTATGCATAATCTGTGTTTCTTTGAGCACTTCGGCGCACTCAGATATTTATATATATATATATATAATATATATTATTTATAATTATTTTAAGATTTGTCAATTAAAAAAAACTAAATAAGGGAAAGTCAGGTTATTTTAATGTAAGTCCAGGGTGTAGATGTAAATCTGATGTTTTAAAGAACTAGCTCCTTAGATCTTTAGTATGACACGTTGTTTTGTGTCCTCGCCTGTCTTCCACTTCATACAAGTTGTTACCAACCACTCGGCTCACACGAACTTTAATGAATTTAGGGCATAATTTCACACTCATATGTTTTGTTGCGTCGCTTAAGACATGATTTCTTTTGTAGATCTCATCACCTACTTTAAATGTTATGTTCCTACTCCGAAGATTATAGTTTTTCTCGTATGTTTCAAGAGTTTTTATCAATGCTTGCTTCAAATACGAGTGAATGATGTTCATTCTGGTGACTTTGGGAAGCCAATCTATCTCCGAACAGTTCAGTCGACCCAACTCTCTCAACAAACGATAATCTGCCCCGTGCTCTATCATGCGTTGCCCGAATAAGGCTTCGTATGGGGACATTGAAAGAGTTGAATGCACTGTCGTACGCAGGGCACTACTGATCGAAGACAGATGGGCATCCCAATCCGTCTGTCGAGGATTTATGTTCGACCGTATGGCCGCTAATATTGAACGGTTGACACGTTCACTAGCATTTGACTGGGGAGCATACACTGCCGTCCGGTAATGTTTGACCCCGAAAACATCAATGAGTGTCTGGAACTCCTTCCCATTAAATTGCGTACCCCTATCAGAGAGTATACTCTCTGGCACTCCGTAAATCAAAAATACGTTGTCCTTCAGGAATTGGACCACGCTCGCGGCTGTTGCCTTGCGCAGTAGTTTGATGAAGACAAATTTTGTTAACTGATGTAACACGATTACGATGTAAACATTTCCAGATCTTGACCTAGGGTACGGCCCGAGAAAATCAACATACAAATGTTGAAACCGCCTGTCTACCTCGAAACTGTTTCCCATCTCGGCTCTTAAAGTCATGTAACCTGCCTTGCTGGCTTTACATGCTTCACACCGGTCTACGTATACTTTGACCTGAGTGAACATACCTGGCCAGTAGAATCTGTCTCTTAACCGATAAATAGTCTTCACCACCCCACCATGCGAAGCACGCGGCGGATTGTGAGCCAGTGAGATCAGAGATTCCGTCATCTCTGAAGGAACCCACAACTTCCAAGTTAGATCGTCGGCCAAGAGATTACCCACCGCATGTCTAGTGCGTTTGTATATGTACCCTTCCGACACTTTGAGGTCAGGTAACCGTTCCTGTTCCTTCCTGATATGACTGATGATATCGAAATAACCTTCGGATTTAAGGGACGAATCCTCAAGATCGATGTGGAATACCTCCGATGTTCCGATCTGTGGTAGACATAAAAGGAAAGCTGACACTGTCAACTCATCGTCTTCATATGCTCTAGATAGAGCGTCTGGCACGACATTCAATGTTCCCTTTCTATGCTCTACCACAAAATCGAAGCCTTGGAGTCGCATACTCCACCTCGCTAACCTTCCGGTTGGATCTTTCATTGTCATCAGCCATTTCAGGCTGGAATGGTCTGTAATAACACGAAAATGGTATCCCTCAACGTAAGATCTAAACTTCTGGATACCCTCAAAAGCTGCTAAGCACTTGCGCTCTGTCACCGAATAGTTTCTCTGCGCAGCATTCAGTTTCCAGGAGAAGTAGTATATAGGCTGCTCCACCCCGGATTCGTCCCGCTGACAGAGTACACATCTTATGCCAGTCGCGGATGCGTCGCAGAGAATGATGAATTCTTTGGAGAAGTCTGGATTGACCAATACAGGCGCTGAAGTCAAAGCTTGTTTGATTTGCAGGAATGCTTCGATAGTTTCTTTACCGAGCTTGAAGGCTTTTCACTTTTTCAGTGTCTCGGTCAAGGGTGCGGCTAGGGTGCTGAAATCCTTCACAAGCCGTCTATACCAACCTGCCATACCGAGAAATCGGCGAACTTGGCGAGTTGTGGTTGTTAACGGAAAGCTAATAATCGCTGAAGTCTTGTCAGGATCAGCTTTCAAGCAACCCTGACCGACCTTATAACCGAAATAGTGAAGGTCATCAAAACAAAACTTCTTTTCACTCGAACTTTGCTCCAGCGGTATCTGCCAAAACGCATCCTTCAGGTCCACGCTACAAATATAGCGTGTCTCTGTCAGACGTGCCAGCAGCCCCTCTATAAGCGCAATTGGACGAGCATCTTTCTTAGTCACGGAGTTCCTAAAGTCCAGACACAATCGGTTCTTACCAGGTTTGCGAACAAGCACCACTGGGGAACTCCATGCGCTGGAACTTTCCTCGATGACTCCCAACGAAAGCATGCGGTCCAACTCCACATACATAAGAGTTTGTATCGCCGGAGATACAGGATAGTACCTCTGTTTTATTGGTATGGCATCACCCGTATCTATGTAAGGTTGCACTAGATTTGTCTTCCCGAGTCCATTGACTGCGAAAGAAGGAAATCTAAGAATAACGGCTTCTAGTCGTTTAGACTCTCCATCATTCAACTTAATTTGGTTGGTGGGTCTCTCATCTGGCCCACCGGTCGTAATTCCTGAAAGACCCGCAATTATATGAGGTGCGATCTGGAATTTTTGCCAAAAGTCAACGCCTAAATATAGACGTTGGCTTAACGATGGCACAATATGAAGATCGATGTCTTTTGTCACTCCCTTGTATGGGATCACCGTAGTGATTACTCCTACAATGGATTGCTTGTGTCCATCAGCCGTGGACACGGTAGTCTCTACCTTCCTTATCGTAACATTTTTATACCCTATTCCATAGAATGGGTATATTGTATTTGGTGTGGAGTTTGTAACATAGAGAAATAATACCGTTAGGTATAGAAAAGTATATATATTCTGACTCAGAATCAAAAGCCTAGTCGATTTAGCCATGTCCGTCCGTCCGTCCGTCCGTCCGTCCGTATGTATACTCTCTAGAGGTCGCAATTTTTGAGCTAGAAAGCTGAAATTTGGTATATATAATTTTTGGTTCAAGAGTAAGGCTAAGTTCTTGAACCGGTAAAATCCGCCCACAAACACGCCCACAATCGCCATTTTTGTTGAACAACCTCAATTTAATAAAATTAAATTATGTTTTTTGTACAGTTACGATGAAAGCATAACGCTAAAATTTTGCACACGTAAGCTTTAGGTAAACTTTCTTCCAATCAAATAAAAATATTTCAGTTTGGGCGTGGCTTACGCCTATTTTTCATACAAAACCATCAATAGTGTTTTTATAAAATAACAATTGTTATATTAAAGCGAAAAACATTAAATTTTGTGGGTCTTACTGGCACATAAACATCTTGTGTATGAAATCAAAAAAATTGATTTTGGGCGTGGCTGACGCCCACTTTTCATTAGAAACTATAAAAAAATTGTTTTTGTAAATAAACGGTATTTATAATGAATCCGCAAGCCAAAATTTTGCGTCTCTTAAAAGAAACTAGAAGGTTTGTGTGTGAAAAGAAATTTTTGAATTTTGGGCGTGGCTTACGCCTACTTTTCATGAAAGAACGAAAAACGCAGTCTTAAGAATTGAAGGCATTTCCAATGTTTAATTTAAACCTTTTTCCTTCCGTTCGTTATTTGAGAAATATATCTCTACATTTTCTTTTGTAAATTTTTTCAATACGCCCACTTTTAAAGGCGTGATTTTGGTAAAATACCTTTGTTCAGGTAAGATTGTTTAAAAACTACTCGATTCCGCTGTAGTCTTACACATATAACTAAATACTGATCAAAGCGCAGTTAGTGCTTCAAATTTTTAAGACACGCCCACTTTTAAGGGGCGTTTCCGTCAAAAGTCGTATAATGCATTAATTTTTTTAACGTTTTTTAACTATCGGTCGCAGTTTTGAAGTAAACAGATGAACACTTGGATTTATATTCCTTGGTTACGTAGCATAGTGTGGTCCAAGAATTGTTAAAAAACACACACAATCGCTATTTCCATTCCAAATCTAATTTTTAAAAATTTAAGTTTTGTCTTGTTTTGTTCAAATCGATCTGCAAGAATAAAATTGAATGTCACTGAGCTCATAACAATTGCCTTGGCAATAAAACGTTTTAACTTTGGGCGTGGCGCACACCTTTTTTTTATTGCGCCAGCACTAATTGAACATCTCACCGCATAAAATTAATGTTATTGAATTTTTTTCTGTCTGCTAAAAAAGAATTTTGTTTCTGAAACATCGGCTGTTTGCGGGAGGCAGACGAATGCACATACAAAAATATGGGGAATAGGGTATCCAACAGTTCGTTGCAAACGTACTGTAGCTCTTGCTTATGTTTTTCTTTCAAATAGGGAAGTATGTCTGTGCCTAGGCAACTTATACTTGCCCCTGAATCGAGCAGACCTAAGAAATTATCACCGAATAGACCAACCGTCACATAAGGACGTGGGTGCCTATGGTTGCTGAAGCAATGTTACGATAAGTAGTCCGCTTCGGATGGAAGCGCTCCCTTGTTCGTTGTATCCGTTTGGATAATTCTGGGAATGTGACAATTCTATTACGCACTTCCATATAATTACGTAATCGTTCATAGAATGGCTTTCGGTATAATGGTTCTCTTCAAAATTCAAATCTGTATTGGGTTTGGTTTCATTGCTTAAAATAGGGATTGTTCTACAATCATTGTTAATAATTCCTGGTAATTTATTACCGTTCTTGTGTGGCTTTAAAATGGTAATATTAGAAAGTTCAAGAGGCTTTGTCGGCTTGGACACTTGAACTCCTGGTAAGTCTAATCGGAGTGAACCTCCCCGGTTGATGGGTTCTTCCTCCGTCCGTTCCCCGCTGCGCACTTAGGGCAAGTCGGACTATACTCATCCGCCAGTCCACAACGGAAACAAAATATCTTATCAATTGGTTTAGCGCAATCACGGAAATTGTGGCCAACGGCTTGGCAATTCCAGCACTTTGGCACCTTACGATCCCTCTGGATTGCTTCGATATGGGTAGTGGGCAACGCCACAGTTAGATCCTGACAGGGCTCTTCCTCGATCTCGTCAACATATCGCCTTGCAGGTGGACGTTGTGCACTTGGCACGAAACTCGGACGCGTGTTCTCATATTGAGATTGAGCTTTCTCGATAGCTCGACAATAATAAGCTAGCTGTTGTTAGCTAGACGGACTGTACGTAATCAATAGCTCGCTCATACGTCTACGGACATTCGTCTTAATTATTTCGATGAGCTCTTTTTCAGGTCTGGGGACGCGCATCCTGGAGTTCAGGTGCAGAATGGCATCGTAGAAGTCATTGAATGACTCGCCATTCAACATCTTGCGATCTGACAGTTTTCTGAAAAGCTCTGTGTCAGTCTCCAAACTGCGGTATTGCTCTACCAAAGCAGTTTTCAAGGCATCCCAAGTAGTGTGCTTATTGCTTTTCAAGTACACCCAGTACCATGACTCTACGGATCCTGACACAAAATGATAGAAATTCATCTTGATTTCCTCCAACGGTACGCCGTGACTGTAGCGAATGCATTCGAGGTGGAACAGAAAGTCATCGACTGACATGTTCCTACCATCGAATTTCAAACCCCATTTGTGGAACTGATGGTTTCGGTTCACAGACGTAACGTTTGATGGTGGCGGTCTATGTGGCGAGGAAGTCGAAGTATCATCAAGGTTAAACGCGTTCAAGCGTGTCATGAATTCATCTAGATTCGAGAATAGAGGCATTTGGGCTATATTAACATCCGGCAAAGGTGGCACTCTAGCTGGCTCATAGTTGGGTGTGGCTCGATTTGCCAACTCCTCGTTGATTGGTACAAACGCGGACTGATAATTCCTGGACGTGGTTGGACCAGAAGGGACATTGAGATTTACGACACGTGTAGTGTCTGGGTTGGCTAAATTAACTTGCCGTGTGGTCTTTTGCGTTGACGTGCACACAAAAAAAGAAAGGAAAAGTTAACCTGATCTTTTCAAAGAAATCGATCTCACCCGGTAAGTGGCAACATAAATCGTCACGGGACTAAACACTACGACACGAGTAAAGTCAGGTAGTAAGTATTCACTTCATATAGCTACGAAGAATTGTTATAAAAAAAAATAAAATTTGCTTGGATTGATCACTAAGCATAGTTTCAATAAGAGGATCTTAGTATAATATACACTAGTAAGTAAACTAATGAGTGGGTGGGGGAGGCGTCAGGTCCCGCCACAGAGTGCAAATAAAATATCTAAGACTTCTACTTGATTGCGTATACCACCGTCCGTGGTTGAACGCTTTGTACGCTGAGCTATTGCGTATGCTCGTAGGCAATTGTAACCCGCCTGTGGGTTTTGTTGGAACGTATTATAATTCACGTTCTTAACATATCACACACAAAACTAATATAATTCAAATTTGTTACCTGGTATATCCAGAAAGATATTATTATGATATATAAATACAATTTAAGATAATTTCCGGAACCGGTTATAGTTGCAGCAGGGTATAGATGCAGGAACTGGTGAGTATAGATGCCGGATACGGTAGGTATAGTTGCAGGAACTTTTATATATAGTTGCACTAACTTTTATATATAGTTGCAGGATCTTTTATGCTGCCTCGGTAAATTGTGGTAGAGATGGTGGTGGTCTTAGAACCGGCATTCGTGTCAAAAGCACGCGCCAGACGTTCTGACCACTGATGAACACAAATCCCTTCTTATATCGTTGGGGCCTACAGCCTTGTCGAGACTGGGTACCCTACACCGCATACAACGGAATGTGGCGTTAGGCGTTATAGTTGGGCGATATGTTCCGCTCTGACGTCCTGTGATAAAGCCATCAATGCATATATGTGATGAGTTGTAAGGGATTGTTGCAATGATAAGATTGCAGCGGGCATTAAAAGCGTTATGATGCCACGAGGTTGTGACGCCGAGGGGGATACGTTTTATGTCACGACAAAAACTTGCAAACGTCGGCGAGCCGGCGAGCGGATCAACGACGGTGTTTGTATTTGCGAATGCGTATTTCAGGAAATTATATCCCTTTTGCCGGTGGGCACGTGTGTGCTGAGGCCAAGATATGTGGCGGTGAGAAGGAAAAGGGTAAGCACTTGGATTAAACACGCACGGCCTGTGCAAATATATGTATTTTCCTTCTTTTATTCTTTTATAATTATATGTATGGCATCATAAGGCTTCCACAAATGGGTGTGAAAGTACAAAAAAAAAAGATTTTCTCCTTCGCCTCGGGTGGGACGCCGCCTCATCCTTGTATACCAGGAAGAAAAATCCTGTGGCAGTCTCGCCTGCCCTGGTTTAATTTTGAGTGTCGTCCACCGCAAATTCCTCTGATATATGTAGCTATTCCTATTGGGAAAGATAGGGAAAATTCTGAACATTAGCATGTCGGCCATGTGGCTTCGCCAATTTTCATTAATCCTTGGAAACAAATTCGTATAAATTGTTCCAAAGACCAAAGCAAATCGATAATTTTATTTCAAATATGTTCCAAACTTCTTTTTTTTTATGTAAAAACCTCAAGTGCCTGGGTGATTAAAGAATATTTAATCACCAGACAGAATATCCAAAATGGGCGCGGCTCTGCTGTTAAAAAAAAAACTGATCTGCTGATTGCGTTGTTGCTCGTTCAAATGATGTCTTCAAAATGAAGTCTAGCCAAAATTTTATGACCTACACTACTCTTTTCCAGGTAGCCAACGCCCTGTTTTCCAGTATATTTCCTCTTTCCAATATTTGATGTGTTTCTTTGCTACCTCGATAGGTGGCATGTGATAGAAGGCATTAAGGGTTAATGCTCACTGCTCATTTTGTAAAAAGTGAATTCTGACTTGTACGTCAGTATGACAATTCGATCAGTTTGGATGGGATTATTACTGTGAGGTTATGGATTATACTGGATGACATAAATTATGTATTGTACTGAGTACTAAAATAGAGGGGTTTTAACCGCTATTACCAACATGTTTTGTTGTCAGAAAACTATTTCTGTCACTGTAAGGACAAAATCGTCCGAGCGATAGAACTGTCAAGACGACGTTAGTAATTTCGCTAAGCGTATATTTTGACGTATTTCGTTATGAGAATCCTAGAAGGTGATATGGATTTCGTGATTCGCTCAGACTGGACATGTATAAATCTGTTGTCACTGAATTATTGATTCTGGTGCAAGCGAAGTACTTTTCATTAGGTTTTGGTATGTCGCGACAAGTTCTTACCGTCATCTCGCGCATCGAATCGAATAACTGACATGACATTTCTGTGGTAATAATAAACAGGCTAGTCTTGCTTCCCTACGAGGTGACAGCTAATGTGACATAAGCATTGTAAAATATATAATGACAGCTTTTAGCTTCATCAGCACTGGGTTCACATTTACAAAGAGTTCTAAGTACTACGGAAATGACACCGCAAAATTAATGGTAACAAACAGATACTGTGAATATATGGGTTCAAGCTGACAGTTCAAGAAAAATAATCGGCCGCATCAACTACTTTGCTCGAATTGCTGCTTGATGACCATCTGTCACTTTTTGTGGATCCGACACGCTCTATGCCGTGGATATTTCTATATATCTTCTCAAATCGATGTAATCGCTACGCCTGTAATTTTGGGTGTGCACGGAGTATAAACTAAACTAGTGCGTAATTTATTTATCGTTCCATTATGGCTTTCCACTGAGATCTTCGAAACGAAAGAATTCTGGAAGGCCTTTGTAGTCTGGAAATTTGTATAGTCTGATTTTTGGACGTGGAGTCCATTTTGAAAGTGGATCCCTTTTTGGTGGAACCATCTTTGGTGGATTCCATTCAGCGCGTTCAGCGCGTTGTGAGTAAATATCCACCTCACAAGTAGATGGCACTGGTGGCGTTCACTTCTTGCCAGTGACTGCCGAGAAAGTTTTCCCTACAAAACACATGGAATAAGAGAAATTGGGTGGTATCCTTCGACAGTATTTTAATCTTTATTTGGTTTCGGAATGGGTTTTATTGAGGTCGATTTCCAACTTTGAGGGATTATCGAGTTATTTAAAATGTTGTTGTACAGTGCAACTATTCTCTGCTTAATTAGGTCGGGAAGATTTTTTAACATTGGATAGGATATTCTATCCCTGCTTGGAGTTTTGCCTTTGGCCTTATTAAGTGAGGTTTCGAATTCGATGATAGTTATGGGTTGTTCAATGCGTCGTGCAGTCGCATTGGTAGGATGTAGCGGTAGAGGAGTGTGAAGGGTAACCGCTTTGTCCTCGTTGAAGGTATCGGGGAAGTTGATATTTTCTGAAGGCTTTGACCAAGTTTGCGCTATAAAGTTTGATATTTTATGCGGATTTATTAAGGTTTCATCATTTGATTTAATGTTGCTTATAGCAAGAAGGGTAAAGCCACCAGTAAGGCGACGAATATGTTGCCATATTCTCGCAGGGGGGAATTCCCCCCTTAAATTAGTGGTGACATCGGAGAAACTTTTTGCTTTGCTGTCTCTGAGCAATCTTCTGAACTTAGCATTTGATTTCTTGTAAGTTATTAGGTTTTGTGTTGTGGGGTTTTTTGAAAGATATTGAGTGCGTTCATTTTTACTTTACGATGCACAGATAGTTCCGGATTCCACCAAGGAACAACCTGTTTAGGTTTCATTGGTGTGGATTGGGGAATAGAAAAGTTAGCCGCGGTTCTGATTGCTTTATGCAAAAGGGCGGCTTCTTTGTTATTGTTTATGGACTGAGTCTTGTTGTACAAGAATTCAATAGTTTTTTGTTTGAATAGCGTCCAATTAGCAAGGTCAGTTTTGAATTTAGGGTCGAAATTTAATGTGGTTGTGAAGCGTTCAATATTTAATGTCATAATTAGAGGGAAGTGGTCGCTGTTGTGTAGGTCGTTTAATCTCCTCCATTTAATTTTAGTGAGCAACTCAGGCGAACAGCAAGAAACATCGACGTGTGAAAGTGTATTGTGTGTTAATAGGTGAGTTTAAAATTACTAGATTTGTATCTAAGAAGAAATTTTCTAATAAAACGCCTTTATTGTTGTTGTGAGGCGAGCCCCAAAGAGTGTTCCAGGCGTTCATATCACCTCCAAATATAATTGGGTGATTGGTTTGGTTAATAATATTATCTAGGTCATTTTTACTAACAGGTTGTCTTGGGGGCAGATATATGTTAAATTAAAGTAAGTTTTATTTTGTGTTGTATTCCGACCGCAAGGACTTGAAGGTTGGTATTTAGGGCTATTATTTTGTGGGATGTGTTTTTTTAATGAGAAGAGCAATACCCTGCTTACCAGTATCATTACTTGGAGAGTTATTATGGTAGATTATGGTAGGGTTATGCTTTTTAATAATAATGTTCAGCTCATCGAGGTTATTTGTAAGACCGTTCATATTCCATTGAAGAATATTGAGAGCAACATTGACATGAAGTGGGGTCCACGGACTTTTTTACCTGGGGCAAAAGAAGTGTGGTTGTGGATAATTTTGTTTTGTTTAAAGATTGTCTTATTTGAATTGTGTTGTGAATTAATTTTGTTGGCGATATTAGGTTGTTCAGGTCGTTGACTCTGCGTCTCGGACACTGAAGCATCCAGTCTCTCAGAGGAGCCTGAATGATTCAATCTCCGAAGCGCAGAGCCGTTACTTGGGTTAATAATAGTATTAATCCATTGTGACATCATCGTCTGATACATTGGGTTTAATGTAATAGTTGTTGTTTTTCAAAAGTGATTGAGTGAAGGTTGAAATAGGTGAGGTAGTGTTGGTGTTTATTAGTGAGGTAAAAAAGTGATCGTTGTTTGTTTTGCCTACGGCTTCGGAATGAGTTGATGGTGGGGTGGATGTGGGGGGTATTGGGTGTGTGTGTGGTGTTTCGATAGAAGATTGATAGTTGGTATTGGTTTGGTAATTGTTTTCAATAAGAGATTGATTTGTAGTAGAGAGTTGAGAGGATGAGTTTCTTGGAGTTGAAGAGTGAAGTGTAGTGTTGAGATGGGGTTCTGTTATGGTTGAGCTCGTTGGAGCGGGTTTTGTTGAAGTATTGGTAATATGTTTATTAACTTTTGATGGGTTATTGATTGTTGTAGAAGTGGGACTGCAGTTTGTCGGGGGAGGGTTGGAGGGACTAGGTTCCGAGGATGTTTGGGAGTTGTTTGTTTTATTATGTGTGTTGGTTGTTTGTTTGATGGTCTCGGCGTATGTTTCTGTTTGAATAGGCACTTGGGAGATGGTTTGCTGTCTATAGATTTGCTTGGCTTCTGACATTTTGCATTTTTTAAGTGTTTTTATTGTGAGAATTTCTTTTGCTTGCTTATAAGATTGGCATAGTTTGGATGATGCCGGGTGGGGGGGGGGAGCAGTTTGTGCACATTGTGCGGGTGCAAGGATCAGGTATATGAGGGCGTATTGCCGTTGCAACGCTTAATTGTGTGTCCAAGTAATTGGCAATTCCGGCACCGCATAGGGTTAGGAATATATTCCGTTATTTTGGCAGTGTAGAACCTAATGTCGACTGACTTTGGAATTTGATAGAGGTCAAATGTGAATAGCATCAGTCCTGTAGGTTTTGAATTATTGTCATCAACTTTTTTAACAAATTTATAGATTTCGATAACACCTTGTGATCTCATTTCGCTAACGATCTCTGTTTCTGATAGTCTATGAGGCAGGGGGCATAACTTAAACCTTTCGTTTGGTTGAGACGATTATGAAGCTTCACTGAATCGAGACACCAGCGAGGTCTTTGACTTTAAGGAAAATATCTGCGATTCTTTGTGATTTGACAAACAACAACAGACTGCCGTCACGAAGTTGAATTATACTTTCGTATTCTTTTTAGGAACAAAGGGCCTTATGGTTGTAATGGGCTTTTCTTTTATCGATGGAGACATAATATGGAAGCGGGGATTTTTCGAGCTGGAATGTATTGGGAGATCTGGGAACATATTTAAGGGGAGAGAGTTTTTTTTCGATTTTTTTTTTGGCTGTACGTCGGGGTCGGGGTCGAGATCGGGGTCAAGATCTCGGTAACGACCACCATCGTATTTGGCCTGCCGGCCATTTTTTTTGCTTATACTTTAATGCGTAAACAGAAGTGAGACACTGCGGAAAAAAGAATAAGGAAAAAGAAAAGGTTTAAAGGGAGAAACCGGTTTACAAGCTAGGCGGCAAAAAATAATCACACAGTAACTTGGAGAACGATGTTATCGGCTCGGAGGTTAGTCAGTGACTGGTGTGTAAATAAAGTAGGCTTATTCTAAAGAATGGCTGGGTGCTGTATGAATAGGGTAGGTTCTGATTGGTATCAACATGGCGATGCCCAGCGTTGCAACTGTCTCATACGCATCAATTGTGCTTATTTTACCTCCAAGTGGTAGCCATCGGGTACTGGTCTTGTCCACCCGGACTTGACTTGCTGAACTTATAAGCGCGAGTGTTGATCACAGAAAAATAGCAACACTATAATTGCCCTGCCATAAAACTCCTCTGTTTCTCTTGTTGGGTAGCAGTTTATTCTGTACGAACCCCTCAGGAAGCAAGCGAGCGTCGGATGAGCTTCCAATTAAGTGAACCAACGGCGACGCTTACAGACAATATGGTAGGCACCCCGTTGAGCTACTTCGACATATTCGGAGCTCAGGTCTTTGGGTCCTTTCACTACTATTAGTCAGGGTAGTGAAATAGAGAAGGTGGCGGATGAGCCCATATAGGACCAACGGTAGCTCTCACATCCCCGTAGTGGGTTACTGACTCTGGATTTCTCCAGCTCCTTTTGTCCAAGGAGAGCAGCATATTGCCTGGTCAACCAGGTTGGGGGTTGTGCGTCGGGGTAACTTCCCTACCACGTAAAAAAACCAATAGTTCCGAAACAACCAATTGCCTCGGATATGGATGACCCTATTGATCACGACCCCAGCAAACGAAACAAGGACAACGAATTTCGGTTCTGCACGTGGAATGTCCGAACCCTTAACAGACCACGTGCAGCCGAACAATTAGTGGAAGCCCTAGATGGTGTCAAAGCCGACATCACAGCCATCCAAGAAGTGCGATGGGATAGTGAAGGCACAAGGATGATGAAAAACTGTGACATCTACTACGGCAAGTGCTACAGGACAAGAAACCAGCGGCTATTTGGATGCGGATTTGTGATAAGAGGAAGGCTAAGGCAAGAAGTCTTGGGGTTTCGTGGCATAAGCGAACGCATTGTCACAATCCGCATTAAATCCAAATTCAGCAACATCTCGCTGATCTGCGTCCACGCACCCACGGAGGAAAAAGATGACACCACCAAAGAAGAATTCTACGATCTTCTCGAGAAGACGTATGATGAATGCCCGAAGTACGACGCTAAGTTTATTCTTGGTGACTTCAACGCCAAAATCGGAAACGGGTAACTTTGGCTCGACAGTCGGAAAGCATAGCCTGCACGACAACACTTCCGGTAACGGACACAGGCTAATCGACTTTGCTGCGGAGCGAAGTGTCATCTTAGCTAGCACATACTTCCCACACCTCAATATACACAAGGGAACCTGGCGGTCTACTGATCAAAGTACCTTCAACCAAATTGATCACATTGCGATTGATAGCAGACATGCCTCCAATGTCATGGATGTCCGCACTTTCCGAGGGGCCAACATAGACTCGGACCACTACCTTGTTGTAGCTAAAGTGTGAATGCAGATCTCCACCCGACCGCAGAATCGAACATCCACTGTGAGAAAGTTTGATGTTGCGAAGTTACAATCGCAAGAGACCACCACAACCTTTGCCAATCATGTGTCCTCTTATCTCTTGACAAGCCCGGCGCCTGTGCCGAACCCAGAGGCCCAGTGACAACATTGCAAAATGGCCATCAAAACCGCTGCCACGGATGTTTTGGGTTTCATTTAGGCGACCACAACGAAACACCTGGTTCGATGATGAGTGCAGGCTCGCACACTTGACCAAAGACGAAGCCTATCATGAAGTTCTGAATGCCAGAACTAGAGCTGCCAAGAGCGCTTTCCGTGCGGTATACCAGCAAAAGAGGAAAGAGAAACATCGGCTTTTCAGAAAAAAAAGAGAACTGGAAAAACGAATGGTTGAATCTATTGAGGGGTGCTACGGCAGAAGCTATGTTCGAAAGTTCTACCAAAGGGTAAAGCATTCGTCCAAGGGTTACAAAGCCCGAGCGGAAGCATGTAGAGACGAGGGTGGGAATGTCGTTGTAGATACACAGTCGGTGCTGAGAATTTGGAAAGAACACTTCTGCAGACTGTTAAACGGCGAAGACAACCAACTAATTGCTGTCAGGCAGAATGATCCATTCGATTTGGATGATGATGAACAAAATTTCCGTCCTCCCGACCAAGAAGAAGTTCGGATAGCAATATCTAAACTAAAGTCCAACAAGGCTGCTGGAGCTGATGGCCTTACGGCTGAACTCTTCAAAGCAGCGGGAGATGACTTGGTGAGGAGCATACACCAACTCATCTGTACAATCTGGTCGGATGAAAGTATGCCTGACGAATGAAACCTCAGCATTGTGTGCCCTATCCACAAGAAAGGAGACACTCTAAACTGCGCCAACTACAGAGGTATAAGTCTCCTAAATGTCGCCTATAAAATCTTGTCGGCCATTCTGTGTGAACGTCTGAACCCTTTTGCACGTGAACTGATTGGCCCCTATCAGTGTGGTTTCAGGCCCGGTAAGTCAACCGTCGACCAAATTTTCACACTTCGGCAGATTTTGGAAAAGACCCAAGAATTCCAAATCGATACTCACCACCTCTTTATCGATTTTAGAGTCGCCTATGACAGCGTAAACAGGAACGAGCTATACAGAGCCATGTCGCTTCTTGGCATCCCTGCCAAACTCGTTCGATTGTGCAGGATGACTATGGAGAACTCGCGCTGCTCCGTCAAGGTTGGTAAGAACAGCACCGTCTCATTTAATGTCGAGAAAGGCTTACGACAGGGTGACGCGCTGTCATGTAACCTCTTCAACATCATTCTTGAGGCAATCGTACGCAACTCGCATGTCAACACCAGCGGTACGATTTTTTTTTGATCCGTTCAATCACTTGACTATGCTGATGATATTGACATTATTGGAAGAACGAAGCGCGCTGTCAGTGGAGCATTCGCCAGTATTGAAGTGGAAGCGGCTCGAATGAGTCTGGCTGTAAATGAAGATAAAACAAAGTATAAGCTGTCCTCGGGTGAATAGATCATCATCGTAGGCTCGGACAAAACGTCACAATGGACAGATATAACTTTGAGGTTGTCAAGGACTTTGTCTATTTGGGTTCCACTATAACCTCTCAGAACAACATCAGTGAAGAGATCAGTCGAAGAATCACTCTTGCCAATCGCTGTTTCTTCGGGCTAAGAAGGCATCTTAGTAGTAAAGCCCTCTCTCAAAGGACCAAGGAGACACTATACAAGACCCTTATCATCCCAGTCCTGCTGTATGGGGCAGAAGCGTGGACACTGACACAATCGGATGAATACAGGGTGGGGTGCTTTGAGAGAAAGATTCTTCGGGTGATATTCGGGCCTGTATGTATCAATGGAGTATGGAGGAGAAGATTCAATGACGAACTGTACGGGCTATACAGCGACCATTGACTTGGTTAAGAAGCTGAAAATTCAGCGGCTTAGATGGCTGGGTCATGTGGAGCGTATGGACGAAAATGCTCCTGCCCGACGAGTCTTCAATTCCAACCCGGAGGGCCGACGCAGTTTTGGAAGACCCCATCTAAGGTGGCGCGATCAAGTGGTAAACGACCTTAACCAACTTGGTGTGCGCAACTGGAGGCCACTGGCTAGGGACCGGCCTAGCTGGCGAAGAATGTTGGTTGAGGCCGTGGTCCACAATGGACTGTCTGCGCCACCTCAAGTAAGTAAGTAAGTATTCTAAAGAAAAAAAAACTGTTCGCGTACCCAAATGAAACAGTTTGCATTCGATTTCATACGTTTACATTAACACAAAAAGCGTTCGCGTACTGAGAGATGAACGAAAGATGAACGCAAGAAAATAACAGCTGTTTTATTCTTTCGTTCATTTATTTGCAAGTTTTTGCCCACTGAAATTTCATCTGGTAAAAACTTGAACTCTGTCAAAAGCGAATGACGTAAGCAATTGTTGTTTCAGATGACCCTTACCGTGAAGAGCTAACTAATAAAAAAATTCGAATGTGACGTTTTTCAAGTTTTTACACAAAAAGTGTTCGTGTACTTTTCGGTAAGTGAGAGAGATTTTTCTCTCATTTGAGAAATTTTGACAGTTTTCATTTTTTGGCACAAAAAGTACACGAACAAACATAATATCACCGCTATGCACGTCATGTCGGTAACAAAGAATTATGACGTATACATATGCGTCATATCTGAAAGGAAACTTCTTTTGGTGTACAATTTTATTATATTTTGTTTTTAACCGAAATTTAAAAATGCTATCATTAGCACTATTAAATGTAGATTCCAAATATGTATAAACCACATCTGGTAGTCAAACCGTTTGGAAAAAACAGCACATTCCAACTGTCTCATTTTTCAGAATTTGACTTTTTATCGAATGTTTGACAAAAAGATGCAACCATAGGCCGAGAATCGAATGACCCGCGTCCTTATGTGACGGTTGGTTTATTTGGTGACAGTTTCCTAGGTCTTCTCGATTCAGGGGCCAGCATAAAATGCTTAGGCACTAATATACTGCCCTATTTAAAAGACAAAAATGTTACGGTAAGGAAGGTAGAGACTACCGTGTCCATGGCCGATGGACAGAAGCAATCCATAGTGGGAGTGATCACTACGGCGATAAAGTATAAAAGTGTAACTAAAGATATAGATCTGTATATCGTGCCGTCATTAAGCCAACGTCTATATTTAGGCGTCGACTTTTGGCAGAAGTTTCAGATCGCACTTCATGTAATTGCGAGTTTTTCAGGAATTGCAACTGGTGGGCCAGATGTGAGACCCACCAATCAGATTAAGTTGAGTGATGAAGAGACTAAACGACTAGAAGCAGTTGTTCGTGGATTTCCTTCTTTCGCAGTCAATGGACTTGGGAAGACAAATCTAGTGCAACATTACATAGATACAGGCGATGCCGTACCTATAAAGCAGAGGTACTATCCCGTATCTCCAGTGATACAAACCCTTATGTATGCGGAGTTGGACCGCATGCTTTCGTTAGGAGTCATCGAGGAAAGTTCCAGCGCATGGAGTTCCCCAGAGGTGCTTGTACGCAAACCTGGTAAGAACCGATTGTGTTTGGACTTTCGGAAGGTGAACTCAGTAACCAAGAAAGATGCTCGTCCAATTGCACATATTATAGAGGGGCTGCTAGCACGTCTGACAGAGACACGTTATATTTCTAGCGTGGATCTGAAGGATGCGTTTTGGCAGATACCGCTGGAGCAAAGTTCGAGGGAGAAGACCGCCTTTACGGTACCTGGCCGACCACTGTACCAATTTAAGGCCATGCCCTTCGGTCTTTGTAATGCGGCACAAAGTTTGAGCTACCTAATGAGTCGCGTAATACCATCAGGATTGCGAGATCAAGTATTTGTATACTTGGACGATCTATTGGTTGTGTCGAAGGACTTCGACGAACACCTGCAGACTCTGGAGATAGTCGGAAAGTGCTTGACTGATGCAGGACTGACGATCAACGTCGAGAAGTCGAAGTTTTGTTTTGATGAGCTTCACTATCTCGGTTATAAGGTCGGTCGGGGTTGCTTGAAAGCTGATCCTGATAAGATTTCAGCAATCGCTACCTTCCCGTTACCAACAACAACTCGCCAAGTTCGCCGATTCCTCGGTATGGCAGGTTGGTATCGGCGATTTGTTAAAGATTTCAGCACCCTAGCCGCACCCTTGACCGAGACATTGAAAAAAGGAAAAGCATTCAAGCTATGCCCAGAAGCTATTGAAGCATTCCTGCAAATCAAGCAAGCTTTGACTTCAGCGCCTGTGCTAGTCAATCCGGACTTCTCCAAAGAATTCATCATTCTCTGCGACGCATCAGCGACTGGAATCGGGTGTGTACTCTGTCAGCGGGACGAATCCGGGGCGGAGGAGCCAATATACTACTTAAACGGAAACTGAATGCTGCTCAGAGAAAATATTCGGTGACAGAGCGCGAGTGTTTAGCAGCGATGAGTTGACAGTGTCAGCTTTCTTTTCATGTCTGCCACAGATCGAAACCTCGGAGGTACTCCACATCGATCTTGAGGATCCGTCCTTTAAATCCGAAGGTTATCTGGAAATCATCAACCATATCAGGAAGGAACAGGAACGATTGCCTGACCTCAAAGTGTCAGAGGGTTACATTTATAAAGCCACTAAACACGCGATTGGTAATCCCTTGGCGGACGATCTAACTTGGAAGTTGTGGGTCCCATCAGAGATGACAGAATCTCTAATCTCACTGGCTCACAATCCGCCGCGCGCTTCGCATGGTGGCGTGATGAAGACAATTCACAGGTTACGTAATAGATTCTACTGGCCCGGTATGTACACACAGGTTAAACTATACGTAGACAGGTGTGAAACATGTAAGACCAGTAAGGCGGCCAACATGACTTTACGAGCCGAAATGGGAGACAGTTTTGAGGTAGATAGACCATTCCAACATTTGTATGTGGATTTCCTCGGACCATATCCCAGATCAAGGTCCGGTAACGTCTATATCGCGCTCGTATTAGACCAACTAACCAAATTCGTCTTCATCAAGCCACTACGCAAGGCAACAGCCGCGAGCGTGGTCAAATTCTTCTTGATTTATGGTGTGCCAGAGAGTCTGCCCTCTGACAACAGTACACAATTTGTGGGTAAGGAATTTCAAAAGTTCTTAGATGTCTTCGGGGTCAAACACTTCCGTACGGCAGTGTATGCTCCCCAGTCAAACGCAAGCGAACGCGTAAACTGGTCAATTCTTGCAGCCATTCGATCGTATGTCAACCCTCGACAGACGGATTGGGATGCCCACCTGTCTTCGATCAGCAGTGCCTTGCGCACGACAGTACATTCAACTCTGTCGAAGCCCTATTCGGACAACGTATGATAGAGCATGGGGCAGATTATCGTCTTTTGAGAGAGTTGGGTGGACTGAACTGCTCGGAGATAGATTAGCTTCCCAAGGTTGCCCAGATGAACATCGTTCTTTCGTATTTAAAGCAAGCGTTAACCAAGTCACATGAAGTCTACGAGAAGAACTATAATCTTCGGAGTAGGAAAATAATGTTCAGAGTAGGAGATGAAATTTACAAAAGAAACCAGATCTTGAGTGACGCAACTAAGCATATCAATGCGAAGTTGTGTCCGAAATTTATTAAAGTTCGAGTAAACAAGATAATCGGCAACAACTTATATGAAGTTGAAGACAGGCGAGGCCATAAATCGACATGCCATACTTAAGATTTAAAAAGGTAAATTGCTAATTTTGCAATCAACATCTGAGCATATACATAGGAATTGTATTTCCTTCCTTTATAATACCAGCCATGACAATTTCAAAATATTTTTTTTTTACCTGACGTACCACATGATTACCTGTTAGTAATTAAAGATACACTTTTACGATTCATAATTTAATCTGATGCGCGGCTCTCAGCTGTGCATGAGACTCTTGGTCGGTAATTCTGTAAGCTATATGTATAAAATTTCAGACGATCATCCGTAATACCCAACCCCATGATGTGACCATGGAGTATTTACTCTAGAAGTTTTTTTTGTCTTCGACCGACTAGACGTGAAAGAGTCGCAGTGTCTTCACGACACGAAGTGTAATAGGTTTCAGACACGGTATATTATTAGTGAGAAGTTCTCCTTTTTCTTGGAAGTTAGACTAAGTAGACCTTGTCGAAATTCCAAGCTTTGTAGGGAAAAACTTTCTCACCATTCGAATTACAAGTAACACTTACCTCTGGTGCCATCTATTGGAGAATGCCCTAATTCGCAAATTGTAGGGAAAACTTTGTCACCGCAACACTGGTGTCACCTTGCGGCAATTTTAGGAAACACGATTGGTCCATCTTCCTAATGACATTTCCCTTTAAAAATCGAGAAATTTCAAAAATTTTAATAATGACATTAGTTGCCCAATTTCTACACCAGAATGCAAATTTCGATAAGGAGTTATCTTATACCAGAACCATTCTGTCTTAATCTTTACTGAACTCAATCTAGAATGAAAAATCCGAAGCGAGATTATTTGAAGTGAGCTCAGACGCACTCTTTCTGGCACATTCTATTGCTACATGCCAGCGTGCAGAAGGATTATGGCTGACGAACACTTCCGGCATTTTCGTTTTTGCTTTAGGTTACTGTCCGTCCAACTAGACGCTTCGTCTCATTTCTTTCCTACCATCTTTCTGTTTCTCTTGGAAATCCGATTGGAATGAACTTCAAAATGCATGTCCAATGCTAAGACAGAAGCCCGTTCCGACCAGATGTACAATTAAGGTCTGTTTGATGAAAACTAGTTGATTTCGATTTTTGACAGATCGTGACAGTTAGCTGTTGCATTGCTCATATTCATTATGTATTCCATAGGAATCATGATTTATATGCCCAATGCAACTGTCCAACAAAGAAATTTCAGTCCATTTCAAAAATTCATAGTTAGTACAGTCATCACATCTTGACTGACAGTTGACAGCTATAATTAGTTATCTGTGCGATTAAAATGAGTTTAACGTCATATGAATGACGGTACTGTTGATTGGGAAGCGAATGTGTCAAATTAGAACCGATTTCCGTCCAAAATAAGCTAAATGTCAAAATTTGACAGGTACGAAAATTCTCTCATACTGGAGAAAATATGACACAAATTCATTCTACCAATCGACACGAACATTAAAGTGTCAAAATAAGTTGACAGAAATAAAGATAAATGTCATTAAAAACAATTTTCATTTTCACATAATTGTCAGTGCGAAGCAGCATTACGTTACTACTTAACACTAAACGCACTTCGTGTTGTTAACTTTTCCGAACGCAAATCTATTGTTAACTAAAAGAACGCGGGAAAAGTCTCGTCCAGTCATTATTGTTGCTATTGGAAACCAGACAGAGGCGTGGCTTCAGAAAAATTGTCTGTGCCAGTTCATTAAATTACCCTCATCTTGTTAAGTCGTTTCTTAAGAAAATTGAAAAGTTTGATTTTATGCAGCAGAGAATTAATATTTCACAAAATCTTTTCTTGTTCGCGAGTGAATTAATTAATCATAAATATATTATATCCTTTTTAAAGGATTATTCTGTAATTGCAGCAGCAATTATTAATTGTGTAGCCACAAAAAAAATACCCTATTATAGGTAAGTTTTTTTTTTTGATTCTTTTTTTTTCGTCTGTCAACATCATGGCGGACATTGAATTTTGTCGCCGATGCTTTTTCTTTGAATTTTCAAGGAAGCATCTGAACTTTTTATAACTAGTGATTTATAAAATTCTTTTTATATTCACTAGAGTTCTTGTACAGGGCAGGAACCGACCCATAAAATATATTGATGTCTTTGCATATCCATGGAAAAGCAGTCCATGGCAACGCGGGATTTTTCTCACATCCACATGGAATTCACATCCTTATGAAGCATTATTACTTGCTTCAATAACAGCTAAGACGCCGTCTTACGCTTCACATCATTTTTCCTCCAACATATTGGAGCCACGAGGGAATCCAACGCATTTTTTTTTGTGAACCACATGGTTCTATGGAACACGTTAGTGATCCGCATGGCGCTCGGTTTGTCCGACCGACCATGTGATGCGCTACATCCTGCGAAGCATCGAACACCCTACGATATGAAATAAAGTTTAACGATAATCGTTTTTAGTCATATATGACACCACATCCAGGTAACATTTTTGTTATTTTTGTCCCTGATTCATATACACCTAAGAGCCCCTGGCTAACATCTACAAGAGCATACGTTTGGCGTGACACACAGAGTGTCCAAACTACAATAAGTTCCCTGCAAAGAACAGCATCCTGTGAGTGTGAACACTCAAGCTGTCGTCTACAAACTCCACGGACGGTGGAGCCACATACATTTAGTGCCCAGAAGAGCACCCTGAAATACTCGTCGAGTGAAAATTTAATTTATTTTACTTACCTGTGCATACATATATATATATATTATCATATATTATGATTATTACAGTGAATTATTCCTATCTTTAATATATTTAGAAAAGATCAGCATACTTAATAAGTGAAATCCTGAAAAATAATATTTAACTTTGTGAAAATTTGTTTTTGTGTGTGACTATAGAGAAAGTTGAAATTTTCTTTTAATTTTCGAGATCCATTTTGGACTCCTTGATATCCTTCACTAGTTTCTTTTTATTTTCTCACTGCCTCCACGGCGCTTTTACTTTTTTTTGTGTGACATGAATACATAATCAGATCCCAGGATTGATTTCTTTTAAGAACTTCCTGTCGGTTTCTAAACTGAATCCTACGTACAGATAGTACTTTCGTGCCAATGCTTGGAACTCATTGTCGATTCCCGTAAGCAGCACATTACGCATTCCGTCGGTTATAGTACCGAACTGCTTCCTTCACTGTCCTTCAGGACCATTTCTCAAAATCACTTTCTTTAAAACTATCCTGTCTTGTGTTAGTGTCTATACAACACCACTTTCATCGTTTTTCAATTTATTGATTTCTTTTTGTCACTGTTCTAGTGGATGTTATAACTCCCTAGACTCTTTTTCATTTGGAACTTGGTAGTTCCCACTCTTTCTATACTTACTTTAGCTTCGGCGTGGTTAGTTTATCCAGCTGGAAGACTTTTGAAGTTAATTTGGAGTAATCCTTGAAGATTTTCTTCTTCCTTTACGGAAATCTGAGGTCAATTTACACTGACCTATCTCAATTAGTCATTTTACATTCTTTGTGTGTACCTATTGTGTAATATCTGTTTGTGTTGGATATTATTGATGTTTGTAAACTACGTTTACAGTACAGTGACACTATACCGGTCACTTGGAAAGATAATACGCTTTTTGTGTGAAAGTTATCTTTGATGAATAAAAGATAACTCATCATCATTTTTCGAGTAAGAAAACGATACAGTACGAAGATATAGAGTAGTATCATTGGTATAGATGATCTTACATATGGTTATAGTAGAAACTTTTTTTTTTGAATAATACTTTTCTAACTTTTCAGCGTCTGGTTCCAGAGAGCTCTCCCGATACATCACGTCTGTAAACTATATTGTTTAATATTATATTGAAACATATTTTTTTGATAAACCATATTTTAAATCATATTACTATATTATTACAATCTATCTCTCTTACTATCTCCCTTGTCTCATTTCCAAAGCATAAACCCTTGGGCTAACGTCCCATGTTCTCTGGTTTCTTTTGGGTTTCGTTAGAATGTTCACATCCTCGCGTAATTCAATATAGTACATATCCTATCGTAAAGTCAGTTTTCATGTCGTCTTTAGTTTTGTTTTAACTGAGTTTATAGTCTTTTGATAATGAATATCGTCCGAGTAAAAGATAATCAAACGTGTTTTGAAACGTTTTTAAAGATTTAAAAAGTAACAAGATCCATTTAAAAACAACTTTTTTTTTTTATACAAGCGAGCTAAGACCAATGATACTTATGTACATTTCTCTTCAGCGCATCATTTTTTTTTTTGTATAATTATTTACTACAACAACAAATTGTACGAAGCTAATAGTTGCTTTGTGTACAAATCAAAAAGTATTAACGTAAACACAATTTGTCGATAAGGCATATTGCACCTTATCTTACTTTCATTTTTAGATCACGATAATATCTTGATAAAAAGAATAATTAGTTTTTATGAAATTAGGTTTAAAATTTATAGATTTTTCTGATTTAGTTTTTGAATAATTTAGACATTGATAAGAATAACTGTAGTATTAAGCAAACTTTAATAAAAATAACTTTATAACGCTTTTCGAATTCAGTGGTTTTTTCATGCTGTCTTATGGACAGTGGTTCATTTCTTAAATCACTTTCAGAATTATTGTTTAGATACAATGGCGTGTAAGTAAGTACGTTGGGAGGGGTGGACATACCTCAAGTGTAGGTGGATAATGGAATAACATATCGTATTGTAGTGAGATGTAGTGTGGTGTATAGGTCGAATGTTCAGATAACGAATAGGTCGATATTTCGGTTATAGTGTGATGATGTAGGCAAGTCCGTTTCTTGTCGTCTTTTTACTTTTTTTTTGGGGACTCTGAACATTTTTATAGTGACATGTTTTCATGATCACTTGGCACCGTGGGTCAACGGTGGAAGTTAGTTCCGAGATGATGGAACGATTCCTCATGGGTGGGTATAGAAGCCAGAAGGGAGTATCATAACATCTTCCCTCCCTTCACTGCTCCCTCTAGTCAGCTACTTCGATAACCGTTTGCGCCGATTAAGCTGACGGAGCCTATGGCGCTTGATCCTCGAACACCTAAGGATAATTTTTATGTAGCGGCTCGCTATGCGTGCGATTTTCTAAACAGTCTTATACAATACACTTTTTAGGTTGAGTAGGCCTTCCAACTCAATTACACTTTCGAAACATTATTTCTCGGCGTTTGTTGATCAGGCCCCAGCAAAGAATATTTGAATTTGTTTTTCTGAGTTTTCTAACATCTAAAACTTCAGTAGGTTCGCACTGGTTAAAAGAGGTAACAACGTTGTCGATCCCTGAGCAAGAATGCACGACCCTTGTGAGCTAGTTGAGGGCGTGCGTGCGAACCGGATGCGAAGGTCGATCACAACCCAAGTGTTACTTTGTCTCGACTAAGTGGATCTGCGGTCTTAGAGGGAGTTCTTTAAGAGGAGTCTTGTAGTCTGAACTTAGTAACAGCCTTTCCACTATGAATCCTTTAAGGAGTCACATTGGAGCTAGTGTCTAAGGCGACCGAACCAGTGTACATTCCTTGAAGAATTTGGTATTGTAGTGAGTTATTTGGTTTTGTCTTTGGGTTTTGTTGTGAATACAGTAGAAGGATGACAAGCTAGTTCATCTACAGCTTGTGGTAGTAGGTTTTACTCGACGGTCGATAAGAAGATTATAGAACTAGACCGAAAAGAGTAAGTTTCTGTGAGTGGAAAGGGGGATAAAGAGAAGCAGTGGGAGTGAGTCGATGCTTAGAAGAAAATGGATCAGTTGTGGATAGAAGTGGATGTGTCACAGGTCTCTCGTAGGAAACAGGGAGGTCTTTAATAATTACTGTGGTAAGTTTCTTTCAACACTGAGGGAACACTGTCTATAGGAGACAGCAGTTCGTTCCTCGGAGATTTGTCTTCTTGTAAGCGTTGTAAGCGTCATCTGGTAGGGACCGTGGTCTCTCATCAGCAGGTTAATGGTAAAGTATAACTCATTTCACATTTGTGGCTTTTCTTACATTCCAGGTTTAGGTCATCGTTTACGTTACAGAATGGTGTCTAATACGAGACCATTGTGTGGGGTCTTGTAGGAGATTGCTATTGGTGACGTGGATAATGGTCTTTTTTTCTTTATTTATCGTTACAAAATCATGCTGAACGCATTCATTACGATCCACCAGAAAAATTTATTCCACAAAATGGAACCCAGACCATCAGAATAATCCACTTCCAGAACGGAATACACAGGATTTCAAATCTGATTTGGAAATGTCTCAGACATGCGCACTGCGCAATTTTTCAATGGAAGTACCTGAGAGAGACAAACTACAAACGAAAACTCTAGAAGTTATACCTAGGTCGCACTTAAACTACATGTGAGGCATTCACACAAGTGAACCTGAGGAGATGTTAGGCGCACGGGTTAAGCGATAAGTGCTATTTAAATTGTTGGTTGAGCGATAAATGTCCGTCAAGCAATTATGACAGACAAAGCCGATGAGAATTATCTTGATTTAAGCACTTGTAATTTTGTCTGTATCCGCAATAATCTAGGCCAGTCAAACAGTGTTTGTGTAGGAGCACGCTTAAAATCGTCTATCACCTTACTCAATATTATTTATAGGCCCGAGGTGAAGCTACTTGACAAGAAGTTAGCACTTTTGACGCCATTCCTGACCCAAGCTTCAGTAGCCTTCACGACATTAGGCAAAGGAATTAGGTGCTAAAGTACTTACCTTTTTTTTGTTTACCCAGCGCCTTAGAAAAGTCTTGTATCTGCACATATTAACTCATCGACGAATACATCGAAACCAAAAGTGACATGTCGGCAATCAAATTTCAGTTTCAGTACTTATTGTCAAACTGTCATTCACCTCAGTAGGGCCGGATATACAATTTGACGCTATACAAAGTACTCAGCGAAGCTAATCAGGGATCCACGGAATCGATATTCTCATCAGCGAATTTAATGTCACACCTGACGTCAATTTCAGTCAGGGACAATTGTTGCTAAGTTGGTATTCATCTGCCAAATTGTGACATTCACGATATCTCGATATGCAAATAAACCACCTGTAGTGTGATCAGTGCCTTAAAACCTGAATATATTACTTACCTCTCGGCCTCGGCACAATTATTATTCAGACAGATTTCATGTTAGCAAAAACGGCAGTGTGTATTGCACCTAATTATCTTAGCTACATTTCTGTGGTCATACTACAATCAAACAGAACCATGACTGGAACGAAAGAAAGAAGAATGGAAATCAGGGCGTTGGCTACCTGGAAAGTGGAAGCACTATCCAGGAAGCCGACAGTGGATTTCATTTTGAAGAGAACTTTTGAAGAAAGAACACCACCGCAGCCGAACCAAGCAAACAAATTTTTCTTGTACTTTGTGCCGCGGCCATTTTAGTATTCCTTTACAGAATAGAACACCTCATTGCTTTGCAATTGAGGTAACATATATATCTAATGGACATTATCGAAATAATAAAGGTGAGTAAAGCACTAGCATCAAATTTGTTGAAGTGAATGAAAATCACTTGCGTCGTTTCAACATGTAAATTGATGGCGGCATCCCTTGAATAGTAGTTTCCTTTTTTTTGGTTAAGATTATCATCCCCAGGAATAGGTGGACATTCTGATTATCCCCATTGGGACAGAACCAGCAAGACGGCCCAGGAATCGTGCCATACGAATACTCAACGTCCCAGAGTAAACTTACTTGGCACCAACACGTGCAGACGCAGTGAATCATTTTATTTTCTTGTGCTTTGTGAATATTTCCGGCGTGAAAATACACGTATTGGCAAACATTACGCTTCGACATTTAACACACATTTTTTGTATTCGACGAGGAACACCGTAGGGTGGACATATCTTTGCACGGACACACGTGGCGACGAGGGTGCGCTTCGCATTTTAGCGACCTCATCCAATTATAGTTGTCTAAGGCGCACAGTCTTTTGCCCAACGACAAACCTTGCCATATTTCAATGTCCGTGCAACAATTTTTGCTTATACTGCCTATTGTACATCGTACTCTCGAGCCAGCAGTGATAACGCTTCATTGACCGAAGCAGACGTTACAGCAGACGCTTCATTTAGCCACGCGGCTACCGCCCAATATTCTTTGGACGATATCTATCAGCTATAGGCACGAGGCTACCTCCTCTTTAGCCCATATCGAAGCTATCATCTGTCTATGACATCCCATAGGCGTTAGTGAGGATTTTCATCATCTTTGTGAAGAATCAGCGAGTTTGAATCGTCGGCGATCCCACGCAATTCAAGCCGTATTGCCCACCAAGAGGTGCGACAAAACCCACCACTCTGTGAATCTACTACACAGCCAACAGGCTGAGGAACTCATCTGAGGGATTCGACCGTATATCATCAGTCTTCAGGACGTCTGGCGGACTATTATATGTCGATGCCGGTCCATAAAATCCATAATTCAGCAAAGAACATGAATAGAACGTCGTGGGATCAGCTCTATCAACCACAGCCACATCGTTGCGGCGCAATATCGTCGTGGGATTCATACTGGAGAATTTATTATATCCTATTACACCAGTGCATCTATATCCTTATCATGCAGCAGGTCCAAGATTATATCTTATAAAGAAGTTTATAAATTATGAAAGTGTTCAGTACAACAGGTAACCAATTTGAATTTATTTGTGTTTATAATTATTTGTGAAGTAGAAGGGAGCCCTAACGCTCAGCTATAAATATATATTCCTTGGCGACATATATACGCCACATTTACACAGCTTACGACGCTTGCGTTAGCCACCAGCGACCACGGACGGTGGTACCATTAGAATTTCCCTTTGGTGGATATTGTTATGATGGCTATATGCCACGCCCATAGTAATTTATCTTATTATTGAGTGATATAATCTTACCTTCATGAATAATATTACCTTTACGTCTTGTGAAACGTTATCGTCTTATTTGTGTTGACGCAATACTTTCGGGAAGATTATTTTTTTTTGTATCTTAGTTGCTTACCAAACACCGAGTTAAAATCAACATAGTATCGGGAATGTAGTTGTTCGTTATCGTGTTGCGACTTATTTCCTTTTATAAAAGTTGAACTCTAAAGCGTTTGCTTCCTAGTTGTGTTCATTAATATAGAACTTTAAGTGAAGTGCTACCAATAGATACATTCGCGCGTGTTTTCAATAAGATCCTCCTTATTGGGATGGGTTTGAATCCGCGTACTATCTAATAATTCCTTATGGTAAAAGTTTTTTTCTTATTATTTTTCACTTGGTCTTTCGGACTACACTTACTTATCCTTGCGTCGGTAGCGACCATCTTCACTCGCGTTACAACGCCGCGTTCTCACATTTTGTTTTCGAGATAAAATCTCTAAGTTTTTTTTTCCATTACTTACATAAAATCGTGTTGTCTTTTCGTGTATCGAGTTCTATACGTGTAATTAAAAGCGATCCAATAGTATCGCAACCTTACGGCTTCATATATAAGCGTGTTTATATGATACTTATCACCTTAACGCAATCAATCAAGCATTAGTTTAACGATTGTTCCATATAAACGTTGAACATTCGAACGTAGATTCGTAGAACCCTATTAAGAAAATCAAAAGTTACGATATATGGTCATCAGCAAATAATACAGACCTTAAATATTTAACCAAAATTCTTTCACAGCTACCCCTGGAGTGCACTTCCGGACCAGCGTTAAATGGACTCAACTCTCTTTACTCTACCCCATTGGTAGAAAAGGAGGTCTATTGAAACATTTTGAATTATATTACATTTGCTTTATTACTATATTGATATATTGCTTCTATCGAACATACAAATGAACGCGAACTGTGTTCAGGCGTATGGGGTATTGATATATTTACATTTGAATATTATTTGTGTTGAAAACTTTTAATTTTAATCTGTAAGATTACCATTCAAATAAAAATAACTGACTAAACTTTTGAAGTACTTTACTCTATTTTATTAGAAAATTAAATTAAATAAATATTCCTTAAGAAAGCTACTCAAAAAAATTTAGTTACAACTTATTCGCTTGAAATTCTTTTACATCTGTCTCGTCTGGGTATTTTCATTTTCTTCTTTCATCGTCTCGTTTGGATATTTTCATTTTCTTCTTTCATCGTCTCGTCTCCAGCTGCATTTTTTTTGGTAAGTATCTTTGTATCTTTCTTCAGCAATAACAGAGTCAGTGCTACCGCCGTAGCATTTTCATAAGTGGTTGATGTTAGTAATATTTCTCAACAGTTCCCCCTGGTACAAGAATTCCCGGTTGGGACGTTGTTGTACCATGATCTTCTTTAGTTACATCAAGTTTTGCTAACTTAACTGCCGGGCGTTCAAAAACACCGATTTGGGTTTGCACTGTGGCACTGCGGACTTGTCCATCTGTTGCTGTTTTTACTGCAACTACCTTTCCCTTTGGGTAATTGTTTCTTGGAAGGTCTTTATCGATGATAATGACAACATCTCCAATTTTCAAGGGCTGCACTGGATCATACCATTTAGAACGTAGTGTAAGCTCTGGTGCGTATTCGACTATAAAACGCTCCCAACATTTATTTGCAAAGCGTTCTCTATATTGAAAGGTATACCTCAGGATTTTAGCGTTGTCATTGATTTGTGCAATAGGCTGAGCACCTCCGGAAGCCAACCTCAAAAAATGGTTTGGTGTTAATGCTTCTGCAAGTTCATCTGTCAAGGGCATATACGTAAGTGGCCTTGAGTTTATCATGTTTTCGGCGGCCAGCAAACAACTTCGCAGAAGTGGATCGGAAGGAGTCATTGTTGGTAGAGAATTGTATAAAGCTGTCTTAAATGAGCGGACTAAGCGCTCCCATGCTCCTCCCATGTGTGGTGCGGCTGGTGGGTTAAAGACCCACTTCACTAATGGACTCACAAAACGTTTCGCAATACGGACAGGATCTACTGCTTTTAGCTCTTGGCGCAACAATCTTTCAGCACCAACAAAATTGGTACCACGATCACAATAAATTTCCCTTGGTGGTCCCCGTCGTTGTATGAAATCCTGGAAACATAAGATGAACGAGTCTGAATCCAGCTTGTGAGCAACTTCTACATGCACGGCTCTTGTAGTCAGTAAGGTGAATAACACCCCCCATCGTTTTTCTTGTCGTCGTCCTATTGCCACTGTTAACGGACCAAAATAGTCTACCCCAGTGAACGTAAATGGATTACAAAATGGTGACAGGGAGCGGTGCCATTTCGGGTATCTTTGGTTTAGCTTTGTGTACCTTACACCATTGGCAATGCTTGCAAACTAGTTTTAAAAGGCATCTAAGTTTAGGGATAACATACCTTTGTCTTAGTTGATTGACGACACTCTCGTTGTTAGCGTGTTGAAAGTCTTCATGATATCTTTGAATCAATAGGTGAGTAATGATGTGATTCCTGGGAAGTATAGTTGGTCTTTTGGTATGGGAATCAATAAAAATGGCTGCATCAAGTCTTCCTCGTACTCTCAGAAGTTGATTCTCGTCCAAGTATGGTGAAAGTCGTCTTATGGAACTTGAAGCAGGAACCCGAGGATGTAGATTATTCGATTGTTTCATTTGTTTCTTTAGGCTCACTATTTCTTCGGTGTACACATCCATTTGAGCAATTCTGAATAATGCTGACTCAGCTTCTTGTAGTTCTTCACATGATAAAATTCCGGTTGTTTCCATATCAGGTTTAAGTTTGACTTTTATATTTAAAAATCGGTAGACGTAGGCCATGGTTCTTAACAGTTTGTTCCATGTTGAAAATCTTTCAAAGTTGATGACTGGTAGTGAAAGTTCATGAACGCATAAAAGTTCTGCGGCCGTTTCTGCTGTTGATGTAACGTCCTTCGGCCATTCTTCTTCTTTATTCATCAGAAAACTTGGACCCTGGAACCATCGATCGCTAAACTCCAGCTTAGGAGGTCTTGTCCATTTAGTGGCATCATCAGCAACATTTAATTTTGATGGTATGTAGCGCCATATACCCCCTCTGTCGCTATCTTGTATTTCTGCTACTCTAAAGGCCACGAATTTGTTAAATCGATGAGGATTCCCTTTGATCCAGCCTAGCACCGTCTTGGAATCAGTCCAGAAATATGTTTTACTTATAGTCGTTGATAGTTCATCGGTCAATTTCTTTGCGAACCTGCAACCCATCACAGCAGCATCCAATTCTAATCTAGGAACAGATCGTAATTTTATAGGTGCAACCTTCGTTTTTGCTCCTAAAAGTGCACATTCAACAAGTGTTCCGCTGTTTATCCGAAAGTATGCTACGGTTCCACATGCCTTTTCTCCTGCGTCCATAAAAACGTGAAGCTGTACGACAGATCCAGACCAACCAGGGATATTTTTTAATAGGCATCTTGGTATGCGACAGTTCTCCACCTGTGGAAGCACCTTTAGCCATATCTTCCATGACTCGAAATGTTCATCGTTTATCATTGAATCCCAGTCCGTTTGACTACGCCATATTTCTTGTAGCAAGATCTTGAGAAATACCAAAAAGTGCGCAATCAATCATAATGGATCATAGATGGACATGAGAATGCGAAGAATTTCTCTCTTCGTTGGACGTATTTCTCCATTCAAAACTTTTTGATTGCCTTTATTGTAGCGTAAGGAGAATGTGTACTCGTCACTCTTCAGAGACCACCACATGCCGAGTATTTTCTCCATAGATGAATCTCCATTTGGGCTGAAATCTAAACTGTCATCAGTAGGTTTGTTATTTAGTGCTTCCATCACTTGTGAAGAATTCGATTTCCAATTTCTGATCTCAAAGCCCGCCTTTGCATGTAGTGCTGTCACTTCTCTTGCTAATTGAATAGCTCCGACTTCGTTGTCAACGCTTTCCAAAAAGTCGTCAACATAATGACTTTCGATTATGCTTTTCACCGCCCTTGGATATTCGTCTTTATATTTCAGTGCATTATGATTCTTAATATATTGTGCGGAACTAAGCGAGCATGTAGCGCCAAAGGTCATGACTTGCATTACGTAAGTGTCTGGCTCATCATCTTCGTTGTCACGCCAAAAGAATCTTAATACCTGCTGATCTTTTTCAGGAATTTTCACCTGATGATACATCTCTTTTATGTCGCCGCAAATACATATTTTTCTTTCTCTGCTACGAAGAAGAACACCTAGAAGAGAAGCATTCCAATCAACGCCTTTCATCAGTAGCGTGTTTAAGGAAACTCCATCTACCTCGGCTGCAGCGTCCCACACGATCCGTATCTTTTCCGGTTTATTTGGGTTGCGAACCGGGAAAATTGGAAGATACCATACCCTTTCATGCTGTTGCTTTAACTCTTCATCGGTCAGCTTGCGGATGTACTTTTTTTGTTCATATTCTCTGATTTGTTGTTTTATGATGTCCTTTAGCTGATGATCATTATTTAGACGTTTTTCCAAACACCTCATGCGTCGGAGTGCCATAGGTTTGCTGTCTGGTAATTTAAACTGTTCGTATCGCCACAACAGCCCGGTCTCATATCTGTTACCTTGATGAGTCGTTGTACTATTCAAAATATCCCTTGATCGCTTTTCTTCTTGAACGTTCTTAAAATCTTTTGGCTCCACTATTCCCAAGTTGTCTACTGAAATGAACTCCTTCACCATGTCGTGTAGCTTCATGTCTGCGGTTTGTTGGCACTCGCAAATTTGGAAACTATTGTCGAAGTTACTTTCGCATTGATTTTCATTTTTGTCGAATATTGAAAATATTGTCCAGCCTAGACGACACTTTGCTGCAATTGGATCCTCTGACTTTGCTTCCACAATTTTTATGGGAACTGCGACATGCCAGTTTCGAAGCCCAATCAGTATACCTGGGTTGGCGTTGCGATAAGATGACACTGGCAAATTTTTAAGGTGTGAATATCTTTTGGCCAAATATTCATAGTCCAACGATTGGTTTGGTAAGTTGAGAGCCTGAACAGTTCGTACATTTGACATCCTGAAAGTTTTTGCATCTTTATAGGTTCCAGTGATGTTTACTTCAACCACTCTCGAATGCTTTTCTTGTCGAGACATAATGCCACTCCATTTTAGACACAGCGGTGCACTCTCTCCTGGAAGTTTTAATTGGTTAGCTATGTCCTCATTTAATAACGTACTTGAGGATCCTTCATCTAAGAATGCATAGGTGTTTATTTGGTTGCCATTGTGGGAGAGGAGAACTGGTAAAATTCTGAAATGTATCGGCGAAAATGTATCGTGAATCATGCTTGTTTCATAGTTGTTGTTGCTGTTGTTGACATCCTGTTGCTGGGAATTGTGCAATAAAGGATGGTGTTTTTTGTCGCATTTTATTTCTGTGCATGAAACAGGTGCCCAACATTTGAACTGGTGCCTCTTCAGACACTGTCTACAAAGATTTAACTTTTTTACCATGTTCCATCTATCTGCAATATCGCATTCAAGAAAATTTTCGCAGACTGAAGCTGCTTTACAATCTCCTTGGCAAACTGGACATTTCTTTAAGAACGTTGGTGGCTGTGGTTTTTTATTCGAACCTCTTACTGCATCATCTTGGTGAACGTATAGCTCTTCTTTTTTATTTCTTTGTCTGCTGTGAGGCTCTTTGACACTAAACCAAGACATCGATGGCTTTGCATTACATATGTCCGCAGCCAAGTCTTTAAGCCAGTCGCTTAACACGCTTATGTTATCTATGTCCACTTCATTTCGCTTATGAGAAGCCCAGTTTAGTTGCAAGGTAGGTGGCAACTTGTCAACTAAATCGGTCATCATACTCGGATTTCGCATATAATTCTGCAATCCGGCTTGTTCCAAAGTAGCACAAAGATTTCGTACGGCCACAGCATATTCGATGATTGTTTCGATGCGTTCTATTTTAGGTGGATTCATCTTCTGGATTTTTTCGAGGTAATGCTTCATTATAATTTCTGGTCTACCAAAGTATTGTCGGAGCGTATCTATTATTTCAGGAACACAGCCAGATGACGTTAATAGAGCTTCAACGACGTCTCTAGCTTTCCCTCGCAAGCAGCGTTGCAAACGCATTAAATTTTCATTTTTTGCGAAACCACACGTTTCCGTTGTCTGCTGAAAGCTGCTTGTAAACACGGGCCATTCACTTGGTTTGCCACAAAATATAGGTAGGTCCTTAGCCACTACTTGCCTTGAAGCAATTTGTTGCGACGACAATCGAATGGTTTCGCAGGATGTTGACGGTTCAATGAAATTTTTTATTTCTTCTCCATGATTTTTTGTATTTGTTGGCAATTTGTCCAAGTTCTTTACGGCGACATTATTATTAGAAATATAACATTTTGACTTACCGCACGGTTTCATAATTCCCTGTTGGGTAGCCACTTCCAATTCGTCGTCTGACAATTCGTCTAAAAGAGCTTGGCGCTTTGCAAGCAACTCCTGTTGTTTTTTTATAAGAAGTTCCTCTGCCTCCAACATCTGCATTTTGATCCGGATCTTCTCTGATCGTGATTTTGAAAGCACTGATTTCGCCTGCGTTGGTGTTGGTACGATGGTGTTTTTCTCCTTGCATGCGGCGCACTTCCAATCCGGGACTCCGGCCACCTTATCATCGACATCTGCACATATGTAGTGGATCCAGCCTTTGCACACTGTGCACTCCACCATATTATCGTCCGTCCATTCCTCGTCACAGACAGGACATTTTCCATTCACCATTGTGGTGTTGGGTGAAGACATTTTTTTTTTTATTTTAAATTTTATAAATTTTTTTGATAATGTTGAAAACCTTTAATTTTAATCTGTAAGATAACCATTCAAATAAAAATAACTGACTAAACTTTTGAAGTACTTTACTCTATTTTATTAGAAAATTAAATTAAATAAATATTCCTTAAGAAAGCTACTCAAAAAAATTTAGTTACAACTTATTCGCTTGAAATTCTTTTACATCTGTCTCGTCTGGGTATTTTCATTTTCTTCTTTCATCGTCTCGTTTGGATATTTTCATTTTCTTCTTTCATCGTCTCGTCTCCAGCTGCATTTTTTTTGGTAAGTATCTTTGTATCTTTCTTCAGCAATAACAGAGTCAGTGCTACCGCCGTAGCATTTTCATAAGTGGTTGATGTTAGTAATATTTCTCAACAATTTGATTTCTTTGATATGGTTGTGGGATCTTTGAGAATTATCGCGTCAGTAATCTTTCATTGCAATTGATTAGATAGATACTTTCACTCCGTAAGCTTTTTTCGTGTAATTCGTGGTAGTCATTTGTGTTTTACAAACCTTCGCGGACGAACTAAATATAATTTTAAACTTATTATAATCTGAATTCGAGAGACTTCTTAATGAACATTTGGGACATTAAGATCTCGAAGCCGCGTCAGATTTACTCAGTTCTTCGGTTGATCCGTTACAGTTATCAACCTCGGTTTGCGTCCTTATTATTCGCGATCGTCTTAAGGGCTAGCAACAATCATTTCTATTCGTATTCACCTTCAGTGCTAGTTAGCTTGAGGTTAAGATTATATAGCGTTGTAGATCTTAGTCAAATATTTTACAAAATCAAATTATGTATAGATTCATAAGAATACTTATACATAGGAATCTAAGCATTTTGCAATCAGTGAACCTAGTTGTCACTTCAAAGAAAATACTCTGCGAGGATACATTCACAATTTTTTTTTTTACGATAAACAAAAGAAAAAGAACAATAATTTGAGATAATAAATTTAAGACCACTTTTAGACATTGTATTTAAACAATTACTCTTGTTAAATTTTAAGGATTTATATAATAAACAAAATTCAATATTTTTATAACGTTCAGAAAATTTCGCATTTACTTTTCATTTTGAGGTAATCTTGTTTCGTGAAGAAATTGCAGATTTTCTAATATGATTGAGTAGTTTTTCTCTTAGGGAGGGTGGTACCCCTCGCCTCCTTTTGTCTTGAAACATGATATGGTATGATTTGGAGCTTCCTTACTTTCAGATGCAACATTAGAGGTAAAGAATATGATATCTAGTTTTAGATTTTGTATTGAGTTTAGAGTAGTGAAGTAAGCGAGCAGTTTTGCTTGGTTTTTTATGTAATTGGCTGCCCACTAATTTTTATCGAGTCTTGGGGACTCGTAGGTCCAAAGGACAGCTACGGTTGAACCCGAGAGAGGTGATTTTCAGGTTCAAATTGGGTGGGTTGTGAGACCAGGGAGTTCATGTACCATCTTAGAATCTCCCTCCCCAACGAGTTAGACACCTCGCTATCGACATTCAGCATTTCATCGTGGCCGCTGAATGTATCGATGTTAATGTTAGGCCATTACCACCACGACAATCTATGGTTGGGTTTTTGTTTTATTTGAATACTTACGTGTAGCGTTCCACTTGGTAAATATGGTGGTTCAATCTGAAATCTTCTTCTTCTACTATGTTATCTCCTTATGGAAAATATGAGGTGCGATCCATGATCCTATCTTTCTGATTTTCAATTCTTTTTCGTCTGGGCTTCAATAGCAATGAGGGCCCTTAAGCTTATTAACATTAATATTCGGACTCGAACATCAGAGTTCAACGGTCGGCAGTGTAAAAAAAGAGGTAACACCGGTTGTATAGATCCCGAAGCAAGTGCCCACGGCCTGGCTGAGCTGTTTGAGGCTAGGGTACTGCCGGCCACCGCGACGGTCGATCTCGAACACGACCCTGCGTTGTCGCATGCCGCTCTTGACGACTATCCTCAACCGATAGTTAACGAGAGGGGGCGTTGCCGGCATAGGGTTGCTTCCATCCCATTTACACAAAACCTTTGTAAGTAACTGGACTTACTAATGCTATCTGGAGTAGAAACTCTGGAAAGATGATTGAAGATTTTCGAATACGGTTGTAGGGATTTAAGTAGGGTCCTTGGTTTTCAGGTGTAGGATACCACGAGAGGCAGCTGCAAGCGGAACATCTAGTACTCGCAGCGGATAGACGCAGACATGTCACCTGCTACCCACTAGGCTGTTCTACGGGACTTTGTAGTCAGTACCTATGGTAGGTCGGTGGATGGTTTACGTTTCTGTGTAGGGATGGATAATGAGTGGGAGAATGGGAAGAGGAGTAGGAAGAGCGAGGAACCGTGTTTGCGAAGTGTAAGTATGTCTAATCTAGGGATGCTAGCTGCACCGATACACGATTGACTGTTGATGGAGATGCATTGCCTTGGCATAGGAGTCAAGGATGTTAAGGGTGCTTGTCTCTTCCTGCTTCCTCTTTGGGTTGTGTTGTCAGGGGGCATGGGTTTGGATCTTGGATATCCAAAGGATATTTAGGTGAAGAGGTCTGGTGCCTGTTGTCGATAGCAATGGCTCGTCTCGTCTCTCCGATAATCATTTAATTCTTTAACGTTACACTGGTCAACGTGGCGTTTCCAAATACGATCATCATCAAGTCTTATTAAGTAATGAAGAAGTCCTAACTTTTTTATGATTCGTCCAAACCTCCATTTCACCGAACGCTCGAGGTATTCACGTACAGAAACTCTGTCATTTTCTTCAAATGATCTTCCTTTCTTAGCTTCGTTGGAAATGAGACATCTAGACGGTATCATGCAATCAATTCTGGATCTGATTTCACGCCCAAATACCATCATCGAAGGAGATTTCCCAGTTGCAGGATGAACCATCTTTCTATAATCCAAAAGGATTCTGCATAATTCGGTATTTAAATCTGTCATGTCCGGTTTTAATGTTTTTAATTTTTGTTTTATTGTTTGCACGTAACGTTCCGCCTGACCGTTAGTTGCAGAATGGTATGGCGCTCCCATTTTGTGCACGATTCCGTTCATCTTCAGGAATTCTTGGAATTTGTAATTTGTTAATTGAACTCCAAGCTGAAAGCTTACCGAGAAATAGGCCTGCAAAATCAATGTGTACTCTTTGACAGTCCGAGCAGTTCTTCACCAAGTCCTCTATGTCATCATCGATCCTTTCCCACCAGCAGTAACTTCTCGCTAGAGATTTCATTCTAGTTGATCCGAAGTGTGATGCATACAACTCGCTGAGAACACGTTTACGTAAAGATTCAGGAATGTACACTCGCATCCCTCGCATAATACAATTTTGCTGTAATGTGAACTTTGTTTGGTCAATTCCGAATCTGTATTTTGGTTCTACGATTCTTCCCATTCTCAGACCTTGTATCAGGACCTTCACATTATCATTATTAATTGTTGCCTTCCCTAGTTCTTCTACTGTCAATGGTAGATTCTCGATTTGTGATATTTCCAACACATCCGCTTCATCCATTGCAAATTTAAATATTTTTTTTACAGGCAATCTTGACATTGCATCTGCATTGCAATGCTCTTCAGTTTTTCTAAAAACTATGTCATAGTCGAAGCATTGAAGATAAGCTGCATAATGTTGCATTCGTGTTGCAGATAAAACTGGTATTCCTTTTTTGGGAGAGAAAATCTGTGAAACTGGTTTGTTATCGGTTACAAGAGTGAACTTCCGGCCATATACGTATTGGTAGAATTTCTTAACTCCATACGTAATAGCATATGCCTCTTTATCAATCTGACTATATTTCTGTTGAGTTGGTGTCAACGTCTGTGATGCGTACATTATAGGTTTTTCTGTTCCGTCCGTGAATTCATGGCTGAGAACAGCTCCCACCCCATATGGTGAAGCATCCGTAGCTAAAAGTAATTTAAGTTTTGGATTGTAGTGTGTTAAAAAGTTATCGGTTTGCATTTCCATTTTTATTTTATCAAAAGCAATTTGGCAGCTTTTATTGCAATTGAATGGTACGTTTTTCTTTAGTAAATCGTTTATCGGATAAAGAGTTGTGCTAAGATTTTCGAAAAATCTTCCGTAGTAGTTTACCAAACCTACGTATGACCTCACTTGGTCTGTTTTCCGGTACTGGCATCTGATCAATGGCTTCGATTTTATTCTTTGTTTTGTGAATGCCATCTTTATCGATTTCGTATCCGCAATACTCGATTTTATTTTGGAAAAACTGACACTTGTCCACATTGATTCGCATGTTGTTTTTATCAAGACGATTTAAAACTTGGAACAGTCTGTCCAAGTGTTCTTCATCATCACATCTAGTTATCTTGATGTCATCGATAAAAATAGATACTCCAGGAATATCGCTCAATAATTCCTCCATATAACGTTGACAAATAGCTGGAACTGATGAAATGCCATACATAAGTCTTGTTGGTCGATATAAACCTTTGTGTGTACTCAAAGTCAAATAATCTCGACACTCATCATTGACTTCTAACTGGAGATAAGCTTTGGTCAAATCAATTTTTGAAAATTTATTTCCTCCGCTCATAGATGCAAATAATTCCTCAATTGTTGGTAGAGGATGCTCATCAACTATCAAACAAGGGTTAATCGTAACTTTATAATCGCCGCACAGTCTTATCTGGTTGTTACTTTTCCTGATTGGAACAATCGGCGTCGCCCAAGAGCTAGCATTTACTTTTTCCAAGATACCATCGTTCACCATCTTATTGATTTCCTGTTCTACACCTTCTCGTATAGCAAATGGTACAGATCTATACTTTACAAAAACTGGTCTCGTATTAGTTTTAATATTTAATTTTGCCTGAAAATTTGGAATTTTACCTAAGGAGGTTTCAAAAAGGTTAGGAAATTTTATTTTAATGTTATCAATCATAATTGTATTGTTGGTAGTATAATCAGAAATAATTTTGCTTCCATTATTAGAAAAAAGTTTATTTACGTTTATAACTGCCAATTCATTTAGATTTAGATTTAATGCTCTTGCCCATTGTCTACCTAACAAAGGATGTTTAGGAACAGAAGTCAAATAAAGCTTCAATTTATACATTACATTTTTATATTTGATATCAACAGTACAGAATCCCAAAATTCCTACATTGTTCCCTGTAAAACTTTTCATTAAAATATCAGGTTTTTCGATTAATTTATTTGGTATAGTGTTTTTAAAATTTTCCATAGACATAAGGCTAAATTTCGAACCAGTATCGACTTCAAAAGTAACTTTTTTATTATTTATATATACTTCGGCAAAAAGTCCATCGTTATTACAATTTTTAATTTCATTTATTTGAAAAATGTTTTCAATTTGGTTTACATCATTATCTTTTTCGTTGTTTTCAACGTAATTGGCAAAATTATTACTATTTGTATTCAAAGAAAAACAAACTCTTCTTAAATGACCTTTTTTCCTACAATACGAACAGATCGTATTGTGGTGTTTACAATTTGTTGCCAAATGCAATTCGCCACATCTAAAGCATTTATTTTCCCCACTTTTCATATTGTGAATAGGCCTACTGCTACCACTACTACGTAAATATTTCTTTTTATTTTTATTTCTATTTGTGTCTTTAGGATGTTGCTGTTGCTGAGCATGAAAGATCCCGTTATCATGTCTAGACTTGTTTGTCGTTATTTTACGCACTGCCGATGTAGCATCCCGCCCATTTTCCAGCACTGCACCACCTTCTTGGGATAATTCGATGCCTTTTGCAATATCGAGGTATCAAGTGTTAAATCGCGCTTCTCCAAGCATCGGTTTTGCATAATTTTTGATTTTAGTCCGAAAACAAATTGGTTTCGGAGAGCCGTAGCAAGGTACTCACCAAAATTACAAGACGCCGCCAGTCTCCTTAGGTGAACCGAAAATTCGCTTACATTCTCACCTTCCTGCTGCTTCCGCAAGTGGAATCTATAATTCTCCACAATCTCCAATGGGTTAGGGTTGAAATGTCCCTCCAATAATACATTAATTTCCGCAAACGTTTTGTCATGAGGCTGATCTGGTGACACTTTGTCGCAAAGTATGTCGTACGTTTCGGTTCCCATAAAATGTAAAAGAAAATCTCGCTTTTGCGCTTCCAGGACATGAAACAATCTGAAAGCAGCTTCAAGTCGTTTCACCCAGCGACTCCACTTTGTTTTGTTCTTGTCGAATGTTTCGACGCAGAAGGCTGCTTGAAATTGTTGAGCAATAGTTTTTTTTTTTTTTTTAATAGCACAATCACAACACTAGTGTTTTGTTTCAATATCGCGTATAATTGTTAGTTAATTTTTAGACTTTTTCTTATTTTATACTCGTCGCCAATTTGTCGTGGCCATTACTTGAGTCTATTTTATAATAAAACACAACATTTTTCTTTTAACTTTTTCCAACGACTGAATTATTCAATTCAAAGTAGTTCACAATTATCATTTTGTAGGTGTGTTCATAAACTATAAATTTCAAGAAAAGCTTAAGGCTATAACAAATGTGCACTTATATCTGTCTTTTACTGATTGCCTGGACTTGTTGCCCAATTAACCTGTCAATAAAATAAATAAGAAAGGTTATTTTTAATAAATAAAATGGTGAAAAGGGAAGAGGGACATACTTAACCCAAATTCATATAGCAAGGTAACATTAACGAGACACCTTTGCAATTTTCAAGATTTCTTTGACCGATTTTGATAACAAAAATGTATGTGATTTCGGGGGTTCTCTAAACAAAATTTTTAAATTTTGTCTACATTATGCATTTAATAAATTTCTTTCAGGACAACTTCTGCGAAAAGTAAACAAAACGCCATTTTGAAAACTAGGAAATTGTTGTACTGTTATAATGTCGAAGGTTTTACAATAATATACCAATCTTCAAATTGTCACAACTTTTTTGTATGAATACGCTATCCAGTGTAATATAGAGATCAGTGGTATAGGCCGATCGGCATCATTCGGCGCCTTAAAGGTGCGTCTACATTATGCCGATCGGCCTATGCCGGTCGGCCAAGCCGAACGAGTATCCATTTGGTTCGGTTCGGGATGGCTTTCGGCACGTCCATACTTATTCGGCTTGGCCGGTGGGGATAATTCGGCATAATATGGACGAGCCTTAAGGTTTCTATTGTCTATCCTTTCCCGAATAGTAGTAAGTAGTACCATGTGGCGTAGTGGTTAGTGTGTCAGACTGCTACGCCGACGGTTCTGGGTTCGATCGCTGACTTCACCTAAGTTCTTTTCCGGGGTACTGCCTCTTGCGAGGAAATAAATCCTCGCCATGTTGTTTCAAAGAGATTTAGTTGTTCATTAAAAAGTTACTGATTCTAAATAAAAATGGCAAGTTACAAGATTGAACAACACATCCAAATGATAAAACTTTACTATAAAAATGAATGTTCGCAAGTAAAAACGATTCGCACGTTGCGTCTATTATACCGTAGAATTGGTGGCACTTCACAGACGATTCTTCAATGTTTGGTGGCCAAATTTGAGACGAGTTATATTTGGTAATCAATCATACAACACTCGTACGTCAAATGGATGCAAGATCGGCAAGAACATTGCAGCAGGCCGTGAAAGTGTATATCAGAACCACAGGCAGTCTATTCCTCGCCGTTCATAAAAACTCGGCAACCAAAAAATAAATAAATACATTTTTAACAATTTATATTTTCATTAGCAAAACAAAATTCTCTTAGTTGTCATCGATCACGATAGCATTCGTGTTTTAAATCGAAGCATACCATACACAATTTTCCATTTGAAAATTTGTCGGTTTGATTTTTCTGAACGCTATAACTGATACCTAACTTGGCGAATTTGGCGTTGGGAGACATGGGCAATATCCAACAGGAGCTCAAAGCTCATGGAAAGTTATTGAAAACCCCAATATGTACATAATGTATGTATGTATTTTGAAAACAAAAATTAATTTTTTTTAAGAAAATTCTTCGATTTTTTTATTGGTTTGTTTTCTCGGAAAAACAAAGTATGCAATACAATTTCTTAATCAAATAATCTTTATAAAAAAGTAAAGTCTATAATATGATAACTAGTTTTTCCTTATCCCTTGTTCACAATAAAGCCAAATATAGTAATAATAATTTCATTGTTGTGATTTCACTACATACATATGTACATATTTTGTATGTGAGTTTTCAGTTTTTTTTTTTTTTTTTTTTTTTTTTGTATAATTTTTACTTTTCCGAAAGTAAAAGCCGCTGGAAAAAGACCTATAAAGTGGATGGATATTGGGGAAAATAAAGTGACCATGACTTTTTGTTAGAGATTAATTCTTTAATAATAAATTTCATAGAACCTCACTGAACTCCCTTATCACATTTAATAATAAAGTATTAATTTTCATCTTGTTTTCAAGCTTTTGTTTTGTGTACATTTTATTTTAAGCACACGCTCACGTCACAAAACTAAATTGATATAGGTACATTGAAAAATTGAAGAAAAAGACTTAGTCATAACCATCTTTGTTTGGGGGTATTTTTGTTAAAGGAATTTATTATGCATTACATATTGAGTATTTACTACATAAGACAAATAAGTCAAATATATTTTTATACAAAAATTGGAACTTTTTTGGTTAGTTCTGAATCGAAACGAGTTGATATTTTTTTAAAGATACATACATCACATTCTGTATTTTCATATACATAGTTATTTTCTGTCATTTTGGATGTATAGTACATTTTGCCCAGCATTGAATTGAATATTTTAGTCAGTGCAGACGAAAACTGAAAAAAAAAATACAAAGTAAAATTAAATTAAGCAATAATTTACTCATTTATAATAATTATCTATTTTAGTTTAGATATTTTTATAAACTTATTGATCTGATAAAATTGTTTATAGCCGATTTAATCAAAGTCATATTCTACATTTCCATCTTCAAAAGGCATGACATTGGTTAAGGTTGCGTGGCGAGTTTGTTCTGACCCTTGAGTTGCCTGCGTTAATGGTGGTGAAGCTGTTGGCTGAGGTGCATGGTTTGAGTTGGTGAATCTTGCAGTCGGGGTAGATGATCCCGGCTGCGATGTTAAGGCGACGGACACCATTGCGGTAGGCATCGACAACATAGGTATCGGCATCGATATATCGGGCAGTACCGATGTTGACGCAGCACCACTGTGCATAGAGCAGATGGGCTCTAGTTGAAGGGACTTGCGGCAAATGGGGCAAGTACCATGCAAATCCAACCATGGCACTATGCAGTTCTCGTGATAAACATGCAAGCATGGGAGCTGCCGTACGTCCTCTTGCAATTTAAAGTCCTCCCAACACACAGAGCATTTGAGTTTTTGGTCGACTTCTGTTTCGCTTATCCCAACCGTTGGAATTTCGGCTATCTTCTCCTTTGATAAAGGCGGTGGACCAGATGAGTCCATATGATTTAGTAATTGGGTGACTACAGTGTCGATACCTTCTCGACCCCAGGCATAGTCACCGGGATTGCCCATGAAAAACATTTGTGAGTTTCCACCAAATGGACCGTCTTCGCCACCAGACAGTGAGCTGAGAAAGTCTAAGAACACATTATCTAATCTATGAAAATTGGTTTGACGTTGACGGCCAGAGCCACTGCCCCCAGCAGCACCACGCATATTTCGGCTGACATTACTAATGTTTCCTATGTTCCCGCTGCCTACAACGCTTGCATCACCGTTTGCATCAATCGATATTTCCAGTTCCCGGGGTCCATTTGGAGTCAGGATAGGCATGCCGCGGGTCATCAGGAGAGTTGCAACTAAATCGTTCAATCGACTACTTGGCGAGTCTGACCGGGGTGGATCGGTAGACAATGACTGGCTGTCACTGGCATTTTGTCCAGTTACCGAAGAGCTACTGGCCGCAGAATCGCTGTCGATTCCTGCAACACCGCCAACGCCTGCATACGATGTTGCAAGTTCTTCAATGAATCCACCAGCGCACAGGGGGCATGTGTAATCATTGTTAAATATGTTGATTTCAAGATTGCACATATGACAGTAGAACCTACTAGGCAGATAGGTTGGTTCTGCGACAACTGCTTCAGCCATACTTTTTGCTACCTTGCAAAGGCCCCAGGTTGTTTCAACAAAATTGGACTGCTGTGACGTCTTCGGTGTCGTACTTTATAGTTCACGAGTTGTTTTACTTTAACTGTGTAATTTATAAAAGAAGTTTTATTAAAACTCGATAAGATAATAGTTGTGTTTAACTACTTATGTGGGCTAGAGAGAAAATTTGTGAAAAATGAAAACGTTCCGTTGGACAACAAATTTTGTACACAACCTTAAAAATGTCCGGAGTTTTTCGCATTCGTTTTCTCAACTTTATTTAAGAAGAAACATCAAATTCTTGAAGATTCCGATGAAGTGGAAGAAAATTATGACCTTTTTTCTCGCACCACTACAGCAAACCCACGGACCAAGAAGATACAGACCGCCAACTCACCATATGGTCTCTCTTTTTGCCCGCAAGCTAAAAATGAGCAGATATGCCATTTATTTTGAGAGTGTGGCAATCTCCCTTGCTTTAAAACCCATTTAGCAAACACACCTAAAAAATAAATGGCATACAAAGGTATAGTTGCTTTACAAAACGCACAGAGAGAGATGTAACACGTTTTCACAGACTTGGTTAAAATATTTCGAGGGTGCTTCAGGCAAGAGGAGTACGAGTTTGCGGTCTGTATATGGTCTGTGAGCAAACCCATGACAAAGAGGATTTTGTGCCACAACTGCCATATTGTTCTTTTTGTTAAACATTGACATACTATATAAATAGTATATATGTATAGTATGTCAATGGATATATACATAGAGTCCAATCTTGTGCCTTGTTTTGATTTTGCCTACAAGCTACAGCTGTCATATTGTTCTTTTTGTTAAACATGTGTGTGTGCTACAACTGTCATATTGTTCTTTTTGTTAAACATGTGTGCGTTCACACCTTACTCGTACACCTAATCGTTTCTTGTTGTTGTTTCACCCGAACAATGAATACAATAGGAAAAAAACCATGAAAATTTTAGCAGAGGAGGATGGAACGTAGGAAAGATTGGACTCTATGTATATATCCTCTTTGTACTTACCTCATCCATAGACATATTATATAGAGTACATATATATATGGACTGCTAGTCGAATTTAGTTTCCATACAAATGCTGCACAAAATCGATACCTTCGTATCGCGCCACTCAATTACAGAGATAGGAATACTAATATCCATCATATTTTTCATGATGCCGATGTCATTTTCAATGCGAAGATGGCAATCACTAGGTACTGTATATTATGTCTATTGTCTATGGCAAAAATTTATTTATTTATTTTATTTTATTTATATTTAAATTTATACTTCTCATTATGTTTAAGTATATTCCCCGCTGTAATTGAGTGGCGCTGTGAGTTATGTTGGAACCAACGTGAAGTTGGCAACCATTGACATACTATATATAGTATGTATAGTATGTCAATGTTGGCAACTAGCAGTCCATATAATAATATATCTATGGGTAGATTCATGGACCTTATTAGGTCCATGGGTAGATCCATAGACATATTATATACGGGCTGCTAGTCGAATTTAGTTTCCATACAAATGCTGCTCAAAATCGATACCTACGTATCGCGCCACTCAATTACAGAGGCGAATAGGAATACTAATATCCATCATATTTTTCATGATGCCGATGTCATTTTCAATGCAAAAATGTCAATCACTAGGTACTGTATAGTTTGTCTATTGTCTATGGCAAAAATCTATTTATTTATTTTATTTTATTTATAATTAAATTTATATTTCTCATTATGTTCAAGTATATTCCCCGCTGTAATTGAGTGGCGCTGTGAGTTATGTTGGAACCAACGTGAAGTTGGCAACTAGCAGTCCATATAATAATATGTCTATGGGTAGATCATACATAGATATATCTAGTACACGACAGGTGGCACTGTTCTTATTTGTAAAGTAGCAGGATGATGACTTGTAGTTTGAAAGTAATGACAGCAGCAAGATGAAGAAAGATGTCAAACCGCTGACAGATGAATGTTGACAAACATGAAGAGAGAGCAAAGTGATGTATGTAGCTTTGTATATAAAATCTATAGTAGTAGAACGTACAGAATCGACGGTGTCGGCCTCGCACGCATCCACACAATTTGCTCAATCCACACAATTTACTCATTAACAAACTTTGTGTGGACGGTGTGGAATTTAAGAATGACGAGACTCAACTCAACTCGCAAAGAATTGATCAAAATTGAAGAAATCAAAACTGAGTGCATATGAATTCTGTTTGAGTGGAATTGGCTTTTGAGGGTTGGTTTGTGTGTTAGTAGGATTTTATTTTTTTTTATGGATTTTGGTGGAAATGTATGGCAGCCATCTTTAATTTGAATTTTTTTGAATTGATGTGATGGATTTTGTTGGCCTTGAAGAGGAAATGTATGAAAATGTTCATATTTCATGTGGAAGCCATGGTTGCCAATAAATACATTTTTCTAGCAAAATAATAATGTTTGGTGATTTAGGTAATTATTGTGGGGCTTGCACTTTAGTGTATAAATGCACTAAAGGATTATAGGTATGCGGTATGTAGGGAAAACTTTCTCGCCAGTCACTGGAAAAATGAACGCCAACGGTACCATCTACTGGCAAGTAGATTATTTTCTCACAATCCACTGAACTTTCTCACAACCCACTGAACGCGTTTATTGGAATCCACCAAAAATGGATTCCTCCCAAAAAGGGATCCACTTTCAAAATGGACTCCACGTCCACAAATCAGATTCCACAAATTCCCAGGCTACAAAGGCCTTCCAGAATGTTTTTCGTTCCCATGATTTCAGTGGAAAGCCACAATGGAACGTTAAATAGATTTCGCACTAGTTCAGTTTATACTCTGCGCACACCCAAAATTACCAGCGTAGTGTTCACACTGTTCAGAGCGTGTATGTAAAAATAACCATGACATAGCAATTGTTGTATCTAGAAAATGTGACAGATAGCCGTCAGGCAGCAAATTCAAGTAAAGTAGTCGATGCGGCCGATTAGTTTTCTTAATTTGTCAACTTGAATCCACGTTATCACAATGTCTATTGGTTACCTGTAGTTTTGCAGTGTCATTTCCGCATTATATAAAATTTAATGCAATTGTGACCACAATACCGAAAAGACCAAAAGCTGTTGGTAAAAACAACATTGAGCCTATGTTACATTAGTTATCACCGCATAGGAAAATATGTCTATTTCTTTTTCTTTATTCCCACAATAATGTCATGTCATTCACTAGATTCAACGTTGCGAGGTGACTGTAAGTACTCGCCACCTCATACCGAAAATCAAATGACAAATTTTGTTCTTCATTGAGCATTTACACTGGCAGATGTTCAATCTGAGCAAGTCACGAAATCTAGATCACATGCGAGTATTCACGTAACGAGTTACGTCAAATTAGATTCATGACGAAGATACTTGCACCAACTTGACAGTTCATCCCCTCTCGAGTGAATTTTTTTGTGACAAATTTAGTTTCCTGATATCAGCAGATGATTATAATAACGATTAAAAAATGTATTGATCTACTTACTCAGTACAATGCATAAATCCTGACATCCATCGTAATCCGAAACTTCACATTAAGTAATCCCAACCAAAATTGATCTATTCGACATACTTACATACAAGTCATAATGCACATTTGGCAAAGTGAGCAGTGAGCATTACCCCTTAATGCCCTCCAGCCACACGCCACCTATGTTGCCAACAAAGAATCTGGTCAAATATTGGAAAGAGGAAAGATACTGGAAAACAGGGCGTTGGCTACCTGGAATGTGGTAGTGTGGAACGAATAATTGTCGGTAGACTTCATTTTGAAGAAAACCACTGTCTAGGAAAGACACACCAGCAGAACGTATTTTTTATATGCAGCTGTGCCACACCCCATCTTTAATTTCAATTTCTTTTTCTCTGCTGGTGCAGAGAAATATCCTAATTGCAGGAGCAATTAGGAATTTAACAATTAAATTCTATTTGGTATCATCGTCTGAGGTAAGTTAATGTACATTTCATTAGTCATTAAAGCAAAACGATGTGATTTTGCTTCGATGAATGATGGAACATTCTCGAACCACATGGTAGGTGAACCAAATCTAAGCCATCCCTTATTATTCATAGGAATTTGTTGCATCAAGGACACAACCAAGAGGACGGACGGCCACCGGCGCTGAACAGGCGAGGTTTTACCAGGAATTTTAGTGCTGAGTCATGCACGAGGAGATGTTCCATATGATGCTGTAGAGATTTTTTTTATTATATATATCCCTACGCCCATTTGCGGAAGCCCCATGGAGTTATAAATAAGCAAATAGACGAATAAATAATTTTATGTTTGCACCAACCGGGCATAACTACACCGAGCGCTCACTCTTTTTCTTCATTTCAATAAGAGACTTGGCCTCAGCACGCATGTGCAAACCAGTAAAGGGATTAATCCTTGGGATACACATTTGCAATTACTTCATTCGCAAGGGTCGAGCGTTGATCCGCTTGCCGGCTCGCCGACGCTTGCGACATATTCTACGACACAGTACGTATCCTCGTGTACAGCGTAATCCCGTGGTGTTATCACGGCACGCGTGTCATCCTCAATATCTGATGCAATCGCTTCATGGCGACAATATTTCGTATCCAATCACGGACGCACGTTGGTGCCAATATCTTGTGGTGTATGAACGCGACATACCGCCCAGCTATAACGCCTATACATAGGCCCACATTTTGTTGCATGCTGTGAATGGTACCCAGTCTCGATAAGGCTGTAGGCCCCAACGGTTAGGAAGGAATTTTTATTGCTACAGTTCCTGCAACTTTATACTTACCAGTTCCTGCAACTTTATACTTACCAGTTCCTGCAACTGTATTCATCTGATCCGGACATACATTTTTATATTTATTTTATCAAATATTACGTTTCTGGACACACCAGGTAAAGTTTTTTGTCTTTGTGATTATTGTGTGTGTTATATTTTAAGAGCGAGGAATATATTCCGCTCCATCGAAACCCACAGGCGGGTACACAATTGCCTATCAAAGCACTTTAGCATTTATTGCATTGCGCGTACGACCACGGACGGTGGTGTTCGCAATCCGATACCATTTATTGAAATTGTAACGAAGTGTTACACTTTCCGCCATCCGACCGACTTAAATTTACCGCTAACTTCATACAACCAGCAATTTACCGCCGATAACAACAACTTCATACAACCAACACGGGACCTTTAGCTTCATCAAAACTACCAGCCACCCACCGCCTAACAAACCGTTAACAGCAATAGACACACACCGTCAACAACAATAACAACAACTTCATACAACCAGCACGGGACCTTTAGTTTCATCAAATCTACAAGCCTCCCACCGCCTACCAAACCGTCAACAGCAATAGGCACACAGCACACCAAACATCGGGACGTCATATCTAAATTTAAATTATTATTATATTATATTTTATTCATTTCTTCTTAACTCACACTCAGTTCTTTCATAAAATATTACTAGTAGAGGCCAGGAATATGCCAGAATTCGAAGCTTACTTACCCGTTAAACTTCCTGGTTTCCGACCTGAAGTGAAAGAGTAGCAAGATTCCAGTGTATTTTAATTTAGTAATTAAAGTCACTCCAGATAGCATAATTGGTTGTACTTGTGCACCTTTTATAGCACATCTTTTTGATATTAAAAGTAGTTAGTTGGTATTCGGTGCAATCACGCACTCCCTGCTTACTCCGGTAAGATTGTGGGCTGGTATTCGGTGCAATCACGCACTCCCTGCTTACTCCGGTAAGATTGTGGGCTGGTATTCGGTGCAATCACGCACTCCCTGCTTACTCCGGTAAGATTGTGGGCTGGTATTCGGTGCAATCACGCACTCCCTGCTTACTCCGGTAAGATTGTGGGCTGGTATTCGGTGCAATCACGCACTCCCTGCTTACTCCGGTAAGATTGTGGGCTGGTATTCGGTGCAATCACGCACTCCCTGCTTACTCCGGTAAGATTGTGGGCTGGTATTCGGTGCAATCACGCACTCCCTGCTTACTTCGGTAAGATTGTGGGCTGGTATTCGGTGCGATTACGCACTCCCTGCTTACTTCGGTAAGATTGTGGGCAACTTGTATATTATTCTTTTCTTTTATTTGAATAACCATGTTATTAATATTAAGATCAAGTGTATTATTATCTGCTAAGAACATTTAAATGTAAAACATTGTTAAATTTAAACGCCTTTCATTTGTAATAAAGATTTATTTTTAATCAAACTTGAAAATCAACCGAGTTCGTTCTTCTTAACCCGAGTTTTACTTGCTTTCTTCGGGAAAACCCTGGACTACGACGAGCTTACCTCAGCCTTAGAAAAAAAAGCATCACATTTTGGCGCCCGAGCAGGGACCTAAGAAGGTTTATCCGAACTCCAACCGCCGACCGTCCGACCAAGAATCTTTCAAAGGCAACACCGACCGCCGTTTCCTGACTTATTTAAAAGCCCTTGAAAAGATTCTTCCGTTTCGTTTCGACCGACCAACCAGGAATCTTCGACAAAGTCCCACCGACCACCGTTCCCCGACCGAAGTGCTTTATTCAATCAGTGACCCGCTTTTAAAACCAAACTTTGCAATTCCACCATGTCCGACCCAGAAGATCAGGAAGAGCACTTACTGCACCCATACAAGAACCTGCGATTCATCCAGTTTCTGAGGAAGGCAGAACTTATTGAGATGCTGGGAAACCGCCAGCAAGATACGACCGGGACCGTGAAAGAACTGCGACAGCGGTTGAGCCGCTACCTTAAAAAATTCCGCGAACACGGTTCAACACAGAACCTCTGTGCACATTGGGAGTCTCTAGTGGAGGAACGCAATGATGCGGAACCAGAGACCGACTCGCAATCCGAAAAGGCTGCTGCCACCGGTTCGACCGCAGAAGGTAAATCTCCCCTTTTTGTGGAGACTACTTTCAACTTCCCCGCTCGACATAAAGGAATGCATACAGCAATAGACTTCCGCCCGACCGACCCCCAGGGGTGCGGTAACGGTGTCTCAGCAAACGCAGATGGACCCCCTGCCACCGTTGCACCTTCAGGATCCGGTACACGGCAACATGCTTCAAATGCCGATACCGCCCCGGCGCGTTCATTTCCGCTCACCAGCCAACTCACTTTAAGCTACGAGGCAGAGGTGATGAACACGGTTCGGAAGTGGGGCTTGAGATTTGATTCTTCAGGTAACCCGCTGGAATTCTTGGAACGATTGACGGAGCTCAGACGATGTTACGGCATACCCCCCGACGATATGCTTCGAACGCTCCCCGAATTGTTCCGCGGGACAGCTTTGGAATGGTTGCGAATAAAAGGAGAGAGTTTTCGCCGCTGGGAAGATTTTCGGGAAGCGTATATCCGTCAATTTTTACCAGCCAGGTACCTTCAGAAGCTAGAGGATGAGATTCTCAGGAAGCGCCAAGGCCCCCGTGAACGAGCTAAGGACTATCTTTTATCTACGCAGTACCTAATTAGGCAACATCCGCGCATGACTATAGCCGAAAACGTAGACCGTATCTTTGACAACATGCGCCCCGAGTACCGATTGTATATTCACCGCCGAGATTTTAAAGACGTCGATGAATTGATGGTGCTGGCCGAGGAATTCGAGACCATCAAAAATGATGAGAGAAACCAGCGTCCACCTGCCGTCGTCCCTCCTCCAGCTCAACCGTTCCCGCGCCGTCCTCCAGCTGCCGTTCCCTATGACCGGGACACTCACTGTTGGAACTGCAAGCAGAGAGGACACCGCAAAGAGACCTGCAACCGCCCGTTCCGACTGTTTTGTTCTTTTTGTGGCCAAGACGGAAGGCTGACAAAGGATTGTCAGTGCCGGCACAACCATGTGGCGGTGATCACGTATCCACCAGAACATGACCCCCGATGTTTCGTACCCCTTGAGGTAGGGGACGAGAAATTTCATGCATTAATCGACACGGGGTCAACGAAGTCTTTTATTGGACGTGCGCTAAGGCAGAAGTTTAGGGAGATGGACATACCGGTGCAGGAGCACGACCGCCCCGTTCATATGGCAAACAGTCAGCCTGTTATGACGACTGAACACTACACGGCTACGTTCAGGGTCGGTAGCGCCGAATTGACGGGAGAGATAACCTACCTCCCTTCGTTATCTGAAGATGCCATTCTAGGCATGGACCTGATAGCTCAAGCCGACATACGGATTTACATGAGCGGGAAACCGGTCTTTGGAAAAAATCCTGACCAGTGTACCGGAGCTTCGGAGTGTCGAGCAATGTCCCATCTCTCTGTCCATCACCAGAAGCAGTTCGATGCTTTCCTTGGGATCGAGGTACCGAAATTTGACCAGATCACTGGGATCTCTGATGCTCCGAGCAGCCATCATCCACTAGCCGTAAGTCGAAGTTTGAATGTCAGCAGTAGCAGTCGTACGCGTGCAAAGTTCCGTCCGTGCCGTAAACGAAACCAAGCAGCCAATTCAGTGTCAACCAGCCAGCCAGCAAGACTCACCGATCCGTCCCGTCTGAACCAAAAACCAATACCCAGTAGTACTTCAACTGCAACCGAGAGCAACAGCAAACTGAAGGAGATGAATTTCCTTAAATCTTCGGTAACCAAACGGCCAAAGAAGGCCAAGTCCCAGCAGAGCGTGCGTCGCAGCCCCCGACAATACAGCACCACCATCCCGGACAAATTCAGCAGCCGAGTACACCGTCTTTCGACACCCGAAAGAGTTCTTCCCTACCGTCGTGAAGGCAAACGTCTGCAAAAGGCCAAAGATATTGGTCGCACCCAGCCCGATACCCGTCAACAGGCGAAGCCAACCAAAGCACCATTAAGCAAATCGGCGAAAAGCGTCAAACCCAAGGAGGGAAGTGTTAGGGTTACAGGAGTGAAGCCAGGAGAAGTAACCACCGCGAAGGCCAACCCGTGGGTGCGGCAGGGGACAGCACTACGAAAATTAGCAGCACCCCCGCGCAGCGAAAAGCCCTTTAGCCTTAAGTTAAAATCGAAACCGGGCCCACTTCAGCACGACCTAAATGCCGCCAAGACCATTATGCCGAAACCGACAAGCGCAGCAGAAATGGGGAAGGTCCGAGAATTACGAAAGGCAGCCGAAGACGCCTGGTGTACGTTAAACCCGCCAGTCCCGAAGAAGACCATAGTAGAAGGCCTGGGGCTACTGCCCATCCCCGCATCAGTAACCGACGGCCGCTCTGAAGAACGAGCTATACCCCCGCCGCTTCTGATAAAAGGCCCTAGTTGCAGCCAAGAGATGTCGGCACGATACACTTTCTACGCTGTGCCGAAACCGCCGGAAGTAGCCGTCGCCGCTATCACGGACCCAATACCACCGAGGACACCTGAACCCGATCCTTTCAAAGGGATAGACCTTAGGGGAATCTCCAAGAGATCCCATCAGAGGAAATTCACCGTACGCGGTCCATGTGGCCCAGTAATGGTTTTGCTTAACCGAAACGGATCAAGGGCATCATTGAGGTTTCAAAACCAACAGAAATCTATCCAAATCCCTAATTAGAACTGTGAAGGAACAGGGTTTGAAAATGGAATAATTTAATTTTAGTTTTTTTGAATTAAACACGTTATGTTAGAATGATTATTTTTTTTTACCATTATTACGTTTGCTTTCTAAAAAAAAAAAAAAAAAAAAAAAAAAAAAAAAAAAAAAAAAAAAAAAAAAAACAAAAAAAAAAAATGAACTAAAAAAAAAAAAAAAAAAAAAAAAAAAAAAAAAAAAAAAAAAAAATATATATATATACATATACCAAATGTAAATGTATTTATACCAAATATTTTTCTTTTTAGATCTCAAGACGAGACGGTACTCGTCTTCCGAAGCGAGGGGGATGTGTAACGAAGTGTTACACTTTCCGCCATCCGACCGACTTAAATTTACCGCTAACTTCATACAACCAGCAATTTACCGCCGATAACAACAACTTCATACAACCAGCACGGGACCTTTAGTTTCATCAAATCTACAAGCCTCCCACCGCCTACCAAACCGTCAACAGCAATAGGCACACAGCACACCAAACATCGGGACGTCATATTTAAATTTAAATTATTATTATATTATATTTTATTCATTTCTTCTTAACTCACACTCAGTTCTTTCATAAAATATTACTAGTAGAGGCCAGGAATATGCCAGAATTCGAAGCTTACTTACCCGTTAAACTTCCTGGTTTCCGACCTGAAGTGAAAGAGTAGCAAGATTCCAGTGTATTTTAATTTAGTAATTAAAGTCACTCCAGATAGCATAATTGGTTGTACTTGTGCACCTTTTATAGCACATCTTTTTGATATTAAAAGTAGTTAGTTGGTATTCGGTGCAATCACGCACTCCCTGCTTACTCCGGTAAGATTGTGGGCTGGTATTCGGTGCAATCACGCACTCCCTGCTTACTCCGGTAAGATTGTGGGCTGGTATTCGGTGCAATCACGCACTCCCTGCTTACTCCGGTAAGATTGTGGGCTGGTATTCGGTGCAATCACGCACTCCCTGCTTACTCCGGTAAGATTGTGGGCTGGTATTCGGTGCAATCACGCACTCCCTGCTTACTCCGGTAAGATTGTGGGCTGGTATTCGGTGCAATCACGCACTCCCTGCTTACTCCGGTAAGATTGTGGGCTGGTATTCGGTGCAATCACGCACTCCCTGCTTACTTCGGTAAGATTGTGGGCTGGTATTCGGTGCGATTACGCACTCCCTGCTTACTTCGGTAAGATTGTGGGCAACTTGTATATTATTCTTTTCTTTTATTTGAATAACCATGTTATTAATATTAAGATCAAGTGTATTATTATCTGCTAAGAACATTTAAATGTAAAACATTGTTAAATTTAAACGCCTTTCATTTGTAATAAAGATTTATTTTTAATCAAACTTGAAAATCAACCGAGTTCGTTCTTCTTAACCCGAGTTTTACTTGCTTTCTTCGGGAAAACCCTGGACTACGACGAGCTTCCCTCAGCCTTAGAAAAAAAAGCATCACAAAATTAATCTTCACTTACGAACGTATCTTGAAAGGATATTGTTACTTATAAGTGACTTATATTGGTTTATATGAATTCTTTTTATGATTCGAAACCTATTTTGTATTTGAACAACAAGAAGATAAGAACTTCCTTTCGGATTAATTCAAAAATTATTTTTTTTCCTTTATTATCGTCTTATCTTTATTTTGCGTGCCGTTTATCCTTTTGATCGGTTACCGAAATAAAACTAATAAGATTCGTGAATAGAGTCAAGAATTAGTAACGAAGCCCGTGCTTAATGTCTATAACTCGGGAATTCAGTGGCGGATCCACGGGGGGGGGTTTTTGGGTCCGGACCCCCCCCCCCCATGGGAGCATATACTTTCAAATTGTATGCTTTTATTGGGCATGTTGGTGAAGTTGAAACACAAAGTTATTAATAAAAATTCGTAATTTATTGAATGTTTTACACAAATTTTAATTTATTTTCGAATAATAAATGCAATAGAAGATAATTACGAAGAAGATAATTACGAAGATAGTCAATATGACCGATCAAGAAAAAATATATGATCCACAAACGGTTCTAGTCACTCTTCAATTTTCGAGGCTTTTCAAAAAACTTTCTGAGAATTTCGTCTTGAGTTAAAGTTATGCGATGATGAATGTTCAAAGATGCAAGACCATTGAGACGCTCTTGACCCATCGTGTTTCACAGATAATCTTTCATTCTCCTCAAAGTCGAAAATGATCGTTCTGGAGTTGCTGTGGTCACGGGTATCACTGCCAAAACTCGTAGGATTTTGTTGACGTTTTTGAAAGTTCTGTCATTTATGATCTGCAAAAATTCCATCTATTTAGATTTTCAATGGGTATTATTTATTTTACTTTGTTCCAAATTGCACCAAAAAAATGTCTTACTCAATTAATTGTCAATAAGTCGTCTATTAGTGATTTTTCTCTGATTCTTTTAAATTGAAAAATTTTGTTTTGAAATTAAATAGAAAATAAATGATAATCTCTTAGTATTATAATCAATCAGATTTTTTGGTACAATATATGAGAAACCTGGCATTATTTTTTAGCCAAAAATGATCTGAATTTGGGAGATACTCACTGCTAATGCATCAAGTGCATTTTCGATGTTTTGATTGCAGATCCGTTGTCTCCACATTTTGACTTCTGAAATAAAATTACTCTCGGAACAATCCAGTATTTCTTCGTAAAATTGGTAGAGGCTTGCACATTTCTTCTCGTCTAATTCTTGTTTGAGGAATAGCTGTCCAAAACTTTGAAAAACTGTTTTGTGTTTTTCGAACCGGCTCTGAAGATGAGAAATGTAGGTGTCGAGAAATGGGATGTAAAATGCGATTTTGTAATACTCTTCAACTGTTTTCGCTTCAACGATTTTTTTGTCGACTGCATCGACGAGGCATTTTCATTTCAATCTCGTACTCCGAACAAATTTCAGAAACTTTTTGATAAACAATGTGGAAGCATGAATCCACGTTTTCACGCTTTTCCTCGAAGTCGTTCAAAGCATCATCAGCCAATTTCGTGGCCTCTCCCAGATCTTGATTTTTCAATTGCAATTCTCGACTCAATGGCAAAACGATGGAATTAATTGATTCCATAATATGACAGGAAATTTGGAACTCGATTGTGAAAATCGCTGTCAAAAGTTGAGATGCTGCCCTTGAAGTTTCTCGATCCTTCCACGTTTTTATTTCTTCCAACGCTTCAATAACAGCCGGTTGAAGTTCGACGTATCTTGATACAGCTTCATGAGACTGAGCCCATCTTGTAGGACAAATGGACTTCAATTTTTCTTTTCTTCGCTCACTTTTCTCTGTCATTTTTGAAATTTCGTTCTTCAAGATGCTTTGTCTCTTGGGCCAGTGAAAAAATGCTTGAATTGCTCCGATAATTCCCAACGCGTTTTTGATACCAGATACTTCGCAAGCTGCATTGATGGTCAAACTGAAGCTGTGTGCGGCGCAATGCACATAAATTGCGAGAGGAAAATGAGACCTCAAATAAGCCTATGCTCCATGAAATTCGCCACTCATTGCCGGAGCTCCGTCGTATCCTTGGCCGTACATGAATGAGCAATCCACGCCGATATCGGTCAGATAATTCCTGATGGAATTTGCCAGAGCTTGTCCAGAAACGTCAGTGACGGGAACGAATCCGAGGAAATCCTCACAAATATTTGTTTGTGAATCCAAGTATCGTGTGCAAATGGAAAATTGCTCTATGCTTGAAATGTCAGTCGATTCGTCGGCTAAAACTGAGAATCCTTCCGATTGATTTATTCGATCAACGATTTTTTTTCTGATCAATTCATGACAAGTTGCGATAATTTCATTCTGAATGGTTTTGCTCAAATATGTTGAATTTTTCGGAGCAGACAAAAGGTTTGTCTTGAGTGTTTCGTCACCTTCAGCTCGATACCGTAAAGTTGCACGAAAGTTTCCTTCGTTCGAATATTTTCCATCAGTTTTATCATCCGCGTCAGGTTCCTCTTCATTATACAAACATCCATCGTCTCTATGGCCACGAAGTGCAATTCCTTGACGTCCACACAAAACTATTGCACTAACTATGGGTTTCAGTCGTTCGTAATTTTCTTCTTTAGTTTTTTCTTTCCGCTTATCGAGTTGTTCATCAATAGATTTAGTTTTTCCAAGCTGAATATCGCGTAAATGTTCAAAAGCAACGATGGGCTTGTTGATGAGTTTCCCCAGACGTTCGTCGCATATTCCACCGGTTTTCACGCCAAAAGCTATGCAGCACTTACAATATGCGCCATTTTCTTTCGCAGAATATGCCAACCAGTGAAATTCCTCAAGCCATTTTCTTTGAAAAGATAAATTTTTGGCAGTTGATGTCGGGAACGAAAAATTAGCTGGTGGCACCCACGAGTCGTCGATAATGTTCAGGATTTCACCCGCGTTTCTTGTATTTGAAGCATTAGACGTGGCTAGAGCGATGTCGTTTTTGAATGGAAGCAATTCTTGTCTGTTTTGAACTGACGTATCTTCGGAAGTCAATTGTCCTCCAGTCTCCGGTGGATTTTCTTCGAGGTTAAGCTTCTCTGCATTTTTAGTCTGTGTCAAAAAAATATGGTTAGCTAAAAACTAATGAGAATCTTCACTTTTTTTGAAATTATAAATTATATGAATACATTGTGCAAAAATAGTAGCTTTTCCGATATACTTATCATTTTTTTTATTGCAATTTTTCTTACCTGTTTTTCCTTTTTCTTTGTTTCTGGTTCTGATTCTGAATCAAGGCGGGTGAAATAGGAAAACAATGTCCTCTTCATATTGTGAGGCGTGTTTTCTCAGTAAGAGAACTTGAAACACAGATTAGTTTAAAAGGGAGATGGGAAACCGAGCTGTCTAACTGACAATGTCTACAAGCTGCGGTCAAAGTTTTCTAGTATTTTCGTGGTGAGTTTAAGAAAAACGAGTTTGCCAATTTAAAAATTCAATCTAGCAATCTACGCTAAATTTGAAATTGCGAAAACAAACAAAAGAGAACTGTAAAAATATAAAAATCCCACCTCATCTCTTTGTTTTTGTATTTTTCATGTACAAGGAAGAAAATTAAATGAAAGAAAATGAAAATTGCGGGATCTAGGGAGTGAAACGTAAGTCAGTTTCCGATCTCCTTTTGTCTCTGACTTAAAAAGAGATTTTTCTCACTTGAAATTATACTAACCACTTGTCAACTTCGGCATGTTTACACAATGCGTGTTGAAAGAAACAAAGAAATAATTAAAATACGCTCAAACACGCTCGTAGACGGCGCAAATATCAACAGAAAAACTTAAAGAAAAATCGCACGGCGCTGTCATCGCGACTAGGTTGGCGCGCAGTTTGAATTTGCGAACAAACTATATGCACTGCCATAACGACTGGACAGCACCAATGGCTTTTCTATAACACGGTAGTCCAGCCGTTATGGTGACCTGTATATACGTGGTAATTATGCATATATCTCAAGGAAAAAATGTCTCCCCCCCCCCCCCTTAAAAAAATTTTGGACCCCCCCCTTATCAAAATCCTGGATCCGCCACTGCGGGAATTTGAGTATATAAGCGTGTGCTATATTGGATTTCTTCCTCATTACATGCCGGTACTTCAACACAAGCTAGTTAAGCTTGCGATATTTCGAGCACCAGACCTATTTGTCTGATCGCAATTCATTAGTTATTTTTTATTTCTCGTTACACTTTTTAGTTTCACTTAGTCTTTACGACAATCCAGTTTCGCGTCGGTAGCGACCGCTTTCATCCGCGCTTGACGTCGCGTCAACAAATTTTCTTACTCACTGCCCTTCGGCATCATACTTATACGATCTTAACGTTTGTTTATTATACAGTCTTGTCGTGTTTTATATCCTTTTTTTTGTTCATCAAGAGACACATTAGCGATCAATACAAAATTCGTTCCGCGTGAATATTGATTGTGTCCATCACATCTGAGTTAGATGTAGAATCGGTTAAAGATACAAGTCTACAATTCCAAGGCAACAATCTCAACCGACCACGTTGAATTTAATACAAGCCTTGAGTATCAGTCCATGTTAGAGATTGCCGTATATATCAAACTGTAGAGAAAGTAATAACTTTTAAAAGAACATTTAACTAATAATTTTTCACAGGTTGTTCCGGAAGTGCACTTCAGTTACAGCGTATCTGAATCTACCCGATTGGTAGCAGATAATACAACTATTAATATTGCATGTTCTTGAACTATATTTATAAATTGATTTTTGATTTGATATATATTTACATTTACTCGATTGCATGATTGAAGACGAACTGTATTCATTCATGCATGGTATTTTAACTATATTGATGTTGATACTTGGTTTGATATGGTTATAGATTGCGACATATTCTTTTCTGCCTATACATACCTACCGAAATTAAAGACCCTTGTTACTCAGGTCAGTTTGTTTCTGTGTTTCATGTAGCATCCAGAGTATTCGAAACAGAATACCTTCCGTCTGGTATTACTCTATCATTAATTTTGTCCGAACTTCTCAACGGTGAGAGTTCAACGCCGCGGTAAAGATTTCTTTTTTTTTTATTTTTACTTTTATATTGCAAACTTTTATCCTTGCAAATTTACTCGGTCCGCGATATAAATTAGAATTCATGAAACCTTTTTCGTCACCTTTATAGAAATTACTAGTGTCCAAAGTCCTTGCGACAAGGCTAGCACTTTCTATAGGTATATTTTTTTTAAAGAAAAGCAATGATCCTAGAATTCCGCTACGGCGCATTGCAAATAAGTTAGATATAAGACTTTAATAATATTCAATAAATTTACTTTAGATTATCTTTTGGAAAACTGATTACTATTCGTATGTTTTTGATATAGTTAACAATCAGATAAGATTAGTACAAAATTTAACTTTTTTTTATTTTACTTATTTTTCTATATTTGATTATTAAGATATATTAATAAGTTGATACCTTGTTAGATTTTAAGTAATTCCTTTATAAATAAGACTTCTTTTATAACGTTTACTAGAAAACACTTTGCATTTGAAAATCAATTATTTTTCTTGGATTTATATGAAAGCCAGGTAGGACTTTCTAGATGTTTGAGTAGGAAATTTTTAGGGAGGATGGTAACTCTCGCACTTCCTTCGCGAAGAACAAGGCGATGTACAACCGAATACTCATAGGGAGTATTATTGATGCAACAATGAGGAGATAAGATTTAGTATCTCGTTTTAGATATTAGGTTTGAGTTAGGATGGTGATGTGAGCAAGCATATTTCTGCTTGCTTGTTTTATCTGGGGCTGTCCAACAATAATGTTGAGTCGTAGGGACTCACAGGTACGCGGTCAGCCAATGTCATAGTCGAGAGAGATGGTTTTCGATTATGAGTTGGGTGGGTTGAGATACCAAAGGGGATCGATCTACACCTATGATCCTCCCTCCCTACAATATTAGTCACCTCATCCACATTCTGCGATACATCGTGGCAGCAGATTGGTAGGAAGGTGATATAGTAGCCACGCAGCCATGAACATCTATGGTTTGCTGTCACCAACGTACTTACGAAATGCGTTCAACGGGTTAGTTTAGTAAATCTGTCATGATTCTTTTCTTCTGAACTATGATCATTCATAATAAGAGGTGCGTATTCGAATCTTGATTTTTTTTTTTTTTTTTTTTTTTTTTAATAAATTGAACAAATTTATTTATTTCAAATAAAGTGCAACCTAGGACCTTTACAGATCATCAAAGAGGTCACTAAGACAAATTATAAGCTTGATACAAATATAAAAAATAAAAAGTTAGTTTAACATTATTTCATTAATATTCTTAATTTCTTGTTTGCCAGCCTCCTCTCGATCATAATAAACATAATAAAAAATATTATAATGGGATCATAACCAACAACAAAGATTCAAATCAATTCATGATTTAAACAAAATAATAAAAGTGATATTAACGGGGGACATATCTTTGGATATATTGACAATAATCTTTTTTAAACAAATGAAATGACTTTGAGACGTTTCTGATGTGATCAGGCAGATAATTCCATAGAGTAGCTGAACGAACCATAAAAGAGCGACTCATTATATTTGTTCTGTGTGGAGCTGTCACAATATTTGTGGGGTGAAGTCGCAGTCTACTAAAAACTAAGTTATTAAAAATATATGAGGGAGTTCTAGTTTTAATAGTTTTGAAGAGAAAGAAGATAGAGCGATATTCTAGAAAATTTTCACAAGACAAGCCGAGAAACTTAGAGACGAAATCACTTATATGATCCAATCTTCTTCTTTTAAATACATATCTCACAACAGAGTTAAAACAAACCTTTAATTTATTACGAAGGCCGATGTTACAGCCAAAATAAACTTCACAGCCATATAGCAAGATGGGAAGAGCTAAGGCCTTACATAACTTCCAGTGAACTTTAAAAGGCAGATGATAGTTTATTGAATATAGTTTCCTCAAAGTAAATGTTATTCTTCTGATTATATTATCTACTTATATGATTCTCCCACGAAAGTTTATCGTCCAAATAAAACCCAAGCAACTTGACATTACTTTCGTATGGAATCAAATTGCCATCTATAGAAAGTAAGTTGAGTGAACGAGACACCGAAGAGGTACCAAAAGCAATAGCCTTAGATTTTCCGGAATTTAAAACTAAAAAGTTTTCATTTGCCCATTTAAGTACCGAATCGAAATCAACACCAAGTTCTTTCACACACTTATTTGGATTACATTTTCTAGAAGAATGCAGCAACTGGACATCATCCGCATATATAAAAACTGAACTATGCTTAACTACCGCAGGCAAATCGTTCACAAACATTGTGAAGAGGATTGGGCCCAAAATCGAACCTTGGGGAACACCCCTGTACAGAGGTAAAAACGGAGAAGTTTCCATGTTAAAATGCACAGCCTGGCTTCTTCCATTCAGAAAAGAAAAAATAAGATTACACGCACTTGAAGAAAAACCAAACTGTTTTTTCAGCTTAAGACAAAGAATGTTATGGTCAACGCTATAAAAGGCCTTACTAAAGTCGAGAAGAAGTAGGATAGACACCATTTTCTTATCTAAGTCGTGCTATACTCTCTTCTAAACCCAGACTGGTTTTTAAAAAAACTATTAGAAATCAAGCTATCATCTAAAATTTGGTTCTTCATTATTCTTTCACATACCTTTGAGAGTGCTGGAAGAATGCTTATAGGCCGAAGATCTGAAGGCATAGTTGGTTTACTATTTTTAGGAACCGGTACAATTCTGGCAGTTTTCCAAGCAGAGGGAAACACTGAAAAAGTAAGGATAGAATTTAGGAGAAAAAGAAAATGTCTTCCAAAAGCGGGGAATAAAAATTTTATAAATTTAATAGGAATTCCATCAGTTCCAACTGCATTCGAATCAATAGTAGAAACCGCTTTAAAAAGTTCTTCTTCAGATACATTGCGAAAAGAAAAAGAATTTTCGATTTCTGGGAAAAAAACCTCAGTTCGAGAAGTATTAATATCAGAAGAACACGATGCAAAAAAAGAAATCAAAGAGCTTGGATCTGTATTTATACCACAATTTGTCGCGACATTTCTGACTCCAACATCATTCAATTTCGACCATAGCTGTTTTGTTGAATGGGTATTAGAGAAAACTTTTGCAGAAAGCTTTCTCTTTTCCAACCTTACCTCTTTGGAAACCAGATTACGATAGGTGCAATAACAACGCCAGCGAACCTCAGAACGCTGCTCGAGGAAAGCTCTCAACGCAAGATCACGCAATTCCTTAGCCTTAGCAATAGCATTATTAGTTATAAATCTGGTCATATGGTGCTTTTGTTTAAATTGTTTTAAAGGGACAAACTTTTCAAATAAATACCTCAAAGAAACACTTAAAATGGATAACCGTTGGTCTACATCAGTGGCAGAATAGAACTCACTTAAGTCATAACTGTAGGCTTCTGCCAAAAGTGCGTTAACATCAACTCCTTTGAAATCTCTAAAAAGAAGGCAGTATTTGGTAAGATGGGGTTTAATTTGAAAGACCCATAAATAAATGCATGTTTTGACATACCATGAATCCAAAACTGGTCAGTAAAATCCACAAGTTCTGGTTTACTTACTGCAAAGAAATCAATCAGACTTGTGCTACCATAATGAACATCATAGTGAGCTGGTTGGAAATTGTGCATTATCGATAAACCATAGTTATTTATAGTGGGGATACTAGAAAGAAAAGTTTCATCAGCATTCAATAAGTTTTTGTTGAAATCCCCCAATAGAAACACGTTTTCATATTGAGGTGATAGATCTACCAGAACTTCCTCCAATTTGCTTATGCCACCTGTCGGTAAATATACAACACCAATTAGGATGTTGGTGTTTTTGAAAAGGAGTTCACAAAAAATACATTCCAATCCAATTTCACTGACAGACCTTACTAACCTGCAATTGATTGAATTGGACACATAAAGCGCAACCCCCCACCCCTTCTAATAGGTCTATCGTTTCTTACTACATAATAGCCAGGAATTTCAATTGCTTTGTCAGAAATATAATCCTTAAGCCAAGTCTCAGAGACTCCTATAACATTTAGATAGCCCCCTTCAAGAACAGATTTTATTTCCTCAAGCTTTGGTGAATTCAAAGATGGTTTAAGACTTTGACTATTAAAATGGCCTATGTAAAAATTATCACTTTTTTCTTTAAGTCTTTGCTTAAGAATACAATTGTTGTTAGCTGATCTTCCCAATAAATCAATATTAGCCAAAGTCATTGTAATTTAAATTGTAAAGATAAAGGACAGACCAAGAGCAGCAAGCAAACAAAACAAGAAATACAAAAAAATTAGCCGTCACGGGACGCCCGGCAGATGTGAAACATTCAAGTTTACATTAAAATTCGTAATTTTAAAAAACCATAAACAAATATGGAGTGAAATAATTTTTAATAATTAAGGGTTTCGTTAATTAAATCAATAAATTTGTCTTATTATTTTATTATAATATCAATTATTACAGATTATATTCATTTATAAACACATAGGAAAAAAATTTTCCTGAACCCACCCATCAGATACCGCCATCACCGCCATACTTCCAGCCCACCTTCAACTAGCAACCAACCCTCCACCATTTTTTATAAGTTTTTCATCAATTAATACCTACCACCAGTAACCACCCAATCGACCTGCAACCACCAACCTACCACCTTCCATTTTTGTGGATTCCCTCTCCAGAGCAAGTCTCCCTACCACCACCATTTACCCAGCCGATTTACAACCACCAACAAAGCATCCGCCATTTTTGACAATTTTTTCCTCACCCCCCACACAAAACCCCCAAGCAGCAACCACCCACCCCACCTACAACTAACCACCTACCATTTTTGTCTACCACCCACCATGTTTATAAATTTTGTCTCACCCACCCCCAAACATCCTCCTCAAAATCCACTTCACCACCAACACAACCTTCAACCACCAACCAACCACCCGCCATTTTTAACAATTTTTTTCTGATTGGTGAAGAGAATGAAAAACGTAGTTCCTCCAAACCCCCTACCCAACAACACACAGTTCCCCCCGACCCCACCTAGAACCAACAGCCAACCACCCACCCACCATTTTCGTAATTTTTTTCTTCTATTACGTTTCGTTACAATTACGATCGATTTTACTGCCTAGGTGCGCCAATAGATGTTTCACATCAAAAAGAATCCGGGCTGATAAAAAGAGTCCCATATCAAATCCCGCACAAGGCCCCCAACTAACCCTCAAGCATTTTTGAAAACTGCACCGACTAATTTTTTTTCTGATTGGTAAAAAGAATGGAAAATGTAACTCCCCCAAACCCCCTCGCCATCAACCCTCAACTCCCACAGCAACTCCCAACTAACCACTCACTATATTTGACAATCTTTTCCTCATCCCCCCACACCAAATCATCCACCCGTAACTACCCATTCCACCTACAACCGCCAACCAACCACCAACCAAATCCTCCTAACAGTAACGACCCACCCCACCTATAACCACCAACCAACCACCCAGAATGTTACCCCCCCCCCCACCTCAAAACAAATCCCACACCTGTTTCGTCATTTTTTTCTTCACCACACCCCACCCCCACATCAACCACCCACCAGTACCACCCACCCCACCTACCACCAACCACATACCATTTTAGTCAATTTTTCCCTCCAACGAACTATCTACCATTTTTTAAAATTTTTTCTACAACCCTCACCAACCATCCAGCCCACCTACATCCTACAACCACCAACCGACCATCCACAATTTTTAACCATCCCCCCCCCCTCCCCATAACCCTACTCCACTACCACCCTACCCCCTCCACCACTACCGCCCCAGCATCACCAGCGACCACCCAACCTACAACCGCACCAACCACCACTTTCCACTTTAAAAAATTTTATGGTCGTGCCATTTTTTGTTACAATTACGATCGATTTTACTGCCTAGGTGCGCCAATAGATGTTTCACATCAAAAAGTAAATAGCTTCATTACTGAGAAAAAATAATAGTTTTTCATATCTGAAATCAATCTTAAATTCACAAAAAAAACTTTCATAAAACAAAAATTGTGATTGCTTAAAATACAAAAAAAAAGAAATAAATGAGTATTCATAAATAACCAAAAAAAAGAGAAAAAAAAATATTTTAAAGTACATATATGTATATAAAGAGAAATAAAATTGAATGATCATAATGGTAATTTAATTAGTATTATGTATTCATAAAAAAATATTAAGTTGTAAGATAATAAAGATAAAAAAAAATATATATATATATAGTAAAATAAAAAAGGGAAAAAAAAAATCTAACTAGAGAAAAATCAATCATAAAAAAAATAGAATGCAAAGTAAGAAAAAAAAAACAAAATTTAAATTATATAATTGTTAACTACACATGCCTGGTTCCAGATCAAGCGAAAAAAAAATTAAAAATATGCAGCAGCTTAAGAACTTGTACCAGCTACGTCAACAGCAACAGCAACACTGCTTGTATCGACATCAACATCTGAAGAGTTTGGGTCAAAACCAGTTTTGGGGCCCTTATATTTCTTGGCAATGTTCTTAAGTGGAGCTCCTCGTCTTCCACGGCTGGTTTTCCTTATCGCAGGTGATGAGCGTTTTGTTGTAGACAGCAGTGAATTTGTCGAAGCGGGAACATTGTTCTGATCATTGTTTTTAATTTCAGTTTCTGATTGTGCATCAGAATTCGATTTCAGAGAAATCAACTCATTAAGATTTGATAGGCATGAGAATTCTACTGATTCGTTATTAGGCAGGCAAATGATGATTTTACCATTTTTTAATTTATACTTCTTAATAATTTCAAGCTTAAGTGCACGATGAGCAGCTTTTTTCATAGCTGCTAGGGTCGGAGGAAGGTTGTCGTTGAAATATATACGCGAACTGACTGGGAAAGATGAGTCAATATGCGTGATAAAAAGATTTCTTTCAGTCAAGTAGTTTTTCATGATGAGATCTCTCTTCCAGGTGCAAACAAGTTCTACCAGCACGGAGACTCCCAACCGATGGCACAGTGAAATGTCAGAATCAAGAAGGGGGACATTTTCTATCTTTATAAAAAAAGATTTGAGGTCCAAGAATGAGTCAGGGATTCCATATATAAGTATGTCGTTCCGCCTCAGCAACATAGACATTCGATCATTTTCATATTGCAGCTTAGCATTCTCCTCCTTGAGTTGATTTATCTCCACAGTAATAGGCGCTATCATAGCAGCAACTTGTGATTTAAAGTCTGACAAATCGTTTTTGTGTTCGAGGCTCAAACAAACCAGCTCATTCAATTTATCAGCCAGAGATTCCATTGTAACCACTTCCTTAGCCATTGATCAATACAAAGTAAAGAATTAGCAAAGAAAAAAAAAGCCAAGAGAAATTTGAGGTTAGGATGGTGAACACGAGCACAGCAAACAAAATTTTATTCCTTTTATTTTCCCTTGATTAAGTTCCACCTTTAATATTTCATACACCAATTATTTTTTAGATTATTTCATTTTAAGTTACTCTTTAGATTAAAAAGCAAAGAAATGGAGAAACAAACACAATTTCAGTCCCACGAAATAAATGCGAACTTATTCAAACGACATGACTTTTAAGACGTCAAATCAAATAATATAATCAAATCTTCTCCGTCTTGTCAACATTGGTTATGAGGGCCCTTAAGCTTTTTAAAATTTCATATTCGAACTCGCACATCATGAGTTCACCGGTCGGCAGTGAAAAATAGAGGTAACACCGGTCAAGTAGATCCCGGAGCAAGTGCCCACGGCCTGGCTGAGCTAGTCATGGCTATGGTACTGCCGGCCACCGCGACGGTCGATCTCGGCCACGGTTCTATGTTGTCGCATGCCGTTCTTACTGACTGTTCTCTACGAACAGTTGATGAGAAAGGGGGCGTTGCCGGCATACGATCGCTTCCGTCCCTTCAATACAGAATTTAGGTAGCTATAGCTAGTGCAGTGAATGCGATCTGAAGCGAAATCTTCGGAAAGGTAATTGTCGTTCGTATTTTAGGCATTCTGATACTAGTTATGAGTGAGGGATTTGAGTAGAGTCCATGGTTTCAGGTGTAGACTACAACTCGATACAGCTGCAAGAAGAACACCGATTGCTTGCAGCGGATAGGCGCGGATATGCTGACAGGTACCCTTTAGGCTGTTCCACGGTGTTTTGTGGTCAGTACCTGTGGTATGCTGTTAGATGGTTCGTGCTTCTGTGATGGGGATGGAGATGAAATTTTGAAGAACGGGAAGAGGAGCGAGGAGAACAAGGTGCCATGTTAGCGAAGTGTAAGTATACCTATAATAGAATGCTGGATACACCGATACATGGGCAGTTGATGATGGAGAGGTTGTTCCTTGGTATAGGAGTCAAAGATATATGGGGGTGCTTTTCTCTTCTGGCTTCCTCTTCGGTTTGGGTTGTTGAGGGGCATTGGTTTGAATCTTGGGTATCCATAGGGTATTTGGGTGAAGAATTTCAGTGTCTGTTGGCAATTCAAAGAAATTCTTTATAGTTCAATTATTTTTACGTTACAGGTATTTGAGGTTTATATAAGGTATAATACAATTCGAGGACGTGTACATCGGTTGAAACAAGAAAAAAAAGCACATTAATTCTAGAATTATTAATAGGTATATGCAACCTACTTTATTTGATTGCCGCTTTTCTTAGGTAACAATCGTTTTACATGATGTGACTTTAATAAGTACCTATATTCTGAAATACTAAAAACGAGGAATTTCTAAAACTTTCTTTTCAAATAATTCCAACCTTCCCTTTCCTAAAGAAAACTAGACTTATGTATGATTTTTACAACGATTGCACAAATGACTTTAAAGAAAAATAAATGTTTACAAATGCATAGGTACGCAAATATTTACCCAGGAAATTACTACTAAAGTTAAAAAAAAAGCTTATAAATTTTGCAGAAACCCGTAGAGGTGGCAATCATATCGCAGTACGTTTGAAATTTTTGCAGCAAGATTTTTCACCGTTCTAACATCCATAGCTGAAATTGTTATTGAGTGATTTTTTTATTGGGAAGTGATTGTGTGAGTGTATTTTGTTGAAATTGAAATTTAGCAAATTCTTGCTAATTGGACTGGTCATATATATTTACAAAAAAACATCCACGACTGGGTTGTACGAACTTGCTCTAATGTCTGAGAATTGTTTATTGGCTGCATAATTTATATTTAAAATTATTTCGAAAATTCTTCTATTTTTCAAATTCAATAAAGAGTTTTCTCAAACAAATTAAGTAATGCAATAAAATCTAAAAATTGTTTTTTTGGAAAACTTGTTGAAAACACTATTCAAAACAAAATTCAAAAACCCCAGTTCATAAGTATTCAGCAAATACATTCATATATAATTTTTGAAAAAAAATAATTGGCAATTTTCAAAATATTAACTTTTTTCAAAAAATGCTTTTACAAATACAAAAAAAAATATTTTTAAGAAATATCGGTATTCAGTATAAATTGAGTTACCTACACCTTTTTATGTGTGAAATTTCAAAAGTATCGGTTGAGCCGTTATTGAGATAGTCGAAAGTAAAAAACGTTCCTATGGAAAGTACCTTTTTTAGACATTTGAACCTAACGGTTATTTGTTTAGCTAAACATTCGGAAAGCCGGGTATTAGCTAAAGCATAGTACGCAGCTGAAGCTAAAATTTAGCTCCCATAAAAAATTCTCTCCAAAATTTAGCCAAGCTAAAATTAAGCAAAGCATTTTAGCCGAGTGGTACGCAGCTCTAGCTAAAATTTCAAGCTTTTGTTTCCCAGTGTACTGCCAGAATTTAGCTGACTAATAATTTGCTCGGCACATTTTCTGCGAGCTAAATTTCGACAGATCTTTTCGGGTCGTAGCTAAAAAGGTTTAACGTAGGGGTTGAATCTAAACCGAAAATTTGTGTTAAGTCATAAAAAAGCCATTTCGGGTCGAGAATGCAAATCAAAATAACAAGTGTTCTGCTAAAACAGAAGAACGAATTTTTAAATAGAGTTTTGTACAAAAAGAGTCTATAAGCGATGATATATTAATGCCCCTCTTCAACTTTTCTCTGGGTACGCTTATGAATAAGAAACAGCTGTTTTTTTATTTGCATTTCTTTAAAGCTTCTGTCATCGAAAAAATATTTACATGAAGATGTTGCTGTTACTAGACCAAAATTTAATTTTAAAGACTGCTTGGGCCAAGTTCTCGTATTAGAGACTACTCTTTCCATAGAAATCAAAGATGAACAGTACATCTTTCAGACTAACAAAAGTAAAAAGGTAAGTTTCTAAAATACAATTCAAAAGTACTTATAAAATATTTTTTTTATTTAGATTTAAACGGCTTTGCTGCCATTGCACTTTGCAATTTTTCAATTTGAGACTCCAAGAGTTGATGGGTATCATGTGTGAAGAACGCAATGGCAAGCTCTTTGCTATCAAAATCGATGAAAGGTACTACATTGACAATGGTCTCATGATTGCTCATGCAGGAGCTGAAGATTTCGGCGCTGGGACACATGAAGTTTTAAGATTCATCGGTAACACAGATTGACTAAGTTCTATCAATGGAATGGCAACTTTTTATTTAAGAAAAAAAAAAATATGCAAATGAAAACAAAAAAAGAATATATAATTCACTCAGAACCTGAAGAAATGTAGTAGACGACTTTAGATGTAGCAGAACTTGTTGTTCATGACTTCTGATTCATGGCATCAAGGAGAGGTGGTTGCCTGGTGCTTGTTTTCTAGGGATTAACAAAAATGTTTTGCCTCATTCTTCTCTATGAAATGTCTAAGATTTCCTTACCAATCACACTGAAATGTCCAGTAAAGGCATTGTTCTTTCAGAAGTAGTTCCTCTGCCTCGTCCTCTACCACGAGTTGTTGTTGTGTTGGTTGGAGCTGTGATTGAATCATCACCATTGGCATCAGTTGCGGCCTTAGAAACTTACCTTACCGAGAAGGTAAACGTCCAAAACTTTCAAAAAAATAATTAAAAGAACATTTTTGTGTTTATTTGTCAAACAAAATTTGTTTTGATATTTTCTACACAAAGTCGAAATTTCAATCACATATTCTCCACAACTCTCCTATGTCAAAAATTTAGCTAGGGTTTTAGCTAAGGTTTGGAGAGAAAAACCTGAACTAAAATTTAGCTCGAGCTGCGTACTACCCTTGATCGTTTAAATAATAATAGCTATAATTCGTACCAGGTTGGAGCCCGGTTGGGGCATCCACCTTTAGACACATCTCCATCTCTTATTCGACTTGCCTTCTATGACGTGGTTACAACTTCTAGCTCCAGCTAATGCTGTTTGTATTTATTTTCGGAAGCAATGAAAAGGAAATATTTTCTATAAAAGATAAATAAATTTACAACACCTCTCATCTTCTAATAATCGCTTTTTCTAGGAAAAAATAGTGTCAAATAGTTTTGACGTCTATGAAAGTCCCCACCTAGCTCATCAAGTGTCATGTTCAAATGGGAACACAAAAACTGTTATACCTTATATGGGATACGCTATCCAGTGTAATTTAGAGATCAGTGGTAAAGGCTATATCACACTGACAGTGGATTCACTGACCACTGGCAGGCAGTGTCGTCACGAAAACTGTGTTTTTTATGCCAGTGAAGCAATTGCTTATCAGTGGTCAGTTGAGAAAAAATGGTTATCACACTTACTGGCAGGCCTGTGCTGGTGTGTCCCAAAAATCACTGACACCTCTTGCTAGTCAGTGAAACTTTTTCGAGTCACATCACATTACCACATTACACTGACACATGCTTCACTGGCACACGACACTGGCAAGTAGAGTCAGTGAAATTTACGTGAAATCGGGTCAGTGAGCAGTTTTGCTATCACACTACACTGGCAGCACTGACTATTTCGATAGTCAGTCGCTGTCAGATCCTTGTTGTTTTATTTCTGTTTTAATTTCGTTACAATTAAACAAAAAGTAAATTAATATCGGTGGTTTGTGTCTTTTACTTAAAAATATTTTAAAACATAATGTCGAATCAAGAATTTTCGGAGATTGTGGAAATTACCACGGAGGCTAATGTGCTAGATAGTTGAAGTTTCCACGATGGCTTATTTGGCATTGTGTGTGGTGGACAGCCTCAGCGATGTTGATCGCGAAAAGAGAGAGCGTCGACCGCGCAGTATTTGGCAAACAAATTGGCTGAGGCGTAGAGAGAAGGAAGGGTTTTGTGCCAAGCTGCTGATGGAATTGCGTGAAGAAGAGCCGGAACTATATCGGAATGCAATGCGAATAGCGCAACCCACTATTTGGGCTATCATTCCCGAAGTCCTTGACGCCATTTACAGGGTTCTGGTGGATGATTTTGTAAAGGTTTTCCTCCCGGCACAAAGACGAAATCCGCCTAAGGCGTACAGTTTACGGGATGAAAAAGTACTTTTGTACGCAATGTAAGTTGCTTAAAGTAATTTACACTAGATGTCACCGCACGCTACTAGAAGAATTAAAGTTTGATGTTCTTGGAAGAAGTTTTTTTCATGGTCAGTCGTCATCAGTCATTCAAAGAGGCAGGATGTTGCTCTTCCAGTATTGCAGAAAAAAAAAAAACGCAAACCAATTGTAAGTAAGTATTTCATTGGTCTTTCCAATAATCTTATTAAAATACTTATATTAAATTGTTTTGTTTATTTCTAAATGATGATACCAACTAAGGCTCTTAGTGTTTTATGTTATTTATGATGTGTGTTAAAATAAACTAAAAAATAAAACAAAATGGCTGCGTTTTTATTTATTTTTTAACTCGGCATTTCGCTTTCACTACTTCGAATCGTTTCGTAAACGAAACTTTTCAAGTGAATTCTACACGGCAAGTCACATCAGTGGTTCTAAAACCTCTTCGTCAAAAAGTATCCATTCTCCTACGCGTCTGGAACGTTTTATTATCGCTTGCGTTACGTTTTGTCGCAACGTATTCGACAACTTTCATTATAAAATTTGCCGCTAGCTGTACGTTAACGAATCGTGTGCCCGGAGGGTTGGCTCTACAAGAAACTTATAAGCAGAAAAAAAACCCAAACCAATTGTAAGTAAGTATTTCATTTTTCTTTCCAATAATCTCATTATAATATTTATATTAAATTATTTTTGTTTATTTCTAGATGATGATACCAACTAAGGCCCTTAATGTTTTGTGTTATTTAAGATTTGTGTTAAAATAAAATACAAAATAAAACAAAATGGCTGCGTTTTTATTTATTTTTTAGCTCCACCTACCGCTTTCACTACGTCGAATCGTTTCGTAAACGAAACGTTTTAAGCGAATACTATACGGCAAGCCACTTTAGTGGTTCTAAAACCTCTTCGTTAAAAAGTATCCACTCTCATACGCGGCTGCAGCTTTTAATTATCGCTTGCGTTACGTTTTCGACAACTTTCATTACATGGTGTCTCCATTGGACAGAAAACTTTCTCTGTTTCTGTTTTCCATTCTTTCAAAAATCTGTCCGCATTTTTAGGGTGGGCACATAACTGTCATGACAGACCAATGACATATATCTTTTTGTATGACCGGCTAGTGAATTACCATTTGCAAATATGTCGTTAAATACAAAGCAATTGTCAGCAATACGCGCTTTACGAAATTTAAGAAAAATAGAAATGCTAAGGCATTTAGAATCAGAAGAAAACAAAAGGCACCACAGATTTTGGGTGAATCCTTTTCTTCAGCTGAGGGAGAAGCATGATCTTGAAGCCCATTTGCTCAAAGATATTTTATGGGAAGGTGGATCAGACTTTAAAAACTTTTGCAGATTGTCAATAGACAAATTTAATGCATTACTGTCTTTAGTAAGTATTTTTGATTCATTTCTACATCATTAAAAAAATAATGTATAAATAAAAATCTTAACATAAAAAGGTTGAACCTTCTTTAAGGAAAGAGGAAACAAGAATGCGTTTTGCAATAACTGCAAGAGTCCGCCTCTCAATTGCATTGAGATATATAGCTACAGGAGATTCCTACAGATCGCTTGAGTTCCTGTTCAGAATCAGCAGGAAAACTATGAGTAAATTCATCCCAGAAGTTTTGGACGCCATCTACAACGTGCTTCATGCTATTTATTTAAAGGTAAAACTCCAGAAATATTTCAATGAGAAACAAACATTAATTTTTTTTGTTCACTTTTAAGTCTCCTCAAACACAAAACGACTGGCTGGATATAGCCAAGGACTTTAATATGTTTTGGGACTTTCCACACACCATCAGTGCCATAGATGGGAAACACATCCGTATTAAAGCTCCTCCAGACTCAGGGTCAGACTTTTATAATTACAAAGGCTTTTTCAGCATTGTACTACTGGCTGTTGTTGATGCTCACAGTGGACGTTGGGGGAAATGGAAGGGCATCTGATGTTATGATATATCAGAACAGCAGCCTTAAAAAAATCTTAATCTTCCCCCTTCAGCACAACTGGGAGGGCAGCAGGAATTAACGCCGTATTTTCTCATCGGAGATGATATTTTTGGGCTGGACAAAAACCTAATGAAGGGTTTCGGCAGAAATTCTCGGCTGTCAATTATCCAGGAAGTTCTTAATTACAGGCTGAGTCGTGCTAGATTGACAGTGGAGATGGCTTTTGGGCGGATGGCATCTCGTTTTCGGATATTTAATCGTCCCATCGAAATTGCTGTGGACAGATCCGAAAGTGTTGTTAAGGCATGTGTTGTCTTGCACAACTATCTATCCTTAGAACTAAAAAAGGCTCCAGATGAGGAAATTGAAATTGACAATCTTCCTGATACGATGACACCTCTCCAACCTCAGCATTGTATTGGCTATAAATTTGCATACAAAATTCGCGAAAATCTAGTTCGTTACTGCACTTCGGATGGCGAAGTTTCCTATCAATGGAACAAAATAAAAAAAAATATTTTAAAATAAAATCATTTCTTTTCAACCTTACGTGCAGCTTAAAACAGCATAAATACATACGAAGCTAAATTTGAAGTCATCGAACATAAACAACTACCCAACAATATCGAGACATCTGTGCTCACAGTCAAAAAAGAACATCTCCCTTGAATCCCAAATCACCAAATTTGTGCTCCCAAACACCAAATATCTTTTTCCAACCACTATTGGTAGTTGTAAGTTTCGGATGAAAACAAAACAAATGAATATTATGAATTTTACAAGTATTTTTTACTATGCTTTAATAAAAAAATCTAACAAAGAAAAGTATAGTCTTTTTGTTTTACTCAATCATCAATCTTTGTGGAGCAAACAGCTTCTTGTATAATGTCAATGGAATCAAGTGAGCTGGAATGATTTGAAGAAGATTAACTTGTATAAAAGCTGGAATGGTGCCTGTGCGTGTGCGGAGAGTAGTAGTCACTGCAGTTTAGACTTTCAATTGTCTGTCGTATTAATAAACTTTGAATTTCAGCCATCGAGGCATGCGCCTTAACAAGGGGTAGGTTCCTTAGCTGCACTGACATACTTTTCCCAAAAGAACCAAAGACATCTAAATCCTGGTCTGATAAGTCTTCCCCAACTAACAATTTTGCTTCCAATTTCCAAATTAAAGAGTTATTCTTTGCTTTAGCGCCTATATAACCCTTCTGAATGGAAGTAAAAAATTTATCGGAGCTAACACTGATGTAAGGGATTCCTTAGATATTTTCTGTAGCATTTATTGTAGCGTTACAGATGCAATGTATCGACTTTTCTGTAGTCCCACTATATTTATTCTATAAAATAAGAAAGAAGTATTTGCTCCAATATTAAAGAAGCGGGGAGCATTCGCTCCAATAGTCATCTTATAAAATAATATTACGACCTTAATATGAGCGACTCTATTGCTTCGTTCCTTTACCGCATGGTAAGTTTTATATATAGCATAATGTTTCTGGAACTTATATAAGACACTTTTGTAATACTATTACCGAAGAACTTTAAGCTGCTACACAATAATGATGTTATTATTTTTATTCGGGGTGTTAAAACGGAATAAAGATGCTATAACAATTATATAAAACTGTGCAAATTCATATAGAAGCGTACACGTTTTTTGGCTTTTGGTTGGTTTTAAAATCGATTACATAAAAATTAACTCTTTCTATTTTTAAACCAAATTCATTTACAATTGGACGTTTGTTTATTATTACTGTGAAAACTAAGTATATATATAAAATGAAATCCTTGCAAAAAATTAAAAAATCGGGCAACTACCATGTTACCCTAAGAAAAGATCGTGAAGCATTCAAAAAAAGAGTGATTGAACTGCGTGGGCAATTGCTAACAACAAACAATATCCAGTCAACATTTGTGAACGAAACCACACAGGCGGTCAGGAGCACCGATTTTCTAGAAAATTCACTTTCAAGCATATCACTTGAATCAGCGAATTTTTCTGCTAACATAGGTATTTATCTATTTAATTATTTTTTGTAGGCATATGTTTAAAATTAAAATAAGAGAAAGGTTTTTTTTTACTAATTTATTGTTTAACTTTTTAGAAAACGATGATAACTATATGTCATTCGAATCTGATGATGATAAAAATGAAGATGATGAAATTTCAAAAAATCAAAAACTCCTGTCAAATTTAAGATTGTGGGCGTTGGACTTTAACATAAACCATAGCGCACTGAAGGTTTTGCTGAAAATTTTAAACGAAACCCTTCCGAATAATAACTCATCAATTTTGCCGGAAGATCCACGAACGTTGCTACAGACTCCAAAAGCAATTGAACTATCTCAATTAAATGACGGGGAATACTGGCACAATGGGCTTGAAAACTGTTTAAGAAAAGTATTAAAAGGACTCAGCAAGCCCATTACGATATCGCTGAACTTCAATATTGATGGTTTACCCCTGTACAAAAGCGCAAAAGTTGAATTCTGGCCCATATATTATTTAATATTGCAGAAATGCCACACATTCCTGCAATGGTTATTGGGATATTGTGTGGAAAGACCAAGACATCTGATATTGAATCGTTTTTCACACCTTTTGTTAATGAAATGTGTGAAGTTTTGAAAAACGGTGTATGCATCAATTCGAACAAAGTTATGGTAAAAATTCGTTGCTTCGTTTGCGATTCACCAGCGCGAGCTTTTGTGAAAGGAAAAAATTACTATTATATTATTATCTTTTTAACACAAAATATTATAAACTCTTTTTCCTAACGTTCTAGTTTCTGATTCATAAACTCCTCTCAAGCTCTAAATCTTTTATTTTGCTTAGGTACATTTCCTACACCTTATTCAATATTCATTGTCGAGTTTCATTTATCAATTATTCTTTTTTTTTCTTTCCGATTAATATTATTTCGGACAATAAGCATAAGAAAACACATGCAAATCACATGCGAGTTACCAAATTGTCAATAAACCATAGACGAATAAGACGTAAAGTAGTGGAGAGTAGAGCTCACGGTGCTCGCTCACTACGCAACAACGTTTTACATTATAACTCACGAAACATTTTCCTCTTTATAATAATTCTTCTTTGGCTCTGTAACTTATTCGGTGGACCACTTTCAATGAACAAGAAAAATAGGAATACGTGTTGACATTTATAAGATCAATTTTTAATCATGCAAAGGGTTTGGTGCATGCACTTACACTGTATTTGTACACGTATTCCTCTTACTTCTTGTTCATTGACCAATTGGATGACTTGTCAATGGTATTACTAATCGTTGTTATCGAATTGACATTCTCATTCTCAATAATTAATTAGATGTTGTTTTTTGTTTGGTGATGGCTGCTGATAGTTTTTTTTTTTTTTTTTTTATAATGCACACGCGCTCAAGGGGTTTGTTATAGCCCTTTTAATGATAAGTCACAGCGCGAGCGATAGGAAGTTAGAGAGGAAGGGAAAGGAGGTGTCGATGAACATTGATCTTGAATGTTTGAAGTTCAAAATGGCAAGGGAAAATTGTGCCAGGCAATTCATTCCACATTCGTGTTGTACGGCTAAAGAAAGAATCCCTATATTTCACGGTACGTCCGAAATTGGGCTCAAGTGTAAACTGATGAGCGTTCCTAGCAAGACGAGTATTACGGGATATTTCTTGGAAAAGAAATTCAGATCAGTATTAAGTAAACTATATGGTTTTCGTCAAGCAAACATTTTCTATATATGAAATTATCTATTTAAAAGACAAGCTACTAGATTTTAATTTTTTACGTTTATACTTTTCAGGAGTGGCTAATTTTAACTCTCAACATGGGTGTTTAAAATGTACAACGATCGGGGAGTACAGCTACATAACGAACACAAATATATTTCCGAGGACAGAGTGCGAAAAACGAACGGATGCAGAATTTAGACGGAAAGGATATGGTTCACATCATAAAACGAATTCACCGCTGTTAAAATTAAACATCGATATGATCGAACAATTTCCAGTAGGAGATTCTTTACATCTTCTGCATTTGGGTGTGATGAAGCGACTATTATTTGGTTGGCGAGATGGAACTTTCCGTAATTCTGCAACGAAATGGCCGGCAAAAACAACGAATGATATTTTCGAATACCTCATCCAATGCAAGTTACCAGCAGAGTTTCATAGAGTTATGAGAGGTCTGGACTGTTTATCTCAGTGGAAGGGAACGGAGTATCGTACGTTTTTGCACTACGTTGGATTTATTTTGTTAAAGGACCATTTGCCTCGTCATGTGTATGAAAATTTTCTGCTACTTTTCTGCTCATTTATTTTTGTAGCTCACACCAATATTGATATTCATTATATAACTAACAGCTAATTTGAATTTAATGACAGATATACAATTATATACATATCTACTATTCCAAAAATTAATCCATGTTTACCTTCTTATTCACACCCACCCCACAGTCCCACAGTAAAAAAAAAAACTTTATCTACCAAGTTAGCTTCATTAGATACCTACCAACCTAGCTATATCCTATATGCTATTTTTCTCCTTATAAGGCATCACCACGTATGAGAAATTTTATTTTATTTTCATAACCCACCCCTATGCAGTGTAATGTGTAACATAAAAAAAAATTTCAACAGCATAAATACAGATAATTAACAGTGTTCATGTTGGTAACATGCACACGATGTCAGTACTTCTATATGAAATCAAAGTGAGCAATGTTACTTAACAGAAATTCTGAGGTACAAAATTCATACTCATGTACACAACAGTGTGCAAAATTAAAAATTGCACATATGAATTTAAACTCTTTCGGTTGAGTGTTTTTTGTACTATGTTTATGTTTATGTTTAAGTTTGTCATTGGCTTCTCTTTATGAGTGGAATCTTATCACTCGTCTGGAGAAATGAGAGATGACAAAGGGTTGAGTTGAAATAAAAATATGGAAATAATGAGTGATGAGATGACTGATGATGATGCGATGACTAATGATGAGGTTTGTCGTTTGTCGTTATTGAGTGAATCTTTTTTGTTCAATTTTCTTTTTCTCTTTTTTTGTTCTTGCCTGCCAGTCATTGTTTCCATTAAAAAAAAAAGAATTTTTTGACTAATACAGGGTAATCGCAATCGGTGTTAGCAAAGATACCTAATATAACAAATACTTGTTGTATTATTTTTGATGTGAGGTTGTTTAAAGGGCTAGAGCGAGTAGGTTGAGCTGAGACAAGAAAAACATCGTATGGGGGTCATCTCCGTTTAGCCAGGAGACGCAATTTTCTAAAAACATGACTTAAATTGAAAAAAAATAATTTAAAAATAACAGTAACTCCTACAATGCCATGCCATATCTTTTTGTAAAGCCAGAAATCTTCTCCTTTTTTTTGTTTCTAAACAAAGCTGTTTTAGTTATCCGTTTTCAAAATATTTACTTTCAAACTCAATATTATGGCAACAAAAAAATAGAAAAAAATTTCAAACAAATTTTTTTCAAAATTTGTTGTATTCAAGTACATATTATTTTTGTTGTCAAAACTCAATGCTCTTATTAGTTTTGGGTCAGACACTGAAAACCGTATGGCTCTAGGAATTTTGTTGCCAAGCTATTCAAAAATATCCCAACCTACTTGTTCATAAAAAACACACAAAAATTTGCATTACTTCGTGTTTTTATGCAGAAAAAAGTTCTTTTATTTTTGAATAGCTTGGCAAAAAGAAATCCTAGAGACATACGGTTTTAAATGTTGGACTTGAATCAAAAAAGAGCATTGAATTTTGGCAAAAAGTACTAAATAAGGTAAAATTTTGAAATAAAATTAGTTTGAAAATTTGATTTTAACTTTTTTTTTTAATTTTGAGTTTGAAAATTAATATTTTGAAAAAATTTCACTAAAATAAAAATTTTTCAAAACAAAGTAGGTAAAAGAAAGAGGTTTTTATCCTTAAAAAATGGCATAGCATGGCGTTGTAGAAGGTATTTTTTTATTTTTTAATAATTTTTGTTTCCAATTTAAGTCATTTTTTAAGAAAATTGCCCCTCTCGGCTAAACGGAAGGGAATAGACCCCCCCTCCCACATGAGTTTTTTTTGTCCCAACCCAACCTACTCGCTCTAGCAGTTTGGCACACCTTAAGTGAATTACCCTTCATAAGCTTTCGCCTATGAAAATTCACAAACTGTACGTTACACAACCTACCTCAAATATATCTTGTATATCTCCTATAATTTTGTAATATATTTTTTGACTTAATTTTATTTAAAAAAAAGCATTGCAAAGTATACCCCTTGGGTAATGAGGAAATGACTTCTTCCAAAAATCACCGCAATTGAGGGCGCCAATGATAAAGCTTGCACAGGGCGCTAATTTAGCTCGGGCCGGCCCTGCTGTCACGATATGCTCATCGAAATAATGAGTGATGAGATGACTGATGATGATGCGATGACTAATGATGAGGTTTGTCGTTTGTCGTTATTGAGTGAATCTTTTTTGTTCAATTTTCTTTTTCTCTTTTTTTGTTCTTGCCTGCCAGTCATTGTTTCCATTAAAAAAAAAAGAATTTTTTGACTAATACAGGGTAATCGCAATCGGTGTTAGCAAAGATACCTAATATAACAAATACTTGTTGTATTATTTTTGATGTGAGGTTGTTTAAAGGGCTAGAGCGAGTAGGTTGAGCTGAGACAAGAAAAACATCGTATGGGGGTCATCTCCGTTTAGCCAGGAGACGCAATTTTCTAAAAACATGACTTAAATTGAAAAAAAATAATTTAAAAATAACAGTAACTCCTACAATGCCATGCCATATCTTTTTGTAAAGCCAGAAATCTTCTCCTTTTTTTTGTTTCTAAACAAAGCTGTTTTAGTTATCCGTTTTCAAAATATTTACTTTCAAACTCAATATTATGGCAACAAAAAAATAGAAAAAAATTTCAAACAAATTTTTTTCAAAATTTGTTGTATTCAAGTACATATTATTTTTGTTGTCAAAACTCAATGCTCTTATTAGTTTTGGGTCAGACACTGAAAACCGTATGGCTCTAGGAATTTTGTTGCCAAGCTATTCAAAAATATCCCAACCTACTTGTTCATAAAAAACACACAAAAATTTGCATTACTTCGTGTTTTTATGCAGAAAAAAGTTCTTTTATTTTTGAATAGCTTGGCAAAAAGAAATCCTAGAGACATACGGTTTTAAATGTTGGACTTGAATCAAAAAAGAGCATTGAATTTTGGCAAAAAGTACTAAATAAGGTAAAATTTTGAAATAAAATTAGTTTGAAAATTTGATTTTAACTTTTTTTTTTAATTTTGAGTTTGAAAATTAATATTTTGAAAAAATTTCACTAAAATAAAAATTTTTCAAAACAAAGTAGGTAAAAGAAAGAGGTTTTTATCCTTAAAAAATGGCATAGCATGGCGTTGTAGAAGGTATTTTTTTATTTTTTAATAATTTTTGTTTCCAATTTAAGTCATTTTTTAAGAAAATTGCCCCTCTCGGCTAAACGGAAGGGAATAGACCCCCCCTCCCACATGAGTTTTTTTTGTCCCAACCCAACCTACTCGCTCTAGCAGTTTGGCACACCTTAAGTGAATTACCCTTCATAAGCTTTCGCCTATGAAAATTCACAAACTGTACGTTACACAACCTACCTCAAATATATCTTGTATATCTCCTATAATTTTGTAATATATTTTTTGACTTAATTTTATTTAAAAAAAAGCATTGCAAAGTATACCCCTTGGGTAATGAGGAAATGACTTCTTCCAAAAATCACCGCAATTGAGGGCGCCAATGATAAAGCTTGCACAGGGCGCTAATTTAGCTCGGGCCGGCCCTGCTGTCACGATATGCTCATCGAAGCGGTATTTTCAAATGCTTCCATTGGCTCGTATGCTCCTCAATCAGTACATCGAAATTTTCAGAGAAATTTATGGCGAGCAATATCTTACCAGCAATGTGCACAATTTGACACATCTAATAGATGAAGTGGAATGCTTTGGAGAATTGGACTCTTTTAGTGCATATCCATTCGAAAACATGCTCGGAAAAATAAAAAGATTGACACGCAATGGAAATCGACCATTATCCCAAGTAGCTAAAAGAATAGTGGAAGGAATTAAATGTTCGTTTTCTGCTTCTAACGATGATATCTTTGCAAATCGAAGTGAAGCTTCTTTTTCTCAATCTAAAAAAAACAACGTGAGCAAAAAAAACAACGGCGAAAACATACCTCTTAACTTCAAAATTGACTATAATGGAGTACAATTCTTCTCTAAAGTAGAATTTGATGAATTCGTTTTATCAACAGAACTCGCACACTGTTGGTTTCTGACTAAAAATGATGAAATTGTACGTGTTATTAATATTGCACTTCGCAGCAGGAATGAAGTAAAATTGTTTTGCGTTCTTACACACAAAAAGCAGAACTTTTTTGACATTCCAATAGAATCCCGTTTGCTAGACATTTATTCAACTCATTGCGATGACCACATTAACGACAAGGAAATTAAAATAATCAATTTTAGTAATGTTAAATGTAAACTTGTTCGTCTCAAACATTCGGAAATGAATGTGTTTGTTCCGCTTTTGCATACCAAACACTGACCGCAAATTGAAAAAAATAAATATAATATTGAAGTAAATTTCGTTTAATTTTTCAATCAAAAAACGTTAACTAACAAAACATTAACAAAAAAAATAAGATCTTAGCTTCAGTGCTTTCACTTTAAAATTATTAATGGTATGAAAAAAACTTAAAATTATTTAAAAAAAGGAACACTAGCCGTTTTGTAACATGCATATAAGGAATATGTTTAGTTATATTCTTAATACCTCATGAATTTCCGCTGTGGAGGTAATATCTCGTTTTCTTCTTCATCCAAAAATTCATCTTCAATTACGTCCTCATCTTCTTCAATTCCATCCTCATCTTCTTCAGTTCCATCGTTATCGTCAACATCACCATAGGTTATTTCAACGCAATCATTATTGTTATCTTCGTTGTCAATGGAATCGTTTTCTTCGCAGATAATTGATTGCGGATCACTGAAGCCTTCTTCATATATTTGTTGTCGTTTTATTCTTCTTCGTGACTTGGGTTGAGACGCACGAATCAAAGGTGCAATGCTTCGACGTAAACTATTCGGAAGCACTTTTTTTTTGAAGAAATTTTTGGTCTGAACCTCAGTGTAAGTCGGGTCTGATTTTTGTACCAATAAGAAGAAGAACTTAATGACATACTCGAACTGTTTAAACGCTTTTTTTTGTGGACTTCCCTTTTTCGCACCACCAGCCCATGACAATTCCGTCATCAATTTTCTTGAAAAAATTATGTCAACTAATGTATAGGCGGCATCATCGCCTTTCATTGAGTTCTCTCCACAAACATCCTTTAATTTTCCAATCTAAAATATATAAAATATAAAATGTATAAGCAGTTACAAAATATAGGTTGAATACAAATAAGAGTGAAAGAAAGTAGCTATGTTGATATGTGAAAAGCGAAAAGCAAGGACTTTAAAAGTGCAAACGTTTTGACATTTGTTTTACTTTTGCGTACAAAACTAAGTTGTAAGAAAAACAATGCTATAGATTGAAAAAGAAGTAAGTAAAAACGTTTAAATGATTTAAAATACATTATAACTTGATAAAAATCTTACCAAATTTTGAAGAATTCTTTGTTTGTCTTCAATTTTGATTCTAATGAATGCAAATCTTCGATTGTTTGGATTGTATCAAACGCAGTTTTCAAAGATGTTGAAACAACTGGAACTGTCGATTGCTGGTTATCAATTTTTTCCAACAATGTGTCAATTTTTTTGTTTAAATGGTCAACTTTCTTGTTTAACCCGACAACATATTCGGAAACTGCTTCCAAAGTCGCGGTTATATTGCACAATTCAGTTGGGTTGACAGCAGGTGGTGGTGGTGTCCATATCATGGGGCTGTTTGGAATCATATAATTCCCCACTGAAAGTTGGGGGATTGTTACAATTTCTGGTTCATAGGTAACTACTGATGGACATGTCGTTTGAGGTTCGTCCTTCATGGATATTGCCTGGTGAAGATAAAAAGATAAATGAGTTGTTATAATGAAAATTTTTTCATAAAAAAAACTAATATTACCACATCATTAAAATTATTGCGCTGTGTTTCTGCATTTGATGTTATAGTTGACGTAGGGCGGCGTTATGTTTGCATTTTATTAGGCGGTGGCATTTTAGAGTAGTCGCATTCACTACTGCTGCTGGCACTGGTGTCTGTTTTCTCCATCATCTCAAAAACTTCTTTTTCGGCAGATTCTAAAGTCCATTTAGTGTTCGGCCGTTTGACCGTGCATTTATATTTTGTCCAGCCTTTTACTCCAGGCACGCTGTTTACGTCCCTTATGGAGAACATTGCAGCTGCACCCGCAGCTTTTGTTGGCCAGTGCAAGACCCCATCTTTTTCCCATCCACTTGGAACAACGGCAGTTCGAGTTTTCCGTTATTATTTTTTGTTTGGACGATTTTATAATAGCCTCCAACTTTACACATCTGAAATACAATCAATGCGATCAAAAGTCAATACAAAATAAAGGAAAAATAAAATTAATAATATTATGTACATCACAATATTTTTAAAGAGGATATTATAAAAAAAAATTATTATAAGCTTACCATGTGTTGTGCGATTAATAATAAACATTTAAACAATGACGGACCGGCTTATTTGTTATTTCTTTCTTATTTCTCACAGAAAAATGTTCAGAGGAGAGAAAGAAACAAACTGATCCACACTAAACACAAAAAAGAAGCACACAGTACTTTTGGTATGTGAATAAAGTTATTCTGGCCTTTTCTGTCTCATAGGGGATAATTATTGTAGCTCATGATGAAAGTCATAACGATTTATTATTATCTATACCATCACGAAATTGGCCGAGCGGTTAGCGATCTGGACGATTGGTGCCAATGGACCCGGGTTCGATTCCGGCATGAGGTAAATAATTTTCATTCATAAATAACACATTCTAATAACAAATAAAATCCTACAATCTTTACAGAATCTTTCCTATGAAAAAAAAACCACAAGAAAATAAAAAAATAAATAAAATATCAATACAAAAAAAAAGAACAAACATTTTTAGTTTTGTATTTTCCAGTTTTTCACCTATTCCTATAACGATTCTGTAATTTTAACAATAAATGTTCTTTTCATTTGTACTATGGGGGCAAGTACTCCAATTAAACACATATAATATTGAGAAATATTCTTTCGCAAGCCTTATAGTGGGAGCGTTACGTTAGACAGGGAAACGATAGACCGCGTAACGTTTGACCGCCGATTTTGACTTTATTTCAAACACTTAGTGCAAAAAAATAAACGTCCTCGTAACGTTGGACCGCGGTAAGACCGCATTAGGAACCTACTACTATTTGGCGGGATTAGCACTACTTTTCAAAAAGTAGTGTGCGTACTAAGAATTTTTTAAGTACTTTTGGTCAAATTTCGGAAAAAATCTGACACTTTTTTTTTTTTTTTTTTTTGATATTTTATTAAATTTTGAATCTTTCGATGATATTTTAGTCATTTTTCTTGAAATATTCGAATTAGTTTACCTCTTAAAGATTTCTTTAAAGTTCTGAGAAGAACCGGCTTAGTATAACGTATAAGTTATACTAAGAAAAAATCGCTCAGCACACCTCCTTATATACCCATTCTCATTCCCAATTGAAACGATTTCAATTGGGATTTCTTTCCGATTCTCATGATTTGGATACCCTCTTCTTTTTTCAATTGGGAATCTGCTTTGGTTTTCTTGTTGTCACGGGATAATGTTTTGCGGTCAAACGTTTGGCGGGCAAACGTGTGCGAGAAAACGTTATGCGGTCAAACGTTACGCGGGAAAACATAGCCAAACTAGGTTGGTTCTTGGTGATTCTCATAATCTGGCTACCCTTTTTGAATGAATTTTTTGATTTTTCACTTGAAAAAATTGAAAAAATCGACAAATCCAGAAATTTTTATTTTTTTGAAAAAAAATATTGTTGGAAAGGGGCATTCATTACCTATCAGAAAATGCAAAAATTATCATAATAGCTCCCATATTTCAGAAGTTATTGACAAAAAACGGAGTAAAAATCGACCCTCTAGGACGTCTATTAACGAAGTTACAGCCAAAAAACAAAATGACTAAAAAATGAGAATTTCAATCAGTTTTAATCGTTTTAAAACCCATATATTAAGCATAATATGCGTAAAATAGTTATAATTATATATCATTGGTACATTCATTACCTTTAATAATATGTATGAATTAGAACGAAAGCTCGAACATTTCAAAAGTTATTGACGAAAGCATGAGCGAGGGACCAAAATCCAAAAAATATTGAAACACAAAAAATTTATTTTTTCTTCTTTTGATTAATTTATATTCTAAGGGACTTCCAGGTACTATTGATAACGAAAACTGTTTGACATAGGCGCCTGCCTGACAAATATACATACCCTTAGCGGAGCAGCGAAGCTGCGTGAGTGCGGTGTGCCCCCGAAAAAGGAGGAGAAAATCAAGAGATCCCGCGAAGCGGGCCACCCAGGTCAAATTAATTACAAATGTTACAGACACAGGCGCCTGCCTGACAAATTTACATACCCTTAGTGGAGCAGCGAAGCTGCGTGAGCGCGGTGTGCCCCCGAAAAAGGAGGAGAAAATCAAGAGATCCCGCGAAGCGGGCCACCCAGGTCAAATTAATTACAAATGTTACAGACACAGGCGCCTGCCTGACAAATTTACATACCCTTAGTGGAGCAGCGAAGCTGCGTGAGCGCGGTGTGCCCCCGAAAAAGGAGGAGAAAATCAAAATATCCCGCGAAGCGGGCCACCCACCCAATTGATCACGAAAACTGTTTGAAATATAGAAATAAATGTGCGAGATATCAAATTATTAAAAGCAATCTTTAGTTTTTGAGCATAAGAGTAGGTAAATGTAAGAAATTCGAGCGAATTTCTTACATTTACCTACTCTTATGCTCAAAAACTAAAGATTGCTTTTAATAAATTTGATAACTCGCATATTTTTTTAAAATTTAATTAACTTATGCTAGCGCAATGTCATAAATGGAAAATCGATTTAATTTTGTTTACATAATTATGAAATAATGCATTGAAATTGAAAAAATATCTCTTCAAAAAATAATTCGAGTCCTAAGAAGAACCTTTTTTTTTTTTGCTCCGGAGTACAACCGCATTAGTACAACTAATAAGTTATACTAAGAAAAAATCGCTCAACGCACTTCCTTATATACTCTTTAACATTTCCAATTGAAAAAAATTAAAATTTGAATTCTCATTTTTCATTGGTCCAGAATTTTTTTCAATTGGGATTTCTTTCCGATTCTCATGATTTGGATACCCTCTTTGCAATTTGATTGGTCGGACACTTTTTTCAATTGGGAATCTCATCATAGTAGCGAAAAGTACTGAAAAATAGTACGAAATTTTGTTCTTGTTGATTCTCGTCATTTGACCCACCGATTCATATGGAAATGAATATTTTCACATAGTACTAAGAAAAGTAGTATGTTATGCGGTCAAACGTTACGCGGGCAACCGATACGCGGTCTATCGTTGTCACGGGATAATGTTTTGCGGTCAAACGTTTGGCGGGCAAACGTGCGCGGAAAACGTTATGCGGTCAAACGTTACACTATCTAAAATAGCCAACCCATTGAGGTAGGTAATGTCTTCGTGAATGAATATAAATTTAGTTTTTATTTTGGGTAATATTTGGTGCAATTTGCACTAAACGTTCGTTTCCTGTTGAACTTGTTTTTGTTTTCTTCAACACACTTTTCATTCAACTAATTTGACCTAAAATACTTTTAATATGATATAGTACCGTATTGAATTGGGTTTTGGGGTTTTCTTCGGTAATATCAACTTTGTAATTGCAAGGTCAAGGTGTGTGGTTTCTATATTGTTAACAGGTGTACAGATAAAATTCGAAGTGGAGGTAATTTGATTCTTATGTGTTTTACTACTTGTTAAGTAGGAAATTTGATTTTTCAAGCAAAAAAAATGTTTTGTGTTGGATTGATTGTTATTGAAATTGTATGCTATTTGCGTCAATAAAAGATTTGAAAAATGCATTGGAGGAAAAGAAAAAAAATTATTCATTAATGGTATATCCCAAAATATCATGTCGTTATGTTGGAACTTATTTTGTATTGAATCATAACGAATGAATCACTTCAAGTTGTTTGATTTTTATTTAAATGCACCTATTCGCTATAGTGATTGTGCCTTCAGGGTAATATGTTGGCTCAGCACTTTTATTTAATTACTTCCAACATACTTGCCGTCTGTTTTTTAATTGTTTTGACCTAAAAACTGTTGGAATATGAACCTACTTATACTTATATGATACCTACTTATTTTTTGCAATTTATTTGTGTTCGTAAGATGAAATAAATGGTGATTGTTTATGTTTAAAAAACGTGAGGGGTTTAGTTATTCAAAGTAATGTTTGAGACGATTATTATGTATGGTTACACATTTTTTCTTTATTTGCATTACGCTATTTTCGGTGTTTGGTATCTGTACTATCGTAAATGGCCCTGTCCATACTTCTGACAATTTGTGTTATCTATTTTCGTTCTTAATCAATACTTTATCCCCAACGTGGAAAGTGTTTGGTTTAACCCCTTGGTCATAGTAATTTTTTGAATTCTTTTTACTACTTATTAAATTTTTTCTGGCTATGGCATGGGTCTTCTGGAGTTTGTGTCTTAACACGTAGTAGTAATTCTCGTTATCGTATATTGGTTCTGGTTCCCTTTTTAAATTTGATGGTATGTCTGCGGTGAAACCAAAGAGACAATCCATTGGAGTAAATTTCGTTCCTTCGTGGACACTATTGTTGTATACGAACGCTGCTGATCTCAGATACTGGTCCCATGATCTTGGGCTTTCGTCGCAAATCGTTCTTAAATATTCCACTAACGGTCGGTGAGCTCGCTCCAATGCTCCGTTGGATTGTGGATGATATGCTGTAGTCTGTAATTTTTCTATTTTCAACAACTTGCAAACTTGTTTGAATAGTTTGCTAAGGAAATTCGTGCCCTGATCTGTTACTAATTGCTTGGGTATTCTATACCTTGTGATTATTTGTTCAAAGAATATATGTGCCACTGTTTCAGCCTCTTGATTTGGCATTGCATACCAGTCAACAAATTTAGTGAGGTTATCCTGGAATGTTAGTATATATTTGTTTCCTGAGTACGAATCTTGTAGTGGTCCTACTACGTCCAGGTACACTTTATCGAATGGTTTTTGACAGGTATCCGTTATAACCATGGGCATTTTTGTTTCTGAGCTTGACTTCATCTTTTGGCATTTTGTACATTTTTTAATATATTTGGCGATGTCCATAAACATATGGGGCCATTTGAATTTTTCGCGAATTCGCTTATACGTTTTTATTACTCCTTGATGGCCGCCAAATGATGAATCGTGGTAGTCATGCATAATTATTTTGATTTCTTCTGGGGTGAGTACTTGTTTTGGCTCGTTACCTATATCTAAACTTGAAATCTTTGTGTCATCGGGATTGTCCTCTTCCTCCTGTTGTTTATCTTCTTCTATTGAAATTGAATTATTAGTATTTTTCTCTGTGTCGATTACCGTATCGCGTAGGCGTTGTGCGCGCGTTACTGCCAGACAAATGGCGTCCGTCTCTTTTATAGTGGCTTTATTGGAGGTAAAAACTAATTCTTTCGTATTATCAGGGTTACAGTCTGTGGGATAATTTGGGATTCTACTGAGGGCATCTGCGTTAGTGTTATACTTTCCAGGTTTATATTCTATTTTATAGTCGAATTCGGACAGTTTGTGGTGAAATCTCACCAATCTGGAAGTTGGATCTTTAACGCTAAATATGCCTTTTAAAGGTTTGTGATCAGTGTAAACTGTGAATTTTCTTCCAAGTAAGTAGTATCTGTAATTTTTGGCCGCCCAGACGATTGCTAGTAGTTCTTTTTCTATAGTTGAATAATTGCGTTCAGCTTTATTCAACGTCCTACTTGCATAAGCAATTGGGTGGTCTTTACCTACTTCTCCTTGAGAAAGTACTGCTCCGATTGCTTCACAGCTTGCGTCAGTAGTAAGGTTAAAGGGTTTGTTGAAATCTGGATAGATGAGAACAGGGGGTGAAACTAATAGGTCTTTAACTTTTTGGAAGGCTTCTTGGCACTTTTCAGTCCAAGTAAATTTTACGTCTTTACGCAATAAATTTGTTAAAGGTCGAATAACTTGAGAACATTTGGGGATAAATTTACGGTAATAGTTGGCAAGACCAAGGAAAGATTGAACCTGACGGACGGTCCACGGTACGGGGAATGTCTGTACACAACTGGTTTTGCTAGGATCGGGTTGTGCTCCTTCCGCTGAACATTTGTGTCCTAAATAGACAACTTCTTTTCGGAGGAACTGGCATTTTTCAAGTTGCAACTTGAGCTGATGTTCCCTTAATTTGTCAAAAACTAATTTTAGTTTTCGGTTATGGTCTTCGAGGTTCTTGCCATAAATGACGATATCATCTAAGTATACGAAGCATTCTAAACCTTGCAGACCTGTCAAGATATAATTCATCAACCGCTGGAATGTAGCTGGTGCTCCTTTCAATCCGAATGGCATTCGTTTGAACTCGTAATGTCCAAAGGCAGTACTAAATGCTGTCTTGGCTCTATCTTTTGGATGCACTAATACCTGGTGGTATCCGCTTGCTAAATCCAGTGTCGTAAAGTATCTAGCATGGCCTAATTGGTCCAGAATGTCTTCAATCCTTGGTAGAGGAAAAGCATCGCCTATCGTAGCTTCATTTAATTTCCTAAAGTCAACTACTACTCTCCAACGTTCTTTTCCGTCAGAGCCCGCTTTCTTGGGAACCACAAGAAGGGGTGAGTTCCAAGGGCTTTTACTGGGTTGGACAATGTCATTTTCCAGCATCTCGTGAAGTTGTTCATTAATGATGTCCCGTTGTTTTTCTGGTAGTCTATACATTTTTGTGTTAATGGGTGGTTGATCTTGCCTTATAGGTATTTCGTGTACGATTGTTGAGGTATGAGTAAGGTGGTCTCCTGGTAAAAAGAGGATGTCGTTGTATTGCATACATAGATTTGAAATAGAACGTCTTTCCTCGTCGTTTAAGTTTTCAACCAGGTTAAGTTGTTTTCCTAAATGTTGTACTCTTTCGTTGTTATGGTTGCATTGAGTAGTGGTGTGAAAAATTGTGGAACATGTTTTATGATTTTTCGGGCTATCTAGGTTGTATGTTGAATATTGTTCAGATTCTTCGACATCTAATTTAATGTTTTTAATAGTTATTTTATGTTGTTTGGTATTTATTATGGGTACGCAAATATCTTGGTTTACTGCTAATAGACAGTTGCCGAGGAATACTCCTTTTTGAATTTCTTTGGCGTTATTAATCATTTCTGTATTATATTTAATGGGCAGTTTGATTGCCAATTTACACCTTGCTGGTATTTGAATTTTTTCTGGTAATCTTATGTTCTTGTTTCCCTCTGATTTTTGGTTATTTGTTAACTTGTTATTTATTTGAGATATGCTTTCTACACCGCTAGGGGGTTGCCTTTCTATTACTTTCATATTACTTGATTGATTTATAGTTCCGCTGTGAACTGTGTTTTTATTCTTATTTTTATTTTTGGTTTTTCTATTCTTCGATTTTTTCTTGTTGGTTTGTTTTGTATTAGTTATTTTATTGTTAATTGTGTTATCAGAGCCGCTATGGGTTGATGATTCATGATTTTTATTTTTATTCTTTAGACCGCTACGGGTTGGTTTATATTCGTTTGTTTTCGATCCGCTGTGGGATGTTATTTGTGTTAATTTTCTTGTTTCTAAACCGCTATGGGATGATATGTATTCATTAGCTATATTAAATCCGCTGTGGGATTGTTGTTGTTTCATGTTTTGATTTTCTAAACCTCTATGGGTTGGTATTTGTTTAATTATTTTTTGTTTATCTTCTTTAATAACTTTTCTACTAGTTTGCGTTGGGTAAAAGGGTGTTTTAACCATGTCTGAAAATGTGTGTGGATCACCTCGGGGCCCTTCACTATTTTCTTCAAGTTTTTCCTCCTTCCCTTCACAAACTTCGGAATTTTGAGGTACGTTTATTGTCTCTTTATGTGGATGGTCCATATTGCAATGTGATCCGAAAGAGTAACTTCCATTAAATGTATTTGGCAATTGATATTCCTCTATTTTTAATAGTGGAGTCGTATATTCTTGTGCGGTGTCACAGATAAATTTAAGGACTTTATTTGGACCTTCCACGTTACAGTGTGGTCCAATAAAATTATACCCCAATATTCCATCGTCTGGAATGTTTAAATTATCTTCTATAATCTGGAATTCACAAGTAGGCTCCGATGGAATATCGAATTTTCCAATACACTGTCCACGTGTGGTACCTGAACCAAATGGAGTATTAATGGACACGATTTTCTGTTTGTCGATTTTAGTGTTTGGTTTTAACACTTTACTTTTGATAAGACTGACTTCAGAACCTGTGTCCACCAATAGACGAACCGTTTCCTTTTTAGTTATGTTATTTCGAATTTCAACAGCCGGTAAGGAATATTTTTCCTCCGTTTGCTGTTGAGCTGTGTACCCTTGCATATGTTCGTTATACTTTATAGTCGAGCCGGGGTTTTTGCGGTCGACTATGAGGCGTTTCCCGAGTTCCTGCTTTCCCATCGTTGTTTCAGACTACATTGATCTAATGTGTGGGAGTTCCTTCCGCAGAAGTCACATTCTGATCCCATCTGAAAAACTCTGGCTCCAGGGTTAAGATCAGGTCCGGTTCTATTTGAGAGATTATGGTTGTTATCCCTAAACGGATTGGATCTGTTTTGTTCCCGAGAATTTTGAGATTGAAACGTATTTTGCGGGTTACCCCTTTGGAATGTGGGAGGCCTGTCACCAAAGTTGTTTTGGTGGTTAACTCTACCAAAGGGTTGACTATTTCTTGGGAGGTTGAATTCGTTTTGAGAATTCCTCCTTTCATAGGACGAGTTGCCTCTATACGAATTTGTTGGGGGATCCTTGTTAAAGATCTGATGATTTCCCCTTTGATTTCCGTATGTATTGTTTTGACCGCTGTAACGTTGGTTACAAGTTGACGCTTCATGACCGTATTTCTTACACATTTGGCAGACGGGAGTGTTTTGTCGCTTTAAGCATTCACTGTATGTATGCCCTTTAATCTTGCAAAAACTACAAATTATCTTGCTTTTTGCGGGAGTCTCGACCACTGGGTTATTGGTTGTTTGAGCTATTTGCGGGATGGCATAAAAACCAGGATTCGTTGTATGGGCTATGTTTAAATAGGCTTGAGGGGGTGAGAAGGTTTCCCCTCTTTGCGAACGTTTTTCCATATTTAAGGCTGTTCTGATTAAATCTTCGAGACTAGATGTCTGGAGGGTGAACAGATATTGCCCAAGTTGTTTGTTGGTAATTCCTGAGGCGAGGGCTGATTTAGCAAAGTCCTCTAATTGAGTTTTAACAACTTCAGATTTGTCTCCATATTTTATGTCCGCGGCCTCTCGACATAGTGCTAAACTATGTCGTAACCGACTCGCAAATGCATTGAAAGTCTCGAAAGTACTTTGACGACTTGTGATCAGACAATTTACCAGCTCGTTGTAATCTTCAAGAGGCAAATATGTGCGACTCAACAGCTCTTCGAATTCCTTGAAAGTCGTTGGTTTTGATGCGTCCATCAAATCTAGAGCATCCTCTCTCAATCTTGTATTGAGAATTTTGATGAACATGGCTTCATCAGTCTTATCTCCCTTAATATGATCTATGATTGGGCGTATACAAGAAAGGAAGGCTTGGAACTTTTGTGCCATTTTAGGATCGTTTCCCCCTGAAAATTCGGGGATATTGTGTGACAGTTGTAACAATTTTTCGAATCCTAAAGCCATTTTAGCTTCTTGTTTACAAGTGTGAACTGCTTGAGATTCGTCTGGAGGTGAGTCGGATTGAACAGAGGTTTGCGTGTTTATTGATTTACGAAAAGTGGTCTTTTTTCGTAAACTATCAATTTCTTCGTTAAGAAGTTTAATATGGGCCGCGTAGCTCTGTTCGCGACTTTTTAAATTTTCCAGTCCACTTAAAAACTCTTTCTCCTTGCTGTTGTAGAAGCTTTGCTTACGCTTAACTTCTTCTTCTCTAGCCTCGAGGGTAGCGATACGTTCAGTTAGTTCTGAAATGTTTGCTTCAGCTTGACTGTTAGTTTTTTCCGCTGCCTTTTGGCGTGTGTCAAGTTTGACTCGAGTTTTTTGGTGATTTTCTAGTTCACACTCTAGGTCTTTAATATCTTTTTCGAGTTTCTCTTGTCGGAATTTCACTGCTTCTATATACTCGTAGAGTATAGCATCAGTCGTTTCCAACCTAGTGAATTGTCCCCACTGAGAACTTATTTGATTGTACTTCAATCCAAAGACTTCGTTACCTACAAGAACTTTTAGCTCTGCTAGTAGGGTATTGTTGAAATGTTTTATTTCTTGCCCTTGCTCTTGCGCTTCCTTAGATAATTGACGTACTTGTTCGGTGAATTCTTCAAGCTCAAATGTCGCCATAAAGTGTTCACCAAGAATATAGGAAACTAATTTTCTATGGCTTGCCCAAAAAGAAAAGATCTAGGCTTTGTTTAATGAGGGCGATTTTCATTAACAAAAGAATATGAAAGGAAATTCCCAAAACTTGGACAAACGTATCAGGTTGAACACCATCAACTCTCTTGTTCGTAAGATAGTGTTTCTGAAGCCAGAAGAGGAACTTCAGATTTATAGATTTATTTTTCTTCTGAATCTAACACTATCCTACCGGCTGCGCCAATGTTATGTAGTATGGTTGATGGTAGTCGACCTGTTGGCTACGTATGAGCAAAAACGAACAAAAAATGCAAATGAACAACTAACGATAACAATAGAAAAATTCAGTGGTTTTGGTTTTTTTTTTATTTATGTTCTTTTAGGTTCCGCCGCTTTGTCGGCCTCTAGTTTCCTTGTGTGGCGGGCGGCGTATTCAGTCCTCTTAATTTGCTTTGCCGTCTCCAGGAAAGCCCTCTTTTGCGGCCCACTACTGACCCCGGCGAGGCGATACAATTCACCTAGGGCCTGGCGTACTCGTACTTGGTGTCCACTCCGGTGGCGACTCGGGGTGAAGGCCCCAAATAGTCCTTTCGGGGTTTCGCTGGTCCGGGGAGGGGGTTGTTGTCCTACTGGCCGGCTCCAACGGGTTGGTCGGGGACCTGCCTTGGGGTCTTTCCTTAATGCTTCGTGTAGGGACTGGTTGGCGCGGGCCCGGTACTCCTCCAATGTTATCCTCTGGGGGGTGGGGGTGGTCACAAGAGGTGTTTCTTCTTTGGCCGGAGGCGAAACCTTGGGAAGAGAGACGGGAGTCTGGCTCATACTACGTATGAGCAAGACGGGTTTGAATTTTTCGTTTGCCTTGATTGCCTACCTACGCGGGGAATTCCAGATTATTAAAGCCCTGGCAGCTGGTACTCTTTAGCCTAACGGCTGACTTAAATGCTGAAAAGAAAAGTATATTTTTGCTTAGGTTACCTTGTTTGTCTGAAGTTTTCCTTTTAATTGAAACTGGAGAGGAGAGTTCCTTTTTTGTTTTAATTTACTGGTTTTCCTTTTAGTTGAAACTGGAGAGGAGAGTTCCCTTTTTGTTTTAATTTACTGGTTTTCCTTTTAGTTGAAGCTGGAGGGGAGAGTTTAATTTGAAATGAAAAACTTGTAGTTCCCTCGCTGGGTTAAGTAATACGGTTGTTTATTCAATATTTTGGGGCTGTATTTATTCTACAAACCCCACTCCTTAACCTTAACATTTTTCGATATTTTTCAATAATGATAACCTACTTAATATTATTTAATAAAAATAACCTTCAAATCTGCTTATTCTACTATTCTGTTTGTTAATAGTGAACTACTCAATACTTAATAATAAAACTGCAGCACACGCACTTTTAGTCTTTTGTTTAATTATGGGTCCAACGGTCATCTTTTGTCTGCTACCATGCCAGGTCCAACAGTCATCTTTTTCCGTTGTCATCAGTTTTTGGCAGTATGTAATTTTTTTTCTCATTAGTTCCTTTTGGGGTCTTCGGTTTTTTATCCAGTATCAGGGTAGCAGTATTTTTAGTCGGTATGCCCTGATACGGTATTCGTCATGTTATGCCGCGCCTTTATTTTTGTTATTGTGTATGTTCTGTAGAATACCACAATGTACTGCCCACCTTTGGGTTGTGGCTTAATGCATTCTTCGATGCATAATTTAGTGCATACTTTAAGGCACATTTTTCGTTGCCTATTGCAGTACATGACAGGAGGTTGCAAATATGTTGGCGGAAGATAAATCCCGCAATTAGTAATACTTGACAACTAATACACATTTATAACCAATCACTATGACACATCGTGCTATTGCTGATGAATGTATTGGTTAGACTTTATTACATATATGCTCATTCTTTTTCATGATATGGCCTCGCCATGGGGAATTTCAGCAGAGAAATGAACATCATTAAAAATGAATTGACTCAAGATACTTTTTCTCTTCAGTGTGGTATAAGTGTTATACGGATCAATTTCACCACCATGTCGGTCTGGTGAATAGCACACTGACACTAATATACTGAACTGAATCTGGTCCCTACTTCGGAACACACTGATATTAGTGATGCAAATGTCAAATTGGACATAAAAATCCGAAGGGAAATTGTCAAAAGGATCCAACACAGGATATTTTTCTATCAGAATATGAAGAAACTGGTCCGTGAAGGAATTTATTATGACAGGCAAAATTTATGAGAAAGGGAACACTTTTGGCAAAGGGAAATTCTTCAAAGGAGGGATTTATTCCAAAGCGGAAATTTGTCGCCATGAAATTCGAGCATCGGTAATGTAGGATGTGCGCCATCTAGTGACTGGTGTGAACATGAAAAGTAAGTATAACCATTGCTCAAGGCAATGATCACACCACAAAAATTTTTTTTGGGATGATGTCACACTGTCATTACGGATGTCAAAATATTTTAACTACAAAACTTGTGCTTTTGGGACAAATCTTATTTGTTCCCAAAGCAGAAGGAAAAGAAGAATATTTCCTATATTTGCTTCACTTCAAAAAAAAAATTGTTTCGTTTACTGTGTGAGTAGCACACAGATAGTCTGATACACAATCAAACAAAGGATAAACACAAAACGAAAACGACTCTCCTTGCAAAAAAAAAATGTTCGCAGGAAAGAAACGATACTGGACAAGCACAAGGGTCTCATGCACAGCTGAGCATACGCCGGGCACAACAATAAAAATATCACAGAAGAAAAAGATCGTGACTGAACATATTAGAATGTAGAGAGGGAAAGTGAAGTCAACACTATCACTACCTTTTCCTAACACATCAATATATCACACTACATCTTAAGGTCTTTAGTGTGCACCGTCGATTTGTGGACTTTGCTGTCCACAACCTAATATTAATCGTTACCAATTACTCCTAAAACTCTAACCTTAGTAAATTTTGGGCTTAGTTTCACATTAAAATGCTTCAAAGAGTCGCTAAGTACAAAATTCCGCTTATATATTTCATCACCCACCTTATAATTGACTTTGTGACTGCGCACATTGTATAATTTTTCATAATCAGCATGAGCCTTTGCTAATGCCTCTTTCAGGTAAGTATGGAGTATGTTCATCTTTGCAGTTTTGGGTAGCCACTCTATCTCCGAGTTGTTCAAACCTCCTACCTCTCTCAACAGTCGATAGTCCGCCCCATGCTCAAGCATTCTCTGACCGAACAGAGTCTCATAGGGGGACATCTTGTGAGTGGACTGAACTGTTGTGCGAAGTGCACTGCTTATGGACGATAAGTGAGCGTCCCAACTGGACTGCTTCGGATTAATATAAGCACGAATAGCCGCAAGAATCGAGCAATTCACTCGTTTGCTAGCATTCGCTTGTGGCGAATATACTGCGGTTTTGTAGTGTTTAACACCATACGCATTTAACAAAATTTGAAATTCCTAACTTCAAAATTGAGTGCCGTTGTCGGAGAGTATACTCTCAGGCACACCATAAACTATAAACACATTCTCCTGCAAGAACTTAACTTCACTTAGGGCTGTAGCTTTCCTCAAAGGTTTGATCAGAACGAATTTTGTTAATTGATCAACAACAATGACTATGTATGAATTCCCGCTTTTCGACTTAGGATAGGGACCCAAAAAATCTACATATAGATGTTGGAAAGGTCGATCGACCTCAAAACTATTCCCCATCTCCGTCCGAAGTGTCACATTCGAAGCTTTAGTAGTTTTACAAATTTCGCAGGAATCAACAAAATGTTTGACCTGAGTATACATATTCGGCCAATAAAAACGTTGTCTCAACCTATATAGAGTCTTAACTACACCGCCGTGAGAAGATCTTGGAGGGTTGTGAGCTAACTCAATGAGTGATTTCGTCATCTCGGATGGAACTGACAGTTTCCACGTTAAGTCGTCTGCGAGGGGTATACCAATGTTGTAATTGGTACGTTTGTACACGTATCCCTCGGATACCTTGAGATCTGGTAATCGCTCCTGCTCCTTCTTGATGTGGTTGATGAGATCCAAGTATCCTGCCGACTGGAAAGAGGAATCCTCTAAGTCCAAATGGAGTACCTCTGCGGGGTCGACTCGTGCTAGGCATGAAAGGAACGCTTCTACCGTCAGGTCATCGGCTTCGTACACTCTCGAAAGAGAGTCTGGCAAGACATTTAAAGTTCCCTTACGATGCTCTACCACGAAATCGAATCCTTGGAGACGCATGCTCCACCTGGCCAACCTGCCAGTAGAATCCTTCAAACACATCAGCCACTTCAAGCAGGAGTGGTCTGTGATTACTCGAAAATGATATCCCTCGACATACGATCGAAACTTCTGGATACCAATTACAGTTGCAAGGCATTCCCGTTCGGTGACGGAGTAATTTCTTTGCGCAGCGTTCAGCTTCTGGGAGAAGTAATAGATCGTGCATTCAGCCCCATCTTCGTCCCGCTGACAAAGAACACACCCGATACCGGACGCGGATGCATTACACAAATTCACGAATTCCTTTGTAAAATCAGGGTTAACCAGCACCGGAGCTGTCGTCAACGCCTGTTTGATGGATTCAAAGGCTTCTAGAGCCTTCTGGTTAAGCTCGAACGCTTTACCTTTCTTCAGTACATCTGTCAAAGGAGAGGCAAGCGTTGAAAAATCTTTAACGAATCGCCGGTACCATCTCGCCATTCCTAAGAAACGTCTTACTTGACGAGTTGTGGTAGGTACCGGAAATTCATTAATTGCTGCAATTTTGTCGGGGTCAGCTTTCAAACAGCCTTGCCCAACCTTATAACCTAGATACTGAAGCTCATCGAAACAGAACTTGGACTTCTCCACGTTGATCGTCAGTCCTGCCCTAGTCAATTCCTGACTTACTCACCTCAATATCGCCAAGTGTTCGTCGAGTCTTTCTGACACGACCAACAGGTCATCGAGATAAACGAACATTAGATCCCGCAAATCTGTCGGAATTACCTTAGACATAAGATAACTCAGACTCTGCGGCGCATTAAACAAACCGAATGGCACGACTTTGAAATGGTACAAAGGCCTACCAGGTACTGTTAAAGCGGTCTTTTCCCGTGATGTTTTCTTCAACGGTATCTGCCAGAATGCGTCTTTCAAATCCACAATAGAAATATAGTGATTTTGAAAGGCGCGCTAACAGACCCTCAATATGGGCAATTGGCCTCGCATCCTTCTTTGTAACTGAGTTCACCTTCCGAAAGTCTAGGCATAGGCGGTTCTTCCCAGGCTTGCGCACTAGCACTACTAGAGAGGGCCATGCACTAGAGCTTTCTTCGATGACCCCCAAGGACAACATACGATCCAATTCCTCATACATCATTGCTCGTACCGCAGGAGAAACAGGATAATACCTCCATATAGCATTACCCGTATCAATGTAATGCTCTACCAGTGTCGTTTTCCCGAGCCCCTTGCTCGCGAAAGAAGGAAAACCACGAATCACATCACGAAGTTGAGTAGACTCTTCGTGACTGAGCTTCACTTGGTTTGTGGAGTTTCCATCCGAGGGAAAATCCGATATGGAAGTAATCAAATGAGGTGCCAGTCCAAATTTACGACAGAAATCAACGCCTAAATACAAGCGCTGAGAAAGAGTTGGCACGACGTAAAAATCCATGCTAAATAGCATGCCGTTGTACTGGACATCAGTAGTAAACATTTCCCTAATTTGTTGCTGTGTTCCGTCCGCAGTAGACATCGTTGATTCGACGTTCCTAGCCTTAACGTTCTTCGCTTTTAAGTAGTCTACACAATCTGTACCCAAGGAACTAATGCTTGCGCCGGAATCCAAGAGACCAAGCAATTTGTCTTCCAAAATCTCCACAGTCACATATGGACGGGGATCATTGGATTCCTTGCCTAATCTAGCGGCAGCAACGTTACGATAAGTTGTCCGCTTTAATTGAAAACGATATCGTGTTCTACGAATGCGTTTCGAAATTTCAGGAAATGTTACTACTCTCTTCCTAACCTCATAATAGTTGAGTAGCCTTTCGTGAAATGGTTTCTTTTTAATAATATAGATTTATTTTTATCTTCAGGTAAATTCAAAAGTGTTTTTGGTTGGGTATCAGTCAAAAATTCATTAGGGTTGCGTTTTAAAATAGTAAGTTGAGGAGTGTTAAGCAAAGGTTCTTCCTTCCTGGTGCTTACGACTCCGGGTTTGCTTTTATCGAGCGCATCCCCCCGGATGGTGGATTTGCTCGCTTCGGGTTTCCGGCACATCAAGGACAATTATGACTAGACATTCGGTAAACCGCATCTAAAACAGAAAATAATCTGCCTCGGATCTGCACAATCGCGAAACCCATTACCCACAGTATAGCATTTCCAGCATTTCATTAATTCAGGGTGGAAAGCTTCCACCTGTTCAGGCAGAGCAACTACTAAATCATCTACAGGATTTTCCTCATCCAACGCGTTGATGAAACGTCTGGGTGGGTGAGGTCGTTTGTACGAATTTTGTACGAAAGGTTGTCGCAGGTTGTCAGAACTACCAAAGAATTTCTCTATTGTGCGACATTGATAAGCTAACTCTTGTAGACTATAAGTACTTAAAGATATCAGTTACTGACCTAGTTGTCTTTTAACATTAGCTTTAATTATTTCGATCATTTCCCTGTCGTTCTTAGGGATACGCAAGTTGGAGTTCATTTGCAACATTGCATCGAAGAAGTCACTGAAAGACTCACCCGATTGCTGCTTACGATCATACAACCTGCGAGACAATTCCGTGTCCGTTTCGAGGCTGCGGAATTGCTCAATTAACGCTGTTTGTACCGTGATCCAGGACGCATGCCGATTATGCTTGCGGTACCTCCAGTACCACTGTTCAGCTGGTCCAGATAAAAATTGGTTGAAACCACCAGATACTTCTTCCCATGAAAAGCGATAACAAGCTCTAATAAGGTCCAAACGGAACAAAAAGTCATCTACTGGTACATTCCTAACATCAAACTTAATTCCCCATTTGTGGAATTGTGGGTAGGCACCAGACGTAGGAGTATTAGAGTGTAGTGCCTTCGGCTGAGAAGCCGCAGATTGGCTGTTATCCAAATTAAAAGAGTTCATGCGCGTCATGAACTCGTCCAAGTTCGCACCGAAAGCCATGTTCAAAGGATGTACTCGTACCTGAGGGGCACTTGAACTAGCTGCAGGTGGAGCGGACTGAGATGCAGGTTGCGAAGCCACTGAAGGCACAAGCAACCGGCACGAAGCTTGTTAGATTCACAAAATCACCAGCCACAGTTCTGGCTGGAAAACTGACAGACCTAACTTGGGGAGTAGGCATGTCGACGTAGGGGATTACTGCGGAATTGGTAGGCCGACTGACTTGAGGAGTCGGTGTTGCCTGTGAAACTGGTGGGTTGTTAACATTATCATCAACATTAATGTTTCTGTTACTAGCATTATTATCCCTACTATGTAACAATTCCGTTACCTGTCTTAACAAAATGGCTTGGCTTTCAGCCAGGCCTCGCGAAAGTTCTTCAACAAAGAATTTCCTGTCATCCATCCGGTGTAAGTCTACCGTTGCCGAAATCATTTCTTGCATATAGGCAGATTGATTGGCCACTTGCTGAGCTCTTCTTTGCTCGTCAGGAGTCAAAGGTGAACCTATCCGAGCCCGTGCCAGAATGGTGGGCTGAAAGTACGAAATTATCCTGAGGATTAGCGGGCGCGGCATGTGACATATCGTCAACTGCGTGTGCGTGGTAATCCGGATTGTAAGGACCAGGATTAAGGAATTTCCTAGCAGAGCCGGGCATTAGGCTGTGCTACAAAAATTACACAAAACAAAGAAAATCTTAAAATCTATCAAAGTGGGTGTGGTGTACAGTGATTCGTTCACTAATAAACACCAAGTAAAACTTCAAAAATTATCAAAAGGTAAAATTCAAAACTTATTGAATATCAATGTTTGGAGAGAAGTTGATATTATCAAACTTCCTACAAAACTTCAAGAGAACTTAAAAAGTAGAGTTGTGAAAATAAATGTATGTTGGTCTAAGGGAAAGGGTTTCCTTAGACTTCGCGAAAATTGAGTTTCGAAACGAACCGTATCGAAAATCAAGCTCAATTATAAAAAAAAATTATACTTACATACGTTAGATAAGCTATATACTCATAAACTTCAAAAATGAATATCTATATACTTAATCTTCAAAGGATATATCATCTCTACCAAAGATACCTATAGCAATTCTAAACCGTCACCAAAACTTATTAAAGCTCTTTGTAAACTAATGAACTGTCTTCTATTTCAAGTTCTCAAAGACTATAATCTCAAACTAAATTCTAGCTGAAAGTAAGATATACTAAACTAAGGAATACTAAAGTTAAACTCAAAACTTAAGCGTTTCAATGACCCGTGAAACACGCAGAATTTCACGACCTCACCAAACGAAGATACTAAACTCAAAAATGGAACCTTCAGGATTACGTCTTCCTTATTTTTCTAAACTCAAAAATGTAATCTTCAGGAATTACGTCTTTCCTTATCTTCCGGAAAAAAAATACTCAAAAGTGCAACACTGCAAAATACTCAAAAAAAAAATACTCAAAAGTTCAACACTGCAAAATCTTAATTATTCATAAATGTAACACTGCAAAATCTTAACTGTACTTAATAATAAACTTAAACTTCAAAATACTAATCTGTCTTAATCACCAAAATACGGTCCGGGGCTGGAATCTTCATACATATATATATAAATATATATATATATATATATATATATATATATATATATATATATACTCAGAGGCACCTCATTAGGAAGGAATTATTATTCTTGCTAAGGAGATAAACAATAAATAAAAATTCCTTTTGGGAATTTGAGGATATTATAATAATGGCATATTCTCTCGGTAGAGGGCCCACAGGAAAAACCATCCCAAAAGCAGTCTCCTACCGGTATCTCTCCAATGAGATCTTCACACCAAATACCTTATCTTCTGGTGATAATAAAGAGAAAATGAACATTCACAACAAAAGAAAACGATAACCCATCAAACATCTCCACCCAACAGCATATCGGAGGATAAGGCAACTCTGCACATATATCCTATCGGTATACCCCAACGAAGTGGTGACATTCGATGTATTATTATGCAGGAATATCATGTTTAATAGAATATCTCTCCATACAAATCCTCAGGTTTTCTCTCATATACAGACTTACCCACACGCATTACCGTTCTTGCTTTTCCATTGTTGATATAATTATATAAGCACATATTCATACCCAATGAGATTACAAATATAGATTTATATATGCACCCCTTCTGTATATATATCCATGCACCCATAAACACGATAAGTAAGGGATAGAACGATTTAACCTGCATGCATGTCACCCGAGGTATTGGTATCAACAAGAGGAAATCAGTTTGCGTGTGGATAATATATTATTATTTTTATAATTGGTAGCTTCGATGTACTGCAAAACCTAACCTAACTAACACACACTCGAAACTTAACTCACCAGAGAACATTACCATACTTCCAAGAAGAAACACGCCGAAAAACCCCGTAGAAACCTATAAAGTCTCCGCGAGATCACTAAAACTGTCTAAGGATCCGAAGCTAACCCAATCATCATAGTATTCGTGGAAGAGAGGATGACCTATGGAATTCCCTGTTTATCTCCTGTCACAAAGGCCTATTGCCCCCATGCGTCCTGGGTAAATGACTAATGAAGATCTCTTCGTCAACCACGAATTCGGTTGGTATATGAAAAAAAAGAAAGTGGAGTTTCTATTCCCCAATTCCCATCTCCGTACTACACTTCAGCGCATTGACCTGAGAGGCAATTTGAGGATGTCACTGATCGACCACCGAGAGCCAAGAGCCAAAGGGAGGTGGATTCTTGCTGTGGGATCGCGACGGTGCTACAAATTTTTACCCTGCATATCTAGATATGGGTGTTTATATATCTATTTATTTCTGAAAAGACTGAGGCCCGATACACAGATTGTCTTTTTTTTCTTTGTCCTATAAGATTAACTCCGATTTAATATACGGAGGTACCTACCAATTGAACATTGTTTTTATTTTATTGATTATCTTCAGAGGATGTTCAGTCTTGCACTTCTAACGATGTCCTATAACAGAACTCTTCTCTATACCACAAATGACAGTGACAACCTCGAATAGTTCAAATAACTTGATATCTTTAGATGACAGAAGATACCTAGAGATATTGTATATATAAACTATAGTACTACCACTTGAGGTGCGCCACCTATCGACGAAAAACTTAGCTCTAGAATACCATGGGAAGCAACAACAACAATTAAAATGGTGGAAATTGTTGTTGTTGCTTCCCATGGTATTCAATTATAAAAAAAAATTATACTTACATACGTAAGATAAGCTATATACTCATAAACTTCAAAAATGAATATCTATATACTTAATCTTCAAAGGATACTTCATCTCTACCAAAGATACCTATAGCAATTCTAAACCGTCACCAAAACTTATTAAAGCTCTTTGTAAACTAATGAACTGTCTTCTTGTTCAAGTTCTCAAAGACTATAATCTCAAACTAAATTCTAGCTGAAAGTAAGATATACTAAACTAAGGAATACTAAAGTAAAACTCAAAACTTAAGCGTTTCAATGACCCGTGAAACACGCAGAATATCACGACCTCACCAAACGAAGATACTAAACTCAAAAATGGAACCTTCAGGATTACGTCTTCCTTATTTTTCTAAACTCAAAAATGTAATCTTCAGGAATTACGTCTTTCCTTATCTTCCGGAAAAAAAATACTCAAAAGCGCAACACTGCAAAATACTCAAAAAAAAAATACTCAAAAGTGCAACACTGCAAAATCTTAATTACTCATAAATATAACACTGCAAAATCTTAACTGTACTTAATTATAAACTTAAACTTCAAAATACTAATCTGTCTTAATCACCAAAATACGACCCGGGGCTGGAATCTTCATACATATATATATAAATATATATATATATATATAAATATATATATATGTATATATATATATATATATATATTTTTATATATATATATATATATATATATATATATATATACTCAGAGGCACCTCATTAGGAAGGAATTATTATTCTTGCTAAGGAGATAAACAATAAATAAAAATTCCTTTTGGGAATTTGAGGATATTATAATAATGGCATATTCTCTCGGTAGAGGGCCCACAGGAAAAACCATCCCAAAAGCAGTCTCCTACGGGTAGCTCTCCACTGAGATCTTCACACCAAATACCGTATCTTCTGGTGATAAGAAAGAGAAAATGAACATTCACAACAAAAGAAAACGATAACCCATCAAACATCTCCACCCAACAGCATATCGGAGGATGAGGCAACTCTGCACATATATCCTATCGGTATACCCCAACGAAGTGGTGACATTCGATGTATTATTATGCAGGAATATCATGTTTAATAGAATATCTCACCATACAAATCCTCAGGTTTTCTCTCATATACAGACTTACCCACACGCATTACCGTTCTTGCTTTTCCATTGTTGATATAATTATATAAGCACATATTCATACCCAATGAGATTACAAATATAGATTTATATATGCACCCCCTCTCCTGTATATATATATATCCATGTACCCATAAACACGATAAGTAAGAGATAGAACGATTTAACCTCCATCTCAGTGACTTGATAACTTACCATGCATGTCACCCGAGGTATTGGTATCAACAAGAGGAAATCAGTTTGCGTGTGGATAATTTATTATTATTTTTATAATTGGTAGCTTCGATGTACTGCAAAACCTAACCTAACTAACACACACTCGAAACTTAACTCACCAGAGAACATTACCATACTTCCAAGAAGAAACACGCCGAAAAACCCCGTAGAAACCTATAAAGTCTCCGCGAGATCACTAAAACTGTCTAAGGATCCGAAGCTAACCAAATCATCATAGTATTCGTGGAAGAGAGGATGAAATATGGAATTCCCTGTTTATCTCCTGTCACAAAGGCCTATTGCCCCCATGGGTTGGGGTCGAAATACTGTATGGTCAAAATTCTGTATACAAAATACTGTATCTCAAAATACTGTAAATCAAAATTCTGGTTACACAAAATTCTGTATTTCAAAATTCTGTATTTTAAAATTCTGTATTTCAAAATTCTGTATTTCAAAATTCTGTTTTCAAAGTTCTGTATTTAAACAAAGTTTGTTTTGATAATGTACAAAAGTGCGCACTTTTGTACATTATCAAAACAAACTTTGTTTAAATACAGAACTTTGAAAACAGAACATCAAAATGAATTATATGAACAACATTAAAAACATTATCAACAAAAGCAACACTAACAACACTAACAACAACAACAACAACAACAACAACAACAACAACAACAACAACAACAACAACAACAACAACAACAACAACAACAACAACAACAACAACAACAACAACAACAACAACAACAACAACAACAACAACAACAACAACAACAACAACAACAACAACAACAACAACAACAACAACAACAACAACAACAACAACAACAACAACAACAACAACAACAACAACAACAACAACAACAACAACAACAACAACAACAACAACAACAACAAAAACAACAGCTATACATTTTCACAAAATTTGTACTGCACGTAAAATAAAGTGCACGACTGGGTCGTACGAACTTGCTCTAATGTGCTACAGTGGTCTTGGGGCTTAAGATTTTGGAAAAAAAAACAATGAAAAAATCATATGAAATTTTATTAATCATTTAAAAATCAACATTAAATCGGTTTTTGGATAAAATGAAGTAAGCCATTAGATTTCTTTTACTTTTTTGAATTTTAAGGAATTTTATTTTCAAAATCGTTGGAGCCGTTTTTTCAAAAAACGGTTTTATTTTGAAAAACTTTTCGAAAACATATTCCAATTTTTTTTTGAGTATGCCAACTTCTGGAACTTTGTAGCTTTTATCAGAAAACAAAAATTTTAAAAATTTTGAACAAACCGTTTTTGAAAAAACCAAAAGTCAAAAAAAAATTTTCACTTTTTTTTAAAAAACTCAAAAAAAATTTTTTTGAAAAATTAAAGAATTTATATTATTTCTTTTATAAAAGAGCTTTTATATTAAAATTTTCATCGAAATTCGTGAAGTTGTTTACGAGAAAATCTGATTTAAAAAAACCGGTCCTATGGGAGGTACCGTTATAAGACTTTTCCTGAAAAATCTGTTCCAGCCAAAACATAAAGTTTACTTAAAAAATACCATTCAGAAAGTTTTATCAAAATCGTAGGAGCCGTTTTTGAGATAAATGAGTTTTTCATAAAAAATCATATGGCAGGTACCGTTAGTTTTGGAGCTAGAATGCTAATTCCAAAAACCCCTCTGTACGACGTCATAATAATACTATGTACCAAGTTTGAAGCAAATCGGTCCAGCCGTTTAGGCTGTAGGTGCCGATACAGACAGACGGACAGACAGACAGACAGACAGACAGACAGACAGAATTGTCGGACCCACTTTTTTCGACTTCTCTATCATCGTAATGTTATGTTTGATTGTCAAAAAAAATTTTTTTTTTTTTACGAATGCATAACTTGCCTTATAGTACCTATAATCGCAAGTAAAAAGACCTGACTTGAGTCACATTGCTTATTTAAAACGAATAGCAAAAAATTTGATTTTGTTTTAAACAATTCATAAAAAGTGGACTTCATTTTTTTGAGTTTAATTTGTTATATTATTGATTTCTTTCACAGTTCTATCGAAAGATATGTTAAGTTTGATGTTAGTTATTCTGTATTATTTTTCTCTTTTTTCTTTAATAAATACAGAATTTTGAAATACAGAATTCTGAAATACAGAATTCTGAAATACAGAATTCTGAAATACAGAATTCTGAAATACAGAATTTTAGTCATACAGTATTTTCAAAAAAAAAAAAAACAGAATTTTGGTCATACAGAATTTTGACAACCGGTATTATGACCCGGTCCCTGCCCCCATGCGTCCTGGGTAAATGACTAATGAAGATCTCTTCGTCAACCACGAATTCGGTTGGTATATGAAAAAAAAGAAAGTGGAGTTTCTATTCCCCAATTCCCATCTCCGTACTACACTTCAGCGCATTGACCTGAGAGGCAATTTGAGGATGTCACTGATCGACCACCGAAAGCCAAGAGCCAAAGGGAGGTGGATCCTTGCTGTGGGATCGCGACGGTGCTACAAATTTTTACCCTGCATATCTAGTTATGGGTGTTTATATATCTCTTTATTTCTGAAAAGACTGAGGCCCGATACACAGATTGTCTTTTTTTTCTTTGTCCTATAAGATTAACTCCGATTTAATATACGGAGGTACCTACCAATTGAACATTGTATTTATTTTATTGATTATCTTGAGAGGATGTTCAGTCTTGCACTTCTAACGATGTCCTATAACAGAACTCTTCTCTATACCACAAATGACAGTGACAACCTCGAATAGTTCAAATAACTTGATATCTTTAGATGACAGAAGATACCTAGAGATATTGTATATATAAACTATAGTACTACCACTTGAGGTGCGCCACCTATCGACGAAAAACTTAGCTCTAGAATACCATGGGAAGCAACAACAACAATCAAAATGGTGGAAATTGTTGTTGTTGCTTCCCATGGTATTCTAGAGCTTAGTTTTTCGTCGATAGATGGCGCACCTCAAGTGGGAATACTATAGTTTATATATGCAATGCCTAGAGCTAACAATTGCCTTATCTCTACCATGCTCTTATTACCCGCAGAGTGTAGGCCAGAAGTGTCTAACATGGTGTCGGGTTGTCCAAGGTGTAGACGACAACCCCTGTCTCATAACCCACCCTTTTCGAAGAGGATCATCTCCCTCTCTGAACCATGGCTCCTTGTAGACAGACACATAATTTCCGTAAGAAGCCCCTTAACATGAATGTAAGTCAAGCCTGAACTACATCACTAAGCCTCTAAACGATAATATACCATCTAACCAACATCCACTTCCGTTTCATATGAGAGAAAGAGAGGGATTCATCCAACCCCCATCGGTCATCGAACTAATCTACTGCATCATGACTAAATTTCTCATAGTAGCTGAAAAAGAATATTTGCAATTTACATATAAATAAGTGAAAACCGCAACGAATTTTCCATCAAACTAATCATACAAAATTTATTGATTATGTTCTTATAACTATGTAGGGAAAACTTTCTCGCCAATCATTTGCATAAAATAAAGTAATTATCACTGGTGCCGTCTATGTGCGAAACCCCAATTTTACTCGCACGGTGCTGAACGCATCCGATGGGTTCCACCAGAGAAGGTTCCACAAAATGGAAACCATTTTGGTAGTTGGATTCCACTTCGTGTTCTAATCCACATGATTTCCAATCTAAATCAGACTTCCAGTATGGTCTGGTTTCCATTAAGTCAATGGAAGCGAAATTGGACCTCATGAGACAACTACTCGTTATTTTGGTTTAGGTAGTGTATACACTAAATTAACAGACATAGTGGTTACACTAGGCAATTTTGCAGTAAGAAGTGACAGTCACGTCACAACGCATAGCAGAAACATAAAATTGACAGGTAGCTGTCAGAGAGCCATTTTAATGAAAATAGTCGATGCGGCCGATTATTTATGCAAATGGACAATCTGAATCCATACCTGAGCTGTCAGGTTGCTACTTGAATTTTTTGTAATTTCATTTCTGGTCTGTCCAAGAAAGTATGACATAAGTGGCTTGTCAGAGCATAGAACAAAACTTCGTTCGTAGAACAACAAAAAAAAACCGAACCCTGATATCATGCTGCTGATTATCACAGAATCTGTAAATCCAATACTTACCTTTTCGTTTTTCCTGCAAAACTGTCATACACTTAAGTCAAGAAATAAAGCAATGACAGATACTTACCAGATGATACCAAACAGGCATCATGACATAACGATCTAAGGCCATGTCGTGTGAGGTTCCTATTATCTGAAAATATCCATTAGTTTCGTGAACAAATATTACTAGAACTGTCAAAGAAATGCAATTTCGTAGAACTGACAGCAATCCCAGTTAATTAACTACCGCGTGGTGCCACCATAATTCAACATTTATGCCACCAGTAAACTAGTAACCAAGCAAAATTCAGATCCTCTAGTGCAATCGGAGCGTCAGGTTACATCATGACATTCAAATACTTGCCATACACACGACAGTATGTGTAGCTTATGTCTTGGCAGAAATAATGTAGTGTTAACAGAACGTTACATTCGTAACTTCAGCCCATCTAACTCGCTATGTCTATTGGAACGGCATTCTGGAAAGTAGAAATAGGACTGGAAAACCGAGCGGTGCCCAATAGGAATAGACTATTGTGGAACTTGATTTCGTCTGCATACTTCATTTTGAAGACAGACGCCATAAGAAAACCAACTCCTCATCAGAACCGAAAATTATTTTTACGCAGCTGAACCACGCCTACTCTGGATTATGCTAATTGCACTAGCAATTAGATAATCCAGTATATTATTTGGATTTATCAATTACGAATACGAGGTAAGAACATATATAGCATGAAGTTGTGTTCAGAGCAAAAGAATTTGCTCCGACGAAACTCAATTTCAGTGGCGACACATGGTGAAGTAGTTCTAACCACGTTCTTTCTCCATCGCCTATAGGAATATCCATCCGGAAGAGACAGTCGGAGCATACATCGTCCCTAATTGGACAAGGCAGGCGAGGCTGCGCCGATTTCTGGGATATCTAACAACTTTTACCCTACATGTGGAAGGATTCGACCACGTCATCCTATCGTGGAATTACCTTTTTTTTCTTACATACGGTGTTCACGTGTACAGAGCCACACCCTGGCATATATGTACCAAATATATTTTGCTATGCACTATTTGTGCAACGTATTGTAAAGTGGTCGCTGTTTTTATTGATCGGCCACACCTGAACCACTGCTACGCGCACGTTTCTGCGTTGCGATAAGGGTTTCGCCCGAATTCAAGGCGAGCTATCCACGTGCGTCCGATCAGTGGCGATCCGATTGCCGGCCCATCGACGGCCACGTCCTTCCTCAATATATATATTGTGGCAAGCGGACACCCTTCTTCCTCAACACTGGCTACTAGGCACAACGTGTCTTTGGAAAATATCCAACACCCACTTTCATCATTGGCTACTAGGCCCAACGTTTTACTTATCCATGCTTAATAAGGAAGATTCTTTCTCAAATCACCAGGATGTTTTGGCGCGTACATGAGTACGGATGCCAGTCTCCAGCAGTTCATCAACTCCAAAGATATGCTTTTGGAGCCACGAGGGACGAACTAATATCACTCCGTCTCTATTCACCATTGGGAACATCAGATCCAGCAATTTATATAAGTTTATTTAAGGAACTATAAGTTTATGAAAGCCAGAATAGAAACCAGGTAACAAAAATTATTTTTTTTTATTTGTGTCCTGTATATTTTTGAGTGGGAGCAGTGAAGCTCTTACCACTCCATCCATAACATTCTTTGGATCTATATTTTGATCCAAGCTGCGACCTGACGCGGCGGTTAACGCTTGCGTCCAGTACCAGGCAACCACGGACGGTGGTTTTAAGGCTTACTCAACCTACATACGTGCACATTACGGTGCGAGGACCTAACGCCTCCTCCACCCTGTTAAGTCTCAAAATGCTTAGTCTTAGAATAATATTAATCAGGTCAAACGAATGTAGTTTGTGCTGTTTGGCAATATTAACCTGGTAGCTATATGAACTCCACACGCGCCAGGTTAATTAAGCTGAATTGCACAGAGTGCATTGGTTTGGCTTGCTTTGAAAATATTGAATAAAAAAGAGTGCGATTTGACCAAGCAAACGTGACGGTTGTTTTTGTTAATTCAGTTCTCAGTTCGGTGCATTAAATAAAAAGTTCTAAAAATAAACACTTAATATTTTGGCGCAGCCGGGAAAAAGTGTATTTTACTCCCATAAAAAGAAAAGTAAAAAAAACCAAACAAACAAAAAAAAGTGGAAAAGTGAATAAAAATGAAATAAAAGAAACCAAAAGAAAATACCGACCGACTGATGAATAAGAAAAATCAATTGCCGCGTACAACGAGCACTCCACGCCTACCGATCCATCAAAATCTAAGAAGGTTCTTAGAGAGAATAGACTCTTTCTCTCTTGAAAACAGTCCAACATTCTCGGAAAGTTCTTCAAGTCAGTGGACTGAAGATAAAGAAGACAAGAGTAAGGACCTGGAAGAAGAACAACAGAAAGATCATTAACAACAGGCCGAAGAAGTTGAAGGAGACCTGGAACAAGAGCAACAGAAAGATCATCAACAACAGGCAGAAGAGGTTGAAGGAGACCTGGAACAAGAGCAACAAAAAGATCATCAACAACAGGCAGAAGAGGTTGAAGGAGACCTGGAACAAGAGCAACAAAAAGATCATCAACAACAGGCAGAAGAGGATAAAGAGCAAGCAGAAAATCTATTAAAAACAAGGGATAACCAACAGAAGACAATAGTAAAACTGAGAAAAGAAAGAAAGTATCAGCGACCTCAGGAAAAAAGGTATATTAGAATAAGAAATTTAAAAAAGAACAATATTAAGAAGTTAAATTTAAGCACACAAATAGTCAGTATAAATAATCAAAACATACATTCTCTAATTTTCAATTTGGTTGCGTTATTTTCGGGAGACGCTGGCGTTACCTTAAGGTCTGATTTAGGAACTTTTATTTCTTGTTGCAAATGCGCAAACGATTCTCTAGTCACGAAGGAGGAACAAGATTTGTTTTTAAAGTTAATTCCTCTTAGGCTTCGTGGTCGGGCACTGGACTTTGTCCAGGAATCTAGTTTTACTACAATCGATGAGCTCTTTTCGTTGTTAAAGCCTAGTACTCAGATCGCGCTAAAATTTATCTTCCATACAAATTTCCACCCAAGATAAATTTTAGCTTGGGTTTTTAGCTGAGTAGTACTCACTTCAAGATAAATTCCAGGTGTCAGGCTAACGGCTAAGAAAAAAAGTCTCCACAAAATTTAGCTTGCGAAAGAATGTAAAACACATTATTTCACGAGATAAATTTTGACAGTTGTCATTTTGAGCTCGAAAAATAAAAATGGAAGTAACAATAAGAAAACGAAATCGTCTTGTATTTACCATCAGACATCGAGTTGGACAATAAAAGAAATGACATCGGCCTCAGTGAAGTCGTAAAAATGTATTAAAAATAAATTATCCAATTGGGAAACATCATCTTTTATAATCGAACGTGTCGAGGCTATGCCTGAAGCTTGTGATTACATTTACTTTGGTATTTGCTTTTAGTTCCCGGAGCTGGTGTGCTGTTGGACACCCCTATATCCATGGGTCACTTATAGTGACGCCTTATGAGTGCTAAGTACAATCTTCTGCAAGGCATTAGAAGTTTCTACGCCACCCAACCATGGTTCGTTCATTTTAATGAATCATATTCGAAAAAAAAGGTTAATAATAACCATTTGCCATTATTTAGGTATTGTTACTTCACAATTGGCCTGCCCACTGTTCTAGGAATCAATAACCTGCCCTTTTTGTTCGGTATCGTCGAGACAATACGCCATCGTGAAGTCTTCACAGTTCGGAAGCAGCTTCTCATCACCATACTAACCTCACGTATGGTTTCCTTACGGCTGATCCAAAAAGTATTGTAATCATTCAGACGAGTGATAGTGGCGGCTGCAGTGCAGCGACCATGGTGTGTGCCCTTCTTGTGTACAGCGGACTCATTCATGAACCCGGGACGCTGTTTAGGTGTTTGCTTTAAAAAGATATCCAATAAACCTGAGGCCGTCAGAACTCCTTTACTTGTACTATTTGGGTGATATCCTTAGGACAAAGCCGCTTCTGCCGCACTACAAGACACTCAATGTTGTCTCGCTGGTATGTCAGCCAGTGCCGCGCATGACAAAGTCACGAGACGGCTGCCGAATGTACATCGAGGTCTATTGCAATGAAAGGCTTCTTATGAACACCGTGCAGGATTATGAGAAAATGAAGTGGGGTTTTTTTTTTGTTGACTTTTTTAGTTTATTTTTCATGTCTTATTTTTGTATACTTTACTTGCCTGGACCGGGAGAAATTGTGTTACCAATCAATCTAACTGTTTGTGGAGATCTGACCTGACGATTGTTCTCTATTATGCTCGCAATGCCCTCAAAGGAATGGGTCGCCCACAAGGCTTGAAAATATGTCAATTACAGCTTAACACAGGCTTCATTCCTTAACAGGAAACCTTAATCACTTTCACAACAAACGATTTGGATGAGTTGCCCGATCAGGAACATGTTCCATCAAACTTAACAGTGTCTCTTTCGATTGTCGTCACTGATAGTGAAAGTCGACCTTTCAAAAATCCACCCTACTGGCTACCAGCAAAATCAAAACGCAACCCAATAAATCTTTTCAGTTCGCAATTGGAATACGTTGAAATGGTGGACAATTTTGGTAACTTTAAAAAGGGTTTTCACATGGTTCCTTGAATAATTGATGTTGCGGTTTTTTTTTTATTGTAGTAACTAAACCAACAGCAGGATCTGGTCCACCCGAACGTCCTCGCCAGCCATCACCAACCAGGCCAGCGCCACCGATACCACACATGAGCACAACTACACAGCCAGCTTCAGATGTGTCTGCTGCTGAGCAACAACACGAAGCACCCCTAGTGATGCCAGATTTAACTGAAAGCAACAACGAGAGTAGTCGCAATTCACCGGCTCCTCCAATTGATCTACTCAATTTGGGAAGCCAATCAGTGTCCCAAGAATCATCAACATCTCAAAGTCAGCCTTTCGTTGCATCGTCAAAGGAGGCTAGCTTTGATTTGTTGGGGTCATTTGATTCAGTTGCGTTCAGCTCCGATACCTGATATTTTTTGTGAGTCCATCGAACATTTAAATAAAAAAGAATATTGTGTGGAAGGCATCATTTGTAGTAGACAAACACTCAACCCAAATCGACTGCAGGATTGGATGATATATTTGGATCGATAAGTGCTCCAACAGTTCCAGCTGGAGGCAAATTTAATTTAGATTTTAACGCATTCACTCCATCATCAACTACAGCACCTAAAGTACCGCCAACGGTTCCAATAAGTTTTCCAAGATCACTAGCAGTACCTGCTGCAACGCCTTTATTCTGCACGACTGGCGGTGGTTCTAGTCAAGGTCCCAGCAAAGAAACATCACCACAACAGGTTGGTTTAGATTCACGATTAACACAAGAACATAATATGACTGACAATGATTTACATTTCAGAACAAGGATCCTTTTGCGGACATTGCTAATCTAGCCTCTCGACTAAACATCAATTTCAATCTCAATACTCTTAGTAATAGTAAAACAACACCTGGCACAACCCCAGTCGCTAATAGCCCATATACAACTCAATTCTCAAGTCCTACACACAATTATGCTCGTAACAATGCAACGACGCCATCATCAGTTGGAGCATCAGCATCTGCAGCAGCAGCACCACCACAAGTGAATCTATCAAATCCATCGCCGTCACATAATACAAAATTACCAAATGGTGTCATTGGAGGACAATATCCTAGTCAGTCCATTCCGACTGCAACACCATCTCCACCAACAGCGGCGAATAGTAGAGCAGACTACAGCAGATCACACTTTGAACCCAAAACAAAAACTGGTGTTGGTGGAACACCCAAAAATTCTGATATATTTGGTGACATCTTAGGAGGGCTACATATTTGGAAGCAAAACACAACATGGTCCTAGATCAATCAATGAAATGAGAAAAGAAGAATTGGTTAAAGACATGGATCCAGATAAATTAAGAATTATGGAATGGGTAAGTCTATTGGGGCTGTGCACATGGTGATGCGGTTTATCAAATCTTTTTTTTTTTTTTTTTTTTTTTATTCTAGACGGAAGGAAAGAAAAACAATATTCGTGCTTTGTTGTGCTCAATGCATACGGTGTTATGGACTGACGCAAAGTGGAAAAAGTGTTAAATGTCCACTTTTGATTACGCTGATAATGTGAAAAAGGCTTATCGTAGAGTTCTCAAACCTTTTTACTTTATCCTTGATTTAATGTTTTGACTTTTTTTTAATAGAGTGAAAGTCCTTTTTACCTTTTTAAATACTATTTTTTTATTTGCCTTAAATTTTGATAGGAATAGTTTTTACGTTGACTTAATTATGTATATTTGACTTTACAAAGAATTGCAATAAATACGATTGTCTTATCTCAAAGGAAAGGGTTTTACTTTCAGTTTTTGTCTTTTAGCAAGATTAGATCGTGACTACAACATAACAAGCTTAGTTTTTTGAGCCTTGAAGTCGACCTGGGGTCGCAACGAATTTCGATTTTTACGAGAGAAATCTTTGATTTAATTTTAAAACTTGGCGACATGTAACTTTTTTTTTTGAACGAAACAAGAGTTCGTTGCTTAAAATATTGAAGAAGTATACAATTCAAAAATTTAATATATCCTAATATGTTGCGCAAACTGAAACTGAAATAAGCGTGACACCATAAATTGGATCACACTGGCGTTGTCCCTCTAACTGGGAATTTTCCGAGTTTTGTCCAAGACAAGGTCGCTGCAGTCCTTAAACTTTTGGGTTCAATCTCCTCCTCCACACTATCACTTTATAACAACAGGATCGAAAATCGAAGTATCCGAGCCGATATTCATCCGATATCTTCTTGGTCCTTTGAAAGAGGGCTTTGATATTAAGATGCCTTCTTAGCGCGATGAAACAATGATGGCAACAGTGATTCTTCACCGGTGTTAACTATCCTAAATTAAAATTATTAAAAAATTATTTGAATTATTTCACAAAATATATATTTTACAAAATATGACCCATTTGGAAAACAGCTGTTTTCTCTCCAACTTCAAAATTTAGCGCGCCTTTTTAGCAAAGGCGTGTAGAGATAAAAATTGTAGAGATAAAATTTAGTTTAGCGCGATCTGAGTACTAGGCTTAAGAAGTAAATATCTTGACGACAAGACTTACGTTGTGCTTACCAATGAGTTACGTTTAATGAACCAACTCCCCGGTGAAACTCTAATTAATTACCTTAACAGAATAAAATCTGTAATGGGAAGGTGTAAATCGAAGGCCCGTGAACAGTATCCAAAAGGGATAGATGTTCTTGCAGAGGAGTTGAACGAGATCGCTCTTCATACTTTCAAGGTTGGAATATTAAACCCAAATCATAGATTTTTCCTTCTTCAAGACACACAAAATACACTCGAAGAAATTGTTCCAAATGTAAAACTTTTAGGACGAACGGAAAGCTATATGTTTCCTAGCAACGTTCATCCCAATAACTGCATTAATAATAATCTGACTATGAACAATAGCCCGTACCATGACGTAAGCGTTGACCAAACTTACAAAAATTCCCAAATAACACCACTTCCAAATGTTCCTCATTATTCAAGAAATTTGAGCCTTAATTCGCATAATGATAACATTAGTGCAATGCCAAGAGAAACGAATGTGCGACAGTACGGCCAATGCACTTTTTGTAAAAAAATAGGTCATAGCTACGCAGAATGTTGAAAGAGAAAACCGACACCGTATTGCAACGACTGCAGAACTTACGGGCACTCAACTCAGAATTGTTCAAGAAAACAGAAACGCATTTTTATGAATTAAGTTGAGGTTGAGCAGAGTTGCAACTTTTGTTTACAAATAGGTCACAACGAAAACGATTGTTTAGCTAAAGCGAAATGGGAGACCAACGAACTTCGCAAACAGCTAGACAATCTGCGTTTGGGAAACTCCAAGGGAACAGTCGTCGATACCCCGACCAGTTCCCGAACCATGTAAACAAAGGGTACAACACATTTCTACCTATAGTTAACCTTCCTTTAACTATATGTAGAAATGGAAATGCGAGACTTATTGTCGATACAGGTGCTAAGGTTTCGCTGCTAAAAAAATCTGTCTTGAGAGATAATGTAGAAATAAGACGTAGGAATAAACTAAAAATAAAAACAATTAACAGCCACAGTTCATCAATTGGTTCAGTTAGTGGCATGATTGAACTTGATGAGTCACTTCCGTGTGAATTTCATATCGTGGAAGATGATCATCAAATTTCAGGGAACGGTATTTTTGGGAAATGATTTTATATTCCAGCATTGTAATATAGAAGGCAAAGGGAAACGCTTAAAGTTCCTTCGAACGGAACAAAACAAAGAGTGTTACTTTGTGCCTTTTCAATGTGGGGATTTAAAAGAGACAAATTCCAATCTTGGTGAAATAACTAAGGAAGTTGGAACGTTTTCTTTTCTTGAGGAATACTCGAAAGTCCCTCTGCCAATCAGCCTAGGTAAAGCCCAAAAAGCTGAAATTTTGCAGGCTCAATTACCTCCACGAACTGAAATAGTACTTCCCATCAGATTAAATAGCACGGCAGAAATGCTCTGTTTTTCTCTTGAACTCCATGAAGGCGTTTATCTTGGGAACTGTATTATAAGCAGTACGAACGGCAAAGCGGCTGTAAGTGTGCTAAATACCAATAACTATGAAGTCCAACTTCAAAGTCAGTTTGTTGATTGTGAAATTCTGGATAACTATGAAATCCAACCTTTAAACAAAAAAGTAAAATACAAATTGTCTGTAGACAATGAAAATAATTTAAAAGACGTACACAAAATTTTTTTGATTCAAGGAGAAAAAGAAAATTGTGTTCACAAATACAAGATAGAGAGAGTGGAAAAAATTTTGAAAATGATAAACATGGGTTGTGATGTAAATAATGAAAAAAAAGGTAAATTGTTTGACTTACTCTACGAATATGAGGATATTTTCTACCTTGACGGTGATAAGATGTCGTGTACAAAAAGTATTGAACATAGAATTAAGACCTCACCATCGCAACCCCCAATAAACCAAAAAATGTATCGTCTGCCATATGTAAACCGAGAAGTAATAGACAAATAAGTTTCACAAATGTTGAAACAAGGAGTAATCGAAAAAAGCAACAGTCCTTGGAATTCACCCCTTTTGCTAGTCCCCAAAAAATCGGGACCTGATGGAGAGAAGCGATGGAGGGTCGTAGTTGACTATCGAAAACTGAATGAAGTCACAATAGGTGACGCCTTCCCACTGCCTAGAATAGAAGATATTCTAGACCAGTTGGGTCATGCTCGATATTTCACTACATTAGACCTTGCAAGCGGCTATCATCAAATAGAAGTGAATGAAAAGGCCAGAGAGAAAACTGCTTTTAGTACCCCTGGTGGACATTACCATTTCCGACGAATGCCATTTGGGTTAAAGCGGGCTCCTGCGACTTTCCAGAGATTAATGAATTTTGTTCTAACTGGAGAGTCTGGTCTTGAATCCTGGGTATATATGGATGATATATTAGTTTTCGCAAGTAATCTCAAATCTTACACTGAACGTTTAACCGATGTTTTTGATGATTTGCGCTTGCATAATTTAAAACTGCAACCAGAAAAATGTTGCTTCCTTCAAAAGGAAATAGTTTATTTAGGTCATAAATGCACGGTCGAAGGAGTTCAACCAGACCCTAACCGTGTTAGCTCTGTGAAAAAATTTCCTTTCCCTAGAACAGTCAAACAAGTTCAATCATTTTTAGGCTTTGCAAACTATTATCGCAGAAAAACGGTATTCAACGATAGAAAAAGAGCTCCTTGCTATTGTGTGGGCTGTGAAAAACCTTAGGTGTTATCTATACGGTCGACATTTTATAGTTTATTCTGATCACAAACCGTTGCGAGGCCAAGTAAATATAAAAGACCCTACTAGTAGAATACTCCGTTTTAGGCATAAACTATCAGAGTATGCACTTTGCAATTAAATATAAAAAAGGAAAAGATAATGCTTGTGCTGATGCTTTAAGTAGAATTCTTTTAGAACCTTTACCTGCCACTGTTGATTCTGTCTCATGTTTATTAGTTACTCGGTCAATGACAAAGAAAAAAGAAAATAGCCTAGATGTTACACTAGGCGATAAGAACGACTTATACGTTCAAACCAAAGTACAAGATTGTAGCAATAAGAAACCTTCACTTGAAAGATCACATAGACCTTTAGTTGATTATCTAAGAACGTTTGTGGATCACAATCCATCTTCATGGGATAATCATTTACGGGCCGCCATGTTTGTGAGAAATAACTGTGCCCATGCAACTACAAAAATATCTCCTCTCTCTTTTTGGTTTCAAAGCAACAGTACCCAATAATTTAAGTAGAGAACCACAACCCTTGTACAATCATGAAATTTATTTTTATGTTTTAAGAAATAATCTCCAAAAGGCGCACAAGATAGCTAGAGAAAACTTAATAGCTAGTAAAATTTCGTCAAAGAAGTATTATGACGCAAAAACTCGTCCAATCAGTTTCCATGTGGGGGATAAGGTTTTTCTTAGAAACGCCTCAAGGATCAACAAGTTTTCTTCCCATTGGCAGGGACCCTATATAATTGAAGCTATAAATAGCAAAGTCAACGCGCCACTTATAATAGGCTCGCTTTGAAAATATTGAATAAAAAATGAGTGCGATTTGACCAAGCAAACGTGACGGTTGTTTTTATTAATTCAGTTCTCAGTTTGGTGCATTGAATAAAAAGTTCTAAAAATAAACACTTAACAACCCCATTGCGATTATTAAACATATTTGTGCAGAATTTTCTTTTTTCCTTCATCCTGTGAATTAGTTTTCTTATTTTCAATTTATATCATGGTGCATTGGTATCTACTGTGTACTTATGGAAAGTGAAATTCTCGGTTTGTGTAGCTTTTCGGTTTAATTTTATTTATCGTCTTCTGAACTAAGGAGATTATCAATCTGCGTCTTTGAAACTTTTCTTATTATCATTCGGCTTGAATTTAAAAAAAGAATGGAAGTTATTGAGAGAGTGTTATCACATAGTGAGTCGTTAGAATTCCGGGATTTCGTCGCGATTCAAAGCCGATTTGGTAATCGAATCATTTAGATCTTCATTTGTGACGAAGGGTCAGTGTTGGACCTTATCTATAAGATCCTACAGTGAATGTTTAGATCACTATAGTAACCAGCTACTGTAGTTGCTAGCTTCGAGTGTCGTACTCACTTCGTCGTCAGGACAAATTTACCTTTTTTTTATTGTGTCGGTAGCGACCAAACGTGAACGCGTTTCAACGCCACGTCGAACTAAGAATCATTGTTGATCTTTTTACTTCGAACAAATACTCACTTTTAGATAATTACTAACTTTCAATTACTCACTTCTCTGTTATATCATTATTGTTTCGTCATTGTGAAGTTTCGCCAATCGTGTTACATATCATGAACGTATTATCCCATGATTTTGCTTTCGCGAATTTATTAAAGATTCATTAAAGATTTAATATACTATTTCGTGAACACTATTGTACGGATGCGTCGGTCCCAAACTCAGTCTTATCGCATAGACACTCATATACAAAGCTAAGTGTAAACGCCAATTTGTATTCATCCGCTCCATAGATCAAAGTAGCCAAAAGTAGAAGAGCGAACGTATGTTGATATGGTGCTAATAATAGCTAAATAAATATATTCATTTAATAACATTTCACAAGACTTTCAGGAGTGCACTTCCGGAACGACATAAAGTGAATCATCGAGATTTCAACTACCCTCTTGGTAGGAGTCTCACCTTAATGCTTTGCTATATTGAATATATTACACTCTATTTACATAATTACTATATTGACATACTTTTTAAAATCGATTATATGTATGGAGCCGAGTTGGACCCATACATATATGGTACCTTTTTTTATGATATGGAATTACATATAGTTTTGGTTGGGAATATTTGACCTTCACTCGTTTGGTTGTCCTGTTTTGTTTATGTTTCGGTGTATTATTGTCGCGAACGAGATAAATTTAAATATTTTCGCGGAAAAGGATTCATCTTATCCTTGATTCATATCCATCGTCGGAATTTGTACGTTTAAAATTTAATTATCTATTAAACGCCGCGATAGGAAGATTGATTATTCGGATGCATAGTGCATTAGTATTTGAATAAAAGTTTACTTACCGGATTTCATTGAATGAGAAATATTAGTATAAATGATAAAATATTTTAACTCATTAACCGCAGTTCATCTTTCACAGTTTTTTTTTATTTAATTTAAGATCCGTAGTAGAGTATAGGTAAAGAGGTTTAACCCTAGTTAGATTTGGTTACCGCCTCATAAGAAAGCGCAAATATTTAAGTTTCTTTAATCTTTAGAACATGACAAATTATGAAGTAACCTCATATGAATGTAAGATACGGTCTTTTGAGAACTAAAACTTGTTATTATAAATAGATCATTATTTAAGATTAGTTTATAAGGTAGTTACTTTAAGATATGCTTGGATAATAATAATAAATGAGATTCAAGTTATAACGTTTTACAAAAAAAAATTTACATAGTTGACTTTATTTCTTTGAAAGTTACTTGAAGAGTTTATGGCAGTTTAAGTTAATTATAGGGAGGGTGGTAACCCTCGCAAACAGTTCGGATGGAGTAAGTCGGTGTGTGTGTATTTTCTCTTGAGGTTGTAGTTTGGTATATCTCCGAAACTTAGTTAGTTTTCGACGATAGATACCATGTTATAGGTAGAGTAGAGTTTTAGGCAAGCAGATTTATTGCTTCCTTATTATGTCAGGGGCTGCCCACAATCGTTTTAGAGTCATGGGGACTCATAGGTCCGGGGACAGCCAAGGTCGAGATCAGAAGAGATGATTTCTGTGATCGTTTTGGGCGGGTTGTGAGACCAGGGGGATCTGCTTACCACCTTAGATCCTCCCTCTCCACATAGTTAGACACCCCTTCTACCACCTTTTGCACATCACCGTGGCAGCAAAAGGGGCGGAAGTTAATAATATGCCACAGCAGTCACGAACTTCTATGACTTGCTTGCATTGAAATTCCTACGTGTCGCGTTTACTGGGTTAGTAGAATAATTTCAACCTTGAAAACTTTACTTTCGATTAACGATTTCACTCTTTGTTAGGAGGAGAAGCGATCTTGAGTCAACTTCTACTTTTTAATCAATTCTTACACCTTTTTGCTTCAACGGTTATGAGGGCCAATAAGCATATCAAAATTTATTATTCGAACTTTCACATCATAAGTTCAACGGTCGGCAGTGAAAAATAAGAGGTAACACCGGCCAGGTAGATCCCGGAGCAAGTGCCCACGGCCTGGCTGCGCTGGCTGAGGCTAGGGTTCTGCCGGCCACCACGACGGTCGATCTCGACCTCGACCCTACGTTGTCGCATGCCGTTCCCATCGACTACTCTCAACGGGTAGCCGGTGAGAAAGGGGGCGTTGCCGGCGAGGGGTTGCTTCCATCCCATTCACGCGAATTCAGATGACGTCAACTAAGCACAAGGGTGCAGACTGGAGTAGAGTCTCCGGAAAATCGAAGCCATGGATTTTGAATTAGCATCACAAGTTTAGGTACGTCTGTGGGGATATAAGTAGGGTCCTTGGTTTTAAGGTGTAGGCTACTGTGTGAACCAGCTGCGAGCAGAACACCTAGCACTAGGCTGTTCTACGGGACTTTGTAGTCAGTACCTATGGTAGGCTGGTGGATGGTTCTCTCTTCTGTGATGGGGATGGATATGAAATTAGAAGGAAGGGAAGAGGAGCGGGAAGAGCAAGATGCCATGTTAGCGAAGTGTAAGTATATCGATTTAGAGATACTAGATACGCCGATACATGGGAGGTTGATGACGGAGATGCTGTTCCTTGGTATAGGAGTCAAGGAGGTTTTGGGGGTTCTTGTCTCTTCTGGCTTCCTCTTCGGTTTGTGTTGTCGATGGGTATTGGTTTGGAACTTGGGTATCCATAGGATATTTAGGTGAAGAGGTCCAGTGTCCATTGGCAATCATAAATTAATCATAATTAATTTCATTTAATTTTTACGTTACAGATGGCGCCCAACGTGGGGCCCAAATTAGCCAGAGAAGTTTAGATTAGAATTTATTAAAGTTAGGTCGATTCAGAGTGACGTAGAAGGAAGTTAAGTTTTTTGAGAATTTTTCGAAATTTTTCAGTTTTCGGAGTTAAAGTTTTTTGTTGTTGTTTAGGTTTCTTAGATGGGGGAACACCATCGGGGTTAGCAGTGTAGGCACTTTTTTGTCCAGTGGTTTGGTGACCTTTATCCTAAGCCAGCTGTTGCATTAGGTTTACCTACTTTCCTCTACCTTTTGTCATTTAGATATGTCTTCGATTTCTGTCCGGGTTGAGCTGTAATTTCGCTTGATCATCAGTAGCTGAGGTCTAGATAATGTCCTGAACATGATGTCTGAGAATCAGGTCGAATGAGAGTAGAATGAGCAGGTCTTCTGACCGGTGGTTGGAGCTTTTTGCCCGACGCACGTCAGCTGCAGAAGCTGGTCACTCGCTCAATGTCGACCCAATTTGTTACAACTACAAATTAACTTGTTTCTCTTATTTGATATTACTACCTAGATTGTTGTTTTAGAAGTTTTCAGTCATTGTTGATAGATGTTAAGAAGTGACGGTATGCGAAGAGACATGAAGCGCTAACCGGTAGTTGGAGTTTTATACCCGATGTACGTCAGCAGTAGCGTAATGTCATCTTCACATACCTGATCAACTGATCGTTTAGAAAGAATTGTCTTTTCTCTTACAATAGAACGTCGTAGAGTTCTACGAAGTCTAAACACACTAATAGTTTCTGTTTGATGATTTTTTTTTGAATCGGTTTAAATGAAGAACCGAAACGCAGATACACACATTTTTCCGAAGAAGGGAGGGTTACCCTCTCCCGAATCTTTTATGAAATACAATTTAAATATAGATTTAGATATTTTTGAAGTACTTATACAGTTTATTATTAATTTTTTTTTGAGCTCCGTCAATCAAGTTGGGACGTAACTTCTTGATTGTCGTGTAAGTTTGGGATAGAGCCCGTTTACAGTTTACATATTACAGTTTATGAATTTTTCGGGATAGTGCCCGCATTCAGTTATAGTTTGGGATAGAGCCCACCAATATAGAATACAGATCAGATTTATAGTTTATATAGTATAAAGTTAGTTTTTGAATACGATTTGAGTATTGAACTCCAATATTGAATTTTTCAAGATATAATTAAGCATATCTTATATTTTCTTTAAGAATACATTTAAATATCTAGTTAGATTTAGGATTTCTGAATACACCTTTTGAAGTAGTATCTTTAATAGACAGTATATTTTTCTTCTTTTTTTGATACTTTTATTACTAAGTACTTTATTAATTTCTTTATTACGATTCTTACATTTTCCATAAAAATCCGTTGGAGGTTCTGCTCACGGTATATTTGAAAATTTTTTTTTTGACTTACACACTTGACTTTCCTTTTTTATCTTTTATCATTATATTACTTGAGTAGTATCCGTCCGAGGATTTCTCACGGACTATTTGGATTTTTATCCACCGGATTTATAAAGTACACTGATTTTTACTGATAAATGTCCGTTCGAGGCAATTGCCCACGGTACATTTGAATTTACCACTTTTTGATTTGACACATTTTTTTTTTGGTTTTTGTTTTACCTTTTTATCACTCGTCTAGTTTCCGTTCGAGGATTGTCTCACGGACTACGATACTATCCTTTTTTTCTGAACTTTCGATTAACTCGATTGTTATTATCCGTCCGCTGAATGAGCGACCCAAGTTGTAAGCGAGCTTTTAGAAGTACTTAACTTTCAAAGTACAAGGACTTTATAGTCATGGCTCCAGGGGCACCAAAACCCAAACCTGGCCGTGGCCAGATGGATCTTGTTGAGGATCACTCCGGTGACGAAGGCAGCCAAGCCGAGAATCAGGCAGAAGATAATACAGTTGATAAAAGTGTTGTAGTAGACGACGATGAATTAGAGAGGGCCGAAGAGCAACTACGTAAAGATGCAGCTGATCATTCAGGGTATATTCAGCAGGTAGTCTCAGCTACCATTGACCTGCATAGGGTCAACGATAGACAGTTTATGGCAGAGGAGTTAGCTAGAAGTCATGCACTACTACTTGATCAAGTTGCACAGCTACTCCAAAAACGTACTGTCAAAGCCACTCAGCTTGTTGCTCCCCCTACAAGGCCATCTGCCCCACCTAATGCCACTTCGACACAAAAAGTTACGCGACAAGTTAACTTAGCCAACCCCAACACTACACGTGTCGTGAACCTAAATATTCCGTCTGGACCAACTACTTCCAGAAATTTTCAGTCCGCGTATAGGCCGATCAATGAAGATGAGGCAAACCGGATTACACCCCATTACGAGCCAACTAGAGTGCCACCTTTGCCGGAGGTCAATCCAGCCCAAATGCCTCTAAGCTCGAATCTAGATGAATTCATGACGCGATTAAACGCGTTCAATTTTGACGATGAGTCCGCCACGTCGCCACATAGGCCACCACCGTCGAACGTTACATCAGTGAACCGCAACCATCAATTCCACAAATGGGGATTGAAATTCGATGGCAGGAACATGTCAGTCAACGACTTCCTGTTCCGCCTCGATTGAGTTCGATGTAGTTATGGTGTGCCGTGGTATGACATTACTACGAATTTTTACCACTTCGTGTCAGGTTCCGTAGAGTCATGGTACTGGGTGTACCTGAAAGGCAACAAACACACTACGTGGGAAGAGTTGAAAACTGCGTTGGTAGAGCAATACCGCAGTTTGGAGACTGACACCGAGCTCTTCCGTAAATTGTCTGATCGTAAGATGTTGAATGGCAAATCTTTCAATGACTTTTACGATGCCGTTCTACAACTGAACTCCAGGATGAGAGTTCCCAGACCCGAAAAAGAGCTCATCGAAATTATTAAAACAAATGTCCGTAGGCGTATGAGTGAGCTCCTCATTACCTACAGTCCGTCCAGTTTAAGGCAACTAGCCTATTATTGTCGAGCTATTGAGAAAGCTCAATCTCAATATGAGAATTCACGTCCGAATTTTGTGCCAAATGCACAACGTCCACCTGCAAGGCGATTCGTCAACGAAATCATAGAGGAGCCTTGTCAGGATCTAATTGTGGCATTGCCCACCACCAGTATTGAAGCGATCCAGACGGATCGTAACTTGCAAAAATGTTGGAATTGCCATGTCCTTGGCCATAGTTTTCGCGATTGCGCAAAACCAATTGATAAAGTTTTTTGTTTCCGTTGCGGATTGGCAGATGCTTATAGCCCGACTTGTCCGAAATGTCTAGCGGGAAACGAGAGGAGGAACAACCCATTAACCGGGGGGGTTCGCTCCGATTAGACGTACCCGGAGTTCAAGTGTCTTAGCCGAAAACGCCTCTTGAACCTCCAAAAATTACCATACTAAAATCGAACAAAGATAATAATGAATTACCAAGTAATGTTAAAAATGATTGTAGAACAATCCCTACTTTAGATAAAGAACCCGATACAAACATGAATTTGAATTTTAAGAATAATTATACAGAACCATTATATCGTAAGCCATTCCATGAAAGGTAACGCAACTATAATGAAGTGCGTAGAGTTGTCCAAACGGATACGACGGACAAGGGAGCGCTTCCATCGGAAGCGGACTACTTACCGTAGCATAGCGTCAGCAACCATAGGCCGGGAATCTAACGACCCACGTCCATACGTGAAGGTTAGTTTATTCGGCGATAACTTTTTAGGTCTTCTTGATTCAGGGGCAAGTATTAGTTGCTTAGTCACCGACATACTTCCCTACCTGAGAGACAAAAACGCTACGGTAAGGAAGGTAGAGACTACCGTGTCTACGGCCGATGGACACAAGCAATCCATAGTGGGAGTGATTACTACCCCAATCCAATACAAAGGAGTGACGAAAGATATTGATCTTTATATTGTGCCAACGTTGAGCCAACGTCTATATTTAGGCGTCGACTTTTGGCAGAAATTTCAGATCGCACCTCAGGTGATTGCGGGTCTCTCAGGAATTACGACCGGTGGGCCAGACCAACCAAATAAAGTTGAATGATGAAGAGTCTAAACGACTAGAAGCAGTTGTTCGTAGATTTCCTTCTTGCGCAGTCCATGGACTCGGGAAGACAAATCTAGTGCACCATTATATAGACACGGGTGATGCCGTACCTATAAAGCAAAGGTACTATCCCGTTTCTCCGGCGATACAAACCCTTATGTATGCGGAGTTAGACCGCATGCTTTCGTTGGGAGTCATCGAGGAAAGTTCCAGCGCATGGAGTTCCCCAGTGGTGCTTGTTCGCAAACCTGGTAAGAACCGATTGTGTCTGGACTTTCGGAAGGTGAACTCCGTGACAAAGAAAGATGCTCGTCCGATTGCGCATGTAGAGGGGCTGCTAGCACGTCTGACAGAGACACGTTATATTTCTAGCGTGGACCTGAACGATGCGTTTTGGCAGATACCGCTGGAGCAAAGTTCGAGGGAGAAGACCGCTTTTACGGTACCTGGCCGACCACTGTACCAATTTTAGGTCATGCCATTCGGTCTATGTAATTAGTCACAATGTTTGAGTTACCTGATGAGTCGCGTAATCCCATCCGGATTACTTGATCAAGTATTCGTATACTTGGATGATCTGTTGGTTGTGTCGAAGGATTTCGACGAACACTTGGAGACTCTGGAGATAGTCGGAAAGTGTTTGACGAATGCAGGACTGACGATAAACGTCGAGAAGTCGAAGTTTTGTTTTGATGAGCTTCACTATCTCGGTTATAAGGTCGGTCAGGGTTGCTTGAAAGCTGATCCAGATAAGATCGCGGCTATTACTAGCTTCCCTTTACCAACCACAACTCGCCAAGTCCGCTGATTTCTCGGTATGGCAGGTTGGTATCGCCTTTTTTACAGGATTTCAGCACCCTAGCCGCACCTTTGACCGAGACGTTGAAAAAGGGAAAAGTCAGTCCAGAAGCTATTGAAGCATTCCTGCAAATCAAACAAGCGTTGACTTCAGCGCCTGTACTAGTCAATCCGGACTTCTCCAAGGAGTTCATCATTTTCTGTGACGCATCCGCAACTGGCATCGGATGTGTACTCTGTCAGCGGGACGAATCTGGGGCGGAGCAGCCTATATACTACTTCTCCCGGAAACTGAATGCTGCACAGAGAAACTATTCGGTGACAGAGCGCGAGTGCTTAGCAGCTTTTGAAGGTATCCAGAAGTTTAGGTCTTACGTTGAGGGATACCATTTTCGTGTTATTACACACCATTCCAGCCTGAAATGGCTGATGACTATGAAGGATCCAACTGGAAGATTAGTGAGGTGGAGTATGCGTCTCCAAGGTTTCGATTTTGTGGTTGAGCATCGAAAGGGAACATTAAATGTCGTGCCAGATGCTCTGTCTAGAGCATATGAAGACGATGAGTTGACAGTGTCAGCTTTACTTTCGTGTCTACCACAGATCGGTACCTCGGAGGTACTCCACATCGATCTTGAGGATCCGTCCTTTAAATCTGAAAGTTATCTTGATATCATGCGCGTGGTAATCCCTTGGCCGACGACCTAACGTGGAAGTTGTGGGTTCCCTCAGAGATGACGAAATCGTTAATCTCATTGGCTCACAATCTGCCGCGCGCTTCGCATGGTGGGGTGGTGAAGACGATTTACAGATTGAAAGATAGGTTTTACTGGCCGGGAATGTTCACTCTGGTCAAACTATACGTAGACCGGTGTGAAGCGTGCAAGACCAGTAAGGCAGCCAACAGAGCAGAAAAGGGAAACTGTTTCGAGGTATATAGGCCGTTTCAGCATTTGTATGTTGACTTTCTCGGGCCGTACCCCAGATCGAGAACTGGTAATGTTTATATCGTCATATTGTTGGATCAACTGACTAAATTTGTTTTCATCAAACCACTACGCAAGGCAACAGCCGCGAGCGTGGTGAAATTCCTGAAGGACGAAATTTTCTTGATTTACGGAGTACCAGAGAGTATCCTCTCTGATAATGGTACGCAATTTGTTGGGAAGGAGTTCCAAAAACTCATTGATGTTTTCGGGGTCAAACACTACCAGACGGCAGTGTATACTCCCCAGTCTAATGCTAGTGAACGAGTCAATCGTTCCATCTTGGCGGCCATACGGCATTGTATATATAAACTATAGTATTCCCACCTGAGGTGCGCCATCTATCGACGAAAAACTAAGCTCTAGAATACCATGGGAAGCAACAACAACAATTTCCACCATTTTAATTGTTGTTGTAAGTCGCTCCCTTTGAAACAAAAATGGGACATTGTCAATAGAAACAGCCTCTGTCGAACTTGTCTGGTGAACCACTGCCGACACAAATGCACCTCGGAGAAAAAGTGCGGTGTGAATGGTTGTCTCTACAAACACCACCAGATGCTTCATAAATACTTAGAGTCAGCTGCGCCAACGCCACGTATTGAAGAGCAAAATTGCAATGCGCATGTAACAAAAGAAAAGCAAATGTTATTTAAAATTTGACCAGTGACGTTGTATAGTGCCGGGAAAAAACTGCATACTTACGCGTTTTTGGATGACGGCTCATCAGTTTCGCTAATTGAATCAAAACTAGCGGATGAACTGAAACTCGAAGGTGAGAAAAACCCTTTGTGTCTGAAATGGACTTCAGGAATACAACAATCAGATGAAAATTCCCAAGTCGTTAATCTTCAGATTTCTGGATACAAGTCTTCAAAAATGTACCCGCTTAGTCAAGTTCGTACAATTGACTCATTGGAGTTGCCAATCCAGACAATGAACTTTGATGACATCAAAGAGGGCTTTACGTATCTGCAGGGGATTCCTGCTACGTCGTATCATGAGATTCAACCTCGAATTCTAATTGGTCTTGACCATTGCAACTTGGTAAATTATCAGAAAATACGTGAATCGAAAGTTGATGAGCCCGTAGCCGGTAAAACACGATTAGGTTGGGTAGTTTTTGGACCGTACGGTGAAAAACGAGATGGTAAACTTTTTCAAACTAATCACATAAGCTGTTCTATTCGTGACTGTCAAGTGAGAATTGATGACAGACTTGACGAGTTAGTCAAAGAATATTTTCAAATCGAAAACATCGGTTCGAAGCAAAGTAAATTGCCGATGAATGCAAACGATGAGAGAGCTCAAGCAATTTTGGACAGTTCAACGATCAACGATTGAGGGAAGATACGCCGTTGGCTTGTTTTGGAAAGATGAAAAGATTTCACTTCCAAACAACAGACTGCTAGCTGAACGCAGATTATTTGGCCTTGAGAAGCAACTAAAGAAGAATCCTTTTCTTGAAGATAAACTTAATAAGCAAATCGAGTATTATTTAGAAAAAGGTTATGCTAGAAAGCTCACAAAGGATGAACAAATAGATAAAAGCCAACCGAGAATATGGTACCTCCCAATTTGTCCGGTAGTCAATCCTAACAAGCCAGCAAAGGTTCGTCTAGTGTGGGATGCAGCAGCAAATTATTCTGGAATATCCTTGAACTCAAAGCTTCTCACTGGCCCCGACACGCTACCCGCTCTTTCTGACGTACTCTTTCGATTTCGCCAACGCAAGTTTGCAATTTGTGGTGACATAAAAGAAATGTTTCACCAAATTCAGATTTTGAAAGCCGATCAAAACGCTCAACGCTTCCTATGGAGAAACAAGGCTACCGGCGAGGTTGAAGACTATTTAATGCAAGTCATGACTTTTGGCTCCACTTGTTCACCATACTGTGCTCAATATGTAAAAAACAAAAATGCCGAGCGATATATTTCACAATATCCAAGAGCTGTGGAAGCGATAACAAAGAATCATTATGTAGATGACTACCTGGACAGCTTGGATACAGAAGAAGAGGCAGTGCGTTTGGCGAACCAAGTTATACAGATACATGAAAGCGGTGGTTTTGAAATCCGGAGTTTCATGAGTAACTCCAGAAACGTCATCGATGAACTTGGAGAGAGATCGGTAGAATCCGATAAGATTTTCGAAAACCGTAAAGGTATAAACGAATCAGCGAAAATTCTTGGAATGTGGTGGTCGCCCGACGACGATTTATTTTCATTCAACTGCAACCTTCGAAAACTAAGTCCAGAGGTTTGGAATGAGCAACGAGCACCAACAAAAAGGGAAGTTTTGAGAACTCTCATGAGTATATTTGACCCACTGGGGCTCATTTCGAATTTCCTGGTGCTCTTAAAAATATTACTCCAAGAAATATGGCGCAGTAACACTGAATGGGATGAAGAGATTAAATGTGAACATTTTCAAAGCTGGTGCGAATGGCTTCATTTTCTACCTAGTGTGGAACAACTAAGAATCGAAAGGTCTTATTTGAGAAAAATACGATCCTACGAAGACTGTCAAGTCGAACTCCATACCTTTGTAGACGCAAGCTTATCCGCATACGCCTCAGTTGCCTACCTACGCGTCGTTAAAGGAAACAAAATCGAATGTAGCTTAGTGGCTTCGAAGTCAAAAGTAGCTCCTCTTAAGCTAATGTCAGTTCCGCGGCTTGAGCTTGAAGTAGCAGTGCTTGGTGTGAGGTTATCGAAAGCAATTGTAAGAGGGCATTCAGTGCAAATACACAAACGGTATTTCTGGTCAGACTCCCAAACTGTACTCTGCTGGATCAATAGCGACAGTAGACGTTTCAAACAGTTCGTAGCATTTAGATTTGGTGAAATTCTGGAAGAGTCGAACTCGAAGCAGTGGCGATGGTTACCTAGCGATGAAAACGTAGCCGATGAAGCGACAAAGTGGAGCACGAGTAGAGAATTTTATTCGAACAGCCGATGGAACGTAGGACCTCCATTCTTATACCAGTGCGAGGACATGTGGCCTGGAACATCAGAAAAATTTTCTACAAACGAAGAAGCTAGAGTGTTTGTTCATCAAATTTCTGAACTATCACCAATTATTGACTGCAACCGATTCAGCAAATGGAGGAACATAAAGAGAGTGATGGCCTACGTACTTCGTTTTGTAAATCGTGTGCGATGGGGCAAAGATGTTGTTAAAGAAGTCTGCTTGACTCCATCAGAAATTGCTGCCGCTGAAAATTACTTGTATGGACTTTGCCAATCTCAATCATATCCGAAAGAATGGGCCTTGCTGAAAAAATGCAAGCATGGCAACGCAAAAAACGTCTCTCTGGCAAAAACTAGTCCATTGTTTACAACGAGTCCGTATATGGATGAGTATAATTTTATTCGCATTAAAGGTCGAATCGATGCAGCAGAATATGTAGACTTTAGCTGCAAAAGGCCAATCATTCTGCCAAATAATCATCGCATAACTCAATTGATAATTAAAAATTTTCATGAAAGATTCCGGCATAGGTTTTCTGAAACCGTTGTTAACGAAATCCGACAGATGATTTATATCCCAGCGTTGAGAACGGCTGTGAAAAAAGTTGAACTCGCATGTACGGTATGTCAAATTTGCAGAGCTAAACCTATACCACCAATGATGGGCGATTTACCACCGGCACGACTCAAAGCATTTGCAAATCCATTTTCCTACACTGGCGTAGACTACTTGGGACCTATATTTGCTTCTGTGGGAAGACGCCTAGAAAAGCGTTGGGGTGTCTTGTTCACCTGCCTGACGGTAAGAGCCGTCCACATCGAGGTCGCACATAGTTTATCAAGCGACTCATGCATACTCGCCATTAAACGTTTCTGTTCTCGTAGAGGTAGACCCATTGAGCTCTGGAGTGACAATGGCACCAATTTCAAAGGCGCAAATCAAGAATTGAAGAATGCTGTTGCGAGTGTGTCGAACAACAATGAATTCGTTAGCGAAGTAATGAATGAGGGCATACATTGGAAATTTATCCCACCATCTTCTCCATACATGGGAGGGAGTTGGGAACGCCTGGTGCGGTCGATTAAAGACGCTTTAGGGCAGATCAAAACTGCTCGTAATCCCAAAGATGAACTCCTACTCAGTATGATGGCTGAAGTTGAGCTAATCATCAATTCAAGACCGCTGACGTACGTCCCTATCGATATCGAGAACGAAGAGGCACTCACGCCTAATCATTTTCTTCTTGGCTCGTCTAATGGAATTAAATATTTTTGCGAACTAGATGATAGTGCTGGAGCCTTGAGAAAGAACTGGGTGGCATGTGAAAATTTCGGAAATCGATTTTGGAAACGGTGGATTAAGGAGTATCTGCCTCCGTTGACCAAGCGGTCAAAGTGGTTCGGCGAAGTAAAACCTTTAGCAGTCGGTGATGTGGTGGTGATCGTGGATGAGGATAGTCCCAGAAATACCTGGCCAAAAGGAAGAATAATAAAAATCGTTCCTAGCAAGGATGGTCAAATTCGGTCAGCCGTGGTCAAAACAAAATGTGGCGAATACCTGCGTCCAGCCACCAAGATAGCAGTCCTCGAAGTTGGTCAGCAAGGAATTGGTAACCCGAACGAGACGTTCTGCTTACAAGGGGGATTGTTGCCAGACCTGGCAATGCCTCAACATAATTTCGAACTCCTGCTTAAAACGAGACAACTATTCTATTTCTATGTAAGAAAGAAACAGAGTATTATAAAACTTAAAAAAAAAAAACTAACCTAAAAATCTGTCCTTTTGAAGTTAAGAAGTTGCGTCAGCTCAACGTGTTTTTTGTAAAACCTAAAGAAGAAAACTAAAACGTATGTACAATTATATATGAATTATTGTAAACTTAGATTTAAGATTAATCCTTTACAGAAATTTAAAGCCATCGTAAAACTACATTAACATTGGAAAGCTTTATTAATTGAATAAAATAAAACTACGAATCTAGACAATTTGGAATTTTTGCTGAAGCAACAGTAATCACGTCTTAAGCGATGCAACTAAGCATTTAAGTGCGAAGTTGTGTCCTAAGTTAATCAAGGTTCGAGTAAGCCAAGTCTTTGGTTATAACTTGTACGAGGTAGAAGATAGGCGAGGACACAAATCGACATGCCACACCAAGGACCTGAAGAGGTAAAACCTGACATTCACAAATATATTTCGGACTTTCTTTTAAATAACCTGACTTTCCCACAAAAAAAAATATTAAACAATGAGAGTTTAAGACATAGTTTTGTTCGCACTGTTCAAGTACATTGTAGCACACAAAGAGACATAGATTTTCTATAGTAAAATTTTTTTTTTATTTTTTTTATTTAATCTTATGCCCGGCTCTCAGCTGTGCATGAGACTCTTGGTTTAACGCCAGATCACTTTTTATTTCTTTCGTATTTTCAGAAAATCTATAGAGCGCTCCAAGGTTGTCAATTTACAAACGTTGTAAAAAGTTTTTTTGTCTTCGACCGACTAGACGTAAAAGAGTCGCAGTGTCATCTCGATACGACAGTGAGAGAACTCACGATCAAAGTTCTTTTTGCGGGAAGTTCTCCTTTTTCTTGGAAATTAGACCAAGTAGACTCGGTCTAAATTCCAAGTTTTGTAGGGAAAACTTTCTCGCCAATCATTTGCATAAAATAAAGTAATTATCACTGGTGCCATCTATGTGCGAAGCCCCAATTTTACTCGCACGGTGCTGAACGCATCCGATGGGTTCCACCAAAGAAGGTTCCACAAAATGGAAACCATTTTGGTAGTTGGATTCCACTTCGTGTTGTAATACATGATTTCCAATCTAAATCAGACTTCCAGTATGGTCTGGTTTCCATTAAGTCAATGAAAGCGAAATTGGACCTCATGAGACAACTAAATTAACAGACGTAGTGGTTACACTAGGCAATTTTGCAGTAAGTAGTGACAGTCACGTCACAACGCATAGCAGAAACACAAAATTGACAGGTAGCTGTCAGAGAGCCATTTTAAAGAAAATAGTCGATGCGGCCGATTCTGAATCCACACCTGAGCTGTCAGGTTGAATTTTGTAATTTTTTGTAATTTCATTTCTGGTCTGTCCAAGAAAGTATGACATAAGTGGCTTGTCAGAGCATAGAACAAAACTTCGTTCGTAGAACAACAAAAAAACCGAACCCTGATACCATGCTGCTACTTATTACAGAATCTGTAAATCCAATACTTACCTTTTCGTTTTTCCTGCAAAACTGTCATACACTCAAGTCAAGAAATAAAGTAATGACAGATACTTACCAGATGATACCAAACAGGCATCATGACATAACGGTCTAAGTCCATGTCGTGTGAGGTTCCTATTATCTGAAAATATCCATTAGTTTCGTGAACAAATATTACTAGAACTGTCAAAGAAATGCAATTTCGTAGAACTGACAGTAATCCCAGTTAATTAACTACCCCTTGGTGCCACCATAATTCAACATTTATGCCACCAGTAAACTAGTCACCAAGCAAAATTCCGATCCTCTAGTGCAATCGGAGCCTCAGGTTACATCATGACATTCAAATACTTGCCATAACACACGACAGTATGTGTAGCTTATGTCTTGGCAGAAATAATGTAGTGTAAACAGAACGTAACATTCGTTACTTCAGCCCATCTAACTCGCTATGTCTATTGGAACGGCATTCTGGAAAGTAGAAATAGGACTGGAAAACCGAGCGGTGCCCAATAGGAATAGACTATTGTGGAACTTGATTTCGTCTGCATACTTCATTTTGAAGACAGACGCCATAAGAAAACCAACGCCTCATCAGAACCGAAAATTATTTTTATGCAGCTGAACCGCGCCTACCCTTAATTTTCACTCTGGATTATGCGAATTGCACTAGCAATTAGATAATCCAGTATGTTATTTGGATTTATCAATTACGAATACGAGGTAAGAACATAATAGCATGAAATTGTGTTCAGAGCAAAAGAGTTTGCTCCGACGAAACTCAATTTCAGTGGCGACACATGGCGAAGTAGTTCTAACCACGTTCTTTCTCCATCGCCTATAGGAATATCCGTCCGAAAGAGACAGTCGGAGCATACATCGTCCCTAATTGGACAAGTCAGGCAAGGCTGCGCCGATTTCTGGGATAACTAACAACTTTTACCCTACATGTGGAAGGATTCGACCACGTCATCCTATCGTGGAATTACCTTTTTTTCTTACATACGGTGTTCACGTGTACAGAGCCACACCCTGGCATATATGTACTAAATATATTTTGCTATGCACTATTTGTGCAACGTATTGTAAAGTGGTCGCTGTTTTTATTGATCGGCCACACCTGAACCACTGCTACGCGCACGTTACGGTGCGAGGACCTAACGCCTCCTCCACCCCTTTGCGATTATTAAACATATTTGTGCAGAATTTTCTTTTTTCCTTGATCCTGTGAATTAGTTTTCTTATTGTCAATTTAAATCATGGTGCATTGGTATCTACTGTGTACTTATGGAAAGTGAAATTCTCGGTTTGTGTAGCTTTTCGGTTTAATTTTTTTTATCGTTGTATTTGTAAGCTTTATTACAAATTAATTCTTCTTAAAAACTTTTAAATAACCTTTTTTAAAAACTCGACAAATTCAAATTTAAACAAAGAAGCGTTTTAAGAAAAAAGGCGTGCGTTGCGTGCGGGTACTCGGTCAGAATCATTTTATTTATTACAATTTGTTTTTCTCTTTCTTCCTTTTTTTCTTTTTCTCTTACAGAATAATTAAATATGGCCCTAAGGGCGCGAAATTCAAATTTTATACCAATTCATTTACAATTCACAATAGTGTTAATTCAATTTAGATTATTAATTTTTTATTTTTTTAAGTGTTATAGATTTTGTCAAAACACCGGCCGCGTTGAAAGCCTTCATGGCTTCAAGATTCTTCATCTGAAAGTACGGCCAGTTTAACGATTGGACGTCTGAGTACTCCGTTTCGTGTTTTGATGTCGGCGACCCTGACCTTTCCATCCTGCCCTTCGACGACTGCCACGACTCTGCCCATTGTCCATTGTTGTGGAGGGGTATGATCCTCGTGAATAATTACCAGCTTTCCCACGATAAGATTGGGCTGCTCGTGGATCCATTTGGACCGAACCTGAAGGCCAAGCAGATACTCCTTTGACCACTTCTGCCAAAACTGCTGCTTGAGCCAGCATAGAAGCTGCCATCTTCTCAAGCATGACATCTGCTGTTCCGGGACCTCCTCTGGCGGTAGTGACCGCAAGGGGCTGCCTAATAGTAGGTGGGCCGGAGTAAGAGCTTCCCCGTCGTTCTGGTCTGCGCTTAACGGGGCGATTGGCCTTGAATTGAGGATTGCCTCGACCTCGATTACCACGGTAAGCAGCTCTTCTGCTGTTAGAAGCGCGTTCCCCACGGTACGTAGTAATAGCGTTTTCGCCGCTTTCACTGCAGTCTCCCACAGGCCTCCGAAGTGCGGGGCTCTTGGTGGGATGAAGGCGAAACTGAACCCTTCCTCTGCGGCGTACTGGTGAATGGCTTTCTTCCCTCGCTCGAACTCCTCTCCAACCTCCTTCAAGATCCTCTGCGCTCCCACGAAGTTCGTCCCGTTGTCGCAGTGAATCGTCTTCGGAATTCCTCGGCGACCAATAAACCTTTTGAGAGCAAGAATAAAACATTCGGAAGAGAGATTAGTAGCTAATTCAAAATGTACAGCTTTGGAAGTGAAACAAACAAAAACTACTATGTAGGTTTTATACGGTGGCCGACCACGAATTTTTAGAGAGGTATATACTGGGCCACAAAAATCTACGCCACATATTAAAAATGGTCTTTGTGCTCGTAATCGATCTGCTGGCAGATTTCCCATAATTTGTTGGAGTAACTTTGGTTTATATCTATAAATCATTGTACGCATTTTCGTACAGCTTTTTGACACGCCTCTTTGGCGTTTATAAGCCAAATTTTTTGGCGAAGCAATGCCACCATTGCTTGAGGTTCAGCATGGCAATTTTTTCTATGCTTTACTTTAAGTTAGTTTGTATGAACTGCGAGTTTTTAGTCAATAATAATGGAAATTTCGCATCGTATTCAATTGGTGCACGTAAAAGACGCCCACCTACTCGAATCAGCGAAAATGACCAATTATTATCTTCAAAATCATGTAAGAATGGATTGAGTTTTTGGATATGATTTGATAATGCTACCTTTCTTTTTAGTTTTTGAATCTCCTCGAAAAATTCATTATTTTGAACTATTTCAACTATTTTAAGGAATGCTAAACGCAACTCTTCTGCCGTGGGTGATTCTTCAAACACCTTGGTCTTATCTTTTAAAATAGCAAAGAAACGCATTGCATGTACAAATGTTGTGACTAATTCTATGTACGACGTCTCTTCTTCAATAAGCTCCATAAGTTTCGTTCGACGATTTTCAACAGTTACAAGAGCAACGTTTGTTTTTCGCTTTTCTAGAGCTTCATCTTCTGCAGACAACTCGAAATGCTGATTGATGGGCCACAAGTTTGGGTCTTTCAATAGAAATGGTGGTCCATTTAACCATATTGAACCCTTGAGTTCATCTACATTACATCCTCTTGACACAATGTCTGCTGGATTTTGATTTGTTGGAACATGTTTCCATAATACATTGCTTGTCCACTCTTGGATTTCTGAAACTCTGTTTGCAACAAAAGTTGCAAGGGAAGTTGGATGGGTTTTTATCCAATGTAAAGTTATTTCGGAGTCGGACCAAAAAACAATTTGCTCAACGTCAAGATTCAACATTGCCGATACTCTTAACCATAATTTAGAAAGAGTATGCGCTGCGCAAAGTCCCAATCGCGGAAGCGATTTAGTTTTCAAAGGGGCCACTTTGGACTTTGCTGTTAATAGCGTCGACTTGATACCTGCTGTACTTTGGCTTCGGATATAAATGCAACATCCGTAAGCTCTCATCGATGCATCGGCGAACCCATGAATTTGAATTTTAGCATTTGAATGGGTTTCGACAAACCTAGGTATTTTTATCTCGGGAAGCTGAGAAAGGTTTGCTTTAAAGTTTTGCCAACATGTATCAAGGCACAATGGAGTCGACTCATCCCAATCAAGCTTTGCAATCCAAAGCTCTTGTAATAAGATTTTCGCTTTGGTAACGATGGGACACAATAGACCAAGAAGGTCAAATAGACGAGCAGAAACTGAAAGAATATTTCGTTTAGTGGCTTGTAGATTATGGAAAGTATCTTCCAAATTGAAAGAAAATGTATCTTCTTTGGGCTGCCAACTAATTCCCAAAGTTTTTGTAGAGTCTGAGTCGTTGAAATTTATGGATTTTTCTGTACTTTCGGCACTGTACAATTCTGGATGATTTGAATACCATTTTGCCAACTGAAACTCACCCTTTGTTAATACTTCTTGTATCTCATTTTTAATAGTTCTTAGGGTTTCAATCTCCGGTTAAAAGATCATCCACATAGAAATCTTGTTGAACTATTTTTGACCCCGTTGGATATGAATCTTTGAAAATATCGCCCAACATCTTCAAACATCGTATTGATAAAAATGGTGCTGGTGACGTGCCATACGTTACAGTGTTGAGTCGAAAATATTGTAATGGTTGAGAGGGATTCTGCCTCCACACTATGAGCTGGTAAATCGAATGCTCTTCAGCAAAGAGAACTTGCCGGTACATTTTCGTAATATCAGCCGTGATGGCATATTTATGAGTACGAAAACGGAGCAATGTCGAAAACAGCTCCTCTTGAATGGTTGGCCCTACCATCAAGATGTCATTCAGAGAAACTTGAGTAGATGTTTTACATGAAGCATCAAAAACCACTCTTAGTTTCGTACTTGTGCTTTGCGGTCGCAAAACACACTGATGTCTAATGAAATAATGTGGGCCTTTGGGAATCTCGTTATTTGTTGGTGACATATGTCCCAATGATAGATAACCCACCCTTTGTTAATACTTCTTGTATCTCATTTTTAATAGTTCTTAGGGTTTCAATCTCATTGGCACCGGTTAAAAGATCATCCACATAGAAATCTTGTTGAACTATTTTTGACCCCGTTGGATATGAATCTTTGAAAATATCGCCCAACATCTTCAAACATCGTATTGATAAAAATGGTGCTGGTGACGTGCCATACGTTACAGTGTTGAGTCGAAAATATTGTAATGGTTGAGATTGATTCTGCCTCCACACTATGAGCTGGTAAATCGAATGCTCTTCAGCAAAGAGAACTTGCCGGTACATTTTCGTAATATCAGCCGTGATGGCATATTTATGAGTACGAAAACGGAGCAATGTCGAAAACAGCTCCTCTTGAATGGTTGGCCCTACCATCAAGATGTCATTCAGAGAAACTTGAGTAGATGTTTTACATGAAGCATCAAAAACCACTCTTAGTTTCGTACTTGTGCTTTGCGGTCGCAAAACACACTGATGTCTAATGAAATAATGTGGGCCTTTGGGAATCTCGTTATTTGTTGATGACATATGTCCCAATGATAGATATTCATTCATAAAATCCATATACATTGCTCTCAAACAATAATTCTTGCAAATTTTGCGCTCAAGCGCAAGGAATCGACGTTTGGCAGCTTCAAGCGATGATCCAAGCGAACTCGGCGAAGATTTGAACGGTAGTTTTACCTCAAAACGACCCATTGGCAAAAGTTTTGTATTCTCTACAAAATGATCTTCGCAAATTTTTTGTTCTGGTGTTAGAAACTTTTTGATATCTCCCCGAATTTCTTCCACTAACCAGAATTTTTGTACAATTTTGTCCAAGTCTGGCAATTCTTCAGACTGGCATACCAAGTTACATTGTTTGGTATTTAAATTTGTACACTTGGGATATTTTCCAGATATAATTCAACGAAGCAGGGTTTGTTGTATGGTTTGGTATTCGGGACCTTGTTTAATTTGACCAACAGATAACAACTCAAAAAATGTTTCTGCTCCTATTAACAAGTCAATTTCTTGTGGCTTATTGAAATAGGGATCAGCCAGTTGAATATTGGATGGAATATTCCAATTCACTGTATTTATAGCATGATCGGGTTGATATTTCGAAATTGAATTCATGACCCAATAATCTGCAGAAAACGAATAGTCATTGAATCGTGATTTTACTTCTGCGGTTAACTTTTTACTGACTGTAGTGCTTGCTTCTCCAATACCAAGCAAATTTAAACACTTTTCTTCTTTGCGAAGCTTCAGCCTTTGCGCAAGCTCTTCAGTTATGAAGTTAATTTGCGAACCCGAATCGAGTAACGCTCGAGCTGGCATGTATTCGCCAGTGATACCCTTTATTTGTACTATAGCAGTAGCAAGAATGACTTGATCAGTCAGAACCGAGGCATGCAAGGCTTGAAAACTTGTGGAAGGTTGGGTTGATGACGCACCATTGAAAGTTGTTTCATATTGATGTAATAACGTATGATGCAAGCGATTACAGGCACTGCACCGACTTAATCTACATTTTGAAACTGTATGTCCCTTTCGAAGGCAGTTGATGCAAATGGGAACACTTAGCATATTCGAATCTTTGCAATACAGGCAGTGCAGCGAATGTTTGACATGCCGTTATAAAATGTTCGTTCGACTTACAATATAAACATTTTGATTTATTTTGCTGCGAATTTACGCAAGCAAATGAAGACTTTTGATTGCGATGACGACTTGAATCTTGTTTTGGTTTAGATTGCTTATCAGAGGGTCTGAATTTTGCATTGGAAGCTTCTTCAGCAGAAAGATGCTGATATCTTTTGTTAAGAGCTTCTTCACAGTCTTTCCATAAAGGAAGAGTGCTGTAATCTAATTGTTCTTCCCACTTAGACCTCGTCATTGCATCCACCTTTGACATAACTAAATGTATAATAATCGCATTGTTGATATACTTTTCATCACCCAGTGAAAGCAGCGAATCATAAGTTGCAGAAACTGTATCTACCATGCTTCGTAATGAAGACGCGGATGGTTTGGAAAGTTCTTTTAATTCGAAAAGTGTTGAAACATTGTCAAAAAATATTAAAAAGCTGTTATCGTAAACTTTCTTTAAACTAGCAAGCGCCGCAGGATAATTTTGTTCCGTAATTTGGAAGGCTTTTACTGTTCCTAGGGCTTTACCTGACAGACATGAAATAAGGTGATTGAATTTTTCGATATCAGGAACCATCGGAAAATTATCAACTAAGTTTTCAAAAAGACTGATAAAATTTTTGTATTCCGAATATTTACCACTAAATTTCGGAAGAGACATTTTGGGAAGTCGAGAATGATGAGGATTACTGAAAGAATATTCAGCAGCATTTGATTGACGCCTTTTATTCATGTGCGACATAAGTAGGGATTTCGCACCTACACAAACGTCTTCTATTTCCCCACGAACCGTATTACTATAATCAGCTGATTCAATTTCAGATTGACATTTCATGATTTGATCAATGTATGAATTTAATATATCTAACCGACATTCAAGTTCAATTGGATTAAATGACAAAGTTTTTTGTTCTAATCCCGTTTTAATGCGAATGATGTTGGTTTTAATTACAAGCCGCTGATGTTTTAATTGAGCAAGAATTGCATCCTTGGTTGGAGATGCTTGTCTTCTCCTACTGCAAGTCATATTGCTAAGTAATCACTTATAATTGTATCAAGACTGAATAAATGAATGTTGAGTTTGGAATAAGTTTATCCAAACTTATTCAATTGTACTGGGTTTTTAAATTAAATTATCGGAATTATTTGAAAAATTAGCTGATTTTCATACAAATAAACCGAAGAAATTAAATTAATTAAAACTTTTAATGATGTGCAATTATTTTAATTGACTTGAATAATTTTATTGATTAATCACAATTGATTTGCTGGACTGATAACCAAAACGAAAACAAATTTATTTTTTAAAACTGTTTGCTGAACGCACTCTTTATCCACTGATAACTTTTTCTTTGCTGGCTACGACCACACTTGACAAGTTAAATTTAACGAAAGAACAAATCTCAACGAAAGATGAGAGATTGAGAGAACTGTCAAGTCAAGTGTCACTTTGATTTACAAAAATGTAAATAAACTTTTACTGTCGCAAATTTGGTCGGTTTTAATTAATTTATTAATCAATTACAACTAATTGATTGAATTATTAAATCTAAAAACCAAGGCGAATTCGTTCGCAATATAATTGTATGCTAGTGAATTTACAAGGTGATTTTATTAGCAAAGTGGCGAATGCGGCGGCGCGGCAGATTCAGCGATAAACAATAACTCGAAAAAGGTTTAAAAGTTGAATTATTAGTTTAAACTCACTTTAATTTAATATATTTTTTCAATATATTATTATCATGTATTTAAATTTTCATTAAACTTAATTGCCAAAGTTGATTTATTTGTTTTCAACACCAATATACATTAAATTGAAAAGTGACAAAGATTGAAAGTGTGCATTTAAAATTTTATTCGAAAAGAACAATAATTAAATTCTTGCAAATTAATTATTTGCTTTACTAAGCACTTTCAATTTTTGTAAATACTTCTTTGTTTGACGTATCGTCTTCTTTGGACGTCACTTCCCTTTTGCAATCCTCACAAATGCAATTTTCGTGCATTAGGTTGGTGGCGGAGCCCTGGCGCTTCGGTGGTGATGTCCTGGGTATTGTGGTGGTGGTTTTTCAATTTTTTTTTTTTTTTTTAATTCACTCGCGCACGATTTTATGTGGATTCTACCGATTTTTGGTACCGAAATAAATGTCTATGATTAAGCGCGACGCGTATATACATTTTTTTTTCACTATACATATATATATGTATATACACGTTAAAATGCGAATTTTGAGCAAATTTTTATTTAAAACAATAAAATGTCTTTAATTAAATTTGTCCCTGCTCGGGCGCCATGAAAATTAGTAAGCTTTATAACAAATTAAGTCTTCTTAAAAACTTTTAATTAAACTTTATTAAAAACTCGACAAATTCAAATTTAAACAAAGAAGCGTTTTAAGAAAAAAGACGTGCGTTGCGTGCGGGTACTCGGTCAGAATCATTTTTTTTATTACATTATGTTCTTCTCTTTCTTCCTTTTTTTTTTCTTTTTCTCTTAAATATGGCCCTAAGGGCGCGAAATTCAAATTTTATACCAATTCATTTACAATTCACAATAGTGTTAATTCAATTTAGATTATTAATTTTTTATTTTTTTAAGTGTTATACATTTTGTCAAAACAATCGTCTTCTGAACTAAGGAGGATTGGACAATCCGCGTCTTCGAATCTTTTTTTTTATTATCATTCGGGTTGAAAAAGAATGGAAGTTATTGAGAGAGTGTTATCACATAGTGAGTCGTTAGTATTCCGTGATTTCGTCACGATTCAAAGCCGATTTGGTAATCGAATCATTTAGATCTTCATTTGTGACCAAGGGTCAGTGTTGGACCTTATCTATAAGATTGTAACGTAAATATAATATTGAAGAAAAGAAAACAGAAGAAGACAGAAGCCCACATGAGATGAAACCACCCCATATACTACCAACCTGTAATATACACACTCCCCTCTACGATTGCCAGCAGGCGCACGAATCTGTTTCATAGACACCCTATGGATATCCAAGACTCAACCCTTATACCTACCAACAACGCAAACCAGTGAGGAAGCAGGAAGAGACAAGTACCCCCACATATCCTTGACTCCTATACCAAGGATCTGCAACTTCTTCATCCTTCACCCGTGTATCGGTGTATTCAGCATCCCTAAATAAGACATACTCACACTTCGCTAACACGGCTACCTGCTCTCCCTACTCCTCTCCCCTTCTTCCTCTAATCTTCCTATCCATCCCCATCACAGAAGCGAGAAACATCTATCAGCCTACCATGGGTACTGACTACAAAGCCCCGCAGAACAGCCCAGAGGGTACCTGACACCATGTTCACGCCTATCCGCTGCAAGCATAGATGTTCTTCTTGCAGCTTGTATGATCTGTAGCCTACACCTAATAACCAAGGACGATACTTATATCCCTCGCGAACGTACCTAGACCAGTAATGCAATTTCTTAAGATCTCAAACAAGCTCCCAGAGATTCCACTCCAGTTCGCACCTTTGCGTCTAGATACTGTTCCCTGATTCTGTGTCTATTGGGATGGAAGCAACCATATGCCGGCAACGCCCCCTTCCTCACCACTTACTCGTTAAGAATAGATGGAGAGGACGGCATGCGACAACGTAAGGTCGTGGTCGAGATCGACCGTCGCGGTGGCCGGCAGCACCCAAGCCACAACCAGCTCAGCCAGGCCATGGGTACTTGCTCCGGGATCTACACAACCGGTGTTACCTCTTATTATCCTGCCGACCGTTGAACTCAGATGTTTAAGTTCGAATAATGATTTTTAAAAGCTTATTGGCCCTCATAACTCTCGAAGTATAGATGTGGTAAGAAATGATATATTGATAGAAGATTCATAAATGCACCTCTTATAATGCTACGAGTGAACCCAGACTGTAAGAAAGAAACCCTAATCTAGTCGTTATGCTAACCCTAGAGAATGCAACCCGTAAGTATCAACGAGCAAACAGACCATAGGTCTTCATGGCTGCTGTGGCACGAAACTAATATCTACCTATCCAGCTGCCACGATGATATGCTGGATAGGGATAGAGAGGTGACTAACCTAATGGGGAGGGAGGATCCTAGGGGTCATCTGATTTAGTGACAACTAAGTGTTGATCAATATAGAAAATAAAGCGAGTTAAATTCCTATTAAATGCTTTTCGTATCGCGGATAGTTAATAATATCGAGATAGAACAAAAAAAAAATTTTTAATACGAAAATTTCTTTACCGCGGCGTTAAATTGTTATCGACGAATGTATGAATGAATAAAGTTCAAGAAGCTATCAAAATTCTCAACAATAGCTCAAATGGATGTTTTCTCGATTTTCGCGAAAACATAAAACAAAGGAAAACAAGAAGTCTTGACTCAAATTCTCAACATCTTCCCACAGATGGGAAACACACAATGGATAAAAAGGTTGTTGTTCAAGATCTTCCACTTGAAACAGGGATGAAGGACAAACAATCTCAAAAACAAATATACCCTATACGTATGAAAACAATTCGTGTTCACACGTATATTCGAATTTATGCAATTAATGTCAATAATAATATATTCATGCAAAAAGTTAATATAATGAAATTTGATGTAAAAAGGTAGTCTACCAATTGGGTAGGTCAAGATATTAAAACTCTTCTTTACGACGCTCCGGAAGTGCACTTCAGAATTGCCTGAAAAGGGTTAGTATAAAGATGTATGATTTCTACGGTCTTGTCGAATATTATTATTATTCACTAGCGAGTTAGCTACTGCTTAATTATACTCGCCACACAAATACTTAATAATTTTGCTTGTGATCTCTCACTAGTGTCTCAGATGAAATGGACACTATCATGGGTACGAGGATAGGAAAGATAACGAATGGTACAAATACACGATACACGATATCAGAAGATAGTAGATATAATACGAGTGAAAAAAAAGAAAAAGAGTGATAATTGTGAAGAAAGTGATTTTACGTTAATAAACGTACGCGGCGTTAAACGCAAACGCGACGGGTCGCTACCGACGCTGAGTGAATGAGTCTATTAGACCGAGTGAGTGATAAAATAAATAGAAGGAACAATTCTATAACGTAAATAGTCTTTCAAAACTCGATGTATAAACGAATCGTTTTTAATAATCGAATTGAGAAAAAGCGAATGTTATCACATAACTGGAGGCGGTGGTATTTCATCTTCAAAATCAACTCTTCGATAATTTGTGGCACAAAAAAAGGTGCCTTGAATACGCTAGCTGCTACTAAAATCGAAAAGAAATTCGCGTCTTTTCTCTAATTACTTCAAAAAAAAAATTGGAATTCACGATTACGAACACGGGGATAGGTTAACTAACACGTATTTGGAAGCACTGATCTTGTTCTTGCATAATTTCATCTAAACTAGATAGATTCTTTATCTTGCACTTTTCCACACCAAGGATATATATATATGTATATACTTATAAACATCTATTTAATAAATATTCAAATACTACAGGCGGAGGAGGAGGAGGCGTGAGGTCCTACCATCCGAATAATTGGCAATAATTTGAATAATTTTATTGAACCACCGTCCGTGGTTGCTGGCGTCAGACGACGGCGTTGAGCGTTTTGTATCTGGTCAACAGATACCAGACGACAGATTTGGTACGGAGCGGAATATGCCTCGCTCATAAAATTTCACACACAAACTTAATATAAAAATGGCAAAATCTTTACCTGGTCAATCCAGTCAATTTATACCCAATAGAATTATAATTTTTACACATAAATTTCCAGCAACTGATGAGTAACTCGTTCTGATGAGGTTTTTACGCTCCGACGACGCTCTGGCAACAAATTTTTTATATAAAAGTGAATATTTGGACCAGCTTCTATGTCGACACATACGCCAGGCGTCCAGTTGATCAGCAACTGATGAAATTGTTGTACTCCTTCAAACTCCTGATGACGACGTCAGCCAAATCGTGACTGGGTGTCCTTCCTCTGGTCACAATCCTCCTTCGTTTGGAAGTTGGCGTCTCAACGACTGATGTTAACTGTTTTGGTCAGCTTCTTATAGGCATCCGGATGGGAGTTCGCAATGAAATCAACCCCTGGTCGGATCCTTTGAGTGGACGAAATTCGTAGGTGGCCCGAGCAAATGGGCCGCCACAAAGATACCGTGTGGTACCTACGAACTGTAATGTGCACAGAACAGCCTGCGCTCCATAGGTATTGCTGAGGATAGACACAAAGTGTGTTCCCAGGCAAAAAGAATGTGGTACCGGATCTGTACCAAAGTGTGTAGGGCACTAGAGTGCAGTGTGGAGTAATATACGTATAACAAAAAAGATGGATATCAATTGCATAATGCACGGATTTTATTTGTTTTCGGTGCACATTGTAAATTCCTTTTTATATTAGAAAAGAAAATCCCACTGATGGCACGTGTCTGGCCAATAGGCGGTATAACTATATCCGATGTAATCCACGTCTGATGGGATGCAACACGTGCGATTATTCGCAAAATTTTATGCGCATCCAATTTAATCCGCAGCCTCGTCCGTCCCAATTAGCGTCTTTTAACTTTTAAGACAACTAATATCTCCTGGAGATGGACCATCCTTTATGAAAGAAAAAAAAATATGGGCGTTTAGCCAATGGGTTGTATATTGCAAATGAAAATGCGTAATTGCATCAAGACGGCGTTACCAAAGGAAATGCTTTTGGTTCTTGATCACAATATATGGTACTTATCTTACCTTTATCCGTAGGTTGAAATGCCTCCAGGATTGGTCAAAAGTGATTAATAAAAAGTATTACTTCCTTTTTCAATGAATATTGAATTTTTCACTTAAAAAAAATGGACGCGACTTGCCGCGATAAAAAAAATTCTGCTGAGGGCGATGTTCCTCGGCTGGTGTCTGGCTTCTAAATGAAATCCACATAGGATTTCTCCTCCTCTATTTTCGTTTTCCAGGTAGCCGTCGCCATTTTGATATTCTTACTTCCTTCCTTCCAATTGGTTTTCCAATGTGGACATTTGTTTGACTGAATATCGAATCTTAAGGGCTCGGTATCACTGAGCCGATTGTTCAGAATTGAACTCTTTCTGTCAAATGATAATTTGTGGTAGTGGAAAAAGGTGGATATTTCCGCTTCATGTGTTGGTCATCTTGACAGGCTTAATTTATATTATCGCAGAATCGATGTTGGCAACAGATTTCCTCTGTTGATGGAATTTCGGCGTTGACATTTTCATGAGTATGATTACTGGTAATAAGAATTTCAGTATTTTGTGATGATACTAATTGTTCACATAGAGTATTTGGAAGGGATATATTCACTAAATCAGCTAAGACAGGGTTCTGGTGACGTATAAAGTTGAGAAATGAATATTGTACCGTATAAACGGTAAGACAATTCTGGTTGCCGTGAAGGTCTGGCATAATTATGTCATGAATCTTTTTAGGCGGAATAGGAGGTAGGGAGTATGGAAACTAAGTGGAGTCGCTAGTATCACAAAAAAATCTGCCCTGACTTGACATCTGTCAAATGCAATTTTTTTGTATGATCTGTTGTCATATGCGAAATCACCGATATTTCCTATTTCTTAAACCGGTATGATCTACGTACCAGTTGTTGCCATTTCGCTTACCTCTTCGTGAGGATAAATACCTGTAACTGAAGAAATGTCCGTGCATAATTCGTATGAGACAGTGACAGTCGCAACAATTGTTTCTGTTCTGAATATTGTACAAAACTTCTCGAAGTTCACGCGTCTGACTCTGAATATTATCGGAATACTCGAGTGGGATGTCACAATCGCTTTTTGCGTGGTGAATCGAACTTATGACAAACATGACAGGTTATAAACTGGAAAAAAAAATTATTCGGCCGCTTCGACTAATTTCTTCCAAATTGTAGTCTGAATCCTGTCTGTCATGTTATTTCAATTCCGGCATTCCCTAAACCATACGCATCTTTAATTACTTCGCTGTAATCCGGTCGGATTGAATGCTACTCTTGCCACACTTAGTGCGAACGGGGTGTTATTTTAGATAGTGCGTATTAGCTCTATCGTTCCATCATGCCTTTCCATCAAAAATGTATTGGAACTAACACATGCTGGAAATTTAGGTAGGGTGGGGAATTTTCAGAATCCAAAATGGAGGTTGGAATCCATTTGTGTGTGTGGATTCCAATTTAAGTGGAACCTTGCCTGGGTGGATCTTAACGCGTTCAGCACGTTGCGAGTAATGTAGAGGTCTCGCATGTAGATGGCACCGCTGGTGTACAATGATTGTGTACTGGCGAGAAAGTTCACCCTACAAGATCCTACAGTGAATGTTTAGATCATTATAGTAACCAGCTACTGTAGTTGCTAGCTTCGAGTGTCGTACTCACTTCGTCGTCAGGACAAATTTACCTTTTTTTTTATTGTGTCGGTAGCGACCAAACGTGAACGCGTTTCAACGCCGCGTCGAATTAAGAATCATTGCTGATCTTTTTACTTCGAACAAATACTCACTTTTAGACAATTACTCACTTTCAATTACTCACATCTCTGTTATATCATTATTGTTTCGTCATTGTGAAGTGTCGCCAAACGTGTTACATATCATGAACGTATTATCCCATGATTTTGCTTTCGCAAATTTATTAAAGATTCATTAAAGATTTAATATACTATTTCGTGAACACTATTGTACGGATGCGTTGGTCCCAAACCCAGTCTTATCGCATAGACACTCATATACACAGCTATTTGTCAACGCCAATTTGTATTCATCCGCTCCATAGCTCAGAGTAGCCAAAAGTAGAAGAGCAAACGTATGTTGATATGGTGCTAATAATAGCTAAATAGTTATATATTTATTTAATAACATTTCACAAGACTTTCAGGAGTGCACTTCCGGAACGACATAAAGTGAATCATCGAGATTTCAACTACCCTCTTCGTAGGAGTCTCACCTTAATGCTTTGCTATATTGAATATATGACACTTTATTTACATAATTACTATATTGACATACTTTTTAAAATCGATTATATGTACGGAGCCGAGTTGGACCCATACATATATGGTACCTTTTTTTATGATATGGAATTACATATAGTTTTGGTTGGGAATATTTGACCTTCACTCGTTTGGTTGTCCTGTTTTGTTTATGTTTCGGTGTATTATTGTCGCGAACGAGATAAATTTAAATAATTTCGCGGAAAAGGATTCATCTTATCCTTGATTCATATCCATCGTCGGAATTTGTACGTTTAAAGTTTAATTATCTATTAAACGCCGCGATAGGAAGATTGATAATTCGGGTGCATAGTGCATTAGTATTTGAATAAAAGTTTACTTACCGGATTTCATTGAATGAGAAATATTAGTATAAATGATAAAATATTTTAACTCATTAACCGCAGTTCACCTTTCACAGTTTTTTTTATTTAATTTAAGATCCGTAGTAGAGTATAGGTAAAGAAGTTTAACCCTAGTTAGATTTGGTTAGCGCCTCATAAGAAAGCGCAAATAGTTAAGTTTCTTTAATCTTTAGAACATGACAAATTATGAAGTAACCTCATATGAATGTAAGATAAGGTCTTTTGAGAACTAAAACTTGTTATTATACATAGATCATTATTTTAGATTAGTTTATAAGGTAGTTACTTAAAGATTTGCTTGGATAATTATAATAAATGAGATTCAAGTTATAACGTTTCAAAAAAAAAAAAAATTTACATAGTTGACTTTATTTCTTTGAAAGTTACTTGAAGAGTTTACAGAATTTTCAGTATGGCAGTTTAAGTTAATCATAGGTAGGGTGGTAACCCTCGCAAACCCTTCGGATGGAGTAAGTCGGTGTGTGTGTATTTTCTCTTGGGGTTGTAGTTTGGTATATCTCCGAAACTTATTTAGTTTTCGACGATAGATACCATGTTATAGGTAGAGTAGAGTTTTAGGCAAGCAGATTTATTGCTTCCTTATTATGTCAGGGGCTGCCCACAATTGTTCTAGAGTCATGGGGACTCATAGGTCCGGGGACAGCCAAGGTCGAGATCAGAAGAGATGATTTCTGTGATTGTTTTGGGCGGATTGTGAGACCAGGGGGATCTGCTTACCACCTTAGATCCTCCCTCCCCACATAGTTAGACAGCTCTTCTACCACCTTTTGCACATCACCGTGGCAGCAAAAGGGGCGGAAGTTAATAATATGCCACAGCAGTCACGAACTTCTATGACTTGCTTGCATTGAAATTCCTACGTATCGCGTTTACTGAGTTAGTATAATAATTTCAACCTTGAAAACTTTACTTTCGATTTACGATTTCACTCTTTGTTAGGAGGAGGTGTGATCTTGAGTCAACTTCTACTTTTTAATCAATTCTTACACGTCTTTGCTTCAACGGTTATGAAGGCCAATAAGCATATCAAAATTTATTATTCGAACTTGCACATCATAAGTTCAACGGTCGGCAGTGAAAAATAAGAGGTAACACCCGTCTGGCTGAGCTGGTTGAGGCTAGGGTTCTGCCGGCCACCGCGCAGAACCCTACGTTGTCGCATGCCGTTCCCATCGACTACTCTCAACGGGTAGCCGGTGAGAAAGGGGGCGTTGCCGGCGAGGGGTTGCTTCCATCCCATTCACGCGAATTCAGATAACGTTAACTAAGCACAAGGGTGCAGACTGGAGTAGAGTCTCCGGAAAATCGAAGCCATGGATATTGAATTAGCATCACAAGTTTAGGTACGTCTGTGGGGATATAAGTAAGGTCCTTGGTTTTTAGGTGTAGGCTACTGTGTGAACCAGCTGCGAGCAGAACACCTAGCACTCGTGGCGGATAGGCGTGAACATGCTATCAGGTACCCTCTAGGCTGTTCTACGGGACTTTGTAGTCAGTACCTATGGTAGGCTGGTGGATGGTTCTCGCTTCTGTGATGGGGATGGATATGAAATTAAAAGAAAGGGAAGAGGAGTGGGAAGAGCAAGATGCCATGTTAGCGAAGTGTAAGTATATCGATTTAGAGATACTAGATACGCCGATACATGGGAGGTTGATGACGGAGATGCTGTTCCTTGGTATAGGAGTCAAAGAGGTTTTGGGGGTTCTTGTCTCTTCTGGCTTCCTCTTCGGTTTGTGTTGTCGATGGGTATTGGTTTGGAACTTGGGTAGCCATAGGATATTTAGGTGAAGAGGTCCAGTGTCCATTGGCAATCATAAATTTCTTTCATAATTAATTTCATTTAATTTTTACGTTACAACTAACAGGATAATTCCCTAAATACTTATATACTAATATAAGATATGTAAGTCAATATTTTAAATCTTTATATTCGACCGATAATTCAAACGTTATCAAAATAGTTACAAAAGAAATTTAGCGATTAGGCGGTCGATATACAAGTATCAATCTTGCTAAGATCGTACCTCGATACCAAAAGGGTAATATGTTTAAGTAACTTTTAGTAATACAAAAGGTCGATAATTTTCAAATTCAAAGAAAATATTATTAATATTATTTATACACGCGTACAAGAAGTAGATCACAACAATCAAAATCAAAACTTAAATAATTTCAAAACGAGGAAACGATCGTCCACCGAATTCAAAAATAAATTTCCAATGGAATACACGATCGCGGCTATCATTAAGTTATTACAATACGGGCAGCCTAGGTAAGTAGCGTATTAACAAACGATAGGCGTGAAGAGCGGAGTAATAAACCGTCACTTCCGCTTGACCTAGTCCTCAACGGACTACAAACACAACAAAGGTTATAGATAAGTGTCTATTATTATTATCCTAACAATGAGGATCTTGACAATGAAGTTCTCAAAGAGAATGGTTCAAGAATAATAGATACTTTGTCAAAACAAAGGCAGTAAATTAACACCACGGACCAATAAGATACAGACCGCCAACTCACTGTATGGTTTCTCTTTTCGCATACAAGCTAAAAATCAGCTGGTATGCCATTTATTTTGAGAGTATACGCTCTCCCTTGCTTTTAAAACCCATTTATCAAACACACCTACAAAATAAATGGCATACGCAGGTATAGTTGCCATTACAAAATGCACAGAGAGAGATGTACACGTATTCACAGACAGGAAAAAATATTTCGAGGGTGTTTCAGGCAAGAGGAGTATGAGTTGGCGGTCTGTATATTGGTCCGTTATTAACACCTTATAACGTGAAGTCAAACATCCAAAGCCGACGAAGGGCTGATGGCAAAAAAAAACAACTCAGGTAAGAATACCTGCAAAGAGTATACGGTAACCGATAAGGTTAAACATTAATGGCCTCATAAAAAGAGGACTGTTGGTACCAGAATGGTAAACTAAATAAATATTTCCATGTCAAGATGGCAAATAGTACAACAATAGAGCAAATAACGATTTGTAAAGATGACACCACAAGGGAAGTGTACCCAATGTAAGCAATTCAAAATCAATTAAGGAAGAATAAACAATTATATCTGAACTTGAAACATCAAAGTTTCTTAAGATACCAGGAATGGTAGTAATTATCAACAACGTTTAGCAAGAGACTATAACAGGATCGAAAAAAGATTCAGTCCAATATCAGGGAGGGTAGCTAAAAAATAAAGATTGGAAATAAATGCATATACAGTTCGTATATGTTATCAAATGCAATATAATTAAATAAAAATATAGTAATATTATCAAATCCTAGACGATGTAGTGCACTGCTCCAATCTATTATTCGATTGATTGCTTGTAAGTAATTTATCTTAAATTTGTAAAAGTTGCAATTTGATAAGTTCTACGAGGTAGCAGGATGTAAATTACCTGCTATGTATCTAGGTAGGGAGTTAATATCCCTAGCAGTACTCTCAACTATTGGCGTTATGAATCTTAACGATTCAATGTTTGGTGTCCAGTTAAATATGTGGACAAACCAAAGAAATGTAAACACTAATTCACACAACATAACTACATTCAAGGATGAAGACGTTTAATCGATAGTATTCAAGACTATCTGTTAAGTTTTATTTCACAAATTCGTGTGAATAATTCAGTAAAAGACCAGACTAAATTCTTTATGTGAAGGAAATATTATTCGTGGCGTATCGTTAAATATTCGTTATAGATCAGACCGGATCTAAGAATTTCAAAGCGATTTCAAAAAAAAAAGTTATTAAAGATGGTATGAAGTTTTGAATTTCACTAAAATGTACGTATAGAATCAAAGAAAACTAATGCTTCCTACTAATTTAATCTCAAATGGTTGAATCTATATGCTCAATAAACACTAAATATATATATATAAATAATATAAGAAATCATGTGATACTTAAGTGGTTTTTGGTTCTGAGGATTCCGCAACTCCATATATCCTTCATGATGTAAATAGCTTTATATGTGTCCACTTGGACAACTGCAAAACTTGATGACTTGATGAGGAACACTAACGAGACTCCAGTTGTAGGGATTATTACGATATGCTGATCGGAAACGAAATAGTATCCAGATCCAGTGCAAATCTGCAACAGAGCGGGGGTGCGCTTGGTGTGTACACCACGCGTGGTGTCTATAGTACAGTTGAATATAGAATATACCCAATGGAACGCTTGTCAAATCAGATGGATATTCCTCGAAATGATCTAAGAGATCTCCTGCTCGCAGTAAATATAGTAAAACGATGTGTATGTGCCCGTAGGTGGGCTTTTCTTGGCAGGTGGTGCTTCAGAAGGCATACGACAACGTCCGTGGATTAAAATGAGTGAGCTACAACCGTGGCGTTAGGACGGTGCAGTGGATGAATCTAAAATCCCACGTCGACGAGAAGTCAGTAGATGGAAGGGTGAGGTGTGCTAATCAGCAACAACACGCCGCTTCCTCGCTGTGTCTGGTCTCCAGGAGACGATGAAAAACGATGTTGTGCGGGACTGCGTCAGCCGCACGTGGCTTAAACAGAATATTCCTTGTAGGTAGTATGGACAATAGGTCCGTCACCAAAATTAAAGCACAACACTTGTTCACTTATGTTATATTTGGGTGTTTATTAATCCCAGGATTCCTTGTAGGATATCGCCGCAGAATACTCAACAATTCAGGGTTGATTGATATAGTAAAGATGTAATAGGAGATCGCAAAAGTATAAAGATGTATGTGCACGTGGTGCGTCGGTGGCAGCAAGGGATGGCCAATGCAAACCCATGTGCTCGGGCGCTTTTCTTTAAAATTACGTAAAATCCTAATAAAACCTAGGATTGGGCGTCCTTAAATTATTTAAGCAGACACGCGCCGCGTCGTGGTAGCCACCATGTGGTGCCACGGACGCTTGTGAGAAAAAAAATTTGTTCGAGAAAATTCCTTTTGGACGCACAAAGTAACTTCTAGAATTTCACCTGAAATTCAGAGTAACGCTAGTAAAATCATTGGAAACTATTCAGGTTATGGATGTTGAATGTATTCAACAATCATAACACGGATTATTTATAATTTACATACCTTTTTAAACAGAATATCCTCATAAAATTAAAGTCTTTTCTAGTTTTCTGTTACACAGTGGAACAGTTATCCTGAACAAAAACCGAAAAGGAATTGAACCTTAATGACCACAACATTTAACAAAAAATCAAAAACAATAAATTAAAATAAAAAACAAGTTAGTTGTTCAATTTAAAACTTTTTAATTTTTTATTTTGTATCCAAAATTGAATGCATTTCGAGTCCAATGTGACTCATTTTCAGCAATACACTAATTGGTATACAAAAATTGCAACAAAATTAGAATAAATATATGAACATAAAAAATTATAAACAAGGAAAATCTTACAAAAGAAAGGAAAAAGTAAATGAAAAGAGTAAAAGAAAAAACATAAAAACATTATAATTTAAATGAAGAGTTGGAGTGAGAGGGTTATATTAAATTGAAGAGTGGTGATATAATATTCCTGTCATCGTTGTTCATCAAGTTTTCGTTGATATGTATGTATGTATATGCTTTCATACGCATCAAGTCGTGTGGTTTGTGACATGTTTAAGCAGCTTAACGTTGTCTGCTTTGTGATCGAAGTGGTTGGTGGTGAGGGCGTGGGTGGCGACGGAGGACTTTTCTTGTCGTTTGTATTTAATATGGCTAGAGTGTTTTTTGAATCGTACCTTTGTAACGATGAAATAAAGAATTTTAATTTTTAAAAACCTAAAGCCATCAAGCCATCACTAGCTATGTAAACGCCAAACAGCTAAAGCTTTTTAAACTGATTGATAGATTGTCAAAACAAAGCTTTTGGTGCGCATTACTACCTGTTATCCAACGTATAGAATGGGGACCGTGTGACATAAAAACTTGACCACACGGTATACGCCATCTATATCGTTAAACTTAGTCATTATCAGAACAACGATCAAACGAAATAATGCTCGAAGCGCCAACGTAATAACTACCAGCCTCAAAAACCAATTTCGACATCATAATCTGCCACTTAATACTTGATCAAAACTTTACAGAAAATTTGTAATGGTGCATATCGATGTCCGATGCACCGGTTCCTAAATCAACACAACTAAATAAATACTATAACTGAAATCTATATAAACGGAAGAGCCATAATTCTAAAATCTCAACAAACTCAATATCCTCCACTCAATCCTTGGGCAGAATTTCAATCACTTCTTTACCCCACTCCTTCGATCAGACGAACATACTAGACGGCCGCAAGCCCTATCAAATAGGTATCGTCGATCAAAATGAAATGGGGGTGTCGCCGATCGACCGCCGCGCTTGGTTCGGAGCATTCACCCCGCTCCGCTCATAGCGCAAGGGTCGTAGGTCTTTGCAACGGGATCGCGACGTGTTACAATTATTATCCTGCGAACCTGTACTCCGGGTGTTAGGAGTCGCATAATTTTAAGTTTCTCTAGGGCCCCGCAAAATTAACCTCTTGTAGTATCCCACTACATACACCCCATTATATCGATTACTTCTCAATCTCAATCACACGCAAGATCATTCCCAGCACTTTCTTGCATACCATTCCCAAGACCATAAATTATTAAATTCATTAGAATTCAACTTTGTTAACATACGCTTACGCTCGCCGTCGCGTCGGCTAAACAAAGTATTCTTTTTATCAAACCAGCGCCAGCGTCAAATTTCATGCCGGCTTAACAAAAGTATTTTCAATGGAGATTCCCTTCGAAAGTGTGACGAAAGAGGCGATGACAAATCCCAATGCATGCAAACAGAACATTCTGCTTGCATCGCATTGGCAGTGGATGACACAACTTATGAATACTATTCATAAGTGGGTTATTGCTGACCTATAGGGAAATGATAGCACTGGTGCCGAGGCACTATTAATATGTCATCACTGACTGGCTATGGGAATTGTGCAACATAAAATAAGCAACTACATAGGAGTATTGAAAATGCGTGTGATCGATAATAATGATTGGGAAAGAATCGATATCCATAAAAGTATAAAAGGAGTGGTTGGAAAGGGTATAGGCAGAGATTAACTTTAGAGTTCTTAGTAAACAGTCGCAGCTATAAGCATTGAGACAGCGGGCCGTTCTAAGAATCTTTAAAACTAAACTATAAAATTTAAGCAAAACTTAAATAAAACATATATATCCACTTGTGGAAAAATAGAAAAAGAAGTTGTTTTTAATCTCTCCGGTTCCAACGCTCTTCCCTCGAAAGAGAAAGCACGGTGTTGTAATCGACACAACAAATTGGTGGCAGCGGTGGGATATCCAAGAATAATCCTCTACCTAAAAATATTTTTTTTTTCTTCTGCAAAAAACCAAATACGAGAGATATTTCTTCTCGATGCGTTTCTGGGGCTATACACCAGAAAAAGTAAAAATATATAAAAATAGTGTTAGAAGACCTGTAACCGTAAGACCTTGCTAGCTTTAGAGCGAAAGCATTTGGCAAACGACAGGCAGTGAATTAAGACCCAGGGTAACATTCATCTGTAGGGCGTGAAGCTTACTGGGCAATTACATCAAGAGCAACAGCAGTAACAACAATTACTTCAAGAATAACAGCAGCAACAACCTCAGAGCAACAGCAGTAACAACAATTACTTCAAGAATAACAGCAGCAACAACCTCAGAGCAACAGCAGTAACAACAATTACATCAAGAATAACAGCAGCAACAACCTCAGAGCAACAGCAGCAACAACAACAACAATCAATAAGGGCAGCAGAAATTATTTTATTAATCGTAAGTTCAAATTTTTATTTTTATTTTACAAAAACAAAAAAAAAAACACACAAACACACACAGTGAAAAAAAAAAATAAAAAAAAAAACTCATATAATTCATTTAAAAGTAAACTTTGTAAATTCTTCTAGATTTCGTTCGTTTGCACTAGGAGTCGGTCTAGGGAATTTTTAAAATTAGCAAAAGAGCTACCCTATTTTCAAAAAGAAATTTTAGAAAAAGAGATGGAATATAAAATAAATTTAGTTGATGTTTATAACATCGTTCCTGCCTTCAGTGGTAATCCGTCTGAATTAAGCAAGTTTGTCGCGTGTGGTAAAATTCTTTTCGATTCAATAAAAACCGAACCAGAAAAGAAAATCTTCCTGAATATAGTCAAAACGAGACTTCAGGGTCCAGCTTACGACATTATCCAATTTAAAACCATTAATAAATGGGAGGAATTAGTGACTGAATTAGAAAGTCACTACAAGGAAGAAAAATCGCGTTCCGTAGCACAAACTGAACTTATAAACGCTAAACAAAAAATCGGTGAAAGCGTAAAAGAGTTCGGTGAGCGCATAGCGAGCCTGTTGACTTCACTAAATTCCGCCACATTCGCAAGTACGAGTGAAGCTGTGGTTAGAACATACTTAGTTAGTGAAAACGACAAAACAGCGATACAAGCTTTCGAGGATGGTTTAAGAAACCAAACCCTCAAACTAATGGTTCAAGCACACGGAGAAAAAGAACTAAAAAAGGCTATAAATTACGCAAGCGAACATTCTGCACGAATTGAACGCACGCCTAATTTCCTACCACAAAATTTAAGAAATAACAATAACTATTCCTACAAACCAAGACCCGTCTGTCAAACATGTGGCAAAATTGGTCATATGAAGGAAACATGTTATCAAAATAATACGTTTCCAAATTTCAATATGCCAATAAAAAAAGAAACGCACCATTTAACCTGTGGGTATTGCCGGAAACCCAATCATTCCTTTAATGAGTGCAGAGTACGTCAAGCTCATGCGAACCAGACTTTCAGCCAAACCCAACAAAATAATACACGTCCCCAATATAACAATAATCCTGGTAGAAATCCCTTTAAAGAAAACCCCACCTTTCCAAATAATAGGCATGACATCAGACATGCCTCTTTGAATCAAACCAACGACGAAGGTACGTCGGAAAACTTTCAAGTTCGGGAAGACATGCTCGGAGTTCCTTCCCGAACGTCGACAACAGCCGAGATTCATGCACGCCGGAATTAAAAATCTTTGTTGAATTCTTTCCCGAATTTCTGGAACCAGTGATACGAGTACCATTGAAACCTGCAGTAAAGAAATATTCCACTCTGTTACTCGATACAGGTGCAGACGTGAGTTTGCTCAAAAGGCCTCACAATGATTCAACAAGCAAAACTAAAAACGAACAATGCACTATTACCACAATAGCAGGAGACTCGATAATTTCACTCGGAGAAATGAAGTGTACATTTGAATTCGAACCCGAAAACCAAACTGACCCCATACCCATAAATCACCCATTTCACGTATTAACAGAAAATATCAATTTAAAATATGATGGCATTATAGGAAACGACTTTCTATCAAAATATAAATGTAAATTAAATTATAATGGAAGATATTTGGAAATTGTTCTAAACGAATCAGAGAGAAAAGACTCAGCAATTAATAAGACTGAGCATATAAATAAATTAAAAGGTACAGCAAAAAGTAAGACTAGGATTAATAATTATAAAAAATTAACAAATTATATAACTCTGAAACCCCGTTGCGAACAAATAATTAGAATTCCATTTGAACATGATATAGATGCAATTATATACAAAAAAGAAATTATTCCAGATGTTTACCTTGCCGAAACTGTTGTAAGACCAGAACAAGATATGGTCAAAATTTTGGTTTTAAATACATCGGAAAATGAAAAAAAAATTGATATTAACCAAATTGATTACGAGTGGGACGACATTTCAAATTTCAATACTGTAGATCTTAATTCTGGAAAAGACCCCGTAAAGAATAGACTAAAGAAGGTTACTTCTTCCATAAAACTTGATCACTGTAATCATGAAGAAAAAAGCTCAATATTAAAATTATGTAGAAAATACAATGATCTCTTTCATTTCGAAGGAGACCACCTTTCGTACACAGATATGATGAATCATGAAATAAAAACAGATACAAGTAAACCTCCTCTGTTTGTTAGACCATATAGACTTCCAGACAGTCAGAAACAAGAAATTCAAAAACAAGTAAGTGAAATGTTGAAAGATGATATTATCAGACCAAGTTCCAGCCCATGGAACTCGCCACTTTTAATTGTACCTAAGAAACCTGATAGCCAAGGTGTCAAACGTTGGAGAGTTGTGGTGGATTTTCGAAAATTAAATGAAATTACAGTCGGAGATGCATATCCTATACCAAATATCTCCGATATTTTGGACCAACTAGGCAGAGCAAAATATTTTAGCACCCTTGATCTCGCAAAAGGCTTTCATCAAATTCTGGTTAGTGAAGAGGACAAACCAAAAACTACACCCTATGGACATTACGAATACAATCGTATGCCATTTGGTTTGAAAAATGCACCCGCTACTTTCCAGAGAACGATGAATAATGTACTTATGGGATTACAAGGAATACATTGTTTTGTTTACGTTGATGATATAGTTGTACATGGATACGATCTAAACGATCATAGTGCAAGACTAGAAAAAATTTTCGACCGACTACGTCAGCATAACCTTAAATTACAACCTGACAAATGTAATTTTGTTAAAAAGGAATTAATTTATTTAGGACACATCATTTCTAAAGATGGTCTTAAACCAGATCCCGAAAAAATTCAAGTGGTCAAAACATATCCTACACCAAAAAATCAAAAGGGAATCAAATCATTCCTCGGTTTTGTAGGCTTTTATAGGCGTTTTATTAATAACTTTTCTAGTATAGCTAAACCGTTGACAAAACTACTTAAGAAAAACATCACGTTCAAATGGGACGCTTTTTGCGACGAAGCATTTCAAATCTTAAAAGAAAAAATGATTAACCCCCCAATTCTTATATACCCTAATTTTAAAGAAATTTTTATAGTCACAACAGACGCCAGTGATGTAGGACTAGGCGCTGTACTTTCACAGGGTGAGATTGGGAAAGACAAGCCAATTTGTTTCGCAAGTCGAACACTAAATGATGCCGAAAGCAGGTATACTACCACTGAGAAAGAATTATTAGCTATTGTTTTCGCAGTGAAACAATTCCGACCATACCTTTACGGTAAAAATTTCTTTATATGTACAGACCATAAACCTCTGGAATGGCTAATGAAACTTAAAGACCCAATGTCTAGGCTAGCTAGATGGAGAATTTTACTCTCTGAATATGAATATACAATAAAATACAAACCAGGGAAAATCAATTCAAACGCTGACGCACTAAGTCGTATACCTAGTAAACAAAAAGATAACGTCATGGTATTAACACGGAACCAAAAAAGAGCACTAGAAGAAGAAAAAACTATCGAATCAATGCAACCAACCCACTCGTCGCAAGACGAAATACAAAAAATTACCAGTTTTTCTTTAATAGAAAAAGAAGGTGAAATCTATCAAGAAAAAAAATCCCTTTCAAGGTAATAATATTGCCTTTAGTAGACTCGCCCGGCGAACAAAAACTCCAGCATTTAATACCAACCTTCGTAAAGCCAGACATAGGTAAAAATCTTGAAACCAAAATTTGTCACGTTATTACTTTACCAATACCCTTTAGGAGTTCCCAAGATGAATCAGTAACAGAAAAATGCCTGATACACATAAAGAATATGATAGAAAACAAAAGGTTAAAATTAATGGGTTTTTCGTTACCAAATTTGGATAGCAATACCAGAATAAACCTCAAAAAGCTAATAGAAAAAGTTTTTGAGAAAGCAGATTTAGAAATCTTTTTATTTACCAATAAAAGAATTATCCTGAGTGATCCAGAAACCATACAGAATGCAATTTTGGAATATCATGATTCACCCTTCGGAGGTCATCAGGGTATATCACGAACTCTAAAGAGAATCAGATATAAATACCACTGGCCTACCATTAAACAGGATATTACTAACTATATTCGCAAATGTGCATCATGTCAACTTAATAAAAGTAGGAAAAATCCTCCCTTACCTATGAAGATAACAACGACTAGCTCAAGACCATTCGAAAGAATTGCTTTAGATATAGTCGGCCCCCTGCCCATAAGCCATAATGATCAAAAATACTTATTAACCTTCCAAGACGATCTTACAAAATTCTCAGAGGCATATGCTCTTCCCAATGCAGAAGCTTCAACAGTAGCGAGAGTTTTCGCTGAGAAAATCGTTTGTCAACACGGCATTCCGTCTTCGCTGTTAACTGATCAAGGTGCAAACTTCCTTAGTACGATGTTCAAAGAAATGTGCACGCTACTAAAAATAAAAAAATTAAACACGGCACCATATCACCCTCAAACTAACGGAGCTCTAGAAAGAAGCCATAAAACTTTAATTGAATACTTAAGACATTATGTTAATCAAGATCCGCTTACATGGGACACATGGACCCCTTATGCGATTTTCGTATATAATACTACTCCCCACTCGAGTACAGGGTTTACACCCTATGAACTTCTTTATGGTTTTCCACCTAATATTCCAAGCACACTGACTCAAGCACCTAAAATTTCTTATAATTACGATAACTATGCAAATGAGTTGAGAGCGCGCTTGCAACACGGGTACCAGGCTGCAAGAGAAACCATTAATCAAAAAAAAGAAGCATCAAAAAAATATTTCGACAAAAAATCAAATGTTAAAAGCTTTAACGTTGGCGACAAAGTTCTTTTAAAAAATAATGCCAGACAAAACAAGTTAACCTCTTTATGGGTAGGTCCCTATGAAGTTGTTAAAATACTTTCCACAGAAAACACGATAATTAAAATGGGAAGAAAAACCAAAGTAATACATAATAACAATTTAAAACTGTTTGACGATTAAATAGTGCTACAGGCCGACATCAATCCTTCAGTCAAAATTTTTTTTTAATTTTACACAAGTAGGTACTCACTCACACAAACACTAGCACAACACCCTTTTTCCTTTTCACGAAGAGATTTTTTAAAAAAAGCAGAATTCACTTCACTCTATTGAAACAGAACATGAAAATCACATCCTTACTCATTGGACTTTTGTGCACGGCTTACGGCTACATATCAATAACGCCACTTAATGAAAAGGCTGGGATATACTTCGAAGAAATAGCAACAACCGAACTTTACAGCCAAGAATGGAAACTAATAGTATACTACGATTTAACTCAACTTATGATAGCCTTAAAACACGCTTCCAAATACGTAGTAGAAATCAATACTCTGTGCAAACTACTACAAGGAAATCATAACTTTGGCATAATTTGTGACGGAGCAATCTCGGAAATGAACCACTTAATGACCGATCTCCAGAACAAATACAGTATCCTAGGAGTAAGCAAGCGGAACAAAAGAGCATTAGTCAATGTAATAGGAACGATAAGTAAAACCTTGTTTGGTACTTTAGACGAAGAAGATGCCAAATACTACAATAGGCAGATAGAAAAATTAAAAACTAATGAAAACCACTTACTCACCCTTATAAGAAACCAAACCTTCATCTTAGAAACTACAAAAAATATTTTCACAAAAACTCAAGAATCTATTGAAAACCAAATGGTCGCAATAAATTCAAAAATCGAAAATGTAAAAGAATTTATGATAAATATCACAAATCTGACTAAGAACCAAAATACATTTTTAGAAATAGAGTCTTTAACTTCATTAGTTACACTTATAATTGTCAGATACCAAAACACTATCGACGAAATCCTTGATTTAGTCTCAGATGTAAAACATGGCAAACCTCACCCAGCCATTGTTTCCCCTGAACAACTAAAAACTGCTTTCACTTATATAAAACAAAAACTTCCTAATGGTTTAAGGCTACCTCTTTTAGAAAACGAAGAAAACATTCTCTCAATCTATCAAATCTGTAATACTAAAGTTGCAATTAATGAACAAAAAATAATTTATGAACTCAAAATTCCACTTCCATTGATAGACAATTTCCAATTATACAAAATTATTCCTTTTCCCATACGATACAAAAATAACTTCATATTTATTCAACCCAAAGACGAATATATAGTAATAGATTACAAAAGGGAACTTTATTCTCTTTTAAATACTCAGGATCTTGTAAATTGTAAAACGCAAAACACAAAATATCTTTGTCCAATAACGCACCCCTTGTATGACACAGATGTGACTAGATCACAATGCGAAGTGCAACTTCTAATCGGTAACGCCATACAAGACAAATCATGCGAAATAAAACAAGCAAACCTAACCACGGTGTGGATACAAATGCACAAATTAAACAGATGGTTGTTTTCAACACTCGAACCTTATGTTGTAAACGAAATCTGCGAAAATAATATAACAACATACACTTTTCAAGAAACCGCGATTATAGAACTATCAGGAAATTGTTATCTAAAAACGAAAGATCTAACTTTACACGCATACAATGAAAAATCGTCAACTATTAATAATTTTTATATTCCAACTCTAAATATTTCAAGTCTCATAAATAATTCCTCAAACAATTTCCTTTATGACACCAAAAAGACAGCTGTTGTAAGACTGTCAAGCCAAAACGACTTAAAAACTCTTTCTCAAAGTATAAGCGAACTAAAATATGAAGAATTAAAGCCACTAGAATCACTAGATGAACACGACATTCATCATTACACTCTTATTTACATTATAGTCATAACAATGTTAACATTAATATCATGTAAGAAATACAGAATTTACAGATTAAATAGAAACTCATGTAAGAACAATGTAGAAACCAAACTTGAAATTGAAACTCCAACCATAATTTTACGAAAATGAAAAAAAAAAGTTTTTAACTATATTTATCCAATAGAAATATAAAAAAAAAAAAAAATATTTTATGTGTATTTGTAAACATTTTTATATTATTATATAAACAAAAAAAAAATCTTTAATTGTAAACAAATTTTTATTTTTAAAATTACTATCCACTAAAATAAAGAAATCTGTAAAAAAAAAAAAAAGAAACAAAATGTAAATACTCCTTTACACCCACTCCATAACAACAGAAAATTAATCTCTTCAAGATAATAATTTTCTTCTTTCAAGGGGGGAGGGATGTAGTATCCCACTACATACACCCCATTATATCGATTACTTCTCAATCTCAATCACACGCAAGATCATTCCCAGCACTTTCTTGCATACCATTCCCAAGACCATAAATTATTAAATTCATTAGAATTCAACTTTGTTAACATACGCTTACGCTCGCCGTCGCGTCGGCTAAACAAAGTATTCTTTTTATCAAACCAGCGCCAGCGTCAAATTTCATGCCGGCTTAACAAAAGTATTTTCAATGGAGATTCCCTTCGAAAGTGTGACGAAAGAGGCGATGACAAATCCCAATGCATGCAAACAGAACATTCTGCTTGCATCGCATTGGCAGTGGATGACACAACTTATGAATACTATTCATAAGTGGGTTATTGCTGACCTATAGGGAAATGATAGCACTGGTGCCGAGGCACTATTAATATGTCATCACTGACTGGCTATGGGAATTGTGCAACATAAAATAAGCAACTACATAGGAGTATTGAAAATGCGTGTGATCGATAATAATGATTGGGAAAGAATCGATATCCATAAAAGTATAAAAGGAGTGGTTGGAAAGGGTATAGGCAGAGATTAACTTTAGAGTTCTTAGTAAACAGTCGCAGCTATAAGCATTGAGACAGCGGGCCGTTCTAAGAATCTTTAAAACTAAACTATAAAATTTAAGCAAAACTTAAATAAAACATATATATCCACTTGTGGAAAAATAGAAAAAGAAGTTGTTTTTAATCTCTCCGGTTCCAACGCTCTTCCCTCGAAAGAGAAAGCACGGTGTTGTAATCGACACAACACTCTAACTCTCTTTACAATTGAACAGAATCATCCATAGCTGATTCATTAAACGCCTATGCACCTCAAAGCATCACATAAAAATCAACCTTGTAATCATGAGCTACCATTTTCACATCCACTGGAAAGCTGTCCGCACGTAAGTATTCATTTATAAACGGAGTACCGATGGTCATACCCGTAGTGACAAATTTAAATAGTTCCTCAACTCTCAGAGTGCCACGACGTTGCTACTGAAAGGAAGGGAGGTGTCTAACAACCGTTAATGAAACGGTTGGGTGGGGTTTCTAAGCTGTTGATGAAGCCCCATGGTCTCTTAACCCACCCAGTTCAGCTGCAGAAATCAACTCTCCCGCTAGCTGACCGTTGTCTTTCGTAGACCAAAATAAAAATGCTTGAAAGACCCCTTGACATGATGGTAGGTAAAAACCTACCGGAACCTCAATACTCTAAAAAAATACATAATCTGAAATTTGTTGCAATATCTGTCAATGATTGACACACCTTGTTCGTTCGGGAGGGTGTGCACCACCCCCACGCCTTCAACTTAATCCATAATGAGACTCATCCTGAACCTCATAAACCTGAAATCTCAATCCTCAAAAAAAATAACTGAAAGATCGGAATAGTATTTTCAAAACATTATAAACGGTAAGTTTTTATTTCTATCTGAAATTTCTTAAATTCTACCTTATTCTAAGTCTATATATTTGAAATGATAATTACTCTTAAAGAAGACTAAATAGGTCTGAACTTTAATTTATCTTAAAGAAAAATGAACCTGTCATTTACATTTCGTATTTCAATTCATGATTATTTTAATAATTACAATTTAGTAAAAGAAAGTATTTTAGGAATTGAAAGCTTTTTAATAATAGAAATCCTTTATTCTTCGACTTCTACTAAGAGAAACTAAAGATCTCCTTATATAAATTCAAATTCTAAAAATTTTACGAAGTCTCGTTTGATTTAAAATTTAAAGAAAAACAAAAAAAAACAAATTACGCGGACTGACAAAAAAAACTATACGTCTATAAACGCGACGCGACTACGTTCGATATCAAATTTCAAGAACTTAAGATTTGATCTATATTTAATTGTTCCAAAAATACTCAAGAATGTAGCTCTTAAATCACCAAGTTAATTAACATTCCCCAAAACAAAATTTGCCAACAGTTCGCTGACGGGTTATACAATTTAAGGTGAAGACAGAGGGGAAGGGAGCAGACAATATATATATATGAATGTAATATAAGAAAGTACATGCAAATATAGTTTAATATGTAATAACAATATGAATATTATTTGCAAATATGCTTTGCAATGTGATCAGGAGTGCACTGCTGACGTATTGCTGTGGAAGAAAGTATATTAGACTAAATCTACTAAACATATCATATATCAATCTGTCGACCTATAGTCACCCCTGTATGCTTCAAAGGGTGATTTATTAATTTGGCGTTTTATGATTCAAATGTATTATAAAACTGTTATACACCTGGGCGATATATGTTTCCAACCAGAGTATTGGATAACTTGTTGTTCGCGGACGATAAATATACTACAATTTACAACACGATTCTAAATTCTTACTGGATATGCATTAAAGTGAGCATTGAACAATGATTCAGTATCGATTCTCATAAAAAAAGGAGAATTCCATTTATGACGAAAGTGTTATACTAAAAAAAACGGTACGGTGTTAAAGACTGAAATATATGACAGTGATTTACTAACGCGATAGTAAATGAGTTACATCTCAACGCGGAATAGTTCAAAAGTTATTTAGTTATAATTAACCGTGGAGGACCTCGTTTTAGTTTCACTTGTTATACAATTTTCAAAAATGTTCAATATCCAATAATTATAAATTTATACAGTTAACATATAAGACGTAAGTTCTTGCTTCGCACTGAATGAAAGTAAGAGCAGTATATGCTCCTTGAGCTAGGATAAATAGAGTAAGTACACTACAGAAGGTACCACAATGAACTATCTTCATATATAGCGGAAGAGTGTCCGTATGCTATGGCTCAGCATAAGTAATGTTCCGTGGAGAAACTTCCAAATGTATGGAAAAGTGAAATATAAAAAGAAAAATGAAGGATAAAGATCCATTAAGTGTGGACTTGGGAAATAAAAATAAATTTGATAAAGTGATAATAAGTTATCTCTCACGAGAAAGAAGATCACAATTATGAAGAAAAGGATCTAGGAGTGAGTAAGAATAGTGATCAGACTATCACTGAAAGATGAGGAAAGTGCGAGAACTGTTAAACACAACGAAAAGGACAATGTTACACAAAGACATGCCTCGGTATGAATGGTAAGTATTCGTTTTGTTTTTAAGGTAAATTCAAATGATGATTGATTTATAAAAAGAAATCGAGTGACATAGTAATTTAATGATATAGATAAAAATTTATATAGGTAAGTAAATAATATATATTTTATAGTGCTTAAACAATAATTATATATCTTTTAGTGAAAGTGTTGGCGCTCTGCTGTCCTTCAATGGTGCTTGGGACTTCATTGTCCGTGTGGATATATAGCTTCTTATCCAATGGATGATGGGGTTGAGTATGAAACGCATGGACATTCATGTATGCGCGTACTCTTGTGGGCGTATTGGATGCGCTCCGAAGAAAAATACCAGATTTCTACTATAACTTTTAAATGAGTTACCTTGATCTTGTTGATGGGCGTGGGTTCCCCCGTAGGTGGCGATATCTACGTCAAGGGGTGGGCTTGCGAATTGGCCTCCCTTGAACGAAAGATTATCAAAATACCACTGTATCACTGCACTACACGATTTTCAGGTGGCTCCTGCACTACTATAGCGGAGGATGCACTAGGTGGCGTGGCAATGGTGGGCGTAGGAGCCGTCGGCTCATAAAAATCATTCACGGCGTGGATGAGGCAAACAAAATCCACTACCTCAATTCATCAGCCTTATCGAGACTGGGTAGGTATCCTTGGTGCGATTTGGCACTGCTCCAAATCTATCGCCGTGATAATCCCATGTATGTATATACGGTACCCCACGTGTACTCCAAGTTTAGAGATGGATTTGGGGTTAGGAAAAGTAAATTCCTATCGAAATCGACGAGAAACAAAAGGAATAAAATAGAACGATTAATTTACTTTTCTATTTTGAGGAGGATCGGTTGCACTTACAGAAGTAGGTGCCGATCTAGGTGGGTGCATCGCTGTTGCACAAAAAATGTGCGTGCCTAGCGATTTACTCCAAAAAAAAAAAAATGTATTAGGACCAAATTGAAATCTTACCTCTTTCTTCGTCTGCAAATCTGACGTATCCAATAATTATATTATTATATTAATAATGCCAATTGGCAACGAGTTAAAAACGCGCACTAATAAAAGCATTGTATCTTACAATTTACTGTGACGCGAGCAAAAATACCGCACTCTAAAATTTTTACTTTCTAGAAGAACTTCTTTTCGACGATGTAATTGAAATGGCTGATGTCTTTGAAATGAGACATATCCATAGAGTACCACATAAATCAACCCAGACTATGCAGTTCGTGTGAGGTAGATCTCTACACTGCCCGATAGTTATTTTACTGGAAGGGTATTCAGTGTAGTCTGGTTAATGGGCTACGTTCACACGGCATTAGTTTGTGTCGTTCTGCATTTAGCGAATCCAAAATTTATTCGGGCGGAAGATTTTTGGTAGCAATCAAGTATCTGACGGACGGAATTGTGTCAAAACATGACTTTGGCTTACTGATTCAGACAGTAATGACAAATAAGTGTATGTGACATATCGAATATTAATATACGATTCACTTGTTTCGTATATGGATTCTCGTCTAGTTTTCGGTAGAATAAATTCTGACAGCTGTCAAATCATAAATCTCGTCAGGTAATGGTTGATATAAATTAAATGAAGCGCAGTAGTGGGAATTTTCTTATTATTCATAAGTCATATTTATTTTGATTCTTCCACAATAGCAACTGACGTTCGCTTGTTTTGGCGGACGTGAAGTCACTTGTTGCGTTCAATTAAGGTGTTTTCTTTGAGGGTAGGGTTGGATTTCCCAATCTTACTCGCAACTAGCGCACCTGGTGGTTAGTTTTGAACTACACTAGAGATTACATTTATTTTTTTTTCAAACTTCTGAATCTGTCAGGATTGCTGATAGACAACGGGACAATAGTCGTATAATGTACTATACGCTGTAGTACCACTAAAGTACGCTAAATTAATGCGTCAGATCGGACGGAAGAACGAAATATCGTTCTGACGGACATCGGACTTATGTTCTGTGCCGTGTAGGCGGGTTTATATTTGGAAAAACATTTGTCAATTGGTATGCTTGACACTTCAGAAAATAATGTGGATGGCAAAAATCTGCAGTAAGTGGGTTCTGCGTTTCTCAAATCCTACTTCCTAGTTCTGTGGAAAGGAAATTTCTCCAGAGACCATGCTCTGTGTAGACATGATATGTCTCCAGTTTTGTAGACTCTGTTGGACAATTCAAGTTTCCGCTTACATCTAAGATGGTGGCAGAAAAATATGGCACGTACATATAGTGCGTGAAGTTGGTGGCACTTAGCTTTATTGAAGTGCGATGGGCACTTCGGGAGTGAGTGTTCCTCTGACGTCATAGGCATATCAACGTTTGTGCGCTGAAAGATGGCGTTAGTGTCAAGTGACAATCCATTCTTAGGCCCGTATTTATCGATCGCTCTCAACTTAAGAGCTTCTTAAGTCTATTTATCAAGCACTATTAGTACTGATTTACGAGCCCTCGCAAAAGTTATGAGGCGTCAGGACCACTCCTAAGTTACGAGCGGTATATTCGAAAAATATTCGAAATCATTAGTCTATATGCACGTAGCAGTGTAACCAGTTTTATATGATAAGTAGTCACTGATGGTGCATAGGACCTCTGACACCCTTTTATGACAAGAGCGTCAGTGTACTGACCCTGTCCCATCACTGACACCACACAAAATTGCTCGTTGTGCCAGTGAAGAAACCCCGTCAGTGAACTGACCTGTTTTTTAATATTTTATTTGAAAAATTTCAAGTACCGTATTTTTTGGGAAGTTTTTAAAAAAACTTTTTTTACCAACTTTTTTTTTGATTTTTTAGAACTAGTATTTTCTAGATCACGAATATGCATTTTTGAAGTCGCTAGGTCGCTTAGTTTAGCCGCAAGTCGAGTTTAAAGATGTCAACTTTGATGCCTCTAGCACGTCTAGTATAGCCGCAAATCGTGTTTAAAGATAAAAGTCGATGTTTCATATAATGCGATACATCAATTGAAAGGTGGTATTTCCTAGACCACGAATATGCATTTTTGAAGTCGCTAGGTCGCTTGGTTTAGCCGCAAGTCGAGTTTAAAGATGTCAACTTTGATGCCTTACAACCTTTTAGATTTGTTATAATTTGCAATTTAGTCTAAATATTAATTTGTTGCTGAGTACGAATAGACTACGATTTTTTATAATTTGACATTTAAAAAGAAAGCAGAAGTCACACAAATGCCACAAACATTTTTGATTTATACCGCTCATAACGGACGAATTGATGATCCTTGGCATAATCCTTTCATAATCGATGAAAAAGCTAAATTTGTTTTAAAATTGCCAAAAAAAGAAAAAAAATTGATTGCAATTTCCTTCTTCAGAAATCGTTTGCGTTGAATTTGTGACAGTTTTAATTGGAGAATTAAAAAATTAATGAAGAAAAACTATTGCTTTTTGTATTTTTTTTTTTTAATATTAGTCTATCAGTTATCTAACATTGATTAATTTCTTTATATGAACGCATCAATTCAGGGAAGTGTGTTGACCAATCCATTCAAGTGGTGTATCGATTCTCAGAACATCGGTCTTCGTAGAAAGCACGATTCAATGACAACCTGCATGTGTCCTCTCATCTTTTGATTGCTCATTGTCACCACCTCCAATGTATTCTGTATAGATGAGCACATTCTCTAATAGGGTCCCTTTAATAACATGCCCAGCGTGCAGTACAAATCTCTGGAATTCCACCTACAAGATGATCATCCGTTTTTGTTCTTCGGATAGTTCCTTACCAAAAATTTAAATTACACATTCAAGATATAAATCTACATACATAGACACACACGAATTTCTTTATTTTGATGGCATTGCAGTAAATATATCTTGAACCTTTGGAAGCCTGGAAAATGAAGAATATTTTTATCATTTTGTAATAACTAATAATTTATATTTAAGCAGCATTACCTCTAATCCAAGACCTGCTTTGTGCTTTGAATTTCTATTGTGTATTCTAACTTTTTGTCTGACTCATTTTGTTTGTTTTGTTTTGACATTCGCTTTCGAAGAATCAGCGTGGAAATAGAATAAATAAGTTTAGGGTGCGTTCCTGATAGAAGGAATCCGCCATTTTTCGAATATACAAATTAGAGTTAATAGTGTTCGATGAATAGCACTTTTCGAACTTAAGTTAAGAGGCTCTTAAAGTTACGAGCGGTTTGATATTGTTCGACAAATATGGGCCTTAGTGTCTTACAAAGTTTTCCCTACACCTTGATGCTTCTCTTCGTTTGACCAATGTATTTAGCTTCGCAGTTTCCGCATTTAACTTCGTATATTCCCGATTTTTCGTTTGTTTTTGTTTTGTGTTTCGTTGTGCCAAGCATGTTCTTAATTATTTTTCCATTATAAGAGAAAACCCATTCAATATTTTTCTTTTTAAATTTTGCTGTTAGCTTATCAGTAATGGAAAGAAAATCATACTTGCTCGTTCTGTGTTGTTGTTATTTTCATCTAATCGTCTATTTTGTGTGAATAAAGTTGATAACTTTGATTTTTTGATTTTTCTTGTGTGTTTTATTATAAGTTTATCAACTATGGATTCATTTTAGCCGTTGCAATTTCTTTTAGATGTTTGTATTTCTTTGAAAAATTAGTGATCGACAATGGAAGTTTGCAAATACGATGGATCATCGAATGAAATGCAGCAAGTTTGTGTTGAACTGGGCAAAATGAGTTTTCTGTGGATTGAAAATTCAATTCGATGGTTTTTCCGAGTTATCATCAAATCTAGGAAAGGAAGAGTGTTGTTTGTTTCAATTTTCATAGGTGAAGTTGATGCTTTCGAATTGCGAGTTTATGGTTGATAGGACATTTTCAATTTCAGTTGTTTTAACTACAGCGAACACATCATCTACGTAACGAAGCCAAATTCGTGGAAGTGAACGCCTGGCTTTCAGATCTGTTTCAAATGAAGACATGAAAACTTCTGCGATTAGAGGTGATAAAGGGTTTCCCATGCTCGTGCCAGATACAATATCTATGTCAAGGAGCATGTCCGTAGAATAGCATATTTTCTTATTCATCTAGTTTTGCTCATTCACAGATGTCGCCACAGTCATGGAATTTGGAAAAACCAACAAAAGAATTGGATTATAACTTCCAATTGTCCACACATCGTGTGTCAACCGTTCCATCAGGTAGGGGAGGTTGCAAATATGTTGGCGGAAGATAAATCCCGCAATTAGTAATACTTGACAACTAATACACATTTATAACCAATCACTATGACACATCGTGCTATTGCTGATGAATGTATTGGTTAGACTTTATTACATAAATGCTCATTCTTACTCATGATATGTCCTCGCCATGGGGAATTTCAGCAAAGTAATGAACATCATTAAAAATGAATTGACTCAAGATACTTTTTCTCTTCAGTGTGGTATAAGTGTTATACGGATCAATTTCACCACCATGTCGGTCTGGTGAATAGCACACTGACACTAATATACTGAACTGAATCTGGTCCCTACTTCGGAAGACATTGATATTAGTGGTGCAAATGTCAAATTGGACATACAAATCCGAAGGGAAATTGTCAAAAGTATCTAACACAGGATATTTTTCTATCAGAATATGAAGAAACTGGTCAGTGAAGGAATTTAGATTTTTTTTTAGATTAGATTAGATTTTATTTTCCTTATAAAATACTATTACATTTTGTTAAATACAATATATAAATTGCATGGCATTGCCGTCTGCCTGATTGACAACTAATTATTTCTTCATAAAAGTGAAGTAAGTTACAGTTTAAACTAGAACGCTTCATTTAATATTTGGTTTCTATACCTGAGTGCTATTTTACAATGCATATTGTAGTATAAAATTATTATGTAGTATGTAGTATAATAAATAGTGTGTTACTGCCTTAATGCTTCGGTTGCAGGGTATCGCGACAAGGTGTCACTCACCTAGTGCGCGGTACACTGGGACTGAGACATTGAAGCAAGATAGAACATGTTTTACCAGACAAAGAATAATCTCTCTCTGAAACTTGACAAAGAAACAGCAGCCACATTGTTCTCGGAAATAAAATAAAAATTGTTTAAATTGTACAAGCCAACTGGATTTTTAATTAGAGATTATACCACAACGTCAGATGTGGGGTAAAACACAAAAAACATATAATTATTGTGTGGATTACCCAATTTCAACAAGATATTTACGGATTTAAATTTGCCATGAGTAAATTCACGAAGACACAACTCATCGAAGCATTGGGGAGTGCTGGGATAAGTGCACCGAACACAGCTTCTCTGGCCCAACTGCGGTCATTGTATGAAAGCACAATGTCCAATGAGAATGCCAGTTCAACATCCCAACAACCTTCTGCTACAATGGATGAGTCAACTCCACCTTCCGGACTTCCTACTGAGGAGAACGCTTCTGCGGTACTGGCCACTTCCAATATTGGGCCTGTTACCATTACTTCTAATGACCTTGGACGTGGAAGATGAAAAAGAGCTGGCCAGACTCGAGCGTCGCAAAAGAATCCTTGAACTAAGAAGGGAAGTGGACCAAATGGAGGCATCTATAACACCACCAGTTACACCAGGACGCGCAGTAGGCTTCTCTGACATCGAGAACGCTGTTCCTGCCTTCAATGGCGACGACCCCTATAGCGTCACCAAATGGCTGATGGATTACGAAGATGTGACAGACTGTCTCGGATGCGATGACCGGTGCAAGTACCTTTCTGCACGTCGTCTCATGCAAGGAACTGCAAAAATGTTGCTTCGCACAGTTCATGTTGATGACTGGAACTCTTTGAAGCGAACACTCATCAAAGAATTCGACCATAAGATGAGCAGACAACAGGTCTATCGTCAACTGAGTGAAAGGGTGCGTCGTCATAATGAGCCACTTCTCCGATATGTCATCTGCATGCAGGAGCTTGGGTCACATGCTGAAATCGACGAGGCAGAGCTAATCGAGTTAATCATCGATGGATTAAGAGACTCACCAGCAAATGTCTCTATTATATTTGCTGCCAAAATGATCATGGAGCTCAAAAATCTCTTGCCGCGTTACGAAAAAAGAAGAATTCCGAGGCCCATAGTTGCTAAAGCAACCACTTCCGGAGGGAACATAGTTTCCTCAACTTCAGCACCAAATGGTGAATCGTCCAAAAGATGTTTTAACTGTTCCAAATTTGGGCACATCGCCGCCAAATGCCCAAAGGAGCAACGACCAGCTGGATCCTGCTTTAGATGTGCTGGTGAGGGGCATAACTACAAGAACTGTCCCAACGTCATGAAGACTAATGTTGCAGTTGTGAACCAGGACACTTCACATGATGACACTGACGGATTGGCCTGGAGTTTGGATGCCGTTCAGATGGTAAGTGTCGCCTTTATGATAAATATGAATAAGTGCACAAAATTAATCAATTGTTGTTCCCTTTTGGACACCGGCAGCCCGGTTAGTTTCATACAAAAATCCATCCTGCCTGAAGAAGTGTGCCTTCAAGAATCGCTAGCCTATTCGAAGTATAAAGGGTTAGGAAATATTAAACTTTTTACCTACGGTACAGTCAATTGTTATATTAAAATAAAAGGTGTTATAAAACCCGTTTCTCTTATGATAATTCCAGATGAAGTAACTCCTTTACCCTTGCTTATTGGCCGTGATCTTCTTGAAATTTTTAATATAAAACTCGAAATGAATTTTAATAATAATCCGCCTTCAGAGCAATCATGTAAAGATAATATATGTTTTAATAAAACTCTTTGTTCCAATCAACTGTATATGTGCACTTATTCAAATGATACAGTCGAACCTTCAGTTAGTGATTATCATAAGGGTAATAAGAGTAATATCTTTGGTGGAAGCATACCGGCCTCTGAATTTCGGGAAATGCAAAATGGTTCTGGTGATTGCCTTGAGGACAAGTCAGATACAAAAGACAGTGATCGGGCGGGTGATGATTTCCTTGATTGCCATTCCTTCGAGATTGATTATGGTATAGAAAGTCATATAGATGTTAACCCAAATCTTAGTTTAGACATTTTAAGAGATATCAAAAGCATAATATCTCAAAATTACTTAAATTTTGATAAGGCTTTGGTCTCACCCATGGATTTCGAAATGAGTATTAGACTCGCTTCTAACACCCCTGTTTGTTTTGCTCCACGAAGGTTGTCAGTCTCAGAAAAGGCTACAATAAATGGAATAATAAAAGATCTTTTGGAAAAACAAATTATCCAACCGAGCAACTCTCCATACGCTTCACCAATAGTTTTAGTTAAAAAGAAATCTGGTGAGACAAGAATGTGTATAGACTAGAGGGCGCTAAATAAACACACGGTTAGAGACCCTCATCCACTACCATTAATAGAAGATTGCATTGAATATCTGGAGGGGAAGAAGGTCATGACCTTATTAGATTTAAAGAGTGGATTTTATCAAGTTAAAGTAGCAGCAGATTCAACTCAATTTACTTCTTTTGTAACTCCAAATGGCCAATGGGAGTTTCTTAAAATGCCTTTTGGCCTCAAGAACGCGCCCAGTGTCTTTCAAAGGTTTATAATTCAAACCTTTCGGGTGTTTATAGATAGAGGGGAAATAGTTGTTTATTTGGATGATATCTTAATTGCTAGTAAAGACATCACTGAACATCTTGAGATACTTACTAAAATTCTGTACCGAATAGCTAAGAATGGGTTGGAGCTTAATCTATCGAAATGTCGATTCGCATATTCGACACTTGATTATTTGGGATTTAAAGTAACATAACATGGCATCCAACCTAGTGATTCTCATATTCGAGCGATTGCTCAATACCCTATGCCCAAAGATAGAAAAAAACTGCACTCATTTTTGGGATTGTGCTCATACTTCCGCAGATTTGTTCAATCTTTTTCAAGAATAGCAAGATCCCTTCATGATTTATTAAAGACAGATGTTCCTTTTAGGTTCACCCCTGAATGTGAAGATGCTTTTCGGACTCTTCAAAAATGTTTGACTTCCCCACCTGTGTTAGCCATCTATAGCCCAAGGAAAGAAACAGAACTGCATTGCGATGCAAGTTCATTGGGTTATGGTGCAGTTTTGCTCCAACGACAAGAAGATGAAAAATTGCACCCAGTATCGCTTTTCTCTAAGAGCACTACTGCACAAGAAGCTAAATACCATAGTTTTGAGTTGGAAACTTTGGCCATAATCTCGGCTTTACGCCTATTCCGTGTTTATTTACAAGGTATTCCCTTCACTATTGTGACCGATTGTAGTTCTTTGACAATGACACTGAGTAAAAAGAATGTTAATCACAGAATTGCACGTTGGGCTCTGGAGTTGGAAGACTATGATTATAAAATTAAACATCGTAGTGGTGCTAATATGAGTCATGTGGATGCATTAAGCAGATGCGACGTTATATCCGTCATTGATTCTGAAGACATAGATTTCCAACTTAGAGCGGCCCAAAATCGGGATGTAAAGATTTTGGAATTAAAAGATAAATTGTCTTTAAAGGGTAACAACTCATTTGTGGTTCAGAATAGCATTGTTTTTAAAAAAGATAGAAGTGGCAAACTCCGATTTCATGTTTCATCAGAATTGGAAACCAATGTCATAAGAATGATCCATGAGAAGATTGGACACCTAGGTGTCACAAAGAGTTGTGATCAAATTGGCCGACACTATTGGTTCCCAAATATTCAAGGGAAGGTTGAGAAATATATCAAGAATTGTATCCGTTGTTACGGTTACCCAGCGGCCGATGACACAATGAGGAGGCATTTTCGTGTGTAAAGTCATACCCAATAACCTCATGTCAATCGAATTTCTTTTCGCGGTAGTGGTTGTCAGTCCATTTAACGAAGGAAAAGAAAAAAGGAAGAAATGATACATACAAGAGATTCAGAAATCAAAAAAGAATATGCGAGTACGGTTCGCAAGTAGGGTAGTGTTGGAGTATATAAGAAATTAAATAACTACAACCAAGCATCGAACGATATTTTTTTTGGTACATGAATTCCGCTAGACAAAAGAACAAAAAAATAAAAGACCGCTAGGAATCGTGCACACCTAAAGTGTGGTGGCGCGTCAATTTCAGTTCGGAAATAATCTCGTGGCGGATCAGTTGAGAACGCGATTGCGGTGTACTTTTTGAGTGTTTCAAGGAAGCATTAGTGGTGTATTAAATAGTAGTGTGAGGTATAAATTTTGAATTAACTAAAAAAGAAGGACATCATTGAAGGTGTTCCATTTTTCTCAAGCTTGGTGGAATTGTGGTGCAACGTCCTGCGTGGTTGACGACAATAGCCAACGAGAAGGGCAGTCACGTCCGCCTCCGAGGTGCGTGCGCGCAAAGAGGTACACGAAACCACTAAACTAGGGGTGGTAATAAGGTGAGTGAGGATTTTCTAGATTGTTTAGAGTTATTTGGTATGGCATATTGAATTAAGCCTTCCAAAAAAATATTGTAGGTTCGTCACTGACAGAGTAGGATCCATGCGGCCGTGCCCAGAAGCAATTTTAGCAAGACGACAACAACAGAGAAGCGCTAAGCGCAAGTGTGACCTGGCCACGGCGCAGGCAAAACAGGAGCAGGTGTAAAGTTCCGAGGCAGACGGCCCGGAACACACAAGTAATTTTTGTCTGACCTAACATAAATTAATAACATCGTTCGTCTGGGAAATTAACCCAAAATACCCTACAATACAATATATGAAGGGGGCGAAATCAATTAGCACCCCTAGTTTTCGGCGCAGGAGGCGTAAGCACACGCCACGTTAAATTAAAGCCTTAGAGTTCGTAACTGTGGAGGTCAGCCGACCACGTTGTTCCACCAACTCCAGAAGGGGTCTTCATTTTAGATGTGGAGTTTTTATGTTTAATATGTCTAATAGTATCTTTCTTTATTAACATTAAGTTGGTCTATTTATTTTATACGATATATAGTCATAACTTTAGAGTTTAAGAGTAGTTACGTAGTGTCCTTTATATATATTTTAGTCTATAAGTGTTCTCACTAGGTAAAAGTGTAATCCATCATCGTTTGGCTTGGGTTAACTTGTCGTGATTATTGATTCGAATACTCCGTGGTTAGGACAAAGACGCCGTGGATAGGGACGACGAGTCCTAACGAGTCCTCTTTGGACACCGGGAGTAGCCATAGTTGTTTTTTTTTATATTGCTTAGGAAAGATTGCTGACCTTATAAGAGCTCTTGTCAGGTAGGGTAAATCTTCCACCTACAATTGTTTAGCCTTTGGTTGGTTGAAGTCTACAACATCTTTGTCCCCCGTAAGAGTTTTTTTTGTTGAATTGTCTGTAAACGCGTTTTTTTTTGAGATGCTGAGCCAAAAGCTAGATGGAATGAGAATAGGTTAAGGTGGAATTCATTCAGAATCAAAACTGTATTTTGTAGAAAATAACATTCTAGAATCACATGGATATCTTATAATAAGAAAAATATATATATAACGATTTATTGTTACCATCCAAAATTCGTAATCTTCTTATTTTTTGGAATGATCGAAGGCCGATTGGTCTCGATGTTTGAGTAGGGAGGAGATTTCAAGGGGCGTGGACGGTTTGGCCAACGATACCGGCATAGCTTAAGAAGGCGGTTGCGGAGGTCAATACAAATTCAGGGGAATCATGACCATTAAGCCTTTTTTATGATTCCAGGAGAGGAGGGGGTAGGCCACTCTGCAAACCCATCTGCAGAGGTCTAGAGTGTGATGAGAGGAGAGGTAAGAGGGGGTTGAAAAATTGAGGAGGTATGAGTTATTTTGTTGTGAGGTGAGGTCCCGTGGAGGAAACAAGATCCCTCCCTACGTCCGGTGAGCTTAGCCGTGCAATCGCCAGCATGCCCGGTTTCTTTCCTCGGGACAATCTAACCTAGTAATTTTTTTTTATTAGGTTTCCCATCATTTTCCAATCGACCTAATCCTTTTCCCCCATCCTTGTTTTCCATATTTCATATTCCATAGATATCCAGTTTCACATCATCCAATTGCCTCATAACAATGGCGCCCAACGTATAGTTTATGTAGTCCTTGTCTGTTGTAAGTGTTTTGGAGGAGTTTCAAGGTGTTGTCGCAGGGCATACCCAATTATCGTAAGTCCTGTAGGGGAAAGCGTATGGGCAAACCCCTTCAGTAGCGACGAATTTGGCGTTACCAGAGAGAGCGCTAAAGAATTCCAAGTTGTGTGTTCTGTCACACCCGCTAGGGCCAATCACTTCTCGTAGGTCTTCGACGGGAAGGTCTCGGACGAACCGATCGGATTGCAACGAGAAGGTGGTAGGGATAGTGAGGTTGACTAGTTGTTCAGTGTAGTATACTGTGCCGGCTGTCGTCGAGGTGAGGACACATATGTCGTGGTTGGTAAAGCTAGTCAGCGTAACCAATCACTTGCGATGTGGATTTTGGCCCCGCGATCAGAAGCCATAGTACCATTTTGTTAGTTCGTTTCACGTATAGTTTAGGCTCATCACACTCCAGTTAATAATATTTTTTTTTTAGTAGAGATCCAACCGTCGTTTTTAAACCTTAAGGTCAACGCCAACATAAGGCCGCCGGTATAGCCGCCGAAAGCGCTCCGAAAATTATATGAAACAAAAATTTATTTAGAAAACCGATTGAAAAAAATAAAATACAGATATATTCAAATACGTATAAACTCACGTGTAATACGACGTATGACAGTTTAGAATATTGATAGAATTTTGAAGTTTTTTTTTGAAGTAGTTAGTTCCAGTTAATTGCGATAGTTAAATTAGGTATTTTTTTTTTGTTCAAGCTCAATAATCATCGAGAATTTACTAGAATTATTTTGGCTGACAGTTTTGAGGTTGGTGTTAAGAGTTTAACGAAGCCATTTGGCACCTATGGGTTTTGGTTCGCATTTTGCTCATGTATGTAATATAGATTAATGTTAGGTTTTGTTTAGAAGTGATATTAATTTGGGGAAATTCTTGTAGATTTTCAACATTCCTGAAAGATAGCCTAAGGTACTTCCACTTCCGCTGAAAAAGAAAATACATCATTTTTCGTTTTACAATAGGTACGTCAGGACAGGGTGTTACTGACTATTATCTCAATTTTGGCATTTAAATAGGGCATTCCTCTACTAATTGATAGTTTTGCTTCTGGGTGGAACTAGAGCTTGTAATCGTTTAAGTTTTTGAGGGAGTCTCGTTCGACTTTCTATGATGAATCAAGACCAAGAGTTAAGAAATGAAGCCGGAGTAGAGGACGGTGCTCCGGAATTGGCCGACGCAATGTATCCAGCGGCTAGAATCCAGCAGAGAAGGAGGCCGGTCGTGGAACACTCACCATTAGTGAGAGGGAATTTTGCAACAGTAAACGAACCGGTAGGGAGACTTTCGATAGAGGCGCGACGCCCCTGGGAATCCCCAGCTCGACTTTCAAGGTCGGAAGAGTGCATAGCCCCACCAAATCGGAATCCAAATCAGCCGGTAATTCCTGCACTAGGAGAGCCAGCCAACTCGAACATCGGAAGGGCTGCACCAGAAAGACCAGGTGGAGCGACTTTCAGAACACCTCCGGGAGCTAGTGGATCAGGGCTCAATCAGGCTATGGGTCATGGCAGGGGGGCAATAGCCAAACATTTAAGGCTATCCAATGAATCGTTAATGGCTCCCTCGTTCTCAAGCCTAAGTGAACATGGGGCCACAGCGCGTAACGAGCCTGACAGAAGTAATAACAGATTCGCTGACCATGATGAGCGACAGTCGCTGAATAGTTCGGGGGACGCTTCGCATATCGGAAGGAGGGAGGTGCCACGACAGGTGGAGAATGTACCTGAGGACATGAAAGCATACATCAACTTAGCTTTGGTTAACGCATTTACGACATACAAGAATTCTATACGCGAAGAGATATCCGCTTGCCTTAAGGAGCAACTGAGAACCAACTTCATAAATTTCATGGGAGACGTAAATTCCGTGACCAGAACGACACCGCCTCCCGTAGAGAGTGTAGAACCTGAACCACCAGTAAGGAGCACCGGGTCCATCCCGAAGCGCCACAATCCATTGACGCTACCTCAGCCAACTCAGCATGGTACTGCGAGCTCGCAACCCAGGTTAGACCCGACAGCCGAAGTTTTCGTTCCAAGACGGAGCTCAGAAAATAGGCGGCCAAACCCAAGGGTGAGGAACGTTGCTGGCGGAGCAGCGCAACACCAAACTTTCACCGACCACCAGACTTTTTCAGGGCGGACGAACTATCCTCCAGGGGTATACCGGGGACAACCCCCTATTCCCCATGCTTTTATCGGAATGAAGGGACCAATAAAAATTGATAAATGGGGGATAAGTTTTGACGGGAAACCGGAACATCTTACAGTCGAAGATTTCATATTCCGCCTTGAGACTCTACAGGCCCAGTATGAATATCCGTGGGCGGAAATTTTACGAGATTTTCACCTGTTGCTCTCAGGTTCAGCCTACGATTGGTTCTGGCAATACCAAAGGACACACTATCGACCAGACTGGCCCGTTTTGCGCGACGCTGTGCTACGCCAGTTCCAAAATTCACGTTCGGATATCGAGATAATTCGAGACCTGGTGGACCGCAAACAGGGTGTCTGGGAGTCAAGTGAAGATTACTTTGCGGCAATTGTGAAGCTGAAATCTCAACTCCGTGTCCAGATACCCGAAGTGGAACTCATTAACATCTTGAAGAGGAACCTTAACGAACGGGTGGGAAAATTGGTTTATCCGATGTCTATCTATACTTTGGACTACCTGAGGCAAGCTTGTAAAGATGTGGAATGTGCCTTCCCCAACAGAGAGCCACCCAGGTTTGGAAGACAAGTGCCACCAAGGCATAAGGTTGGCGAAGTGGACTATCACGAAGCAGAATTCCAAAGCGACGAGGTTGCGGCGATGCTATTTGGCGGAACTCGTGGCAAACAAAGAAATTTTGAGGATGGTAAGGGAATGAAATGCTGGAACTGCAAAGCTGATGGGCATTCGTTCGTTGATTGCCCAGCTGAGCAGCGGAATTTATTCTGTTTCAAATGTGGGAAAGAAGGAGTGATAACACCAAAGTGTAGACGTTGTCATCCGGAAAACAGGCCGGTGAACGCGACTGTCCTGGGGGAGTCGCGTTCGACACAGACCAGTCAGTAAAGCAGTCAGAAGTAGAAAAGCAGGTAGTCGTATTAAAAAGAAAACCAGTAGAGAATAGTATTAGTAGTAAAAAGCCGAATTTAAGCGTAATTAAACCACTCCATATTAGAATTAGGGATTGTTATAATGTAAGGAGGGAAATATTTGGGGACCCACTCAGAACCGCTTCTGAAAGGATAGCGAAGACCAGAGAAAGATATAAGATTAGAAAAAAATTAAGGCAGAGTATAGGGGCAACGACCGTTGATACTTCCTTGGATCCGAGGCCGTATGCAAAATTTGAAATGGGAGGGAAGCAATTTTTGGGACTATTGGACAGTGGTACCAGTATAAGCATCTTAGGAAAAAATTGTGAAGAGTTGGTGAAGTCTGTAGGATTACTTGTACAACCCTATCATTCGGGGGTAAAAACAGCAGACGGCCATAGTCGTTGTATTATAGGGAAAGTAGAAGTTTCGGTTAGCTACAAAAATCAAATTCGGAAAATATGTTTCTTCCTAGTTCCCAGCCTTGACCAAGAAGTATACTTGGGAGTGGACTTCTGGAAGGAGTTCGAACTTGCACCTCACCTTATTTCGTCAATGTCATTGAATAGTGAAGCCGAAGTCTCTGACGCGCATCAGTTGTCGGACCAATCTCACCATCAACATGGAGAAGTCCAAATTTTGCTTCAAGGAATTGAAGTATTTGGGGTTCATTGTTGGTGGTGGGAAACTGAAAACAGATCCTGCCAAGGTCGAGGCCATCGCGGATTTTCCGATACCTAGAACACCGCGACAGGTACGCCGCCTGCTGGGCCTAGCAGGGTGGTATCGTCGTTTCATCAGAGATTTCTCTACCCTGACCGCCCCTCTGACAGATCTGTTGAAAAAAAAAAGAACACCAAATTCCAGATGACAAAGGAAGCGGCCGAGGCATTCACCCATTTGAAGACGGCACTGACTACCGCTCCCGTACTAGTGCACCCGAATTTCGAAAAGCGAATTTATATTCAGTGTGATGCTTCAGACTCGGGCATCGGGGCTGTTTTATTTCAGAAAAATGATAGTGGGGAGGAAACTCCCATCTCATACTTCTCACAGAAGCTAAACAAAAGCCAAAGGAACTACAGCGTCACCGAGAAGGAGTGCATGGCTGCAGTGATGGCCGTGCTAAAGTTCAGACCGTATGTCAAAGGTATGGACTTTACGGTGATCACGGACCACGCTAGCCTCCAGTGGTTAATGAGCGTGAAAGACCTTAACGGTAAGCTGGCTAGGTGGAGCCTTAAGTTGCAGGCATTTACCTTTGACATACAGCACCGCAAAGGGTCGCTAAATGTGGTACCGGACACTCTTTCTCGGGGACATATTGAGAGTTTATCCATGGAAGAAGTAGCCCCCCTGATAGATATTGAGTCACCCGAATTCCGTTCGGAAGATTACCTTAGTATCATAGAAACCATACAAAACACAGTACAGAACTACCGGATTTAAAGGTAGAGCAGGGATTTGTATATAAGAGAGCATTTCCAGTAGGAGGGGAGGGAGTTCTGATGGAGCACAACTGGCGTCTATGGGTCCCTACAGAGCTGACAGAAAAGATTGTTTACAATGCTCACAACCCTCCGAAAGCAGCTCACGGAGGAATGGCCAAGACACTTGAACGTATTCGCCAATATTTTTACTGGCCGAATATGACCATCCAAATACGACAATACGTCAAAGACTGCGAAGTTTGCAAAGTGAGTAAGCCCCATAACCAAGTAACTAGACCTCCTATCGTAAACAGCTATTGCTCAGACAGGCCTTTTCAGAAATTGTATGTGGACTTCCTTGGACCATACCCAAGATCAAAAGCAGGAAATGCATATGTTTTCGTAGTTCTAGACCATTTTTCAAAATTTATCTGGTTAAAGACTCTCAAAAGTGCAAATTCTAGCAGTGTAATCCAGTTTCTTTTGGACGATGTGTTCAACGTAGTCGGTGTGCCTCAAATTCTACACTCCGATAACGGGAAACAGTTTACGTCGGTAGAATTCCAGAAATTTCTAACAGTACATGGAGTTCGGCATATAAGAACGGCTGTATACGCGCCACAGTCGAATGCGTCGGAGAGGGTGAACCGATCGCTATTAGCATCGGTACGTTCCTACCTTAAAGAGGACCAAAAAGACTGGGATCTGCACATCGGTGACATTGCTTGCGCTTTGAGGAGCTCCGTTCATTCGTCCAGTGGTGTATCGCCATACTTTGCTCTTTTTGGGATGAACATGATGACGCATGGGAATGCCTACGAGTTGGCTAAGAAACTGCGAGCAGTGGACGATAGCGAAATGTACGTCCTTCCTCGGCACCATCGCATGCGGTGTGTGCGTGAGAAAATACGAGAAAATATTCTTAGGTCCAATGAGAGAAGCGCCAAAACTTATAACACTCGAGCTAAAGAATAAATTTTGTTCCAGGGCAGGAAATCTTTCGTAAGAATTTCATTCTCAGTGACGCTACCAAAAATCTGTCAGCCAAACTCTGCCCCAGATACATTAAATGCCGAATCCGTAAACCGATTGGTAATAATACGTTTGAGATCGAAAATTTGAGTGGAAAAAGGGTAGGCGTGTTCCACGCCAAAGACTTGAAGCAGTAGGCAGCAAAATAACATAGGATTAGTTTAGGTGCCTTAATAATAATGTAAATTTTTTCAAGCAAATTAGGGAGTACAGAAAAGAAAAGGCTAAGTATACATCCTCTTCAGCATTCATTCGCGTAGAGTTACTCCTCAAGGCCTGCATCAAGACACTCCAGCTATACGAACGAAGAAAGCCCGGCTAAGTTCGTGGGTACTTCCCCACCATAGTAAAAAGGGTGAAACTGGGTATCCTGCCTCCGCAATCTTGTTGCAGGCAAGCATCGATGTCGGAGGTTTGTTACGATTACCCAGCGGCCGCAAGTAGGGTAGTGTTGGAGTATATAAGAAATTAAATAACTACAACCAAGCATCGAACGATATTTTTTTTGGTACATGAATTCCGCTAGACAAAAGAACAAAAAAATAAAAGACCGCTAGGAATCGTGCACACCTAAAGTGTGGTGGCGCGTCAATTTCAGTTCGGAAATAATCTCGTGGCGGATCAGTTGAGAACGCGATTGCGGTGTACTTTTTGAGTGTTTCAAGGAAGCATTAGTGGTGTATTAAATAGTAGTGTGAGGTATAAATTTTGAATTAACTAAAAAAGAAGGACATCATTGAAGGTGTTCCATTTTTCTCAAGCTTGGTGGAATTGTGGTGCAACGTCCTGCGTGGTTGACGACAATAGCCAACGAGAAGGGCAGTCACGTCCGCCTCCGAGGTGCGTGCGCGCAAAGAGGTACACGAAACCACTAAACTAGGGGTGGTAATAAGGTGAGTGAGGATTTTCTAGATTGTTTAGAGTTATTTGGTATGGCATATTGAATTAAGCCTTCCAAAAAAATATTGTAGGTTCGTCACTGACAGAGTAGGATCCATGCGGCCGTGCCCAGAAGCAATTTTAGTAAGACGACAACAACAGAGAAGCGCTAAGCGCAAGTGTGACCTGGCCACGGCGCAGGCAAAACAGGAGCAGGTGTAAAGTTCCGAGGCAGACGGCCCGGAACACACAAGTGATTTTTGTCTGTCCTAACATAAATTAATAACATCGTTCGTCTGGGAAATTAACCCAAAATACCCTACAATACAATATATGAAGGGGGCGAAACCAATTAGCACCCCTAGTTTTCGGCGCAGGAGGCGTAAGCACACGCCACGTTAAATTAAAGCCTTAGAGTTCGTAACCGTGGAGGTCAGCCGACCACGTTGTTCCACCAACTCCAGAAGGGGTCTTCATTTTAGATGTGGAGCTTTTATGTTTAATATGTCTAATAGTATCTTTCTTTATTAACATTAAGTTGGTCTATTTATTTTATACGATATATAGTCATAACTTTAGAGTTTAAGAGTAGTTACGTAGTGTCCTTTATATATATTTTAGTCTATAAGGTGTTCTCACTAGGTAAAAGTGTAATCCATCATCGTTTGGCTTGGGTTAACTTGTCGTGATTATTGATTCGAATACTCCGTGGTTAGGACAAAGACGCCTTGGATAGGAACGACGAGTCCTAACGAGTCCTCTTTGGACACCGGGAGTAGCCATAGTTGTTTTTTTTATATTGCTTAGGAAAGATTGCTGACCTTATAAGAGCTCTTGTCAGGTAGGGTAAATCTTCCACCTAAAATTGTTTAGCCTTTGGTTGGTTGAAGTCTACAACATCTTTGTCCCCCGTAAGAGTTTTTTTTGTTGAATTGTCTGTAAACGCGTTTTTTTGAGATGCTGAGCCAAAAGCTAGATGGAATGAGAATAGGTTAAGGTGGAATTCATTCAGAATCAAAACTGTATTTTGTAGAAAATAACATTCTAGAATCACATGGATATCTTATAATAAGAAAAATATATATATAACGATTTATTGTTACCATCCAAAATTCGTAATCTTCTTATTTTTTGGAATGATCGAAGGCCAATTGGTCTCGATGTTTGAGTAGGGAGGAGATTTCAAGGGGCGTGGACGGTTTGGCCAACGATACCGGCATGGCTTAAGAAGGCGGTTGCGGAGGTCAATACAAATTCAGGGGAATCATGACCATTAAGCCTTTTTTATGATTCCAGGAGAGGAGGGGGTAGGCCACTCTGCGAACCCATCTGCAGAGGTCTAGAGTGTGATGAGATGAGAGGTAAGAGAGGGTTGAAAAATCGAGGAGGCATGAGTTATTTTGTTGTGAGGTGAGGTCCCGTGGAGGAAACAAGATCCCTCCCTACGTCCGGCGAGCTTAGTCGTGCAATCGCCAGCATGCCCGGTTTCTTTCCTCGGGACAATCTAACCTAGTAATTTTTTTTTATTAGGTTTCCCATCATTTTCCAATCGACCTAATCCTTTTCCCCCATTTTGTTTTCCATATTTCATATTCCATAGATATCCAGTTTCACATCATCCAATTGCCTCATAACACCGTTGTATTATGTATTCGGCACCGGTTCGGTCCAACATACGTAATCTATTTAACATCCCTAAAGAGCCCATCCCATTTCATACGATACATTTAGATCACCTTGGCCCCCTTCCTTCTATAAAATCAAAAAAAAAGCATATCCTGGTAGTGGTAGATGCATTTACGAAGTTTACTAAATTATATTCAGTTGTGTCCACGAGCACTAAAGAAGTATGTGCAGCACTAAAGAAATATTTTAAGCATTATAGTAGACCATCAAGGGTAATCACTGATAGGGGAACCTGCTTCACGTCCCTAGAGTTTAGTTCGTTCCTTATGGAACAAAATGTAGACCATGTGAAATTAGCAGTTCACTCGCCACAGGCTAATGGGCAAGTGGAACGAGTTAATCGAGTGTTAACTGGTATGCTTGCTAAACTTTCAGAACCAATTGAGCACTCAGACTGGGTCATTACATTAGCACAGATAGAATTCGGATTGAACAACACTATACACCGGGCTACTCAAAATACACCGAGTCAGTTGTTGTTCGGGGTCAACCAAAGGGGGGTGATAGTTGATAGGCTAACCGAATTTCTTGATTATAAACAATCAAGTCAGTCCGAAAGGAACTTGGAACTGTCCAGGGAAAAGGCTTCGAGGGCAATCACCAAAATCCAAGAATATAATGCTAAGTATTTTGAACAAAACAATAGCCCGGCACGTACGTATGACGAGGGTGATTATGTTGTAATAAAAAATGTAGACACAACAACCGGTACGAACAAAAAACTTATTCCTAAATTCAGGGGCTCTTATGTTGTTTATAAAATTTTACCTAATGACAGATATGTAATACGTGACATTGAAGGCCGTCAACCCTTCAAGCAAATTGATCCGAATTGGATCCACGCGCGGAGTCAAATTCACATACTAGACTCCGCATACGGACCCAAATAAGGAGCCGTAAAACGACGTTTGTCGGCTCCATTTAGTATGTAAATTAGAATTCCCACGGACTCACTTGTGAGAGAGAAATAGAGAGAGAGAGAGAGAGAGAGAGAGAGAGAGAGAGAGAGAGAGTGAGAAAGAGAGAGCGAGCGAGTGAGCGCGTCCCGCTCAGCGAAATTGCACCCAAAACAAACTTGAAAACAAAAATGTAATAAAAGCAACCGAGTTGGAGTATCGAAAAAAACTTCTGTCGTCCAAAACAAAATATAAATAAAATTTGTTGCCATATTTTTTTTAATTCTTTATTCTTTATAAACCAAAAAGTAAACATAGTAGTAGTAGTTGTATAACTTTATTGAGATTTTTTTCCAGGGTACGATTACATTTCATTAATTATAAATTAACACGGTATTAATATATATTTGCCGAATATAGAAGTGGTCGCGCTACACAATTTATATTTATTTGTTGTTTAATTATATTAAGACAACTCTGAATTTTAGGCAAATAACTAATTACTTTATAAACGTATTTGAAGCACGAGTACGTGTCCACTCAAAAAGACCATTATGTTTACTAAAAAGTAAACATATTATACATGAATAAAAGGCTCCTGCTCTCTCCCTCCCTTTCTCAATCTATTGAAAAAGAAAAAAAAATGCTCGACTCTCGATTCTCTTTCTTTATTTTGTATGCCAAACATGCAATTTCGTGAGAGGCCTCGTTAAACGCAGACTCAGGTGAGCCAGAATTGAACCGAGAATTCTGAAGTCAGTGATTTTTGCTTGAAGGGAAGTCACACAGCTGCCATATGACGGAATTATCGAGTCTCGGAATATTCGACTTTGGAAAAATCGAGACTCTGAAGGTTCGACTGAATAAGGGCGACACCTGCCTTCTCGGACGGCAACCTATGATTTAGGTTTGTTCGTTTGTTAATCGTGGTCGATTAAATTATCAGATTGGCCAAGTTGTAGTATAAAATTATTATGTAGTATGTAGTATAATAAATAGTGTGTTACTGCCTTAATGCTTCGGTTGCAGGGTATCGCGACTAGGTGTCGCTAACCTAGTGCGCGGTACACTGGGACTGAGACATTGAAGCAAGATAGAACATGTTTTACCAGACAAAGAATAATTTCTCTCTGAAACTTGACAAAGAAACAGCAGCCACATTGTTCTCGGCAAAATAAAATAAAAATTGTTTAAATTGTACAAGCCAACTGGATTTTAAATTAGAGATTATACCACAAATGATATAACTTCTTTACATCCATTTCGCAAAGGAGGTCTAAGATTGCTTCCTCTGATAAATAGTCACTGCCTAACGCGTATTTTCTTGTTTCTCTTAGAACCGCACATCTTCCAACAAAGTGAAAAACATCCTCCCGTTCACCCATATTGCAAAGATTGCATAATAGCGGTAGGTCTTCGCGGTGTGGTATATAATTCAGATTAAGGAGCTCGCCTCTTAGTCGGAACATGGTAGAAATCTGTTCGATTGTAAAATGGTCTCGAAAATAGTTTTTTTTGTTGAGGTTGTAGTCCAGTCTACTATAAATCGTTCGGTGCAGTGACCCTGCTGCTAACTCCATGAAAGATTCCCTTGCTGCTTCGTCTAAATGGGCGATCAAACTACATAGAGTTGACTTCTATGAAACAATAGCGCTGTAATTCAACTCAAAGCCCACCTGCTCGGCTAGTTCTATCCAATCCTTGAACCAACCAGTTTGAGTTTGGATGGCTTGAAGAACTACTTTCTTTGGCAAGCGATCATCTGGCATATTTAAAACTTTAAGTATATAATCGACTTGAAGTTTAAACGTTTTGACAAACAATGGTGATAAGCTCGTTTCCAACGTAATCATGTAGTTTGGAGTGTTTGGAGGAAGGCGAAAAATCCGTTTTATATAAAACCTGAGGAGTTTTTCCACTTGTTCATATTTCTTTCCTCCCCACACCTGCGCTGCATAAATCAGGACTGATTCCGAAACCTCTTCAAAAACTCGAAATTTGCTGCTTTGTGCAATACCTTTATTATTGAAGTAATGTTTCCATGCTACATTTATAGCGGTTTTCGCTTTTGATAGTTGTTCGGTGAGGTGCCTTTCCATGCTGAGGTTCTTAGTAAAGTAAACTCCGAGGTATTTGTATTCTGGAACAACTTCCAATGTTTCATTATTAAAATGCCAGTGCTGATTTGCCCCAGATCTGCCTCCACCCTTTTTAAAAACCATAACTTTGGATTTATTTATATTTACCACCAAATTCCATCTCATACAGTAATCATAGAGTCTGTTTATCATCAGCTGAAACGACTGTGGTGTGTACGCGAGCAACACAATGTCGTCTGCAAAAAGGAGTGCTTTAATGGTTGCGCCTGCATATTCAAAACCTCCAGGCAGAGCTTCAATTATATCTTCGATAAAGAGTGCGAATAAACTTGGGCTGAGGGCACAACCTTGTCTCACTCCTGTGTTCGATTGAAAATAGTCGGATATGCTTTCGCCATTCCATACAGCTGCTTTGGTGTCCATGTACAAATTTTGCAGTACTCGTCCGAACTTGAAAGACATTCCTTTCTGGAATAATTTGAAAAACGGTGCATTTCGGTCGACGGTGTCGAAAGCAGACTTGAAATCCACAAAAAAAGTAAACAGTTTTTTATTTCTCGATAGAAACGAGTCAGCGATCGTACGAAGTACAAAAATGTGATCTGCAGTTGAGTATCCCGTTCTGAAACCAGCCTGAAACTCACTTAGAAGGTTATTCGAATCTATCCATTTATTCAACCTCTTAAGCAGTATCGACGTAAAAATCTTGTAAGAAGAGTTCAGGAACGAGATTCCCCTATAGTTGGAAGGATCCTCGGTGCTTCCCTTTTTGTGGATTGGAAATATCAGGGCTTTATTAAACTGGTTCGGAATGGTTCCCTGCTCTGGGATTCGGTTGAATATTTCTTGTAGATTCACTATTATTTGTAAGTCTGTAAGATTCCGCTGGTATTCTATCAGAACCTGCAGCCTTTCCATCTTTTAGATCTCTTATCGAAAACCATACTTCTTCTTGCGTTACTTGTATGTCCAGAATGTTATTTTGGAAGCCAGGTTGAGCGTACTGAATCATGGACGCATTTGTAGATTCTGGATTCAGCAATTGTTGGAAGTGCATTTGCAGTCTGTTTGAGTCCAGTCCACGGTTGATGACATATTTCGTGCCATTGAGTTTGCGAGCCAGGTTCCAAAAATTGGCCGAATTGTTACACATTGCGAGTTGTTGTGCTTGTGCTTCAAAATAATCCTTCTTTTTTTTCCGACAGAGTGTTTTATATTTCCGATTATTTTCAATATACGGGTTTTTTGAAAAGCTCGTATTGGACTGTCTAAACACATTAAGCCACGCGTAAGATAGGCTTCTCGCCTGCATGCATTCTTTGTCAAACCATGGTTCTGTAAACGCACTTTTTATTTGTCGAAAGTTGTTTGGTTTTTGGTGTGCTCCTTAAATACATTTCTCTATTCCTTCCAGACTTTGATCATTTTCTTCAGTCTGTAGAAGTGCATCTAACTGGGTTCTTTATTTTGGTGCAGTTGCATTAATCCATTGCAGCTTAGGCAGAAGTTGTAGGTTTTGAATTTTTTCATTTTCTTCTTGTCCGTTCGTAAAGGAGATAATAACAGGCATATGATCTGAGAATGGCTTCTTCTCAACTTCAAAATTTTTAAGAAGTGAACTCCAATCTCCACCTTGTAGACAATAGTCGATGACCGAACTTCCTTGTTTTCTGACAAATGTATATTCTCCGAGATTATCACCTTCGCTTGTACCATTCATAATGCGTAGCCCAAATGAGTTGCATAGTTCCAGTAATTTAATTCCTCTTGCATTCCTGGTTGTATCTTTCGACTGTCTATCTCGCCCAATTATTTCATTCTCTGTACCTCTTTCACTAACAATTCTTGCATTTAAGTCACCAACAAGCAACAACCATTACATTTCCTTCATCTCCACAAGTCAGACATTCCTTATTTTTTTCAAAATCGGTATCCCAGTGATAACAATTTGTAACGTAGAAAAAAGAAAAACGAAATGACTAATCTCAAACGCACAGAGTGAGGTCAGTGAAGTATACAAAAAAAAATGTATGTCTCACATTAGGCATCAACTCTGATACGTTAGTAATTTCTACCTACTAACGAAAGGACGAATATCCTCTCGCTAGGACATGTATGATGATGATGGTATCTTTTTGTTGGCACGTTCACCCGGTAGAGGGCATCAAGCAAAGACCAACCTACAGATAGTCTTATAGGACCCCCTTCTGCCAGTCCGTGCTTCAACTATGATGTTTCCTGGTGGTGGTAGTAAAGCGCAGTACCCATACACTCATCTTAATCAAGCACCATGTCTCTACTAGGAATATCTTCACCATACAAATCCTTGGCCTCTCATTCTCCATACACAGACTTATCCACCACAGCATTCCGGTTCTTTCACTTCTCTCATAGTTGTATGACAGGACCACATAGTTATCGAGATGCATACATACACATACGATTACGCCGTCTGATATGTTCCACCATAAGTGGGAACACATACCAATACATCCAAATACCATAGACGCGATGAGTAAGAGATAGGTCCAAACACAGATCACAACCTACATCCCTTCGAACATTTAACTTACCATGCCGATCACCTCAGAACTAGATTAGTAACAACCAGAGGAAACCAGAATGCAAGGTGGATAATTTATTATTATTTTTATAATTGGTAGCTTCGATGACCTGCAATACCTAAAATCAAATCAACACATAATCAAAACTAAACTCACCAGAGAATTATCCTTAAACTTCATAAGGTAAACTCATACCGAAAATCCACGTGGAAACAGAATTTAGTCACCACGAGACCGCTACTACACTCAAAACATCCGAAGCCGACCCAATCATTGTAGTATTCGTGGAAGAGAAGAGGATTCCGGAACCCCTAGTCCTCGCCAGTCACAAAGGCCTATTGCCTCCATGCGTCATGGGAAATGACGAAAACAGAATCTCACATCCTTCACGAACTCGGTTGGTATAGAAGAAAAACAAAAGTAAGTCGAATTTTCTATTCCTCAATTCCCCTACCAAGTACTACTCCTCAGTCCACTACACGTACCGATGAGCATTGACCCGAGAGGCAAATTGAGGTTGTCGCCGATCGACCACCGCGTCGATATGCAGCATTGCCCCGCTCCGCTCAAGAGCAGAAGGGAAGTGAGTCCTTGCTGTGGGATCGCGACGGTGCTACAAGTTTTTACCCTGCATATCTGGATATGGATGTTGACATATCCCTTTCTATCTAAAAGACTAAGGCCTGTGGCACGTGATACATTTGTTCATTTTGATGCGTATGTCTCTTTCTCTCAGACCCTCTTGGTCGGAGACACTCACTGAAGGAGTAATAATATTTCGATTACTTGAGAAAAGAATTAGCCCTGCACTTCCTATGGAGTTCTAAGGAGAAATATTTCTTTTACCACAAATACATATGACCACACTAAATAGTTTACATAACGATGATATCTTTAGATGTTAAAAGATACCTAGAGCTGTCATCAAGCTTATCTCTACCATGCTCTTATATTTTGTAGAGTGTAGGTGCGAAGTGACTGACCTAGTGTCGGGTTGTCTACGGTGTAGACGACAACCCCTGTTTCATAACCCACCCGTTCCAAAGAAGATCAACTCCCTCTTTGAACCATGGCTTCTTAAAGACAGACAAACAATATTACTAAGAAGCCCCTAAACATGAATGTAGTTCAAGCCTGACCTACATCACTAAACCTCTAACTTTAATCACCCATCATCTAAATAACCACTTCCGTTTCATGAGCGGGAGAGAGAGGGATTCAACCAACCCCCATCGGACCTAAAATTAACTTACTGCATAATAACTTAATTTCTCATATTATCTGAAAGAAAGAATATCTACGAATTTCCATATATCAAAGTAAAAACTGCAACGAAATATTCTATACAAATAATCATACAAAAAGTTTATTTATATTTGTTCTTAAAAGCTAACAGGTATAAATCCCTAAATACTTATAATATATTTTAATATAATCTTTATTTCTTATTCTCAAAAATGTTAAATCTTTTTATTCGACCGAATATTAAAAGGAAAGTTATCAATTTATATTACAAAAAAAAAAAAATTTAACGAACTAGGCGGTCGTTAAACAAGAATCAATCTCGCTATAACTGAACCTCGAAACAAAGTTAACAATTTTAAGTGAATGTAGTTATCAAAACTACAATGGTCGATATATTCTCAAAATTCATAAACAAAAATCAAATTATTCTTAATACTAATCTATACACGCGTACAAAATTTGATTACAAGTATGAAACAATCAAAATCAAAACGAACGAAAACCGATAGGCCACGATGGCTCGTATAAGCTATTAAAAAGTTTAAAAAATTCCGATAAATGAGATACAATTCGCGAAGAAATCATTCAATGAAAGCGAATAGAATTCTCAAAGGTAACCACGATTGAAATTAAATCAAACGAGTAACTCAGGTAAGTAGCGTATTTTACTACGTTAGGCGTGAAGAGCGGTACAATAAACCGTCACTCCCGTCTGACCTTTTCACACAACAAACACAACAAAGATTACAAATAAAGGTTTACTATTAGGATTGTTCAAAAATAACAAACACTTTGTCAAACAAAGAGAGTATATTACCATATAACGTAAAGTCAATAATCCAAAGCCGACTATGGGCTGAAGTTAAAAATTATTTCAGGTATAAATACCCACAAAGGATACACAGCAACCGATAAGGTTAACTAAGAATGGCATCATAAAAGAAAAAGGTCGATAAGTACCAATATGGTAAACAAGTCAAATATTATCATGCCAAGAATGGCAGAAAGTACAATAGTAACACAAGTTATAATTGTAAAGCGATACCGCAAAGGAAAGTGACATGAATTGCAAACAATTCGAAAATTAATGTCTGAAACTTCAAACACTAAGGTTTCACCAATATACCAAGAAATAAGGTACAGATAATAGAGGTATAGTATTATAATAAAACTATAACAGAATCGAAAACAAAAGCAGCCAATATCAGGGAGGGTCGCTGAAAAGTAAAAGTTGGAAATAAATGCATATACAGTTCGTATATGATATCAATAAAGCAATATAGTTAAATATGTTTAAAAAACAATATAGTTATTTAAATCTTAAATACCTTGATGAAGAAGTGCACTGCTCCTATCTAATATTGTATTGTCAAATGTTTAGCTAAATTTATTCAACAAAAAAAACTATATAATTAACTTTATATTGTTGCAACCTTGATATCATTAAGTAACAGGATGCAATTTTCCAGCTATACAGCGGGGCAGGGAGTTTATATCCCTAGCAATGTATTCGATGAATGGCGTGAGGAGTCTCAATGACTCGGGAGTTGGTTGCCAATTGAACACTTGGACAAACCAAAGTAAGGTAAAAACTAATTCACATAACATTACTACATACAAAGACGAAGACGTTTATCTGTTAATTTGTAATTACACAAATTCGAATGAATATTTTTCGTAAATTTACCAGACTATTATTCTTTTTAGGAAGTAAATATTATTACGATGTATCTATAGATTATTCTTTTCTTTAAAGTTCAAACCAGTTCAAAAGGATGTACGTTAATTCTTTCGCGGTATTAAATTCAAAAACACGATTTCAAAAAAAAAATTAAAGGTAAGTATTTCAAAACGGTACGAAGTTCTGTATCTCACAAAAATGTTCATATAAGTATCTCGAAAATATTCTATTATTTTACTTTAATTGTTTCTCACTCGAAGAATTTACTGATTCACTAAACACTAATCTATGTATATATATATATAAGATAAATATATAATAAGAAATCATGTGGTACTTAAGTGAATTTTTGGAACTAAGAATTCCGCAACTCCATATCCTTGATGATGTAATCATTCAATATATATGTCCACTTGGACGACTGCAACAAATGATGACTCGATGAGGAACACTAACGAGATTCCAGGTGTAGGGATTATAACGTGGTGCTGATCGGAAACGAAAGTATCCAGATCCAGTGCAAATCCGCAACAGAGCTGGGGCGCGCTTTGTGTGTACACCGCGCGTGGTGTCTAAAGTACAATATTATACCCCATCTGTGGAACGATGATCCAGACAGACGGATATTTTGATGAATTGATCTCAAAGATCTCCTGCTCGCAGTGTACATATGAAACTTCTGTGTATGTGCCCGCAGGTGGGCTTTCTTGGCACCGCAGGTGGTGCTTCAGAAATCATACGACAAAGTCGATAGATATAAATGAATATCTGCTGCAACCGTGGCGTCAGGACGATGCAGTGGATGCGTCACGAATTCCACGTCGTCAAGAAAAAGTATGCGGAAGGGTGAGGTATGCTATCAGCAATAACACGCCACTTCCTCGAGGAACAAATTTCCAGACGACAATGAAATTAAATAATTTGTGTGCGGGACTGCGTCAGCCGCACGTGGCTTATGCAGAAAATTCCTGTATGATTTGTGGACAACGTCCGTCTCCAGGATCCAATACACAAAAAAGGCACAACACTTCACTTGATATTATATAATATTGTGGTTTAAATAATTCTTCAGGAGGATGCCGCTGCAGATAACTCAACAACTCAAGTTGATAATTAAGTAAAGATGTAATAGGATTTCTCAAAAGTTAAAGATGAGTCGGCACGTGGTGCGTCGATGGCCACATGGAACGCCAACGCGATAACCATGTGCTCGGGTGCTTCCTATAAGAAGGAAAACCACGCCCAGTCAGATAATAGAAATTTTTTGTAAAATTGACAAAAAACATACCTTGAAATTACGTAGAATCCTAATAATCTTAGGATGGGGTGTCCTTAAAATGATGCTCAGACACGCGCCGCGTCGTAGAATCCACACCATCTGGTACCACCGACGCTTTCGAACAAAAAAAAATTGTTCGAGAAGAAAAAATGTTCGTCCTATTGGACACTCAAAATTATTTTATAAAATTTCACCTGAAATTTAGAAAAAGGGGTAAAAAAAGAATAGCTAGTTGGTAGAATTGAATATATTCAATTCGCTAACTAGTCATTTCCTTAATTACATACTTTTTGAATTCGAAAAATCCACCCAGGAAAAAAAATAATTTTCTGCTGCATAAAAGAAAACTGAACTTCACACAAACGAGACTGGTAGGTATAATGACTGAGTAGGAAATAGAAAGAAATATGATCTCGATCATATTTTTATAGCTGGCCATAGAGTTACAAACCATTCTTAGTAGTGATAGAGTAATTTCTCTATGGCTAAGGGGTATGTTCATAGAGTAGTATCTTCATTATTAGTTTATTTTGCTCACGCATAGATGTCTCCACCGTCATGGAACTTGGAAAAAACCAACTAAACACTTGGATCGTGTCTTCCAATTTGTCCAACCGACGTGTGTCAACCATTCCATCAGATGTGGGATGCTGGACAGGCGTTGGGGGAAAATAAATTCCCCAATAAATAAATTTACCATACCAATGCAACTTTATGACAAATCAACTCTGTCACATCGTTACCATATCTGATGATTGTATTGGTTGATCTGTGTTACATATAATTTTTTATTACTCAGAAACTGACCTCGCCATTGGGAAATCTCAACACAGACAAGTACTCACCAGATATGAAATGTCTCAAGATACTTTTTCTCTTCAGTGTGGTATAAGTGTTATACAAACTAATTTCACCACCAAGTCGGTCTGGTGAATAGCACACTGACACTTATACATAGAACTAAATCGGATTCCAGATTTGGAACTCTCTGACATTAGTAGTGCAAATGTCAGATCGGACATAAAAATCCGGAGGGATGTTTTCAAAAGAATCAATTTCAGGATATTTTCTGTCAGAGTGTGAAGGAACTATTCCGTGAAGGAATTTAATCTGACAGGCAATATTTCCTAGAAAGGGAACACTTTTTGACAAGGGAAATTCTCCGAAAGTGGGAATTATTCCAAAGCGGAAATCTGTCGCCATGAAATTTGAGCATCGGTAATGTAGGATGAGCACCATCTAGTGACTGTTGTGAACCTAAAAGTAAGTATAATCATCGCTTTTAAGGCAGTGGTCACACAGCAAAAACAAATTTTGGGGTGAAGTCACACTGACATTACAGTTGTCAAAATATTTTCCCTACAAAACTTGTGCTTTTGGGACAAATCTTATTTGTTTCCAAAGCAGAACGAAAAGGAGAATATTTCCTATGTTGCTTCATAAAAAAAATAATGCTTGGTTCACTGTGTGAGTAGCACACAGATAGTCTGATATTCAATCAAACAAACGATAAACACGAAACGTAAATAGTCCTCCTTGCAAAAAAAAAATTGCAAAAAGGAGGAAAAGGAACAATAATGGACAAGCACAAGGGTCTCATGCACAGCTGAGCATACGCCGGGCACAACAATAAAAATATCACAGTAGTAAATGTTCGTGAGTGAACATATTGGAGTGTGTAGAGAAGGAAAGTGTTGTCACCACTAACACTGCCTTCACTAACACATCATCATCTCACACTACCTCTTAAGATCTTTAGTGTGCACCGTCGATTTATAGCCTTTGCTATCCACTACCTCATATTAATTATCACCGATAATTCTTACAATTCTAACCTTAATGAATTTAGTGCTGAGTTTCGCATTAAAGTGCTTTAGAATCGCTAAGCACGAAATTCCGTTTATAAACCTCGTCATCCACCCTATAGTTGACCTTGTGACTACACACATTGTACACTCTCTCATAGTCTGCATGGGCCTTAGCTAATGCTTCCTTCAAATAGGAATGGAGAATATTCATTTTTGCCGTTTTTGGTAGCCAATCTATCTCCGAGTTGTTCAAACCTCCTAACTCTCTCAACAGTCGATAATCCGCCCCGTGCTCAATCATTCTCTGACCAAACAGAACTTCATAGCGGGACATGTTGTGAGTAGAATGAACCGTGGTGCGGAGTGCACTACTTATGGACGATAGATGGGCGTCCCAATTGGATTGTTTAGGATTTATATACGCGCGGATAGCCGCTAAAATTGAGCGATTTACTCTTTCACTAGCATTCGCTTGTGGCGAGTAAACTGCAGTTTTATAATGCTTTACACCGTAAGTATTCAAATAACTCTGAAATTCCTTACTTAGGAATTGAGTGCCGTTATCAGAGAGTATGCTCTCTGGTACACCATATACTAAAAATACATCCTCCTGCAAGAACTTAACTACGTTGATAGCCGTGGCTTTTCTCAAGGGTTTAATCAGCACGAACTTTGTTAACTGATCGACAACAATAATTATAAAAACGTTACCGCTCCTCGACTTTGGATAGGGACCCAACAAATCTATATACAGATGTTGGAATGGTCGATCGACCACAAAACTTCTTCCCATCTCCGTCCGAAGCGTCATATTCGAAGCTTTAGTCGTCTTACAGACTTCGCATGTATCCACGAAAAGTTTGACCTGAGTATACATACTCGGCCAATAAAAACGTTGTCTCAACCTATAGAGAGTTTTCACGACACCGCCGTGATAAGATCTTGGAGGATTATGTGCTAACTCAATTAATGATTTCGTCATCTCAGATGGAACCCACAGTTTAAACGTTAAGTCGTCTGCGAGGGGATTACCAAAAGAGTTTCTGGTACGTTTGTACACGTATCCCTCGGATACCTTGAGATCTGGTAATCGCTCCTGCTCCTTTTTGATGTGGTTGATGAGGTCCAGGTATCCTGCTGACTGGAAAGAGGAATCCTCTAAGTCCAAGTGGAGTACCTCCTCGGGGTCGACTCGTGCTAGGCGTGAAAGGAACGCTTCTACCGTCAAATTGTCTGCCTCGTATACTCTCGACAGAGCGTTTGGTACGACATTCAAAGTTCCCCTTCGATGCTCTACCACGAAATCGAATCCTTGGAGACGCATGCTCCACCTGGCCAACCTGCCAGTAGGATCCTTTAAATTCATCTGCCACTTCAAGCTGGAGTGGTCTGTGATTACTTTAAAATGATATCCCTCGACATACGATCGAAACTTCTGGATACCAAGTACAGCTGCAAGGCATTCCCGTTCGGTGACGGAGTAGTTGCTTTGCGCAGCGTTCAGCTTCTGGGAGAAGTAATAGATTGGGCGTTCAGCCCCATCTTCGTCCCGCTGACAAAGAACACACCCGATACCGGACGCGGATGCATCACACAAAATCACGAATTTCTTGCTAAAGTCAGGGTTGACCAGCGCCGGAGCTGTCGTCAACGCCTGTTTGATGGAATTAAAGGCTTCTAGAGCCTTCTGGTTAAGCTCGAACGCTTTACCTTTCTTCAGTACGTCTGTCAAAGGAGAGGCAAGCGTTGAAAAATCTTTAATGAATCGCCGGTACCATCCCGCCATTCCTAAGAAACGTCTTACTTGACGAGTTGTGGTAGGTACCAGAAATTCATTAATTGCTGCAATTTTGTCGGGGTCAGCTTTCAAACAGCCTTGCCCAACCTTATAACCTAGATACTGAAGCTCATCAAAACAGAACTTGGATTTCTCCACGTTGATCGTCAGTCCTGCTCTAGTCAATTCCTGACTTACACGCCTCAATATCGCCAAGTGTTCGTCGAAAGTTTCTGACATGACCAAAAGATCATCGAGATAAATGAACACTAGATCCCGCAATTCTGTCGGAATTACCTTAGACATAAGATAACTCAGACTCTGCGGCGCATTACACAAACCGAATGGCATGACCTTGAAATGGTACAAAGGTCTACCAGGTACTGTAAAAGCAGTCTTTTCCCTCGATGTTTTCTCCAACGGTATCTGTCAGAATGCGTCTTTCAAATCCACACTAGAAATATAGCGAGTTTTTGAAAGGCGTGCTAACAGACCCTCAATATGGGCAATTGGCCTCGCATCCTTCTTTGTAACCGAGTTCACCTTCCGAAAGTCTAGGCATAAGCGGTTCTTCCCAGGCTTGCGCACTAGCACAACTGGAGAAGACCATGCACTAGAACTTTCTTCGATGACCCCCAAAGACAACATACGATCCAATTCCTCATACATCATTGCTTGTACCGCAGGAGAAACAGGATAATATCTCTGCTTAATTGGTATAGCATCACCCGTATCGATGTAATGCTCTACCAGTGTCGTTTTCCCAAGCCCCTTGCTCGCGAAAGAAGGAAAACCACGAATCACATCACGAAGTTGAGTGGACTCTTCGTGACTGAGCTTCACTTGGTTTGTGGAGTTTCCATCCGATGAAAAATCCGATATTGTAATATAATGTATTGTATTAGAAAAAGTCAAATGTAACATAAGCTTTAAAATAAGAATCATTTACTAACACCACCTCGTCCTAATTTTTAAGAACGACAACCAACTTCAAGAGAAGTTTCGAGAAGGGAAGCCATGCAAAAGAAAAGAACGAACGGCCATCATTAAAAATGAGGACGCCGAAGAGAATTGAGTTCTTTCAAATAAAGAAACTTAAATAAAGTATAATAAAGAATTTAAAGTTGTTTTAATTAAGTGTGGACACTACAACTTCAGGTGTGGGGTTAAAAAAAAAATATATAACAATTTCAACATGTCCATCGAGATTACCGATCAGGTAATGATGAACGCCCTTACAGTGGCTGGAGTGGAGTTCCCACCAGGCGCCTGCTCACAGGAACTAAAGGTTCTGTATGGCAAGCTGATTGATTCAGAAACTGAATCAACTCCCGCAGCCGTTGATGAAAACAGATCTGCCAACAGAATCGACGATGCACCTCAAGCAGCATAGCTGGAAGCTCAGCTAAAAGTACTTAAGCTGCAGTACGAAGTGGCATTGTTGCAACAACAAATACGTGCTGTGCAGCAAGGTGCAGGTGAAAGCAGTCCTCGCCAAGCAGTGAACTTCGATCATCTAGAGAATACGCTGAACACATTTAATGGAAGAAACCATTACGACATCAGAAAATGGTTTAGGGAGTTTGAACTGTATGCCTCATCACGTTTGTTCACTCCAGATGATATGTGCTTGGGTGTGCGCCGGCTGATGAAGGAAACAGCCAAAGATTTCCTCAACACTCATGGCGTTGTTGACTACCAACAACTTAAGACGTCTCTCATCGAAACCTTTGGACGACAAGTAACTCACCGTGACATTTATCGGGAATTGGAGCAACGGAAAATTCGTCCAAATGAGTCGTGTCTAGAATTTGTCATAGCCATGAAGTCCATAGCGGCAAAAATTGATGTTCCTGAATCAGAGTTGATAACATTTATCATCGATGGGTTCAATGACGAGAGCCCCAACATCACGCTCATCAATGACTGTAAAACAGTCAGGGAATTATTGTCGAGACTTGATCGCTACGAACAAAAGCGATCGGCATCTCGTCAACCAAGGGCAAGTGCTGTTGCAACAAGCGTCGTCAACAAACCGAAGTCAACTACCGTTGCAAGGCAACAAGACCTATCCGAAGTCAGATGTTATAATTGTAGCCGATTTGGGCATTACAAGAGCAGCTGTCCCAAGCCACCCAGACCAATCGACGCGTGCTTCATCTGTAACGAAGTCGGACACAGGCACTTTAGCTGCCCGAAAGCACAACGGAAACATCAGAGGATTGTCGCTGCAGTCACACATCTACTGGCAGATTCAGATAAGGAGGACGAGGTGGCAGGGACTATAAGCGCCATGCAAACGGTAAGTGTAGCCTTTTGTAATGATCAAGTTCGGTGTACTGAATTTACGAATGTTTTTCCTTTATTTGATACTGGCAGCGCGATTAGTATTGTCCAACGTTCAATAGTGCCCAGTGGTGTCAAGTTGTCGGACGTACTAGAATCAACGAGTTATTCAGGAATTGGAAGTGGAAAAATCCAGTCATATGGTATTATCCAAACCTACATCAGGTTCAGAAACAGAAATCACAAAATATTCCTTTACGTTCTTCCAGATGACTCGATGTCACTACCGTTGATCCTGGGACGTGATTTTTTGCGGGAATTTGACATCCACTTGAGGCAAATTAAACTAGAAATAAAAAATAAAAATGTTAATTTGTGTAAAAATAAAGATTTACATTCCATCTCCATGCGTTCGTGTGTTCATGTGCCTGATTTGGTTAGTTCAAGTAAAGTAGTTGGTTGTTGTGGCACTTTGATGACCCCATCGGATGTTGGTAGTTGATCTTTGGCTGAAAGTAGAGTTGTGAAAGCTGGTAGTGTTGATAGTTCACTGTTCGACGTCGATAAAGATACAAGGTGTCAGTGTGTCTCAGTACAGTCAAATGATGTTGTTCCGCAGGTACAGTGTGTTGAAAATTATGATCTTTGCTTCTCACAAATGTGTGCTATAGATATAGATAGTTCAGAATTAGATACAAATATTTGTCCGCGGTTAGGGAAAAGTCAGTTCAATGATTTGACAGCAGTCATTCATAGGGCATACTTACATCCTGTAAATATCGTCTAACCGATGATACACCATTTTATTGTCCACCGAGGCGACTATCAGTGTATGAACGGACAGAGGTGATGAAAAAGATAAACGATTTATTGGAACGCAAAATAATTCGCCATAGCAAGTCGCCATACGCTTCGGCGGTTGTCTTGACAAAAAGGAAGAGTGGTGATTTACGTATGTGCATAGATTACCGTGCATTGAATAAAAAAACCATCCGCGATAATTTTCCCCTCCCACTGATAGAGAACTGCCTTGAGTACAGGGAGGGTAAGCGATGGTTTACGTTGCTTGACTTGAGGGACGGCTTCAACCAGGTTGGTGTCGAAAATGACTCTGTGCAATATACGTCTTTTGTAACTCCAGACGGACAATATGAGTATCTGCGAATGCCATTCGGGTTGAAGAATGCCCCAGCTGATTTTCAAAGATTTGTCCATCAAATATTTCAGGACCTGATAGAGGCAGGGAAAATTATTATATATCTTGACGACATTGCTATAGCCACAGCTGATTTTAAGTCACACTTACAAATAGTAGATGAGGTTTTGCGACGACTTTATGAAAAGGGTCTTGAACTTAGGATGAGTAAGTGTAAATTTGGTTATGATGAGATTGACTACTTGGGATATATAGTTAACGCCATAAATGTGGACGAAGTAGACTTTTATATTCAGGTAGCTCAAAATAGGGACATGAAAATCAGGAAACTCAGAACACAGCTTGAAACTGAGATGCTATTGAAGTATGAATTACAAGATGGTCTCGTCTTTCGCAAGCTAGACACAAATAATTTGCTGCTTTACGTGCCAGAAGAAATGGAAGATAACGTTATCAGGATGATTCATGAGAAAATCGGTCACCTAGGGATAGAAAAGTGCTATAACCAAATAAGGAAAAATTATTGGTTTCCGGGTATGAAAAACAAGATTGAGGTGTTCATAAAGAACTGTGTAAAGTGCATTATGTTTTCAGCGCCAACTAGAACAAATGATCAAAACATGTATAGCATCCCTAAAAACCCTATCCCATTTGACACACTACACATGGATCATTTTGGGCCTTTGCCCGCCTTGATGTCAAAACGAAAACATATCTTAGTCATCATTGACGCCTTCACAAAGTTCGTGCGGTTATATCCCGTCAATTCGACTAGCACCAAAGAGGTTTGCGCTTCCATGGAAAAATATTTTAGTTATTATAGTCGACCTAGGCGCATTATAACAGATCGAGGTACTTGCTTTACATCTCTAGAGTTTTCAAGCTATCTACTGAAACATAACATCGACCACGTCAAGGTAGCAGTGGCTTCACCACAGGCCAATGGTCAAGTAGAGCGGGTGAACAGAGTTATTAAAGCCATATTAAGCAAACTAAGCGAGCCTATTGATCACGCAGATTGGTCAAATAAGTTGTCTGAAGCTGAGTACGCTATTAATAACACAACGCATAGTTCTAAGAAGGAGTCCCCTAGCAAATTACTCTTTGGTGTTGACCAGCGTGGTAAAGAAGTCGACGAGCTCACTGAATATTTAGATGACAAACTTAATAGTAAAGAGGGACGCGATCTTAATGAAATTAGGTCACAGGCATCGAGTGCCATAAAAAAGTCACAGGAATACAACGAACAATATTTTTTGAAACATAGTTTACCAGCGAGGTCGTATTCAGTTGACGATTTCGTAGTGATAAGGCACATTGACACCACCGTAGGGACAAACAAAAAATTTATACCAAAATACCGAGGACCTTATGTCGTACACAAAGTTTTACCGAATGACAGATACGTCATCAGGGACGTTGACAACTGCCAGCTGACACAGTTGCCATATGATGGTGTCGTTGAAGCAGTGCGATTAGTGCGAAGTGGGTAACGCCGCGCCGGTGAGATATTCGGGGGCCACAACAACTAGCTGCCAGGGGCACACTTTACCAATTTAAAAAAGTAATGATTGAGGTCAATCAAGGTCAGATTGGCCGAGTTGTAATATAATGTATTGTATTAGAAAAAGTCAAATGTAACATAAGCTTTAAAATAAGAATCATTTACTAACGCCACCTCGTCCTAATTTTTAAGAACGACAACCAACTTCAAGAGAAGTTTCGAGAAGGGAAGCCATGCAAAAGAAAAGAACGAACGGCCATCATTAAAAATAAGGACGCCGAAGAGAATTGAGTTCTTTCAAATAAAGAAACTTAAATTAAGTATAATAAAGAATTTAAAGTTGTTTAAATTAAGTGTGGACACTACAATATGGAAGAAATCAAATGAGGTGCCAGTCCAAACTTACGCCAAAAATCAACGCCTAAATACAAACGCTGAGAAAGAGTTGGCACGATGTAAAAATCCATGCTAAACAGCATGCCGTTGTACTGGACATCAGTAGTAAACATTCCTTTAATTTGCTGCTGTTTCCCGTCCGCAGTGGACACCGTAGACTCGACGTTCCTAACCTTAACGTGCTTCGCTTTTAAGTAGTCTACGCAATCTGTACCCAAGCAACTAATGCTCGCACCGGAATCCAAGAGACCAAGAAACTTGTCTCCCAACATCTCCACATTCACATATGGACGAGGATCATTGGATTCCTTGCCTAATCTAGCGGCAGCAACGTTACGGTAGGTTGTCCGCTTTAATTGAAAATGATCTCGTGTTCTACGAATCCGTTTTGACATTTCAGGAAATGCTACCACTTTTTTCCTAACCCTTATAATAATTGAGTAGCCTTTCGTGAAATGGTTTTTTATAAAGTAAATCAGATTTATTCTTAATTTCAGGTAAATTCAAAAGTGTATTTGTTTGGGTATCAGTCAATAAAAATTCATTAGGGTTTCTTTTTAAAAGTGTAATTGGAGGAGTGTCAAGCAAAGGTTCTTCCTTCCTGGTGCCTACGACTCCGGGTTTGCTTATATCGAGCGCATCCCCCCGGATGGTGGATTTGCTCGCTTCGGGTTTCCCGCACATCTAGGACAATTCGGACTATAGACATTTGGTAAACCACATCTAAAACAGAAAATAATTTGTCTTGGATCTGCACAATCGCGGAACCCATGGCCCACGGTTTGTTTGTACGAATTTTGTACGAAAGGTTGTCGCAGGTTATCAGAACTACCGAAGAACTTTTCAATAGTGCGACATTGGTATGCTAACTCTTGAATACTGTAAGTGCTAAAGGATATCAACGACTGACCTAGTTGTCGTTTCACATTAGCTTTAATGATTTCAATCATTTCCCTGTCGTTCTTAGGGATTCGCAAGTTGGAGTTCATATGCATCATAGCATCAAAGAAGTCATTGAAGGACTCCCCTGATTGTTGCTTACGATCATACAACCTGCGAGACAGTTCCGTATCCGTTTCTAAGCTGCGGAACTGCTCAATTAACGCCAATTGCAGCGTTTGCCAGGACGCGTGCTGATTTTGCTTACGGTACCTAAAGTACCACTGTTCGGCAGGTCCAGATAAAAATTGGTGGAAACCACCAGACACTTCTTCCCAAGAAAAGCGATAACTAGCTATAATGAGGTCCAAACGGAACAAAAAGTCATCTACTGGCATATTCCTCCCATCAAACTTAATTCCCTATTTGTGGAATAGTGGGTAGGCACCAGACGTAGGATTACTAGAGTGTAGTGCTTTCGACTGAGAAGCCGCAGACTGATCGTTATCCAAACGAATAGAATTCATGCGCGACATGAACTCGTCCATGTTCACACCCTGAGCCATGTTCGAAGGATGTACCGGAGGGGTACTTGAACTTGCTCCAGGAGGAACGGGTTGTGGTGCAGGTTGAGTAGCCAATGGAGGCGCAACCGCCACAGTTCTGGCTGGAAAATTAACAGACCTACCTTGAGGAGTAGGCATGTCGACGTAGGGAATTACTGCGGAATTTGGAGGCCGACTAACTTGAAAAGCCGGGGTTGGCTGTGAAACTGGTGGATGATTGACATTATCATCAACATTACTGTTACTATTATTAGCATTATTCGCATAACTCACGTTTTGGTTATTAGCATTGTTCTCCCTACTATGTATCAACTCAACATGTCTTAATAAAATGGCTTGACTTTCAGCGAGACCTCGCGAAAGTTCTTCAACAAAAAATTTCCTGTCATCCATCCGGTGTAAGTCTACCGTTGCCGAGATCATCTCTTGCATATAAGCAGATTGATTGGCCACTTGTTGGGCTCTTCTTTGCTCTTCAGGAGTAAAGGGTGAGCCTAAAGGTTGCCCTTCATTCGCTGGTATGCGAGCGGGTGGGCTTGAATGATCCGTGCCTAAACCAGAGTGGTGGGCTGAATGTACGGAATCATCCTGAGGATTAGCGGGTGCAGCTCTTGACATTTCGTCAGCTACACGTGCGAAGTACTCCGGGTTGTAAGGACCAGGATTAAAGAATTTCCTAGCAGAGCCGGGCATTAGGCTGTGCTACGAAAATTACACAAAACAAAGAAAAAGTCTTAGGCCCGTATTTATCGATCGCTCTCAACTTAAGAGCTTCTTAAGTCTATTTATCAAGCACTATTAGTACTGATTTACGAGCGCTCGCAAAAGTTATGAGGCGTCAGGACCACTCCTAAGTTACGAGCGGTATGTTCGAAAAATATTCGAAATCATTAGTCTATATGCACGCAGCAGTGTAACCAGTTTTATATGATAAGTAGTCACTAGTCCATAGGACCACTGACAGACTTTTATGACAAGAGCGTCAGTGTACTGACCCTGTCCCATCACTGGCACCACACGAAATTGCTCGTTGTGCCAGTGAAGAAACCCTGTCAGTGAACTGACCTGTTTTTTAATATTTTGTTTGAAAAATTTCAAGTACCGTATTTTTTGGGAAGTTTTAGAAAAAAACTTTTTTTACCAATTTTTTTTTTTGATTTTTTAGAACTGGCATTTTCTAGATCACGAATATGCATTTTTGAAGTCGCTTAGTTTAGCCGCAAGTCGAGTTTTAAGATGTCAACTTTGATGCCTCTAGCACGTCTAGTTTAGCCGCAAATCGTGTTTAAAGATAAAAGTCGATGTTTCATATAATGCGATACATCAATTGAAAGGTGGTATTTCCTAGACCACGAATATGCATTTTTGAAGTCGCTAGGTCGCTTAGTTAAGCCGCAAGTCGAGTTTAAAGATGTCAACTTTGATGCCTCTAGCACGTCTAGTTTAGCCGCAAATCGTGTTTAAAGATAAAAGTCGATGTTTCATATAATGCGATACATCAATTGAAAGGTGGTATTTCCTAGACCACGAATATGCATTTTTGAAGTCGCTAGGTCGCTTAGTTTAGCCGCAAGTCGAGTTTAAAGATGTCAACTTTGATGCCTTACAACTTTTTAGATTTGTTATAATTTGCAAAGTAGACTAAATATTAATTTGTTGCTGAGTACGAATAGACTACGATTTTTTATAATTTGACATTTAAGAAGAAATGTTATCGATTTGACATTTAGAACTCAAAGAAAAAGAAAAAAATTGTTAAAATTTTGCAAATTAGCTCGACCTTTGCAATTGCAACTAAAATTTTCAACCAAAAATAAACAAAGTGGTGTTTTGCGAATTGAATTGAATTAATTTAATTTAATTTAATACTTTTTCACTCAAATATGTGAAAATGGAAGCGGGATTTCTTCAATAATTAATATTAAAGTTGTTTTTGATATCGTGTCCCAATGCAATATGATTCGATTGGCTGAATCATGACTACGAAGATACGGTTGGAGGATGGATACCCTTAAAAAAAATTGGCTACCAAACCTTGGATCCTGATACGAACATGTATCGAGCTCAGTTATGCTTGACAACAGGACCAGCTAGCTCTGGAAATACAGCTACAATAAAGATTCTGGCTAAACTCCTGAAATGCCAACTTGTTGAATGCATTAATCTGATTGATTCGGATAACATTACAACACTCTTGGAGACCAGGAGGTTCATATACTCAAAGTCAATTAGAACTATTCAATGGTTTTCTATTCCAATCATCGCGCTACAAATCCAGTGCTCGAAAGTTCGATAAACGATTGATTTTGGTACAAGACTTTCCTAATTATTTCATTAAAGATTCGGACGTATTTAAAGCTGTCCTTGAGTAAGTTTTAAGAAGACAAAAAACTTCAATTCCTTTTTAATGCAACTTTTGTCCGTTAATATGATTTTTTAGTTGAGCGGACACTGGCAGGAAGCAAAAGTTGGCTTCGTTTCGAATGAAAAGACGCAACAGAATCATGGGCGAAATGATAAGCCGACAAAAAAAATAATATACGTGAAAGTAAAGCAGCTGTCCCGGTTAGTTAAAACTCTCCCCGTACAATTCTTTGAATGCTTTGTTACCCCTCACACAATAAATTGTCTACAACATTGCCTATTGAAATTAACTTTGTAAATATACGAGGATCTGATGTATCTATTGTACAATTAAAAAACTGAAACCTTCAAACGTTTAAACAGATTTATTTTTATTTACCTAAAAAAAAGAGCATTACATATTTTATTTAAAAAAAAAATTCAAAGAAATCATCGACGATGTATTGTCGTGTAGAGAAGTCAATATACATTTGTTGAAGTAAATTTTGAGGCCAACCATATAAATCATCTTTTCCTTACTAAGATTACTTGGATCTTGGATTCAAGCCCCTCAAATAACAAGCATACCGAAGTGACTCGATTGGCATGTTGTGCACATCACCTTCACGGGTAATTGCCAAGTCCATGTAGTGTATTATAAAAGCTAATTCAGCCATCCTGTGTCTTCTAAATAAACCGCCAGGCAAGCCGTACATCAATGCAAGCAATTTCTAAAACAAACTTGTTAAATTAACAAATAACTGCTGAAAACACTTACGATATGTTTGGAGCTGAGTGAATTAAAATGGTAGGGTGGTTTTGAGAAAACCTCTTGCTTCAAGGAGTTCTACAGACGGATATTCTCTATTTCTTCATAGTGTTCATTCTTTTTGGCACTCTTCAAAAGCGCCTGCAGATTTCAAAGTACTCCATGATTATTATTTAGTCTTTCATTTAGAGCTAATTGTTGAAATTCAGGCTTTTGTTGTAGTGTCTATGTATTCTTGTGGGTTATTGTGGCTAGGGATGTGAGTTTATTAATAATGTGGAGGCTAGCAATGATTTTTTTAAAATAAAACTTACCTAGAACAATATCGAATGAGTTGAAATTTATCGGGTTCAGCCGAGAGTCTGAAGTGCACGATAAAATCTGTTCCGGCCAAAGTCCATACACGACCGCATTCACATTTTCAAGTACAAAAATACTTTTGAGTTATTTTCCAGTAAAACTTTTTTCCTTTTGTTTATGTTTGAACTTTTGAACACTATTGTTCCGCGGAACTGGGATTTTTGTCACTTTCATTAGTGCATCTAAAATTCTGGAAGCCGACATTTTTTCTACAAACTTTCCAACTTCTTATAGCTTAAAGGAACAGCAGAATTGAAATGAAACAAAAATTACAATGTAATGATTTGCTTTCCTTTTAGAACACAGACTTTTTTTAAATAAAAAATGAATTATTTATAGTAATAATAGAGGTAGGTTTATTTTATAACAATTCAACTTTTTGCCTGGCTCATTGGGTTTTTTTTTGTTTTTTTTTTGACATTTGATTTCGAAAAATGAGTGGGATAGTTTGGAAATAGCTTTTGGGTGCGTTCCGGAATAAGGAATCCGCCATTTTTCGAATATTCGAATTAGAGTTAATAGTGTTCGATGAATAGTACTTTTCGAACTTAAGTTAAGAGGCTCTTAAAGTTACGAGCGGTTTGATATCGATAAATATGGCCCTTAATACTATAAAAAAGTGGGGTGTGCAGTGATTCTTTCACTAATTCACCACAAGTAAAAATTCAAAAATTTATCCAAAGTTAATATTCAATACTTATTGAATATGGTTATTTGGAGAGAAGTTGATAATATCAAACTTCCTACAAAACTTCATAATTCTTAAAAATAAAGTAGTGAAAGTAAATTTATGTTGGTCTAAGGTAAACTTCTTCCTTAGACTTTGCAAAAATTGAGTTCCGAAACAATCGTATCGAAAATCAAGCTCAATAAGAAACAAAATTTAATTATACTTAAATACATAAGATAAGCTTAATACTCATAAACTTCAAAACTGAATATCTGTAAACTTAATCTTCAAGAAAAACTTTATCTCTACAAAAACCTATTAAAGCTCTTTGTAAACTAATGAACCTTCTCCTAGTTCAAGTTTTCAAAGACTATAATCTCAAACTAAATATATAGAAAAGTGTAAGATATGCTAAACTAAAGAGTGCTTAAACTAAACTCAAAACTAAAGCGTTTCGATGACCCGTGAAACACGCAGAATTTCACGACCTCACCAAACGAAGATACTAAACTCAAAAATGGATGGGATTACGTCTTCCCTATTTTCCGAAAATACTCAAAAATCAAAAATGGAATCTTCAGGATTACGTCTTCCTTATCTTCCGAAAATACTCAAAAAGGTGCAACACTGCAAAATCTCAAAAAAAAAAATACTCATAAATGGTGCAACACTGCAAAATCTTAAATATACTCATAAATGCAACACTGCAAAATTCTAATCTAGGTATAATCAATAATACTTAAACTTCAGAAATACTAAACTGTCTTATCATCAAAATACGGTCCGGGGGCTGGAAAGAATCTCCCCCCCATGAACATGAACGGAAAGTGGAAGTATTGCGCCTAGCGACTAACTTCTCCAAAAAAAAACTAACAAAAAACTTTAGAAATAATTAGCGGATGTGGACTAACTATTGGGTTAGTAAATGTACAACATCAATCAATGAAAAATTGGAAATTCGATCAGATAACAGGAGTCTCATTACGCTACTGCAGACGTGCGTTAGGAACATGTTCACCAACCACCGGTTAGCGCTTCATGAGAGTTCCATCAACTTAACGAACTCCGACAAAAACATAACTGAATGAAAACATTATCATATATTTGGGCTTGTAATTTTATTCAATACAAATACTTGTAAGATTCGAAAATAAGCACTAAAGGAGAGTGAGTGGATTCTCTTGGAGTGTTAATAGCTTCTGCAACAGACGTGCATCGGGAACTTGTTCACCAACCACTGGTCAAAAGATCTATCAACAACATCCTCGAGGAATTCAAAATTCTACTAAACTCAAAAGAAAAAAGTTTCAGTACTCTCGCAACAGACGACCAGACTCAAAAACGTCTAAATCCTGGACAATAAAGTTACCGAAAACCTTAATCAAAAGCAAAACAGAAGGTAAAGTACTACGAATGAATCCTATGCAACAGACGAAGATTAGGAAGTTGATCACCAATCTTCCGGACAATAAGGCATCCAAAACATAGACTTGATGTTATTCCTCCAGCAGAATAACTCTACCAAAGCAACTTAAACTCAGAAAAGAAATTTTTCGACAAAAAAAAAATTTTTTTACTCGAACACCAAAAAAAAATTTCTAACATCAAAACTTCAAAAACTAAACTTCTCTAAAATCAAAATATTCATCAGAACAAAGTATCGGGTAAGTGCTCCAGGCCCCACGTTGGGCGCCATTCTGTAACGTAGAAAAAAGAAAAACGAAATTACTAATCTCAAACGCACAGAGTGAGGTCAGTGAAGTATACAAAAAAAAAATGTATGTCTCACATTAGGCATCAACTCTGATACGTTAGTAATTTCTACCTACTAACGAAAGGACGAATATCCTCTCGCTAGGACATGTATGATGATGATGGTATCTTTTTGTTGGCACGTTCACCCGGTAGAGGGCATCAAGCAAAGACCAACCTACAGATAGTCTTATAGGACCCCCTTCTGCCAGTCCGTGCTTCAACTATGATGTTTCCTGGTGGTGGTAGTAAAGCGCAGTACCCATACACTCATCTTAATCAAGCACCATGTCTCTACTAGGAATATCTTCACCATACAAATCCTTGGCCTCTCATTCTCCATACACAGACTTATCCACCACAGCATTCCGGTTCTTTCACTTCTCTCATAGTTGTATGACAGGACCACATAGTTATCGAGATGCATACATACACATACGATTACGCCGTCTGATATGTTCCACCATAAGTGGGAACACATACCAATACATCCAAATACCATAGACGCGATGAGTAAGAGATAGGTCCAAACACAGATCACAACCTACATCCCTTAGAACATTTAACTTACCATGCCGATCACCTCAGAACTAGATTAATAACAACCAGAGGAAACCAGAATGCAAGGTGGATAATTTATTATTATTTTTATAATTCGTAGCTTCGATGACCTGCAATACCTAAAATCAAATCAACACATAATCAAAACTAAACTCACCAGAGAATTATTCTTTAACTTCATAAAGTAAACTCATACCGAAAATCCACGTGGAAACAGAATTTAGTCACCACGAGACCGCTACTACACTCAAAACATCCGAAGCCGACCCAATCATTGTAGTATTCGTGGAAGAGAAGAGGATTCCGGAACCCCTAGTCCTCGCCAGTCACAAAGGCCTATTGCCTCCATGCGTCATGGGAAATGACGAAAACAGAATCTCACATCCTTCACGAACTCGGTTGGTATAGAAGAAAAACAAAAGTAAGTCGAATTTTCTATTCCTCAATTCCCCTACCAAGTACTACTCCTCAGTCCACTACACGTACCGATGAGCATTGACCCGAGAGGCAAATTGAGGTTGTCGCCGATCGACCACCGCGTCGATATGCAGCATTGCCCCGCTCCGCTCAAGAGCAGAAGGGAAGTGAGTCCTTGCTGTGGGATCGCGACGGTGCTACAAGTTTTTACCCTGCATATCTGGATATGGATGTTGACATATCCCTTTCTATCTAAAAGACTAAGGCCTGTGGCACGTGATACATTTGTTCATTTTGATGCGTATGTCTCTTTCTCTCAGACCCTCTTGGTCGGAGACACTCACTGAAGGAGTAATAATATTTCGATTACTTGAGAAAAGAATTAGCCCTGCACTTCCTATGGAGTTCTAAGGAGAAATATTTCTTTTACCACAAATACATATGACCACACTAAATAGTTTACATAACGATGATATCTTTAGATGTTAAAAGATACCTAGAGCTGTCATCAAGCTTATCTCTACCATGCTCTTATATTTTGTAGAGTGTAGGTGCGAAGTGACTGACCTAGTGTCGGGTTGTCTACGGTGTAGACGACAACCCCTGTTTCATAACCCACCCGTTCCAAAGAAGATCAACTCCCTCTTTGAACCATGGCTTCTTAAAGACAGACAAACAATATTACTAAGAAGCCCCTAAACATGAATGTAGTTCAAGCCTGACCTACATCACTAAACCTCTAACTATAATGACCCATCATCTAAATAACCACTTCCGTTTCATGAGCGAGAGAGAGAGGGATTCAACCAACCCCCATCGGACCTAAAATTAACTTACTGCATAATAACTTAATACAGGTAAAGCTCGGAAATTAGAACTCGCGGAAATTAGAATCGCTTGGAAATTAGAACAACATTTTATATAACGTTAACAGCTTGGAAATTAGAATATAATATTCTAATTTTCAAGCTTTAGAATAGTAGCTCAGAAAAACTTATATTTTGTTTCAAAAACATTATGTAGGCGTGTAAAAATAAAAAAGACTTTCCCTTTACAACTATCGCCTACTATGTTGTGGTGTTTCTGATTATGCAGTATTGCAAAAACATATTGCATATTGTGCTCATAAACAAACAAAAATTAAAAGAAAACACCTTGTCGTTTGAAATTAAACTTCAAATAAAAGAACAAATTAAAAAAGGTGCCTCCAACAAAGCATTGGCTCTTAGGTATATATAATGTTGCGCTGTCTTTTATTTCTCATTTAAAGAAAAAGTAACCTTTAATAATGGCCAAGGTATTAAAGTCTTTTTTGCCATTAAAAACAAAAACCCTTCATATTGAATCCAACTGAATTCCCAACAATGGAATGCAAACTTTATGCATGGATCTTACGGTTATGTTATGCTTTTAATATAAAAAATAACTCAGTATTGAATACTATTTTTAATTTTAACGATATATATATTTAGCTTAAGGACTAATGTAACAGGTAAGTATTGATCTCTTCTGTAAAAAAAACGCTTGGAAATTAGAAACATTTGAAAATTAGAATTCGCCAAAACTTTTTTATTCTAATTTTCGAGCTTTGCCTGTATCTCATATTATCTGAAAGAAAGAATATCTACGAATTTCCATATATCAAAGTGAAAACTGCAACGAAATTTTCTATACAAATAATCATACAAAAAGTTTATTTATATTTGTTCTTAAAAGCTAACAGGTATAAATCCCTAAATACTTATAATATATTTTAATATAATCTTTATTTCTTATTCTCAAGAATGTTAAATCTTTTTATTCGACCGAATATTAAAAGGAAAGTTATCAATTTATATTACAAAAAAAAATAAATTTAACGAACTAGGCGGTCGTTAAACAAGAATCAATCTCGCTATAACTGAACCTCGAAACAAAGTTAACAATTTTTTGTGAATGTAGTTATCAAAACTACAATGGTCGATATATTCTCAAAATTCATAAACAAAAATCAAATTATTCTTAATACTAATCTATACACGCGTACAAAATTTGGTTACAAGTATGAAACAATCAAAATCAAAACGAACGAAAACCGATAGGCCACGATGGCTCGTATAAGCTACTAAAAAGTTTAAGAAATTCCGATAAATGAAATACAATTCGCGAAGAAATCATTCAATGAAAGCGAATAGAATTCTCAAAGGTAACCACGATTGAAATTAAATCAAACGAGTAACTCAGGTAAGTATCGTATTTTACTACGTTAGGCGTGAAGAGCGGTACAATAAACCGTCACTCCCGTCTGACCTATTCACACAACAAACACAACAAAGATTACAAATAAAGGTTTATTATTAGGATTGTTCAAAAATAACAAACACTTTGTCAAACAAAGATAGTATATTACCATATAACGTAAAGTCAATAATCCAAAGCCGACTATGGGCTGACGTTAAAAATTATTTCAGGTATAAAAAGGTATAAAAGGATACACAGCAACCGATAAGGTTAACTATGAATGGCATCATAAAAGAAAAAGGTCGATAAGTACCAATATGGTAAACCAGTCAAATATTAGCATGCCAAGAATGGCAGAAAGTACAATAGTAACACAAGTTATAATTGTAAAGCGATACCGCAAAGGAAAGTGACATGAATTGCAAACAATTCGAAAATTAATGTCTGAAACTTCAAACATTAAGGTTTCACCAATATACCAAGAAATAAGGTACAGATAATAGAGGTATAGTATTATAATAAAACTATAACAGAATCGAAAACAAAAGCAGCCAATATCAGGGAGTGTCGCTGAAAAGTAAAAGTTGGAAATAAATGCATATACAGTTCGTATATGATATCAATAAAGCAATATAGTTAAATATGTTTAAAAAACAATATAGTTATTTAAATCTTAAATACCTAGATGAAGAAGTGCACTGCTCCTATCTAATATTGTATTGTCAAATGTTTAGCTAAATTTATTCAACACAAAAAACTATATAATTAACTTTATATTATTGCAACCTTGATATCATTAAGTAACAGGATGCAATTTTCCAGCTATACAGCGGGGCAGGGAGTTTATATCCCTAGCAATGTATTCGATGAATGGCGTGAGGAGTCTCAACGACTCTGGAGTTGGTTGCCAATTGAACACTTGGACAAACCAAAGTAAGGTAAAAACTAATTCACATAACATTACTACATACAAAGACGAAGACGTTTATTTGATAGTATACAAGACTATCTGTTAATTTGTAATTACACAAATTCGAATGAATATTTTTCGTAAATTTACCAGACTATTATTCTTTTTAGGAAGTAAATATTATTACAATGTATCTATAGATTATTCTTTTCTTTAAAGTTCAAACCAGTTCAAAAGGATGTACGTTAATTCTTTCGCGGTATTAAATTCAAAAACACGATTTCAAAAAAAAATAAGTATTTCAAAACGGTACGAAGTTCTGTATCTCACAAAAATGTTCATATAAGTATCTCGAAAATATTCTATTATTTTACTTTAATTGTTTCTCACTCGAAGAATTTACTGATTCACTAAACACTAATCTATGTATATATATATATAAGATAAATATATAATAAGAAATCATGTGGTACTTAAGTGAATTTTTGGAACTAAGAATTCCGCAACTCCATATCCTTGATGATGTAATCATTCAATATATATGTCCACTTGGACGACTGCAACAAATGATGACTCGATGAGGAACACTAACGAGATTCCAGGTGTAGGGATTATAACGTGGTGCTGATCGGAAACGAAAGTATCCAGATCCAGTGCAAATCCGCAACAGAGCTGGGGCGCGCTTTGTGTGTACACCGCGCGTGGTGTCTAAAGTACAATATTATACCCGATCTGTGGAACGATGATCCAGACAGACGGATATTTTGATGAATTGATCTCAAAGATCTCCTGCTCGCAGTGTACATATGAAACTTCTGTGTATGTGCCCGCAGGTGGGCTTTCTTGGCACCGCAGGTGGTGCTTCAGAAATCATACGACAAAGTCGATAGATATAAATGAATGTCTGCTGCAACCGTGGCGTCAGGACGATGCAGTGGATGCGTCACGAATTCCACGTCGTCAAGAAAAAGTATGCGGAAGGGTGAGGTATGCTATCAGCAATAACACGCCACTTCCTCGAGGAACAAATCTCCAGACGACAATGAAATTAAATAATTTGTGTGCGGGACTGCGTCAGCCGCACGTGGCTTATGCAGAAAATTCCTGTATGATTTGTGGACAACGTCCGTCTCCGGGATCCAATACACAAAAAAGGCACAACACTTCACTTGATATTATATAATATTGTGGTTTAAATAATTCTTCAGGAGGATGCCGCTGCAGATAACTCAACAACTCAAGTTGATAATTAAGTAAAGATGTAATAGGATTTCTCAAAAGTTAAAGATGAGTGGGCACGTGGTGCGTCGATGGCCACATGGAACGCCAACGCGATAACCATGTGCTCGGGTGCTTCCTATAAGAAGGAAAACCACGCCCAGTCAGAATATATAAATTTTTTGTAAAATTGACAAAAAACATACCTTGAAATTACGTAGAATCCTAATAATCTTAGGATGGGGTGTCCTAAAAATGATGCTCAGACACGCGCCGCGTGGTACCACCGACGCTTTCGAACAAAAAAAAATTGTTCGAGAAGAAAAAATTTTCGTCCTTTGGGACACTCAAAATTATTTTATAAAATTTCACCTGAAATTTAGAAAAAGGGGTAATAAAAGAATAGCTAGTTGGTAGAATTGAATATATTCAATTCGCTAACTAGTCATTTCCTAAATTATATACCTTTTAAATTCGAAAAATCCACCCAGGAAAAAAAATAATTTTCTGCTGCATAAAAGAAAACTGAACTTCACACAAACGAGACTGGTAGGTATAATGACTGAGTAGGAAATAGAAAGAAATATGATCTCGATCATATTTTTATAGCTGGCCATAGAGTTACAAACCATTCTTAGTAGTGATAGTGATAGAGTAATTTCTCTATGGCTAAGGGGTATGTTCATAGAGTAGTATCTTCACATGGACCTAATAAGTATGGACTGCTAGTTGATTTTCGTTTCCATACAATATCTGAGAAATCTGTGTCGCCATAATAGCGCCTTACTTTTCAAGTTGTGAAATATTTCCCTACAAGAAACGTATTGCAATTTTTGACAGAAACTTTTTTTTTTAGTTTGATAATAATACGCGTGGAACTAACAACATAATTTATTGCCCATAGTTTTAATGGTTTTTTTTAATTTAAAAACGCGCGAATTAAGTTTGTTTATTAATTAGTTGTTTTTTTAAAAAGAAACAGTCAACCAATCTACTACGCGCCTACACAAAACAACGTTTATTTTAAGAAAACCGAACCTAACCATCAGAAAACTAATTTTAGAAAAATTTCAAATGAACCTTACGAAAGTAAAAAAAACACCAACGACGACGATTAATTCCGAAAAACAAAACAACATAACTAGCTTGTGCAATGAACTCAACAAAACCAACATTTCGACGCAACACAAGAAACCCAGTCAGATATTAACCGAGCCAAACAAGAAACAACTCGAAGAGTGTCCTGGTTGACATACATTATGCAAACGCTGTGATTTCCTCAAAGGATAGCTTAAAAAACACCACCAATGACGACCGAAAAAATGCAAACGAGACTTCGAGTCATGATAAAAGCTGCAAGAGCGCAGATAAAATAATATTTCCGTCAAAAAGCAAAATTATTAACTCGGACGACCATAGCACTATTCCGACTTCGAAGTTGTCGAAGAGCAAAACTGAATCTGAGCACTCAATTAAGCCAATAAATGCTCCAGCTCAACAGTCTGAATCAAAGGGTTCGTCGTTGCAGGGTCTGAAGTTCCCAAACTATCCAATGAAGTTCAGTTCAAGAAAAAAAACTGGCGGAGAAAATCATCAAGCGCCCAGAACTGCCAACTGTCTCAGAGTCCCAAGCTTTGGTCAATCCGAAGGTGAAATTTCACTCTGATGCAATTTCGTCGGAGTCAAAGGTATCGTAGTCTTTGAATGAAAATATGAAAAGCAAATTTATCAGCGATCCGTTTTCTTAAATGGACTCGAGTGATAAAGATATTGATGAAGCTGTCCCAGAGTTTGCTGCGGTGAGTTTTTTTTTTTAATTATTAATTCAAGTGTAATTAATCTGTCCTTTTAAGAATGATCTTTTGTGAGGTTTTCCAGTTTATTCTTTGAATATGACTACACTCATGCTTGGTTTACTTTATGGAACGCATGCGAGTGCTCTAGATGCAACAGATTTCTCGTCTTTTCTTGAAACTTGAATAACACTACGCTAAAGTGATCACCGATCTCGCCATCGCAAGTTGCTTTCCGATATTTTGCACTGGATGGAGACACTGTTCCCATTATTTTATTGAATGTGAGAGTTGCTTCCAAAACATCCAAAAATATGGCCAGTGTTTGCAGCAAAGATGTACAATCCAAGCTTTTAAAAGTCCGTCACGTTACTTAAGAAAAATTGGAGTCTTTTTGATCACTTCGTCCAAGACCGAAGTAGCCCCTTGTTTCTTGTTGAGCCATAGTTTCCAGAGCCCAATTCTGATTGACTTTAACTAACTCAAGCTATAGCTCTTCCATTGGTTTTACTAGAGGGACCAGGGTATCCCCTAAACTTGAAAAAGCACACAATTTGGTCGGGCAAAGTCAGGGAATTCGGAAAGCAATCAGGGATTTTTTTCAATCAATTTTTTACTTGCGATTATAGGTACTATAAGGCAAGTTATGCATTCGTCGAAAAAAAAAGTTTTGAGATAACAATCAAACATGACATTACGATGATAGCGAAGACGAAAAAAGATGATCTAAAAATTCTGTCCGTCTGTATGTCTGTCTGTCTGTCTGTATGTATAGACACCTACAGCCCAAACGGGTGGGCCGAATTGCTTCAAACTTGGTATATAGACTTTTTTAGGTATTGTACAGAGGGGAAATTGAAATTTTTTTTTTAGCTCAAAAAATAACGGTACCTGCCATACAACCGTTACGTTAAAGCTTATTTTTCTCAAAAACGGCTCTAACGATTTCGATTTAAAAAAATCAGTGTTGCTTTTTAGGTACGACTAATCATATGGCTGGAAAAAAAGTTTTAAAAAATGGCTAAGAACGGTACTTTCCATAGGACCGGTTTTTTTGCTTTCGACTATCTCGAAAACGACAACCGATTCTTTCGAAATTTCACACACATATAGCTGTAGGAAGCTCAATTTGTATTGCATACAAATATTTTTGAAAAATATTTTTTTGAATTTTTAAAAGCATTTTTAAAAAAAAAATTTAAAAATTTAATATTTTGAAAACTGCTTATTAGATTTTTTTCTAAAAATTTTAAATAAATGTATTTGCTCAATACCTATGAACTGGCATTTTTGAATTTTTTTTGAAAATTTTTTTCAAAAAGTTTTTCAAAAAAAACTTTTTTTCTCAAAAACCGCTCCACAGATTTTTATAAATTTATTCTCATAAATTCAAATTTATCGAAGAAATAAAATGGCGTACTTTTTTTCAGCTCATTTTAGTTAAAGTATTTATTTAAGAATTTTGAAAATTTTATTTTTATCAAAATCTCAAGCCCCTAAACCACTGTCACTCATTAGAGCAAGTTCGTGCGACCCAGTCGTGCATTTTATTTTACTTGCGATTATAGGTACTATAAGGCAAGTTATGGATTCGTGCAGAAAAAAAAATTTGAGATAACAATCACACATGACATTACGATGATGGAGAAGTCGAAAAAAGTGGGTCTGCGAATTCCGTCCGTCTGTCCGTCTGTCTGTCTGTCTGTCTGTCTGTATGTCTGTTCGCGCCTCTGGAGGCTGAACGGGTGGGCCGATTTGCTTCAAATTTGGTATTTAGGATTTATTTGGCCGTCCTTCGGAACATATTTTTTCTTGCGATTATAGGTACTATAAGGCAAGTTATGCATTCGTCGAAAAAAAAAGTTTTGAGATAACAATCAAACATGACATTACGATGATACCGAAGACGAAAAAAGATGGTCTAAAAATTCTGTCCGTCTGTATGTCTGTCTGTCTGTCTGTATGTATAGAGACCTACAGCCCAAACGGGTGGGCCGAATTGCTTCAAACTTGGTACATAGACTTTTTTAGGTATTGTACAGAGGGGAAATTGAAATTTTTTTTTTTAGCTCAAAAAATAACGGTACCTGTCATACAACCGTTACGTTAAAGGTTATTTTGTTCAAAAACGGCTCTAACGATTTCGATTTAAAAAAATCAGTGTTGCTTTTCAGGTACGACCAATCATATGGCTGAAAAAAAAGTTTTAAAAAATGGCTAAGAACGGTACTTTCCATAGGACCGTTTTTTTTTGCTTTCGACTATCTCGAAAACGACTCAACCGATTCTTTCGAAATTTCACACAAATATACCTGTAGGTAGTTCAATTTGTATTGCATACCAATATTTTTGAAAAATATTTTTTTGTATTTTTAAAAGCATTTTTTAAAAAAAAATTTTAAAAATTAATATTTTGAAAACTGCTTATCAAATTTTTTTCTAAAAATTTTAAATAAATGTATTTGCTGAATACCTATGAACTGGCTTTTTTGAATTTTTTTTGAAAATTTTTTTCAAAAAGTTTTTCAAAAAAAACTTTTTTTCTCAAAAACCGCTCCACAGATTTTTATAGTTTTTTCTCATAAATTCAAATTTATCCAAGAAATAAAATGGCGTACTTTTTTTTCAGCTCAAATCAGTTTAAGTATTTATTTAAGAATTTTGAAAATTTTATTTGTATCAAAATCTCAAGCCCCTAAACCACTGTCGCTCATTAGAGCAAGTTCGTGCGACCCAGTCGTGCATTTTATTTATTTATTTTTGCTCTAGGTCCAAAAATAACGGCACCTGCCATACAATCTTGAAGACAAAAATTGATTTTCTCAAAAACGGCTCTAACGATTTTGATAAAACTTTCAGAATGATATTTTTGCAAGAAAATCTATCTTTTGGTTTGAAATTTTTTTTCAAAATTTGTCTAATAACGGTACCTCTCATAGAACCAGTATTTTCAAATCAAATTTTTTCGTAAACTATACATTCGATTTCAATAAAATTTTGACCACAGGAAGTGGTTCAAAAACTTTTTTTTTGATTTTTTATAATTTTTTCAAAAAAAATTTTGGTTTTCGAAATATGTTGGAAACGGGTACATTGATTTTTTTTTAAATTTTTTTTCAAATGTAAACTACGGTTTGTTTGATCTTCATTTAATTTTACAGCTAGCTGCTGCTGCGAAGAAGGACACACCTATTTCAAAAGCTAAAAAACCCAAACCGAAAGCTTCTTCCTCCTGGGACTATGTATACAAACGTCAACAGAAGCAACAAGACGACGAAGATTCTATGATAATCCGACGCAGATCGAACAGTTCATACTCGAGTTCGGCGAGTATTAATCGCCTCAGTATTGATGGTCCATCGTCAGCTGGCAAAACATCCAAAGGAACACCGAAATCAGCATCGAAACTACCTTACGCAACAACAACTGGAACAGCACCATCAGATAATGACAATCAATTTGAATTTGCAAAGCCTGAAACAAGTCAAAGCTTAAGAAGATAAAGAGTCCAATAATTTTGGTGAATCCATTGCCGGCTGATATGAAGAAAGCAACGGCAAAGAAAATGACAAAGAACATGGCTAGTGAGAAAGAGGATGATGATAGCGATGAAGAGCATGTCAATGTCAGAGTTTTGATCATTGGCCCATTTCAAAATTTTATCACGAATCTTTCGTCTTAAATGCAGCGTAGTCTTTCATAAACACTAGCTTCTGTTCTATCGTCTTTACTTCCGAATCTTTGATTTGGTTTGGAATAGCCAGAAGCTGAAAGAAACGCTATCACAGTTTAAGTAAACATGAATTAAAAAATGTATTTCAAATTGAACTTTATTTTTAGAAACTTCTTAACAACACTAGCTAAATTCAAGAAGCACCTTATTGCTGGCGTAAACGGCTCTAACTCTGGCTTGGGAGTCACAATGTTGCCCTTATTCGATGTTATCATTGGCAGCGACAAAGGAACATACGAAACGCCTTATGCAAAAATTGGACAAATACCTGAGGGATATTTTAGATGAAAATTTTTGCCCCGTATTATCTTGTTTCGATCCTAAAACTTTAACATGGTCCCGGCCATCTGTTACAGGAGCTATTCCAGGTGCTCGTGATGGTCACTCTGCATGCGTCTATGGCAACTATATGTACATTTTTGGTGGATTCGAAGATGACACCAATGAGTTCTCCTGTGATGTGCACAGTTTAAATTTTGACACAATGGAGTGGAAGTACAATCAAACATTTGGAACGGCGCCGTCATTTCGTGATTTTCATTCGACGGCTGCCATTCATGATCGAATGTATATATTTGGAGGAAGGGGCGATAAGCATAGTCCCTATCATAGTCTCGAAGAAATGTACTGCCCAGAGATTGTCTATTTAGACTTGAAGACTAAAGTATGGCATCGGCCATCGACCACGGGCAAAGTTCCAGTCGGAAGGAGGAGTCATTCCATGTGTAAGTTGTGTGTGAATTTATGTTTAGTTTTCAAAAGTAATTAATTTCTTTTGTTTTGCTTTTTCAGGTTATCTATAATGAAATGATATACGAATTTGGTGGTTATAATGGACTTTTGGATCAGCATTTCAACGATCCCAAAACAAATCTTTGGAATTCAGTTAAACCACAGGGTAAAGCTCCATCTGCTCGCCGACGACAAGTCTGTCTAGTCAAAGAGAATCGTATGTTTTTGTTTGGAGGAACAAGGTAAGTTATGGTCCTTAAGATATGAAACTGAACATAATCATAAAATATATTGTTTTTTTTTCAATACTCTCGTCCCAAGCATCGTCGTCACAAAAATCCGACTAAGTTATGGATAAAAAAAAATAATAATAATAATGATTAATTTAATTTAAGCAACAACAACAAAAACAACAACAGCAACTGAAAGTGTTCTAGGTCTCAAGGAGATATTTTGCGTAACGAAATATCTTGCGTTTTAAAAAAATCATTTGAAAAAAATATATAAAAAAAACGTTTTTTAAATTAATAATATTAATATTATATATTTCTTGTTTAATCATTAAAAGTTAATTATAATTAATAAAAAAAAAAAAATATTAAATATGTACATAGGCGAGTAGAACTAAGGATTTCTAAAAAACAAACAAAAAAATTAACAAAGGATTCTTAAGTTAGTCGATGATGAAATGAAATAAAAATACATATTTTCAAACACAAAACAGAAACTTTATCCTGCGACGCTAGATATATGTAATGTATTGGGCTTAATGGTGAAGGAAAGAAAAGTTGTGATAACAATCAATGCAAGAGGTAACCTGTATTTAACTTCGATGTAAACTCTTTTCCACACCACCCCAGAGGTAGAGTTTTAAGTGCGTTCTTTTTAATGTGGTTTCCCCTGTAGGCCTAATCCACAGATCAACGGACAGACACATATGGACCTACCTACCTATCGCACCCACCTTACTAACGTCTTTCTATCCGTCGGGGGAATATATGAGCTGATGGACAAAAATGGACTTACAAACAGACGGACAATCGACAGGCCTACCTGCCTAACGGACCTACCTAAGTAATAACAACAGACGGACAAACGGACGCTCGGCCGGACTAAATGGACATTCAGACGGACAACCGGACGTTCAGACGGACAACCGGACGTTCAGACGGACAACCGGACGTTCAGGCGGACAACCGGACGTTCAGACGGACAGACTAATAGTATGGGCTATTTTACTGGCCCATAAATTGTATTAATTTGGTGTATTTGCTCCTTACTTGTTTCTTATGCTGCTCTAAATTAATTTGTTTCCCTATATAGTGTAGAAGTACTTTTGAACAAATATTTATGACTTCTTTGATGAGTTCGTAATTATGATTATTAAGAACGTCACCGTCTAGCGTGTGATTGTCTAGTTCGGTGTACATATTGCATAGATCTAAATTTCTCAGTGAACTCATAGCTATTAGGGCATGTACATTGGGAGCTTTGATTTTGTCCCTGTTTCGGAAATTTGAAATTATTTTTTGAACTACTTTACAGATCTTTGTGGTGTCTTTATGCGGATATCTTAAGTAACCTTTAGATTTAATTGTAATAAGTTTTGATTGCTCGGTAGGGCAAGTAATCAAAAACTCTTTACATTTTTTACATTTAAAGTCTCGAAGGAGTTTAAACTCAACGAACCCACTAATGTATAAAATAATCTCATCAAAGGGGGAATAAAGCAAGCAATTTTCTGGGATTATATCAAAAATGATAGCTTCACCCTCATTCAAGCTTGCTTGTTCTTGTTGTTTTCGTCTTTCTTTTGAAGAGGAGGCTAATAAAATGTTTGTTTCGTCAAAAGGAATACAGTTTGCTTCAGTTGAAGATTTAACCTCATTATGGATGAGCAATCTTTTGTAAGCTGAAGAAAACTGTCCAGCACTTGGGTTATTATTACAGCCTCCCCTTGACCTAATAATAGAGAAAAATAGTTCAAGATGATCTTGAGAAAGCTTGTAGCTGAGGATATAATCTAAAATATGTTTTTCTTCTACATAGAGCATAAACATTTTTTTCAAATTTTGCATTCCTATAATAAAACCTATAAAGCCGGTTTTATTTTTTGTCTGTATAATTTTTTCATTTCCTAGTTTCAAATCTGAAATGTAAGATATAGATTTTTGAAAAAAATCGAAAATTTCATTTCGGTTGGTTTGGCATAGCCCTTTTTTGAAATTATGTCCAAACTTGGATTTTGTGTTAAGGCAATCGAATGTATCATTCACAAATTTAATAAAATTTATGGTGGCTTCACAACCCTAGAATTCCGGTACTTGGCTATTAAGAAGAAATAGCAGAGCATTTGCTGTGCTTTCACTCAGTGTCTCAGCAGCAAGCTTAACGTTCATTATTTTCGCCTTCCAGTTCATGTGTTTTTCACTTAGCTTGTTTGCAAAGTGAAGGCCTAGCTCACCTTGATACTTAACCAATTTTTCAAGGTACTCCCACTTAATTTCCTGGCCATTTCCATCGAAAATAACATTTTTAGAAGCTTCAGGCAGTGGCAAGCGTCAAGAAATATGAATATATCATCACCACTGTCAGGGTTCTTAAAAGATGGTTCTAAGTCCATTGAATTGGAACCTATATGACTAATCATTGAGATATTTGATTGATGTCCGTCAAAAGTTAGACCAATTATCTCAATATTGAAAGAATTCAAAAAGCTAATAACTTGTTTTGTTATATTGGCTTTTTCAATGGCACTAAGACCATTTGTTAGAAAATAGGCTACTGGAAGTTTCCAAGCGCCATTTAGTCCGACCAAAAGATAAACTAAAGCCTCCTTAGCAAGAGAAAGGTCCACTGTTTCATTAAAATCAGTTCCCAGATCTATTGTACCCACGTATCTCTTTTTAATATCATCCCATTGAATGTGTTTTCGTATTGCCATTTCGTCCATCATCAAACAACAAACAACTTTTTTGTTGTCTCTGCCTAGGGTTACACTTTTCAATGTCAAAACCTCAAGAGATTTCAAAATAAATCCCGGAGAAACATCAGTTTGAGAATACCAACTCCTAAGTGTAGAAGGTGCTGGTAGTTTTTTTGGGTATAAGGACCTAATATAGTTATATGCTCTTGGACTATAAAAATGCATAGTAAGAGCAAACGACCTTAGTTGAACTGGGTATTTTCCACCAACCTTACCATTTGACAAATAATTCATAAGTTTGTTGTCAGTTTCATTATGAAAAGTCTGAAAAGCAAGAAAGAAAAATCGTAATTTTTGTTTAAATTGATATCAATTCAATACATTTTTATTATAAAAGAACAAACTTCTATTTTATATATATATGCATTTATAAATTCAATTTAACTTAATTTATTATATAAAAAGATAAAAAACTTTGTATTCTAAATGCATATTTCAATATTAGTACATATATACAATAAAATTTCGTAATTGATGGGTATTAAAACTAAAACGTAACGTTTCGTTTAATTTTTAACTGAACTTATGTACTACTTAAAATAAATATTTCTTAGTAAATACATTCATAATTAAACATTTGTACTTATAAAGACATTCAATTTATTACTTATACTTACAATGTATCTTATTATTTGTTGTACTCAACTTATGTACTACTTAAAATAAATATTTCTTAGTAAATACCTTCATAATTAAACATTTGTACTTATAAAGACATTCAATTTATTACTTATACTTACAATGTATCTTATTATTTGTTGTACTCAACTTATGTACTACTTAAAATAAATATTTCTTAGTAAATACCTTCATAATTAAACATTTGTACTTATTAAGACATTCAATTTATTACTTATACTTACAATGTATCTTATTATTTGTTGTACTCAACTTATGTACTACTTAAAATAAATATTTCTTAGTAAATACCTTCAAAATTAAACATTTGTACTTATAAAGACATTCAATTTATTACTTATACTTACAATGTATCTTATTATTTGTTGTACTCAACTTATGTACTACTTAAAATAAATATTTCTTAGTAAATACCTTCATAATTAAACATTTGTACTTATTAAGACATTCAATTTATTACTTATACTTACAATGTATCTTATTATTTGTTGTACTCAACTTATGTACTACTTAAAATTAACATTTCTTAGTTAATACCTTCATAATTAAACATTTGTACTTATAACGACATTCAATTTATTACTTATACTTACTTACAATGTTTCGTATTATTTGATGTACTACCTACTTGAAATAATACTTATAATAAAGTAAACTGAAATTGCAACACAACTTTTTTTAAGGAAAGAGCATTCGGTAAAACTTTATTTAAAAAGATTAATTTCATTGAGTTATGTTTCACCAAAAAATGAATAAGTATTACAAAAAGTCTTTTCTTAACAGTATTTAATTAACTGAATAACTTATATTTCTACTAAATATTTGTTTTAATATATATGTATGTATTTACAGACAAGAAATAATATGTTCATAATTTTATTAATTTCATACCTAACTTAATTGTCAAGACATGGCGCCAGCCGTTTGGTGATGGAATTCAACTTTCTTAAGCTGGGATAAGTAGTTGTTGGAAATAAATAACATTATGTATGTTTGCATATATAAATAATTTGTAAAACAAAAAAAAAAGAATACATACATACAAATTAATAGGAAAACACATAAAATTACCTGAATGGTTTGGGCTGCATTTTCCGAAATCATAATTTGATTCCTCAGCTCCGATATTAAACCTGTTAAGTTTCCTATCTGCTTTCTCTGCCTCTGAAGCTGTCGCTGTGTTGATTTTAATTCCCTAGATTTTTGGACTAAGCGCTGTTTCAACCGGACAACAGTACACTTTAGCGTTCGAGGGGTAGCCATCAAGTCATCAAGTTGAAGCCTCTTGGTTACGGTGCGTTTCCTATTCTGTACCGAAGACCTTGGAGTCAAAGGTTCCGGCAAAGTATTAGGCACTACCGTAGCATTCGAGCTAGAAGGTTGCTCAACAGCTCTACAACGGCAAACAAAAAATTTAAACAAATTAAATTAAATGACACAAAAGTTGGCATTTTTCATATACAATACGATTTAGAGATTGATGTGAAAAATTTTCAAAAAAAATTTTTTTCAATTAAAATTGTTGTATCCATAGTAGGAGGACACTAAACAGATCTTAAATACGTTTTAATCATATTCTTAGGCCAAATAGTTTGGCAAGGACATGGTTTTGTGTTGCCACAAAAGTTTGCATTTTCCATATACAATACGATTAAGAGATTGATATGAAAATTTTGAAAAAAAAAATTTTCAATTAAAATTCTTGTATCCATAGTAGGAAGACACTAAACAGATCCTAAATCCGTTTAAATCATATTGCTAGGCCAAATAGTTTGGCAAGGACATGGTTTTGTGTTGCCACAAAAGTTTGCATTTTCCATATACAATACGATTTAGAGATTGATATGAAAATTTTGAAAAAAAAAAATTTCAATTAAAATTCTTGTATCCATAGTAGGAAGACACTAAACAAATCCTAAATCCGTTTAAATCATATTGCTAGGCCAAATAGTTTGGCAAGGACATGGTTTTGTGTTGCCACAAAAGTTTGCATTTTCCATATACAATACGATTTAGAGATTGATATGAAAATTTTGAAAAAAAAAATTTTCAATTAAAATTCTTGTATCCATAGTAGGAAGACACTAAACAGATCCTAAATCCGTTTAAATCATATTGCTAGGCCAAATAGTTTGGCAAGGACATGGTTTTGTGTTGCCACAAAAGTTTGCATTTTCCATATACAATACGATTTAGAGATTGATGTGAAATTTTTAAAAAAAAAATTTTTCAATTAAAATTGTTGTATCCGTAGTAGGAAGACACTAAGCAGATATTAAATACGTTTAAATCATATTCTTATGCCAAATAGTATGGCAAGGATAGCGTTTTGAGTTTACCCAAAAATTTCTTATCAACGTTGTTGAACATCAATTTACAAAACTACTTATTTTAGGAAAATGAATGAACAGCCACTCCAGTCTAATATATATAAGATTAATTGTTTGTACTTACGTTGCTTTTTCAGCCATAGGAAATATGGTTGGGACAGCATTCGCCACCAAACGAATTTTAGTTCCCAGATTTCTCAACATTTTTTTTTTCGAAGTGGCTGCTGCAGATTTTAGATGTTTTCTTGGAGCGGTCGATTTCTTGTTTATTGTGTTGCCGGATAGCCTCAACCCACTCTTCCTTAAATGCTCCATTCTGATAGAGCCTATTTAAAAAACACTGAATTTAATAATTTTTTTTATTATAGGTACACTTGCACTTACTGATGGAACGAAATAACTCCATCGCCAGTGTATTTTGTTTTACAACCCGTAACTAAGCACTTCATTTTTTTTTTCTTTTAATTATAGTCTTTAATTATTTTAAATTGTTTGATTCTTTTCAAAATTTGATTTTTTTAATGAAAACAAAAAAGCGCAATTCCGCAGTCAGCTGTTTATCATCTGTCAATATCATTTTGTTTCCATATTTGACTACCTTGAAAATAAGGCGCTAATTTGGAACCAACGTGAAGTTGGCTCCTAGCAGTCCATACTTATTAGGTCCATGTATCTTCATTATTAGTTTATTTTGCTCACGCATAGATGTCTCCACCGTCATGGAACTTGGAAAAAACCAACTAAACAATCGTGGCTTCCAATTTGTCCAACCGACGTGTGTCAACCATTCCATCAGATGTGGGATGCTGGACAGGCGTTGGGGGAAAATAAATTCCCCAATAAATAAATTTACCATACCAATGCAACTTTATGACAAATCAACTCTGTCACATCGTTACCATATCTGATGATTGTATTGGTTGATCTGTGTTACATATAAACTTTTATTACTCAGAAACTGACCTCGCCATGGGGAAATCTCAACATAGACAAGTACTCACCAGAAATGAAATGTCTCAAGATACTTTTTCTCTTCAGTGTGGTATAAGTGTTATACAAACTAATTTCACCACCAAGTCGGTCTGGTGAATAGCACACTGACACTTATACATAGAACTAAATCGGATTCCAGATTTGGAACTCTCTGACATTAGTGGTGCAAATGTCAGATCGGACATAAAAATCCGGAGGGATGTTTTCAAAAGAATCAATTTCAGGATATTTTCTGTCAGAGTGTGAAGGAACTATTCCGTGAAGGAATTTAATCTGACAGGCAATATTTCCTAGAAAGGGAACACTTTTTGACAAGGGAAATTCTCCGAAAGCGGGAATTATTCCAAAGCGGAAATCTGTCGCCATGAAATTTGAGCATCGGTAATGTAGGATGAGCGCCATCTAGTGACTGGTGTGAACCTAAAAGTAAGTATAATCATCGCTTTTAAGGCAGTGGTCACACAGCAAAAAAAAATTTTGGGGTGAAGTCACACTGACATTACAGTTGTCAAAATATTTTCCCTACAAGTTGACATATGTTGGAATTATACGAAACCTCCCGTCCAAAATCTTTAAATCCAAGCACGTCACTACTCCATTCTGCCAAAATTCGCAAATCATTCCATGCAGATCTTTTTTGTACCCGAAAATACACCCTCCACTTGCTCTTCCTCACGAATGTGATCGTGTTGCTGGTAATATTCGAAGTTCGAAGTTACTGAATTTGAAGGAATTTATTCTGACAGGCAAAATTTCCGAGAAAGGAAACACTTTTGGCAAAGGGAAATTCTTCAAAGGAGGGATTTATTCCAAAGCAGAAATTTGTCGCCATGAAATTCGAGCATCGGTAATGTAGGATGTGCGCCATCTAGCGACTGGTGTGAACATGAGAAGTAAGTTTATACATCGCTTAAAGCAATGATCACACCACAAAAAAAAAAATTTGGGATGATGTCACACTGTCATTACGGATGTCAAAATATTTTCCCTACACAGAGAAGCACTTTCCATGACATTAATTATTCTTAGAGGATTTGTCACTTCCTCGCAAGAGGCAGTACCCCGGAAAAAAACTTAGATGGCAACGTTAGGGATTGAACCCTGAACCTCCGACACAGCAGTCTGACACACTAACCACTATGCCACGGGGTACTACTTTTTTTTTGTTCTGCCTGAGGTTAAAACATGTATACACCAATAGGGCTTTTAAGCAAATGGCAATATACTTCCCTCTCACTCGCTCACAAATGTCAAACGAAACTTTCCGTATGAAAACAAATGCAAATTTGTGATTTTTGTATGCAAAAGCGATCGGACTTCCAAGAAATTAAACGAAAAAACACCTTGCTTTTTTTGCGAATAAACAATAGCTTAAATAGTGCCAAAGTGTTGTAAACAATTATTCTATAAAAAAAAACTTTTTTTGTGCGTTTAAACACGGAATAAAAGTGCGACTTGTTTTGGCGCGATTTATTCACTTTCGGTGGATTGATTAATAATTAAAAAAATATATTTCAATAATATTTACTGTGTTTTAATTTATCGTGATAGTTGTTGAATAAACATCTGAGAGGCATATGGCCAAAGAAACAGCCCTTATAGGACATTTTTCTTAAATATTTTTTATGGGAAAATGGAGTATGCAGAAAGTAGCGGAGAATCCAGCAGAACTGGGAAACACCAAAATCTTAATTATTGCATATATAAATGCTGAGAACTTTGAATATTTGTGTTTCTGGCCATATAACAGGTTATTTTGGGGTAGTTTTTTAATCCAAATATCTTAATATGAATTAAATCAAAATTATGGTGATGCAGTTAATTAGGTGAGCTCATAAGTGACTCGGCATGATAAAAAACAAGATGATCTGATAAGTAACTTGCGAGATCTGGCCGTTTTTGTACCTCTGAGAGGCATATGGCCAAAGAAACAGTCCTTGTATGACAATTTTCTTAAATACATTTTTTTATGGGAAAACGGGAGATGCGTAAAGTAGCGGGGGACCCAGCAAAACTAGGAAACAATAATATCTTCAACATCGCATGGTTAGATGCTGAGAAAAGGGATATGCAGAAAGAAGCTTTTTAAACAAATCGCTTTGCAAGGGAAACAATTTAACGTTATGAGTGTTGACAATTCATTGCTCCATTTCAATTGATTTGGATTTGTTTTAGTCGACAATAAACTAATCAACTTTCCCGATAAATTCAAAGTTAATAACTTAACAGCTTTTTTTTTGCCTACCAAAATCACAATTTTTAAAAAAGTATTTCATGTGACTTCTCGGAGCGAGAGAAAAAGAAGTATATTGCCGATCGCTCAAATGGTCTATTGAAAGACCAACAATCTCAACTCATATCATGGAGGTGAATTGGAAATAGTAACAAATAGTAACTATTTGACACTTCAGCGTGAGTTTAGGAACGCTTTTATGACGTCACATAGTTACAAATCGTAACTAAATTGTATTAAAAGAATGCCTTTTTGTTGACATTTGTTAACAAATGTCGACTATCGTCAAAAAAAGAACGCACCACTTGTCGTTTCGTTGTAGTCGTCTTGCATACATAATTTTAATTAATAAACGTTGTTCCACACTATCCCACAGTGTAGTACGACATGTCAAAAAAAAAGTGTGAAGGAATGTGTGATGGTTTTACATTAAATCCTAAAAAATATTTCGGATCTAAACACATGTCAAATCGATGAGATCTGCGCTGTCATATTCTGTTCCCACACTATAGAGATTTTAAGCAAACGGCAACATACTTCTTTAACTCTCGCTCCTATAGTCAAAATCAAATATGAAATCCTACTTTGAGGAAAAACAACAACTGGAAACAACAACAACAACAGGAAGAATTTAATTGTTTACCCTCAGAGTAGTGATTTGACATTTCTCTTTGACGTATTCGCATACTTCTCTATTATACATCTGTTTCATCACACATTTTTGACATGTCGTATTACACTGTGGGATTATGATACAACTACTAGAGATAACGCATTCCAATTTTCATTTTTGATTTGTTCTGCGCATCACGTCATAAGAACACCTTAAGAACACCTGCCTTCTCGTTTTCACCTTCCCGTTTAACTTTTTTGTTTCGCTCTACCCTATGCGCCTTCGTCATAAGAACACCCGGGACTTTGACAATAGTTTGACGTTTTTTTTGGCACCATGCGCAATGCCATATCCATTGTATTTATATTTTATAGTATTCCCAAGAAGCGGAACGTTTTGTGCGGCATCTATGGACGACGTTCACAAGCTTTGATTGTGCAGTAATTTTAGTGGTTTTTGTCTAAACTGCCATGGAAAGCATCATGGACCTAATAAGTACTTATTAGGTCCATGGAAAGCACGATACAACTAATAAGATAATGGCATTGCGCATGGTGCCAAAAAAAACGTCAAACTATTGTCAAAGTCCCGGGTGTTCTTATGACGTAGGCGCATAGGGTAGAGCGAAACAAAAAAGTTAAACGGGAAGGCGAAAACGAGAATGCAGGTGTTCTTAAGGTGTTCTTATGACGAGTTGCGCAGAATAAATCAAAAATGAAAATTGGAATGCGTTATCTCTAGTAGTTGTATCATGCATGGAAAGGAAAAAAAGTTATTCGGAAAGATTGTGCAGAAGAACGTGATTGATAGATGTTAATGGCTCGCGAGTTATTTTCGTTGTTTTGGTCGTAGTCGCTATTAACTATTGAATTTTATTTAATTTGTTTTAAACAAGTTATGCACTTTGATTTCTGTGTACTATATTAAATTATATTGGCCAGCTTCGCAACAAGAAGCTATAGTGTGATGAACATACATTCAAAAATGCTACACATTTTCTATTTCCATCCTCATCTTTTCCTTGCGCAGCAGCACGCAACAGTGGCATAAAGCTAGAGGTGCGTCGTGTGTGCAAATATTTTATTTTAAGAAAAACCTTAAGAAACGAATTGCAATTGGAAGGCAGAGATAAAAGTGTGCTGGAAAAATTTTCTTTCGGAAAAACTTAATTCAAACTTTCTCCAATAGGTAAATGGTCTTGATTTTTGGTTTTTCAACTTAAATTACACGGGTCTTCAAGTGTTTCTAATTGATACAGTTTTACAAAACTGAATAGAAAAATCAATTGGCAATCAATCTTCAATGTTATTATTATTTTTCCTTTATCTGACCTGTTCCAAATTGTGTGGTGTGATTGGTGTAATCTGTTAATGTCGCCACCAAAGCCAGAAAGTTCAGTAATCGGTTAAAAATTGTACGACCCATTAATTTACTTTCATCATTTATCCATAACAACAGCACTGCAGCAACAGCTCTTAAAGAGACCTAGAGTATAGCCAGCGTCCGAGCTAGTAGCAACAGCAGCAACAACAACAACAGCCAGTCTTATTTGAAATTCGTTTATTGGTGCTGGTGTGTTTTCTCGTTGGTTTTTATTACAGAATAAGGTGAGTTTCCTTTTAGGTAGAAAACTATTCCAAGTTTTTGCTCTTCTATCATAACCCAGCTAGACTTTGATATTACGTCTCTAACAAACACTTTTAATGGGAAAGTTAAAGTAAGAGTTGAAATTGCAGCTTGTAGTCTATCCATAAATTATTATTATTGGCAAGGCGAAGTGACGGGCAGTAAAGGCAGAGAAACACAAACAAAACAAACAGGACATGTTATGAGATAGTTTCGTATTAGGTAGTAAGTACGAGTATAAACAGTGGTCATACTGTGAAAAGCAAAAAAAAAAAAAAAAAATGACTAAATGGAACTTAATGCAATACTTAAAACATAGACGAAAATGTTTTATAAAGAATTGGTCTGTTTTATATTTAAATCCATCATATTTGGGATTTCTTGAAGGAAACGTTTGGTGAGCGCAAAATTTCACGCCTTAGACCTGTTGGCCTCCATTGGTTTCCAAGATTTGACTACATCTGAGTCAGCCGCGGGGGCCAATTGCTAGAAATTATATTCAAATAAAAATGGTCAAGAATTATCTTTCACATATCAATTAATACAATTTATCTTTGTTGTATTTCATTTGATAGTTTCATTCCTCTAATAAAAACACCCTTTATATAGTAAAACGAGTCGTTTTGCCGAAAATGCAACGTTATTAAAATAATTTAATGTTTAATAATTATTGCAGCAAAAATTATTTATAACGAACCTCAAGGGAATACAAATTCGTTATACAAAAGTCTCTATATACAGGGTGATTGTTATAAGATGTTACAAAAAGCTGGAGCACGTAGGTTGGGCCGAGACAAGAAAAAATTTTATGGGAGGGGGGTCTATTTTAAATGAAGTTATTTTAGTGAACCGTTTTCAAAATATTAACTTTCAAACCCAAAATTTTGAAAAAAAATTAAAAAAAATAATTTTAAAACTAAATTTTTTTAAAAACTTTAAGTATTTAAGTATTATTTTTGTTCTCAGAATTCAATGCTCCCATTAATTTTAAATCCAACACTGAAAACCGTAGCTCCATGAATTTTCGTTGCCAAGCTATTCAAAAATAACCGAACCTACTTCTTCACAAAAACACGAAAAAATTGGCTAAATCAATAGGCGCGCGCAATTTTCTTCCACGCTTCAGTAAACATATTAAATTGACGGCAACTTATTCGTACATCTCTTTCATTCGTTCACTTCGCAGCGCAATCGGTTCGGGGGAAGCAGCCTGGTTTACGCATGCTGTTTCATTTGCCTGCGCTCGTCTCAATTCTCGGCCGAAATTGAGATGTGCGGGAGTGAAGCCGGTAGATGTGTGGGTGCTGTCGTTAATGGCAAAACAAAGCTCTGGCAAAAATTCGTCCCAATGGCGGTGGTTGTTATTCACATATTGTGCTATCATGGTTTTCAGGACTTTGTTTACTCTCTCGGTAGGACTCTCCTGGGGAGAGTACGGTGCGGTAAATTTATGATGTATATTCGTCTCTTTTAGGAATTCTCGCAGCTGCCTGCTGCAGAATTGACTACCATTATCAGAGAGGAAAACTTGCGGTGCACCGAATGTATGGATGATTCTTTCTCTTAATGCTTTGATTATCCCCGCAGACGTGGCAGCTCTAAGGGGGATCGCTTCGATCGTGAACTTGTCTGTGAAAAACAACAGCATGTTATTACCTTTCATGGATCGAGGGAGGGGTCCTACAAAATCGGCGCACACTACCTCCCAAAGTGTTGTGACAGGCAGAGTGTGCATGAGCCCACTTGGTTTTTGCAGCGAGGTTTTGTACTGGTTACAGGAATGACATTGGCGAATGTATTTTGCGATGTCTTTTAGCATCCCTGGGCAATAAAATGATTGCATCATCCTGGCTGTCGTCTTAGCAATGCCCAAGTGTCCAGCGGTAACGGACTATAAAATAAAATTCCTGGACGGTCGGGGATTGGGACACACCATTTCCATTCTTTAGCCGGATCGGAAAGGGGGTGACCAGAAAATTATCGGTACAGTTTGTCGGATAAAATTTTGTAGTCTGGAAAGTTTTAGGGGTTGCGGGGGATTAAGGACTTTTGACGGTCTACCCAATCAATTATGTCCCTGAAGTTAGCAGAACAAAGTCAGCAGAACCAAAATTTTTTGATTGCATAATTAGACGCTTATTAAATGCTAATTAAATGCTGAAGAAAAAAATTGAATGCTCTAACGGTTTTCGAAAAAATTAATGTTCTGCTAACTTCACAAGAAGTTAGCAGAACAGTATCTCCAAAGTACACTAAATTAAAATTTAAAAATACGAAATTGGTCCTTGAATTAAATGCTAATTAAATGCTCTACAAAAAAAAAATTTTAAAAAAAATTTAAAAAAAAAAATTTTAACAAAATAATTTTTTTTTTTAATAATTTTTTTTTGGATTTTTTTTTTTCAAAAACCTGCTTCTAGTATTAAGTGCTCATTGAATACGAATTAAATGCTGCATTATCTCAACAAAATTTTAAAAACCTGAATTCAAAAAATGAAATTTTAAAAAATGCAATCTCAGTGTTCTGCTAACTTCATACACGATTTTGGCCACTTTTTTGAACTTTTTTTGGACAAAATCTGCTTCTAGAATTAAGTGCTCATTGATACGAATTAAATGCTGCATTATCTCAACAAAATTTTGAAAACCTGAATTCAAAAAATGAAATTTTAAAAAATTCAATTTCAGTGTTCTGCTAACTTCATACACGATTTTGCCCACTTTTTTGAACTTTTTTTTTGACAAAATCTGCTTCTAGAATTAAGTGCTCATTGAATGCGAATTAAATGCTGCATTATCTCAACAAAATTTTGAAAACCTGAATTCAAAAAATGAAATTTTAAAAAATTCAATTTCAGTGTTCTGCTAACTTCATACACGATTTTGGCCACTTTTTTTAACTTTTTTTGGACAAAATCTGCTTCTAGAATTAAGTACTCATTGAATACGAATTAAATGCTGCATTATCTCAACAAAATTTCGAAAACCTGAATTCAAAAAATGAAATTTTAAAAAATTCAATTTCAGTGTTCTGCTAACTTCATACACGATTTTGGCCACTTTTTTGAACTTTTTTTGGACAAAATCTGCTTCTAGAATTAAGTGCTTATTGAATACGAATTAAATGCATCATTATCTCAACAAAATTTTGAAAACCTGAATTCAAAAAATGAAATTTTAAAAAATTCAATTTCAGTGTTCTGCTAACTTCATACACGATTTTGGCCACTTTTTTGAACTTTTTTTTGAAAAAATCTGCTTCTGGAATTAAGTGCTCATTGAATACGAATTAAATGCTGCATTATCTCAACAAAATTTTGAAAACCTGAATTCAAAAAATGAAATTTTAAAAAATTCAATTTCAGTGTTCTGCTAACTTCATACACGATTTTGGCCACTTTTTTGATTTTTTTGGACAAAATCTGCTTCTAGAATTAAGTGCTCATTGAATACGAATTAAATGCTGCATTATCTCAACAAAATTTTGAAAACCTAAATTCAAAAAATGAAATTTTAAAAAATTCAATTTCAGTGTTCTGCTAACTTCATACACGATTTTGGCCACTTTTTTGAACTTTTTTTGGACAAAATCTGCTTCTAGAATTAAGTGCTCATTGAATACGAATTAAATGCTGCATTATCTCAACAAAATTTTGAAAACCTGAATTCAAAAAATGAAATTTTAAAAAATTCAATTTCAGTGTTCTGCTAACATCATACACGATGTTGGCCACTTTTTTGAACTTTTTTTCAGCATTTAATTTGCATTTAATAAGCGTCTAATTATGCAATCAAAAAATTTTGGTTGTGCTGACTTTGTTCTGCTAACTTCAGGGACATCAATCAATTTTAGCATCAGCGCAAGCGGCTAGAAAGTCTACCTTGGAAATTGGTAGCGGGTCTCGGGACAGTGCGTCTGCTACCACATTCATGGCTCCTTTCCGGTACTGGACCGAGAAACCGAACCGCTGCAGTTCTATGGCCCACCTAGCTAACCGGCCGGAAGGGTTCTGCAGCGTGTGGAGCCACTTGAGGGAGTGATGGTCAGTCACGACTGAGAAATGCTACCCCTCCAAATAGGGTCGCATTTTACGGATTCCCCATAGAATACCCAAACATTCCTTTTCGGTGGTGGAATATTTACGTTCCAACTCGGTCAGGGTCCCCTACTGTTGCTTCTTGTTATGGACAAAATTCTTTCTGAAATGAAGGCCAGTGGATACCAACCTTCTCTCTAGCCCGCCTCAATGGACAAGTGTTATCACTATCAACCCGTGGTAAATATCTAGGAGAAATCCTTGATCCCAAACTCAGCTGGAAAATTAACATTGAAGAACGCGTAAATAAGGCCTGTGTAGCCTTTTATGCCTGCAGGAAAAAATTCGGTAAAAAATGGTGTCTTTAATCGAAGATAATTTTGTGGACGTACACAGCCGTGGTACGACCTATTCTCACCTATGGATCTATTGTTTGGTGGCCCGCTTTCAGCAAAGCCTACAATACTGACAAATTAAAAAAGGTTGAAATAACGGCTAGCATCGGTGTCACAGGGGCTCTTAGGTCTTGCCCAACAGATGCCCTAAATGCTATTCTGAACCTTTTACCACCCGACCTTCACACTAAATACTTGGTGTCCTGTAGTTCAATTAGACTAAAGGAGACCGGTTGCTGGACCGAAAGACCATACGGTCATAGCAATATCTCAACTCTTTTACCTGCCGAGTTAACCCTGTACCCCACTGACTACTACTGCAAACCATCTCTTAGCTTTCATAAAAGTTTTAAAACAGGTTTCCCTTATAAAACAGAATGGGAAAACGAAGATGTTATAGGAGATTGACAGAACGATCTTCACTGATGGTTCCAAGATGGAGTGTGGGGTAGGTGCGGGCATTTTTCAGAAATGCTCAATGTATCCAAGTCCTTTCGGCTCCCTGACTTTGCTAGCGTCTTCCAGGAAGAAGTTCTCGCAATCAGGGAAGCTTGCAAATTACTGCAACAATACTCGCATCTAAACCGAAATGTCACTATACTAACCGATAGTCAGGCCGCTATCAAGGCATTGAATTCGACATCCACATCCTCCAAATTAGTCAGGCAATGCTAGGAAGAATGATTTTGGCTCAAACCTGAAAGTCACTATGCTCTGGGTTCCACTATGCTCTGGCACAGTGGTTTTCAGGGGAACGAAAAAGCAGATGAGCTGGCCAGGCAAGGATCAGCCCTTCACAGCTGACTCGCCGAAGGCGTCAACATTCCACTGGGGGTTGTGAAGGGAATTGTCTTATCACACTTTACATCCGTATCTAATCAAAGGTGGAGCAATTTGACTAATTACAGCATATCCAGGAAGATGTGGCCCGCCTACAATAAATTTCGAACAAACGCATTGCTCTGCAAAGACCGGTCAGATATAGCCAGGGTGGTAGCAATAAGCACGGGCCACTGGCCAGTGGGTGTGCATGCAGCAAGGATTAGTATTCCTTTCAACGACTACTGCCGATCCTGTAGAGATGAAGCAGAGAAAGAAACTGTATTCCATTTACTGTGCAAATGCCCAGCTTTATCGCGCATCAGGATGCGAACCCTGTGTGAAGCTTTTTATGAAGATCTTGGGGAACTATCAAATAAAAAAATCAAAGAAACTAGTTCATCCCATCCCTCTCCGAGGGTCATATATCTCACCTAGGTGGTGGGGTATGACCTGGGTGGCTCCTGGGCTGGACCCATTTACAAGGTCAACTCCTTGGACGGTTTCAATGTTCCCTTACCAACCAGCACCCTGCCTAGGTGGCATATAGTCTGGAGTCTGGCTGCTTGAAGTCGACCAAGGAGTACCGTGGCAGCTTACAATTTATCTTACCTCCCCCCTATTCGGCCAACCCCTTTGACGGGTTCAATATAACCCTACCAACCAGCACCCTGCCTAGGTGGCATATAGTCTGGAGTTTGGTTGCTTGAATTCGACTTAGGAGTGTCTGGGCAGCTATAATTGTCTCCCCTTCCCTCCCTTCCCTTTCGCAGTCCTTTTCTCGCAATCCATCTAATCAATCAAGTTTTTTGACGGGGAAACCCTCTTGAGAACCATACATCTCGCCTAGGTGGCGGGTTTGTGATTCTTGGGGGGTTTCTACGCTGAGCTCGCGTACTGGACCAACTCTTGACAGAACCAGTGTACCCTTACCAACCAGCAACCTGCATAGGTGGCATAAAGTCTGACGTTCGGTTACATGGAACTGTCCTATGGTTGGCCTGGTAGATTGAGTCACCTTTCCAAGGGAAAAGTAGTTCATCCCGTTCTTCTCCTTGAAACACATACTATCACATCCATCTGATCCCTCGTTAAGTTGTTTAGTTAATGGTAACAAAACGGCGCATACCAGCGCTAATTGGGTTCTTTTAGGGAGCTTTTCAACTCAAATTAGAACCGCCATTTCTACCTATCTACCTAAACCTTGGGTGGTCTTAGGATTTTTCGTGTAGATACGGTCGTCTAGGCGGGGGAGCTGCGATCTATGTTCGCATTGGCATTACGTGCAAATTAAATTGCAAGTCGGATGCAAGTAGAGGTATGGATTACATATTTCTCTCTGCTCTGCTTATAGGTGCTGTATACAGACCTCATTGTGATTTGGATGTGAACCCACTATTTACACTCCTAGAAACAATACCACTGCTCCATTCTTAAATTATTGTTTGTGGGGATTTTAATAGCAATATTGTTGAAACATCGCTTATTGAAGGAATGAGAAATTTTAATTTGTATTAATTCGATTAACACACTGAGTCCAACTCATTTCGCGAGAGGTTTGCAAACACTTCTTGATGTTTTTTTCGTAAACGAAATTACCGATGTTTTACTATATAATCAGTTGTCAGCACCTACTTTTTCTAAACATGACCTCATTTACTTGACTTTTGACTTTCAAATTAATAGTTCCGTATCCTCTTTTCAGCACAGAGATATTAAGCGCGTTGATTATTCGCGTTTAGAAGCAAATACTCTTAACATAGCATGGTAAAGTATCTTTTACATAACATCTCCTGACGACCCTTTTCACTACTCACATTTCAAGTCTGTTTAGCAGTAATGTTCCAGTCAGATCTACAACAATTTAACATGGTCAACGTCCTTGGTTTTCAAACGAAATTCGCCGCCTCTTATTTCTTAGGGATCAAGCATACAATGATTGGAAACGTTATACAGATTTGAAACTCATTTTCAAATTTATCGAATTCTGCGCAACGAAGTGGTCAGTAAAACTAGAACTGCTAAGACTCGATTTCGGAACAACAAGTTAATTTCATCAGTACGGACGTCAATTGTAGAAGAACCTTAGAGAAATGGGCATAGGTAAACAAAATAAAAAGTGTGATGAAAATATTGATTTGGAATTGCTTAATCAAAACTTCGTCACTTTCCCATTTCCCACCCTTCCTAGCCTTTCCTCTGATATAATGAATCTCCCAGATGGACCCACCTCAGACAATGTTTTTGAATTCCATGGTGTGGATAGTGCTTACTTTCCGTTAAGTCCAATGCAGTTGGCATTGACAACATACATCCTATTTCCGTCAAGTCAATTCTACCTCTTGTTTTGCCTTACATTACGCACCTATTCAACACGATCTTAATGACAGGAATATTTCCAAAAAGATGGAAATTAGCAAAAATATTACCCATTCCAAAAAGCGCAATGCTAATGATTATAGACCGATTTCCGTGCTCCCATATCCGTCTTAAGTATTCTAAAGAGTTGTCCAAAACCAACTAAATGTCTACCTACCTAAGAATTCGTAATATCCTTTCACCTAAGCAGTACGGGTTTCATAAACTTCGTTGAAGATATAAGACTGGCCTTAGACGATGATCGTGTTACATTCTTAGTGCTTTTGGATTTTTCCAAAGCCTTCGATACTGTGGACCATAACAACTTATGCTCTAAACTCTTTACAATGTATGGTTTATCTTCTTCTTCGGTACGTTTAATATCATCCTTTTTGCAGAACAGAGAACAAGCGGTTTCAGTTAGCAATAAGTTATCAAATTTCCTTCCGACTACTCGCGGAGTCCCCGAGGGATCGATTCTGGGACCTCTTCTCAATGTATATTGTATATTAATGAAATTCCTACAAAGGTTACCAGATCTTCTATTCCAATGTATGCTGATGACGTTCAGCTTTACAAAAGTTGTCCTCTTGGGCTAATTGAGAATTGTGCCTACGACATAAATAGAGACCTTGAAGAGATTTCCTCTTGGTTAGATCGTTACGGACTTTTCCTCAATCCAGTCAAGTCAAAATGCATCGTTATAAGTGAAAAGCTTCTGAACGTAGAGTATTTTCCTCGCATATATTTAAATGGCCTACCAACCGCTTTCACACCATCAGCTTAAAACCTAGGCATGCTCTTCAACAGAACTCTCACTTGGGTTGGGACACTCACATCAATATCAAAGTGGGTAAAGTTAATGGTGTACCTCGTATGTTGTGGTCCTCACAGTATTACACGCACTTAGAAACTCGTTTAATGTTGGCAAAAACAATTGTAGTTACAATACTAGGTTACGGATGTGAAGTTTATAATAACTGTGATGCCGTCAGTAGGAGAAAACTGACGAAGGCCAAATAGTAAACGAGCTGTATTGTTGAAGTACAGCTCGTTACATATTTGATCGTATATCAAGTCATTCGTTACAAATTTATAATCTTTCATTCGACAACCTCCTTCGTTATAGAAGCCTCACCTTATTAGTTTACATAATTCACACGCATCAGTTCTGTAGTTTGCTTAATATTATTAGATTTAGCAACTCAAACAGATCCCGAATACTCATACACCCGCGTAATTCCTGCCTAACCTCTGGGCGACAATTTGTCATCAGCGCCATTCGTCTGTGGAAACTATTTAAAAGGCAAATTAGAAGAGTCGGTGATGAAAGACAGTTTCATCGAGAGCTTAGATCCTACATTCGCAACCAAAACATTCTCTAGTCACATATCGCCTATATTGATCAACATTTTGAACTTTTATATTTATTTGATATTGAGGATACCCCGTCGAATCTTTGAGTTCAGATATATTGTAATCTAGCTTTTGCTCAATCAACTTAATTTGTTTAACTCTTTCTTTTTCTATTGGATTTTTTTTATTTTATTATATTGTCATTGGTTATTTTAAAAAATATGAATTCTATTGTACCAATTTTGCTTATAATAATTGCGTGTGAACCAAAACGCTCTTCATAGCTTTTACCACAATATTTTGCTTGCGTAAATTAAGCTTATCACTAATTTATAAGAATTTATATTCTTACTGTGTAAAGGCATTGAATGAATGAATAAACTTAAAGTTAAAATTTTTTCAAAAAAAAACTGTTTTTTGACAAAACTAGTCGAACGCTTTTGATAAAAAAATTCTTAAAATTTTAAACAGTAATCGAAATTAGATGGCTTACTTCATTTTTTTCCAAAAAACGTTTTAACTAGTGATTTTTAAGTGATCAATAAAATTTCATATCATTTTACTTGCGATTATAGGTACTTTAAGGCAAGTTATGCATTCGTAAACAAATTTTTTTTTTAACAATCAAACATAACATTACGATGATAGAGAAGCTTAAAAAAGTGCACTTTATTTTTTTTTCAATCGGATTGCCAAAAACAATGAGCTTGAAATATGAACTTTCTGTTTTATTAGTATCATTCTGGAGTTTATCTGAAAGCGTGGAGTTTATCTGAAAGCGATACTACATAATATAGATATATTTGAAAGTTTTTTTTTTTTGGCTTTGTCAAAGAGAACAAAATTATGTATGTTTTTTCATTTAAAGTTGCCAGTAAGGTTTTCCAGAATCAATCTGTTGAGTTGCTTGAGTTCTATTAAATACTTTTAAAACCAAAATGATTGTGTTTTAGTGCGAACTGCTTTGGAGCAGTCTACACAAAAAAAAAAAATATTTTAAATTTTAACGTTCTTAATTTAACTAAAATTGATTTCATTAAATTTAAAATTATAAAAATAGCAGTTTTGTATCATTTAAGGTAAGGTTCTTGTGTAAGACATATTTGCCAATACAACATTTGTTTCCTTTTTCATGGAAACTTTTTTTTACAAATGAACGAAAACCGATGCTTGTTTTGCAAAATCTCTTTTGTATACGGCTACTCTGACTTATTTAATTGTCAAAATTATACCTACAAGATATTAAACAAAATCGATTAAACTTATCTTTCTAACTGTTTTTGTTGTGTTAAAAATATTTATGAGGTTTTTTGTTTTAATTTTAGTCTACAATGTCACATGATCCCACACCATACGTTTCGCGGGCTCGTGTTACTCGGCCAACGCCACCCAAACCTTCATGCAATCCGATGCAATTTGTGCAGATAAAACCGTGCAATTTATATCAAAGCGCCCAACAGCAGCTAAAAAAGGTGGAGGAAATAAAAAAAGTCAAAGAGGTTTTGAAAGAGCCACCCGAGGATTGGCAAAATGTAAGTATCTATTGTTATACTTTTTTGTTATATTTATACAAGAAATATTTTGGATGGTTTTATTTTTATACCCTATTCCATAGAATGGGTATATTGTATTTGGTGTGGAGTTTGTAACATAGAGAAATGATACCGTTAGGTATAGAAAAGTATATATATTCTGACTCAGAATTAAAAGCCTAGTCGATTTAGCCATGTCCGTCCGTATGTATACTCTCTAGAGGTCGCAATTTTTGAGCTAGAAAGCTGAAATTTGGTATATATAATCTTTGGTTCAAGAATAAGGCTAAGTTCTTGAACCGGTAAAATCCGCTCACAAACACGCCCACAATCGCCATTTTTGTTAAACAACCTCAATTTAATAAAATTAAATTATGTTTTTTTGTACAGTTACGATAAAAGCATAACGCTAAAATTTTGCACACGTAAGCTTTAGGTAAACTTTCTTCCAATCAAATAAAAATATTTCAGTTTGGGCGTGGCTTACGCCTATTTTTCATACAAAACCATCAATATTGTTTTTATAAAATAACAATTGTTATATTAAAGCGAAAACCATTAAATTTTGTGGGTCTTACTGGCACATAAACATCTTGTGTATGAAATCAAAAAAAATGATTTTGGGCGTGGCTGACGCCCACTTTTCATTATAAACTATAAAAAAATTGTTTTTGTAAATAAACGGTATTTATAATTAATCCGCATGCCAAAATTTTGCGTCTCTTAATAGAAACGAAAAGGTTTGTGTATGAAAAGAAATTTTTGAATTTTGGGCGTGGCTTACGCCTACTTTTCATGAAAGAACGAAAAACGTAGCCTTAAGAATTTAAGGCATTTCCAATGTTTAATTTAAACCTTTTTCCTTCCGTTCGTTATTTGAGAAATATATCTCTACATTTTCTTTTGTAAATTTTTTCAATACGCCCACTTTTAAGGGCGTGATTTTGGTAAAATACCTTTGTTTAGGTAAGATTGTTTAAAAACTACTCGATTCAGCTGTAGTCTTACACATATGCCTAAATACTGAACAAAGTGCTGTTAGTGCTTCAAATTTTTAAGACACGCCCACTTTTAAGGGGCGTTTCCGTCAAAAGTCGTATAATGCATTAATTTTTTTTACGTTTTTTAACTATCGGTCGCAGTTTTGAAGTAAACAGATGAACACTTGGATTTATATTCCTTGGTTACGTAGCAGAGTGTGGTCCAATAATTGTTAAAAACACCCATAATCGCTATTTCCATTCCAAATCTAATTTTTAAAAATTTAAGTTTTGTCTTGTTTTGTTCAAATCGATCTGCAAGAATAAAATTGAATGTCACTGAGCTCATAACAATTGCTTTGGCAATAAAACGTTTTAACTTTGGGCGTGGCGCACTCCTTTTTTTATTGCGCCAGCTTTAATTGAACATCACACCGCATAAAATTAATGTTATTGAATTTTTTTCTGTCTGCTAAAGAAGAATTTTGTTTCTGAAACATCGGCTGTTTGCGGGAGGCAGACGCATGCACATACAAAAATATGGGGAATAGGGTATCCAACAGTTCGTTGCAAACGTACTGTAGCTCTCGCTTATGTTTTTATGTAGGAATTATTGTACCTAATCCATAAAGAGTTTTTCCGTACAACAAGACAAAGCTTAAGAAAGGAAACCGCAATTACCTATATAAAATATTCTCTATTTCTCAATCAAAATATTGAGTCAATTTTGTTTTCAACAATATCAATTAGTATTTCTAATGTCAAATTATAAAACAGTTGTCAACTTTCCAATCTTCTTTGATACCAAACAAACTATTTTTGACAAGTGATTCGGTGAAAATTGTTCTCCTAGCCCACTCATTTTAGGCATTTTAAACCCCAATCTGCGGAAAAATTCCAACCAAGCTGGTACACACCTTTATAACGGCCGGCGTTGTAATAAAGATGTGAAAAATCGACATTGATATCGTGCCGGCAAAAAAAGTTATGAAGGTCAAAAGGTCACGAAAACCTAAAAAAAAACCGTTTTTCGCAAATATCTCGGTTTCTATAGCTCCAATGATTTTAACGTGTATGACAAAATTTTAGAGCATATTTGCTACAATTTCGTTAGTACAATCAATGTTGTGTGTCGATTAGTTACCGAGATATGGCACTTCGAAAAACAGGTCATTTTTCAAAATTCGCCAAAAAATGCAAAAAAAAAAAAGAAGAATTCCAACTTATTCCTGCGGATATACCCAAGAAATCATGAAATATTGCTGTTTTTAGGGCTCCTTGTTAAAATCACCAACTTCTAACACCCCCCAACGATCCCCTCTTGCCCAGCTGGTGCCAGGCCATACCCATTACTATTGTCATCCCGCCGTAATTTTTATATATTATTTTGTTCTTAGTACAGTGGGCAGATAGAAAAAGGTCGGAAGTTAAAAGTATGCAAGACCTTTTTTGTAAAGCTTTAAATTTCCTACAATAAAAGTAGGGCGAACATTGTTGTATGTCAATTCGTTACCAAGAAATGGAATAAGAAAAGGAGGGTGGAACTGCAAAATTTTTGATTTGCTCTGGTTTTCCCCCAACAACTTTTTTTCCTTACATTTTACGGAAAAAACGTTTTGATTTTCTTGTAGAGCATGTATCATTATAAAAACTTTTTTTATTTTAAGGGTTTGTTTAAGGGAAAGAATTAACTAACAAACGTGTAGCTGACGCAATTTCGCATACAAATGGTTACAAGAGTTTTGTCCGTAGCATTTACCGTTCAAAAGTTATAATAAATAATTAAAAAAATCGTATAACTACATATTTGGGCCCCAAAAATTTAAATTAAATTACCCGTGTGACACTTGGGATTTTTGAACTGCTGTAATTTTTAATGGTTAATAATGTGGACAAAACTTCCAATACTGTTTGTGTTGGAAATTGCATCAACTACACGTTTGTACACTAATTTTTTCCCTAAAATAAACCGTTTTCGAGTAAATTAAAAAAAAAAACAGGAGCAAGGTCGAAAGTTTTGGTGTTCTCCTTTTTCTTTTTTTCCGTCCCTTCATAAATAATTGACAAAGAAAAACTTTTGAACTATTAAAATTGTAGACAATTTTACGTTCTACAAGAAAATCAAAACGTTTTTTCCGTAGGATGTAAGCAAAAAAAGTTATTGAGGAAAAACCGCAGCAAGGTCAAAAATGTAGCTGTTCCACCCTCCTTCACTTATTCCATTTCTTCATAAAGAATTGACATAGAAGAACTTTTGAACTATTGAAATTGTAGCAAATTAAACGCTCTACAAGAAAATTAAAACGTTTTTTTCCGTAAGATGTAAGGAAGAAAGTAATTGAGGGAAAACTGGAGCAAGGTCAAACATTTAGCAGTTCCACCCTCCTCCACTTATTCCATTTCTTCATAAAGAATTGACATAGAAGATCTTTTGAACTATTAAAATTGTAGAAAATTTAACGCTCTACAAGAAAATCAAAACGTTTTTTCCGTAAGATGTAAGGAAAAAAAGTTATTGAGGGAAAATCAGAGCGAATCAAAAATTTTGCAGTTCCACCCTCCTTTCCAAATTCCATTTCTTGGTAACGAATTGACATACAACAATTTTCACCCTATTTGTATTGTAGGAAATTTAACGCTTTACAAAAAAAGTCTTGCATACTTTTGCCGTATTAAGTAAGGAAAAAAAGTTATTAAGGGAAAACCGGAGCAAGTCGAACATTTTGCAATTCCCCCTTTTCCTCTTTTTCCGTATCCCGGTAACGAAATGACATATAACCATTTTCGTACCAACAATATTTTATTAAATTTAACGCTCTACAAAAAAGTCTAGTACACTTTTGCCGTAGAACGTAAGCAAAAAAAGTTAAAGAGCGAAAACCGGAGCGAACTCGAAAAGTTTGCAGTTTCCCCTCCTCCTCTTTTTCAACAGGGCCGGTGAGGTCCAAAACTTCGTCAAATGTTAATTCAATATTCCTGAACAACATCTCAAAGTTTGATTAACTTCCGACCTTTTTCTACCTGCCCACTGTACTAAGAACAAAGTAATATATCAAAATCGGAATGACAATAGTAATGGTACCTGGGTGGCAAGCGGGGATCGTTGGATGGTGTAAGAAGTTGGTGATTTGAACAAGGAGCCATGAAAACAGCAATATTTCATGATTTCTCGAGTATATCCGAAGAAATAAGGTGGAATTCTTCTTTTTTTTGCATTTTTTTAGCGAATTTTGAAAAATGACATGTTTTTCGAAGTGCCATATCTCGGTAACTAATCGACATACAAAATGGATTGTACTAAAGAAATTGTAGAAATTGTATGTTCTACAATTTTGTCATACATGTTAAAATCATTGGAGCTATAGAAACCGAGATATTTGCGAAAAACGGTTATTTTAGGTTTTCGTGACCTTTTGACCTTCATAACTTTTTTTGCCGGCACGATATCAATGTCGATTTTTCACATCTTCATAACAATGCCGTAATAAAGGTGTGTACCGAAATTTAGCTTGGTTGAAATTTTTCCGCAGATAAAACTTAAAATTACTGGGCTATGCGTTGACTATAGAAAACCAAATGAAGTAACGGATATCCACTCTTATCCACTCCCCTTTATTTCAGCGATTTTAGACAAATTTCGGAACGCAAAGTTTTTGTCATCGCTCGACTTTAAGTCTGCCTACTGGCAGATACCCATGGAGGAAGAATAGCGGAAGTATACAGCTTTTACCGTGTCTGTAAGGGGTCTCTTCCAATTCTTAAGAATGCCTTTCGGTTTGCCAATTCTCCGGCTACTTGGCAAAGGTTCATTGACGATGTTTTAGGTCCCGATTAAGAATCTTTCGTATTTGTATACTTAGACGATATCATCATCGTCACTGAAACATTCCACAAACATCTTGAAATTCTAAAAAAAGATTTCAAAAGACTAAGGGAAGCAGGTTTAAAAGTTGGTAGGGACAAGTGTCATTTTTATAGGCCTTCTTTGAAATTTCTTGGCTATATCGTAGATAGGAACGGACTTCACGTCGACTTTGAAACAGTGGATAGCATGTTGAGGATTTCTGCACCAAAAAACGTGAAGGAAATTAGGAGTTTTGTAGAGACTATTTCTTGATACCGTCGTTTCGTACCGAATTTTGCTATTCTAGTTAGACCTCTTACCGATCTCTTAAAGAAAGGTAAGAAGTTCGAATGGACACAAGAGTGTGAGGAGGAGGCGTTCAATTTACAGTCGTGACGGATCACTACTCATTGGTCTGGTTAAGTAATCTTAAGAATCCGCAGGGTAGATAAGCTCGTTGGGCCATTCGGCTCCAACAATCCGATCTCAAAATCATCCACCGAAAGGGTAAGGAATATGTTTGTTGCCGCGATATATGAGCGTACTTGTCCACCATAATATCAACACGCAATGATTTTAGTGATTCTTTTAGCTCTTGAAACAAGGACAACGAATTTCGGTTCTGCACGTGGAATGTCCGGACCCTTAACAGACCACGTGCAGCCGAACAATTAGTGGAAGCCCTAGATGGTGTCAAAGCCGACATCACAGCCATCCAAGAAGTGCGATGGGATGGTGAAGGCACAAGGAGGATGAAAAACTGTGACATCTACTACGGCAAGTGCTACAGGACAAGAAACCAGCGGCTATTTGGATGCGGATTTGTGGTAAGAGGAAGGCTTAGGCAAGAAGTCTTGGGGTTTCGTGGCATAAGCGAACGCATTGTCACAATCCGCATTAAATCCAAATTCAACAACATCTCGCTGATCTGCGTCCACGCCCCCACTGAGGAAAAAGATGACACGACCAAAGAAGAATTCTACGATCTTCTCGAGAAGACGTATGATGAAAGCCCGAAGTACGACACTAAGTTTATTCTTGGTGACTTCAACGCCAAAATCGGAAAGGAGGGTAACTTTGGCTCGACAGTCGGAAAGCATAGCCTGCACGACAACACTTCCGGTAACGGACACAGGCTAATCGACTTTGCTGCGGGGCGAAGTGTCATCTTAGCTAGCACATACTTCCCACACCTCAATGTACACAAGGGGACCTGGCGGTCTCCTGATCAAAATACCGTCAACCAAATTGATCACATTGCGATTGATAGCAGACATGCCTCCAATGTCATGGATGTCCGCACTTTCCGAGGGGCCAACATAGACTCGGACCACTACCTTGTTGTAGCTAAAGTGTGAATGCGGATCTCCACCAGACCGCAGAACCGAACATCCACTGTGAGAAAGTTTGATGTTGCTAAGTTACAATCGCAAGAGACCGCCACAACCTTTGCCAATCATGTCTCCTCTTATCTCTTGACAAGCCCGGCGCCTGCGCCAAACCCAGAGGCCCAGTGGCAACATTGCAAAATGGCCATCAAAACCGCTGCCAAGGATGTTTTGGGTTTCATTAGGCGACCACAACGAAACACCTGGTTTGATGATGAGTGCAGGCTCGCACACTTGGCCAAAGACGAAGCCTATCATGCAGTTCTGAATGCCAGAACTAGAGCTGCCAAGAGCGCTTTCCGTGCGGTGTACCAGCAAAAGAGGAAAGAGGAACATCGGCTTTTCAGAAGAAAAAAAAGAGAACTGGAAAAACGAATGGTTGAATCTATTGAGGGATGCTACGGCAGAAGCAATGTTCGAAAGTTCTACCAAAGGGTAAAGCATTCGTCCAAGGGTTACAAAGCCCGAGCGGAAGCATGTAGAGACGAGGGTGGGAATGTCGTTGTAGATACACAGTCGGTGCTGAGAATTTGGAAAGAACACTTCTGCAGACTGTTAAACGGCGAAGACAACCAACTAATCGCTGTCAGGCAGAATGATCCATTCGATTTGGATGATGATGAACAAAATTTCCGTCCTCCCGACCAAGAAGAAGTTCGGATAGCAATATCTAAACTAAAGTCCAACAAGGCTGCTGGAGCTGATGGCCTTACGGCTGAACTCTTCAAAGCAGCGGGAGATGACTTGGTGAGGAGCATACACCAACTCATCTGTACAATCTGGTCGGATGAAAGTATGCCTGACGAATGGAACCTCAGCATTGTGTGCCCTATCCACAAGAAAGGAGATACTCTAAGCTGCGCCAACTACAGAGGTATAAGTCTCCTAAATGTCGCCTATAAAATCTTGTCGGCCATTCTGTGTGAACGTCTGAACCCTTTCGCACGTGAACTGATTGGCCCCTATCAGTGTGGTTTCAGACCCGGTAAGTCAACCGTCGACCAAATTTTCACACTTCGGCAGATTTTGGAAAAGACCCAAGAATTCCAGATCGATACTCACCACCTCTTTATCGATTTTAAAGTCGCCTATGACAGCGTAAACAGGAACGAGCTATACAGAGCCATGTCGCTTCTTGGCATCCCTGCCAAACTCGTTCGATTGTGCAGGATGACTATGGAGAACTCGCGCTGCTCCGTCAAGATTGGTAAGAACACCACCGACTCATTTAATGTCGAGAAAGGCTTACGACAGGGTGACGCGCTGTCATGTAACCTCTTCAACATCATTCTTGAGGCAATCGTACGCAACTCGCATGTCAACACCAGCGGTACGATTTTTTTTAGATCCGTTCAACTACTTGGCTATGCTGATGATATTGACATTATTGGAAGAACGAAGCGCGCTGTCAGTGGAGCATTCGCAAGTATTGAAGTGGAAGCGGCTCGAATGGGTCTGGCTGTAAATGAAGATAAAACAAAGTATATGCTGTCCTCGGGTGAAGTAGATCATCACCGTAGGCTCGGACAAAACGTCACAATGGACAGATATAACTTTGAGGTTGTCAAGGACTTTGTCTATTTGGGTTCCACTATAACCTCTCAGAACAACATCAGTGAAGAGATCAGTCGAAGAATCACTCTTGCCAATCGCTGTTTCTTCGGGCTAAGAAGGCATCTTAGTAGTAAAGCCCTCTCTCAAAGGACCAAGGAGACACTATACAAGACCCTTATCATTCCAGTCCTGCTGTATGGGGCAGAAGCGTGGACACTGACACAATCGGATGAATACAGGCTGGGGTGCTTTGAAAGAAAGATTCTTCGGGTGATATTCGGGCCTGTATGTATCAATGGAGTATGGAGGAGAAGATTCAATGGCGAACTGTACGGGCTATACAGCGACATTGACTTGGTTAAGAAGCTGAAAATTCAGCGGCTTAGATGGCTGGGCCATGTGGAGCGTATGGACGAAAACGCTCCTGCCCGACGAGTCTTCAATTCCAACCCGGAGGGCCGACGCAGTTCTGGAAGACCCCATCTAAGGTGGCGCGATCAAGTGGTAAACGACCTTTTTTTTTATAATTTACGCGCACTCAAGGGGTTATTAATACCCTTAACATGAATTAACACAGTGCGAGCGGTTAGGAAAGAAGGATAGGAGATAAAAGGAGATATCGATGCACATTGGTTTTGAATGTCTGTATATTACAATGGGAGGGAAAAATTGAGCCGGGTAAAGCATTCCACATTCTTGTAGTGCGGCTAAAAAAAGAGTCTCTATACTTGACAGTACGTCCGAAGTTAGGCTCAAGGGTAAATTGATGGGCATTCCTAGCGATGCGAGTGTTACGGGGAAATTGTTTAAGGGGAGGAATGCATCTGGCTATTTCGCTGGAGCACTGTTTGTGGAAGTAGCGATAAAACAAGGTTAGACAAGAAACATTACGGCGATGTTCAAGTGAAACAAATGTTTCGGTAATGGTTCTTTCACCTATCAGTTTTAAGGCCCTTCTTTGGATCCTATCCAGGAGACGCAAGTGAGTGACAGGAGCACCTGCCCAGATATGAGAATTATACTCAAGCTTCGGGCGAATGTATGCCTTGTAGATTGTAGCCAGATCAGAGGGGGAAAAATATTTCTTACATCGATTTAGGAAACCTAAGCATTTTGCGGCATTTTTAGCGACGTCAAATATGTGATCGTTCCACAAAAGGTGGTTTGTAATACACATACCTAGAACGCAAAGCTGTTCGGTTTCCTCGATGTAAGTGCCACACATGGATAACGGCATAGGGGGCAGGTTGTGCTTTAACGACAGAAGACAACATTGAGTTTTTGAAGCATTAAATTCCACACGGTTGGTAATTCCCCATTGAACAATGTTGTCAAGATCTGAATTTAATGAGCTTATCATACGCTGCCGTTGCATTTCCACGTCCGAAGAACATGGACGTGAATCTGGAAACGAATATGAGAAGCTGAGAGTACTGTCGTCAGCAAAACAATTTAGTGGATTAGAAGTATTAGACAAGAGATCATTAATAAAAATAAGAAAGAGTGTCGGAGACAGAACAGAGCCTTGGGGCACACCAGCATTTATTTTGTGGGTAGCAGACTGAAAACCGTCCAAAACAACGCGAATTGAACGGTCCGAAAGGTAATTTCTAATCCATCGAAGAAGGGGTTCATCGATGCCAAATGCACGCATTTTCGATAAGAGAGCCTGGTGACAAACTCTATCAAATGCTTTAGAAATATCGAGCGCAATAATCTTACTTTCTCCAAAACGATGTAAAGATTGGTTCCACTGTTCGGTGAGATATACCATCATATCACCAGTGGATCTATTGCTACGAAAACCGTACTGCCGGTCATTAAGAAGTTTTCGTTTCTCAAGATATTTCTTGATCTGAAAATTTATCAGGGTTTCCATGACCTTGGAAAGAAGGGACGTAAGTGCAATTGGTCGGTAGTTGGAAGGGGATGAAGATACGCCTTTTTTTGGAACGGGCTGGACAAATGCTGTTTTCCACCCACTCGGAAAGAGACCTGTAGAGTAGGACAGATGGAAAAGCTTACGCAGTGGTTTTGCCAGCGTGGAAGCACACCTCTTCAGAACTATTGGGGAGATACTATCCGGGCCAGCGGATTTGTGTATATCGAGATCTTTAAGAACTCTTACGACTGATCGAGTGCGAAAGGAGATTTGTCCCATAAACCCATTTACGCTCTCAAGAACAGGAGGAGTCATGTCACTCTGTGGTAGTGTCGAATTGGCAGCGAACTTTGCTGCAAATAAATCAGCCTTTGCCTGAGAGCTTACCACAGGAATGTCGTTATCGACTAGCGTCGGAACCGAGGACGAAGTGGAGTTTCGTACGTTTTTTACAAATGACCAAAAATTTTTACTACCCTTGGGACATTGTAGTATTTTTTGCCTTAATTTTTGTTCATGTAGAAACTTGGTTCTTTGAATATGGGCATTACAGGTCTTTCTTGCTTGTTTGAACTTATTCCGGTTTTCCTCAGAAGGGTTGACTTTGTAACAACGGAAACTAACTTCTCTCACCTCGATAGCTTCTTTACAGCTCAAGTCGAACCATGAATTCTCTTTTGGTTTGATACTTTTTGTCCTATTCGGAACAAAATTTCTCATTCCGCAGAGAATAATGTTTGTAATCATTTCAGCGCTGGAGTCTACGTCACTATCGAGGAAGCATAGTGACCAGTTAAAGTTACCGAAGAATTTATTGAGACCGTCCCAGTTGGCTTTCTCGTATTGCCATACGGTTCTCCTTGGGCTTTTTTCTTTAACTGGACTGTTGGAGTACGAGAAAAAAGCTGAAATGATACAATGGTCCGACGTGCCTAGAGGCGATAATACATCAATTATGTATTTATCAGGATGAGATGTTAGAAACAAGTCAAGTGTGTTTGGCGTGTGACCTGCAATGTCAGGGATTCTTGTTGGCTTGTCAATTAGCTGAGTTAAGTTGTTGACCTCAGCGAAGATCTCGGCATACCTTCCTTCGGGTGTTGTCTGGCCAGAATATCGAAGCCACGTAGAATTGTGTACATTGAAATCGCCCGTAACAACGATTTCAGTGCGAGGATAATGGGAAACAATTCTTTGGATTGAGTCCGACAGCGCATCGAATTCGTTAAAAGTCGAGACACTGTCCAGACCCGGGCTTCTATAAATAAAACATATATGGATGATGTGCTTTTGGACGGTGAATTTAAACCACATGAAATTAAAGTCAGTGTTTGAACACTGACCATATTGTGGTAGAAGCTGGTAAGCAACATCATTTCTTACGTATACAGCTAGGCCGTGATAAGCGAAGAATAATGGCACTAAGCTGTACCCATGTAGATGAAATTCTAACGGATCAGAATTTTCACCTATTTGGGTTTCACTTAATGCCAAAACAGCTGGCCTGTTTTTTGCAGTATGAACGTATGCTGCATAAAAATTCTTCCTAAGCCCACGAATGTTACTATAATCAACACAAAACTTACCTACCATTATAAAAAACAAACATTAAATAAAAACAAAACCAACTATACGAACAAAATTCAATATTTTCTCAAATCCCCAATTTGAACCTTTCAATAACACAATTCCATCAGTGACTGCGCCTTCATGGAAATGTGTCTTGAACCGCTCCTGGATTGAAGTGTAAAATACAGAAGTTTACGTAATACGCTTACTTAGATTAAGCAGTGCATATACCTTGCAAACAAGTTTGACTCAGCATATGCATTGCCTAAGCTAGATTAGCTGTGAAGATGATGGGATGGGAAGAGAAGGATTTACCGCTCGTTGATGGTGAATTTTATTGTTTTGCATTTAATGTGCACTGAACTAGTTTTGTTTTTGTTGTTTTAGATTAATATTTTTTATTGTGAGGGCTGGTTAGATAATTTAAATTCACTTAATGCACTATTGGGTATGGGCTTTTTATATTTTTTGGGTGTATTTTTTTTTTGACTATTATTATTATTTTTTTTTTAATTTTAAATTGGGGGTGGCGGGCACTATACGAACGAGCGAGTATTCTTAACTTCCGACGGACGACACAAACAACACAGAGCGCGTGCGTTGCCGATGGGAGGCAGATCGACCAACCAACCACCAACTTGGTGTGCGCAACTGGAGGCCACTGGCTAGGGACCGGCCTAGCTGGCGAGGAATGTTGGTTGAGGCCGTGGTCCACAATGGACTGTCTGCGCCACCTTAAGTAAGTAAGTAAGTAAGTAAGTTTTAGCTCTTGATCCGCTCCTCTGAAATTTGTGCCATTATCTGACCAAAATTCTATTGGTTTTCCCCTTCTTGCTAGAAATAGCTGGAAGGCTAAAATGCACGAGTCACTGGAGAGACTATGTGCAACTTCTATGTGAATTGTTCTCACAGTTAACAACATAACAAACATAAGAGAACGGTCGAGTAAAGGCCTTTAACCGTGCATCGGGTAAGTCTGCCATTAAAGGTGGTACTGGAACCGCCTTTCTATTTTTACATTTCTTACAGCTTTACTGAACTCCTTTCAGGACTGCTCGCAGATTTGGAATGTAATGAGTCTGACGCAGCTCGTTGACTGCGGTTTCAAAACTTAAATGATGATAATGTTCATGCATCTCTTTGACTATTAATTTAGTAATATAATGAGTCTTCGATAAAATAATCGGTCTCTTACAGTTGAATGAAACATGTTTTGATGCATCAATCCTTCCTCTTATCCGCATAATACTATCATCATCTAAATATGGATTTAAGTTGTACAATGGGTTAGTTTTTCCAATAAAAAACAGATCTCATTCATTGGCAGCTTGTTTGAGCATATTAACTTCATTTGTATAAGCTTCAAACTGAAATAGTCTATATAAATATTGCTCAGCTCTTGATATCTGTTGTCATTGCAACTTCCTTCCATTTTGATTGCCTTCTTTCCAGTTTAATATCAAGATAATGATAAACGCAAGCCATGGTGCCACGCAACTTTTTCCAGGATGAAAAGCGTGTATATTCTATTAATGGTTCACGATGAACAATATATTCAGTGAAAGCATGAAGCTCCTCTTCCTTGAACTTTGGAATACTCAATGGCCATGTGTCTTTAGATTGATATAAGAAATGAGGCCCACGATACCAACGGCTTTCAGATGCTAAATCAATTTTCAAATTCCATTTAGTGGCGTTATCGGCTGGATTTTCCTCGCTTGGTACCCATCTCCATTCATTTTCGTTTGAATTTTCCAATATTTCACTGACTCTAAACATAACAAATTGCTTCAGATTTCGATTGTCCTTTTTGATCCAGCAGAGGACAGATTGTGAATCTGACCAGAAGAAGCGCTTATCTATTTTGATTGAATGCCCTTTATCGATTGTCTTAGCAAGTCTTACTCCCAATACAGCTGCCTCAAGCTGCATACGAGGTACCGAAATTTGTTTAATAGGACCAACTTTTGTTCTGGAACATACCAAATACCACTCAATGTGAGATCCTTTTTTGACTCTAAGGTATGCCACCGCTGCATAAGCTGACAGACTTGCGTCTACAAAAATATGTAGTTCAACTGAACATCCACTGTCAAACTTTAAATCACTGAGATATGGTCTTCTTATTCTGATTTGTCGAACTAAAGGCAAAAGCTTAACCCATTCACTCCATAATTCAAAGTGATCAGAATGCATTTCCTCATCCCACTGAGTACGCTGCCTCCAAACTTCTTGTAACAGTATCTTCAGTAGGACCAAGACGTGTGCAATCAGACCAACAGGATCAAAAATACTCATTAGAAATTTTAGTAAGTCCCTTTTGGTTGGTATAAGTTCACCACTTTTTGGCATTGTTTAAGAATGAAAACTCATCCATTGCAGTAGACCACCACATCCCTAAAATGTTTTCAGCTTCATAAACACCATTCCGTTGTCTGAAGTCCTTTTCACAGTAAGCAGCATTATTCTCAAGAGCATTTGTAACGTTCAAGGAGTTACTCATAAAATTTCGAATTTCAAAACCTCCCTGTTCATGGACATATATGACTTCCTTCGCTAATTGAATGGCTTCTTCTTCTGTGTCCAAACTATCCAGAAAGTCATCAACATAATGATTCTGAATTATTGCTTCTGCTGCGCTAAATGTTGAAGAATGTTCGAAGGCGTTTCGGTTTATTACATACTCTGCACAACAAGGAGCACAGGTGGAGCCAAATGTCTTAACCTGCATTACGTAGTCTTCAAGCTTTCCCGCTTCTGCATTCCTCCAAAGAAACCTTTGAGGATCTTGATCAGAGTCCTTCACGATTATTTGGTGGAACATTTCCCTTATATCGCCACAAATTGCAAATTTTCTTTGACGAAAGCGGAATAAAATCTCTGGAAGTGATGGCAAGTTGTCTGGCCCAGATAAAAGCAAAGAGTTGAGTGAAACTCCATTCACCCTTGCGGCTGCGTCACAAACGATGCGAACTTTATCAGGCTTATCGGGGTTTATAACACGGAAAATGGGAAGGTACCAAATCTTCTTGTCTTTACTGTTTAACATTTCGCTTTCGGTAAGGATATGCACGTAATCCTTTTACAACGTATTCATGAATTTGCGGTTGAAGATTTTTTGCAAGCTTTGGGTCTCTGCTTAGCTTTTTTTCTAAGCACAACATTCTGCGTTCCGCTGACGGCCGGCTATCGGGGAGTTCCAAGCATTCACCTTTCCATAACAGTGGAACACTAAATCGTTTGCCAACACGTTGGCTGAAGTTTTCTAATAAAGTGTTTGCCCTTGCATCATTTCCACTTAAAAGGCGCTTAACATCTTTTTATCCAATATTATCAACTGGCATATATATATATATTAACGTAACCTCTTTGGGAGCGACCGCGTGGTGAAGCGGTTTATTGTGTTCTTCTACGGGAACCATGCAGCAGGTTAGGTATGACGCTCTGAAGCTCAAGCTGGTGATCTTCTTGCTGCAAGCAGTGCAGTCTTATATCAATGATTTAACCAGGTCCAAATTAGCTGTCTTATTTCAACGTCTTAGAATGTTGCCGCGATATTTTAATAAAGAAAATAAATTTATTCCAAATTCTTAGTTTTTTCAATTTATTTAATTCATAATTTTTTTAATTTATTTGAACAAATTTAATTCTACTAAAAATTTCGTTTTTTTTTGTTCTTCTCGCAAAAAATGCGGCAATTCTCGAATTTTGGCGAAAAAGCAACCAGTTTTTGAACCTGAAGTTGGCTCTGCGTTCGCTAAATTAACTTTTAAGTGCTGCCAGGTTTGGCAACAATGTTCTTCCAGACATGTTATCGCGGGGGTTCCAGAAGTGGCTGGAATCTCAGAAGCGGATTCGGACGCTTGGGTGATTAAAATGAAATAACTAGTAGAGAAGAACCCCTTGTCATACCCATCTTGGAGACAAGAAGATGGGCGGCTCTATAAGCACGTCAAAGTGAATCATATAGTGGTTCATGAGGAGAGTGAAGGGTGGAAATTAGTTGTAGGAAAGAAGGATATGTTAGACATTTTAAAAGAATGCCATGATAGTCCATTAGCAGGACACATGGTGGTTAAAAAAACTTTTGCTAGAGCAGGAGAAAAGTATTACCGGCCCAAAACGAGAGGAGATATTACCAAATATGTTAGGAACTGTAAGATTTGCCAACAAGTGAAGCCTGTTAACGAGAAACCAGCTGGTCTTATGACTGAGAGAGTAGGGACTTCGAAACCATGGGAGATGGTGTGCGTGGATTTGGTAGGTCCATTGCCGAAATCGTCTAGGGGTTTTATTTACATTTTAGCAGTTGTAGATTATTTTACAAAATTTCCTCTCTTGTTCGCCTTGCGTTCAGCAACCGCAAAATCAGTGTGCACGGAATTGGAAGACAACGTCTTTCTTCTCTTTGGCCTACCAAAGTGGATTGTCTGTGACAACGGTCCCCAATTCCGTAGTAAGGAACTGAAAACGCTAAGCGAAGCGTACGGGTCACATCTTCGATTTACAGCGCACTACCATCCACAGGCAAACCCTGCGGAGTGCATTAATCAAATTATTAAAACGACTCTCCGATCTTATGTCTCAGAGAACCATCGAAACTGGGATTCGCAACTGGCAAAAGTATGAGGTACTAGGTGTTTCTCCGTATTTTGCTAAATTTTGCTAATTTCGGTAGGAATATGCAAACTAGTAGTCGTGAATTAGGTCTTTCAGAAAGTGATAGGAATCAAGGGCAGGCCAATAGCCCCCAATTAATAGAAATCTTACTAATATTATATATGTGAAAGTTACGATGTTTGGATGTTTGGATGTTTGTTGCTAACTAACGCCAGAACGGCTAAACGGATTTGGCACAGAGATAGCTTATAGTCTGGAATAGCAGATAGGCTATTTTTTATCCCGGTAAAATGTACGGTTCCCGTGGGATAGATTTGTTTTAATTTTTGAAATTACACCAGAATGGCTGAACTCATCTGAATGAAATTTAGCACAGAGATAGATTATAGTCTGGAATAGCATATTGGCTACTTTTTATCCCGGTAAAATGTATGGTTCCCGTGGGATAGATTTGTTTTAATTTTTGAAATCACACTAGAATGGCTAAACGGATCTGAATGAAATTTAGCACAGAGATAGATTATAGTCTGGAATAGCATATTGGACTTTCTATCCCTGTAAAATGTATGGTTCCCGTGGGATAGATTTGTTTTAATTTTTGAAATTACACCAGAATGGCTGAATTCATCTGAATGAAATTTAGCACAGAGATAGATTATAGTCTGGAATAGCATATTGGCTACTTTTTATCCCGGTAAAATGTATGGTTCCCGTGAGATAGAATTGTTTTAATTTTTGAAATCAAACCAGAATGGCTAAACGGAACTGAATGAAATTTAGCACAGAGATAGATCATAGTCTGGAATAGCATATTGGACCTTCTATCCCTGTAAAATTTATGGTTCCCGTGGGATAGATTTGTTTTAATTTTTGAAATTACACCAGAATGGCTGAACTCATCTGAATGAAATTTAGCACAGAGATAGATTATAGTCTGGAATAGCATATTGGCTATTTTTTATCCCGGTAAGATGTATGGTTCCCGTGGGATAGATTTGTTTTAATTTTTCCAATCACGCCAGAATTACTGAACGGATCTGAATGAAATTTAGCACAGAGCTAGATTATAGTTTGGAATAGAATATTGACTTCTTTTTATCCCGGTAAAATGTATGGTTCCCGTGGGATAGATTTGTTTTAATTTTTCCAATCACGCCAGAATTACTGAATGGATCTGAATGAAATTTAGCACAGAGCTAGATTATAGTTTGGAATAGCACATTAGCTACTTTTTATCCCGGTAAAATGTATGGTTCCCATGGGATAGATTTGTTTTAATTTTTGAAATTGCACTAGAATGGCTGAACTCATCTGAGTGAAATTTAGCACAGAGATAGATTTTAGTCTCAAATAGAATATTGACTACTTTTTATCCCGGTGAAATGTATGGTTCCCGTGGGATATATTTGTTTTAATTTTTGAAATTACACCAGAATGGCTGAACTCATCTGAATAAATTTAACACAGAGATAGATTATAGTCTGGAATTGCATATTGGCTACTTTTTATCCCGGTAAAATGTATGGTTCCCGTGGGATAGATTTGTTTTAATTTTTGAAACTACACCAGAATGGATGAAGGGATCTGCATGAAATTTAGCACAGGGATAGATTATAGTCTGGAATAGCATATTTGCTACTTTTTATCCTGGTGAAATGTATGGTTCCCGTGGGATAGATTTGTTTTAATTTCTGAAATCACACCAGAATGGCTGAACGGATCTGAATGAAATTTAGCACAGAGATAGATTATAGTCTGGAATATCATATTGGCTACTTTTTATCCCGTTAAAATGTATGGTTTCAGTGGGATAGATTTGTTTTAATTTTTGAAATCACACCAGAATGGCTGAACAGATCTGAATGAAATTTAGCACAGAGATAGATTATAGTCTTGAATAGCACATTTGCTACTTTTTATCCCGGTAAAATGTATGGTTCCCTTTTGATAGATATGTTTTAATTTTTGAAATCACACCAGAATGGCTGAACGGATCTAAATGAAATTTAGCACAGAGATAGATTATAGTCTCAAATAGAATATTGACTACTTTTTATCCCGGTGAAATGTAAAGTTCCCGTTGGATAGATTTGTTTTAATTTTTCCAATCACGCCAGAATTACTGAATGGATCTGAATGAAATTTAGCACAGAGCTAGATTATAGTTTGGAATAGCACATTAGCTACTTTTTATCCCGGTAAAATGTATGGTTCCCATGGGATAGATTTGTTTTAATTTTTGAAATTGCACTAGAATGGCTGAACTCATCTGAGTGAAATTTAGCACAGAGATAGATTTTAGTCTCAAATAGAATATTGACTACTTTTTATCCCGGTGAAATGTATGGTTCCCGTGGGATATATTTGTTTTAATTTTTGAAATTACACCAGAATGGCTGAACTCATCTGAATAAATTTAACACAGAGATAGATTATAGTCTGGAATTGCATATTGGCTACTTTTTATCCCGGTAAAATGTATGGTTCCCGTGGGATAGATTTGTTTTAATTTTTGAAACTACACCAGAATGGATGAAGGGATCTGAATGAAATTTAGCACAGGGATAGATTATAGTCTGGAATAGCATATTTGCTACTTTTTATCCTGGTGAAATGTATGGTTCCCGTGGGATAGATTTGTTTTAATTTCTGAAATCACACCAGAATGGCTGAACGGATCTGAATGAAATTTAGCACAGAGATAGATTATAGTCTGGAATATCATATTGGCTACTTTTTATCCCGTTAAAATGTATGGTTTCAGTGGGATAGATTTGTTTTAATTTTTGAAATCACACCAGAATGGCTGAAAAGATCTGAATGAAATTTAGGACAGAGATAGATTATAGTCTGGAATAGCACATTTGCTACTTTTTATCCCGGTAAAATGTATGGTTCCCGTTTGATAGATATGTTTTAATTTTTGAAATCACACCAGAATGGCTGAACGGATCTAAATGAAATTTAGCACAGAGATAGATTATAGTCTCAAATAGAATATTGACTACTTTTTATCCCGGTGAAATGTAAAGTTCCCGTTGGATAGATTTGTTTTAATTTTCGAAATCACACCAGAATGGCTGAAAGGATCTGGATGAAATTTGGTGCAGAGCTAGATTATAATCTGGTATAGCACATAGGTTTCTTTTTATCACGGTTTAATGTAGGTTTTAAATTATAAAGCTATAAAAGAAGAAGAAGCTAGATTACGATAGACTATACTCCTCAAGCTACAGTCTACTTCTTGATCAGCTGAAACGCGAGCGAAGCCGCGGGTAAAGGCTAGTATTTAATAAATTGTATTTTTGTATAGACTCTGTAAATGAAAACATAAAATGTATGAGAATTAAAAATTTGATATTTAACAGCTTAGAACAGTTGTCTTAGTTGTCTAAGTATTTTGTAATTAGTATAAGTTTGTTCACGTTAGTATTTAACGAAATAAAAATAAATAAATAAATAGAGGAGATTCAATTGCAGTTTAGGAGACTAAGAGAAGACATAGGGAAGAAGTTAAGCGCAGCGTCTAACAAGTCCGCCACAACGTACAATCTTCGCAGAAGAGACACGCAGTATCAACCGGGCGATCTCGTCTGGCGAAGAAATTGTTCGCTTTCTGATGCGGCGAATTTTTATGCCGCAAAGTTGGCTTCCAAATTTGTGGGGCCATTTCAAATAAGCAAACGCGTTTCACTTTGGACATACTTGTTGAAAGATGACAAGGGAAAAGACCGCGGAACATAGCACGTTAAAGGTTTAAAACCTTACGTTAATGTAACTTTGTAGATATTTTAACAAAAGTCCCTCCATTTATTAAGCTTTAGTTTTGTTTCTTTTAAACTTCATTAAACCGTTTTTGCTTCTTAGTAGTGCCAATTTTTGTTTGTAAAGTTGTTAACCAACGTTTTCATGGGTTTTGACCCTGATGGAACTCCACTTGTCGTTTGTTGACCTCTTCCTTTACTTTACCTAGTGTCGCCTTTAGGAAATGGTTTTAATTTTTTTTAAATGTAAACACATTTCCTGGAAAGTAAGGGTGGGATTTGTTACGATAAAATTTACCGCAACAAAAACTTCCTTTTACTCCTTGTTTCCACACCTTCCCCTTCATTTCTTTTTCTCGTTGCGGCTGCAGAATTCTGGTCAAGTAGAGGGCAGCCGTGGCTTCATCATCCAGCGGTGTACTCAACCAGAATTTTGCAAAAGTGACAAGAGCAGGCCCAAAAACCCAGATCTACAAAGATACAGATTGTACCACCAGATGACCCACAAGCTCGAGATTTTAAGGCCAAAAGCCCACCCTAATTAAGGAATGGAACGTTAGCATCCTTTTACTTTTGTCTTCACAGTTAGGAGGGGGGCCTTATCGGAATTCTCATAGTATAGGGTTCACTGAATGTCGTATATCATCCTTCATCTCCTCTTGATAAAATTTAATGTAGTAGTAACGATTTTATTTGTCATTTCGAATCACTTAGGAATAAACGCAACTGGGAGAATGCCCAGCAATAACTTCTTTTCGGTTGTTCTTCCTTTTTGGGTTTTTCTCGATAGTAAATAACGAGTTAGTTCTGAATTCGGCCATAAATCGTCAAGTTTTGAGAAAGTTCCAATAACTTGCTGAATTGTGAGAGTGAGAGTAAAGTTTCGTAATAATTCGACTACGGAGTTACAGGGTAGCAACACCAAGAAGGGTTTCCATGTAACTGAAAACCCGTGACGGAATTATGCGAAAACGAATGGTTGAGCGTATGAATGTGTGTGTGTGACTGGAATGTGTGAGGGAGGCCTGGAAAAATAAGCTAGAAAGATCACTTTTTTGTGAGCTATCCTAGCGAAAAGGGGACGAAAAATAGTAAGAGATTTGGAGAAAATTCGATAAAAATTTGGAAGGAGGAAAAGTCGAGAAGCAGGAAAAAATTTAGAAAAGTGGAAAGAATTTCAAGAAAATTAAGTGATTCGAGGTAGCAAGGAGTAACATTCTTGCCTGTTTGTTGCTTATACAGCCAATTTGCTTAAATCCACTGTTAAATTTTTCATTTATAACTTATTTTGTATATTTATTGTTTTCGAAAAAAATTTGGGTTTTTATCCTGGGCTTTCCAAGGTTTCCCAAATAAAATTGTTAAAAATCGCTATCGCGAATTTAACCACTGTGTTTAATTTCGTTCGGTACCTACGTTGATTCACTTTGTTTCTTTATTTACCATTTCAGGAATAGGTTTGGAAATTCCTAATAAAAAATTTCTGGCGCCCAATTTTTTTTATGAGTACACCCTGTATTCATAATCTTGAATTTATTTACTCTTAATTAATCCAACCCGTTAAATAATTTCCATACCCGTCGCTTATCAAATTAAATTCTTCCACCGAACCCAACCCAGCTGAACTATCCGTGGTTACAGCATATTATTAATGTGCTGCTGGATGCACCTTTTCGTTTTGTATTCTCTTTTCGCGTTGTTTACTTCGGCACGAGTACGATAACTGAGGCCAAGATTTAATAACGGTTTTATGTAGGGGCGTCAAATGCAAGTATTTTTTACTATGGGAGGGGGGGTCTACCTCGCCCCGTTTAGGAGGTAGGGGCGATTTTCGAAAAAAATGTCTTGAATGGAAAAATAAATATTAAAAAACAACGGCAATACTTAGAATACATTACTATATATATAAATACTAGCGGTACCCGGCGCGCGTTGCTACGCCCAAAAAAACACTTGTGTATTTAATGTGAAACTAAATTTATTTATATGTATATTTTATCTCAATGTTAGCGGATAAGCAATATTTTTGGTCGTTTCGGTTGGTGTATAAATATACAAATTTTTTGGCATACAAACAAAGTGCAGTTAATTTGATTGTTAAACTGAACATGATAACATTGATAAATTGTGGCTTGAATATTTTGCTGCATTTGACAAAAATTTGGGAACATAAAATGTCATTTGTTGTGCGATTCAATTCCTTTTCCTATGTTTAAAAGTTGTTTGGAAAATGTTTGGGTGGACGATTCTTGCACCAAATGGACACGCACGTTCGTTCAGAGTTTGATTTTTCGACTCAGTTCCATTAATATGATGCTTTTATTCAACGAAAGGAAAACATTTTTATAAAAAAGTTGAAAAAAAAAACTTTGCCAAAAGCCCGCATTTTTCTGTCTTCCACCCGGGCATTCCGCTTAAAAATTTATGAAAAACACCAAAAAAGAATTAAAAAAAAACTGAACCAAAATTGTTAAAATCATGCATTTTTTTCCTTCCACCCGATCGGCACGAAACCTTCACAAGAACCATCCCTAAACTATATTTACCCCAAAAATTTCATAAAGATCCATTGGGTGGTTTAGGAGTCCATACGCAACATACATATATACACACATCCATTTTTATATATACACCGCGGCTTCACTCGCGTTTCAGCTGATCAAGAAGTAGACTGTACCTTGAGGAGTATAGTCTATCGTAATCTAGCTTCTTCTTCTTTTATAGCTTTATAATTTAATACCTACATTTAACCGTGATAAAAAGAAACCTATAAGATATACCAGATTATAATCTAGCTCTGTTGTAAATTTCATTCCGATCCGGTCAGCCATTCTGGTGTGATTTCAAAAATAGCCAATATGCTATTCCAGACTATAATCTATCTCTGTGCTAAATTTCATTCAGATGAGTTCAGCCATTCTGGTGTGATTTAAAAAATTAAAACAAATCTAACCCACGTTAACCATACATTTTACCGGGATAAAAAGTAGCCAATATGCTATTCCAGCCTATAATCTATCATTGTGCTAAATTTCATTCAGATAAGTTCAGCCATTCTGGTGTGATTTAAAAAATTAAAACAAATCTATCCCACGGGAACCATACATTTTACCGGGATAAAAAATAGCCGATATGCTATTCCAGACTATAATCTATCTCTGTGCTAAATTTCATTCAGATCCGTTCAGCCATTCTGGTGTGATTTCAAAAATTAAAACAAATCTATCCCACGGGAACCATACATTTTACAGGGATAGAAAGTAGCCAATATGCTATTCCAGACTATAATCTATCTCTGTGCTAAATTTCATTCAGATGAGTTCAGCCATTCTTGTGTAATTTCAAAAACTAAAACAAATCTATCCCACGGGAACCATACATTTAACCGGGATAAAAAGTAGCCAATTTGCTATTCCAGACTATAATCTATCTCTGTACTAAATTTCATTCAGATCCGTTCATCCAGTCTGGTGTAATTTCAAAAATTAAAACAAATCTATCCCACGGGAACCATACATTTTACCGGGATAAAAAGTAGCCAATATGATATTCCAGACTATAATCTATCTCTGTGCTAAATTTAATTCAGATGAGTTCAGCCATTCTGGTGTGATTTCAAAAATTAAAACGAATCTATCCCACGGGAACCATACATTTTACAGGGATAGAAAGTAGCCAATATGCTATTCCAGACTATAATCTATCTCTGTGCTTAATTTCATTCAGATGAGTTCAGCCATTCTTGTGTGATTTCAAAAACTAAAACAAATCTATCCCACGGGAACCATACATTTTACCGGGATAAAAAGTAGCCAATATGCTATTCCAGACTATAATCTATATCTGTGCTTAACTTCATTCAGATCCGTTCAGCCATTCTGGTGTGATTTCAAAAATTAAAACGAATCTATCCCACGGGAACCATAAATGTAACAGGGATAAAAAGTAGCCAATATGCTATTCCAGACTATAATCTATCTCTGTGCTAAATTTCATTCAGATCCGTTCAGCCATTCTGGTGTGATTTCAAAAATTAAAACAAATCTATCCCACGGGAACCATACATTCTACCGGGATAAAAAGTAGCCAATATGCTATTCCAGACTATAATCTATCTCTGTGCTAAATTTCATTCAGATGAGTTCAGCCATTCTGGTGTAATTTCAAAAATTAAATTAAATCTATCCCACGGGAACCATACATTTAACAGGGATAAAAAGTAGCCAATATGCTATTCCAGACTATAATCTATCTCTGTGCTTATTTTCATTCAGATGAGTTCAGCCATTCTTGTGTAATTTCAAAAACTAAAACAAATCTATCCCACGGGAACCATACATTTTACCGGGATAAAAAGTAGCCAATTTGCTATTCCAGACTATAATCTATCTCTGTGCTAAATTTTATTCAGATCCGTTCATCCATTCTGGTGTAATTTCAAAAATTAAAACAAATCTATCCCACGGGAACCATACATTTTACCGGGATAAAAAGTAGGCAATATGCTATTCCAGACTATAATCTATCTCTGTGCTAAATTTCATTCAGATGAGTTCAGCCATTCTGGTGTTATTTCAAAAATTAAAATAAATCTATCCCACGGAAACCATACATTTTACCGGGATAAAAATAGCCAATATGCTATTGCAGACTATAATCTATCATTGGGCTAAATTTCATTCAGATGAGTTCAGCCATTCTGGTGTGATTTCAAAAATTAAAACAAATCTATCCCCAAATTCTCTGTGTTAAATTTCATTCAGATGAGTTCAGCCATTCTGGTGTTATTTCAAAAATTAAAATAAATCTATCCCACGGAAACCTCGCATTTTACCGGGATAAAAATTGCCAATATGCTATTGCAGACTATAATCTATCATTGGGCTAAATTTCATTCAGATCCGTTCAGCCATTCTGGTGTGATTTCAAAAATTAAAACGAATCTATCCCACGGGAGCCATACATTTTACCGGGATAAAAGGTAGCCAATATGCTATTCCAGACTATAATCTATCTCTGTGCTAAATTTCATTCAGATGAGTTCAGCCATTCTGGTGTGATTTCAAAAATGAAAACAAATCTATCCCACGGGAACCATACATTTTACCGGGATAAAAAGTAGCCAATATGCTATTCCAGACTATAATCTATCTCTGTGCTAAATTTCATTCAGATCCGTTCATCCATTCTGGTGTAATTTCAAAAATTAAAACAAATCTATCCCACGGGAACCATACATTTTACCGGGATAAAAAGTAGGCAATATGCTATTCCAGACTATAATCTATCTCTGTGCTAAATTTCATTCAGATGAGTTCAGCCATTCTGGTGTGATTTCAAAAATTAAAACGAATCTATCCCACGGGAACCATACGTTTTACCGGGATAAAAAGTAGCCAATATGCTATTCCAGACTATAATCTATCTCTGTTCTAAATTTCATTCAGATGAGTTCAGCCATTCTGGTGTGATTTCAAAAATTAAAACAAATCTATCCCACGGGAACCATACATTTTACCGGGATAAAAAGTAGCCAATATGCTATTCCAGACTACAATCTATCTCTGTGCTAAATTTCATTCAGATCCGTTCAGCCATTCTGGTGTGATTTCAAAAATTAAAACAAATCTATCCCACGGGAACCATACATTTTACAGGGATAGAAAGTAGCCAATATGCTATTCCAGACTATAATCTATCTCTGTGCTTAATTTCATTCAGATGAGTTCAGCCATTCTTGTGTAATTTCAAAAACTAAAACAAATCTATCCCACGGGAACCATACATTTTACCGGGATAAAAAGTAGCCAATTTGCTATTCCAGACTATAATCTATCTCTGTGCTAATTTTCATTCAGATCCATTCATCCATTCTGGTGTAGTTTCAAAAATTAAAACAAATCTATCCCACGGGAACCATACATTTTACCGGGATAAAAAATAGCCTATCTGCTATTCCAGACTATAAGCTATCTCTGTGCCAAATTTTATCCAGATCCGTTTAGCCGTTCTGGCGTGAGTTAGCAACAAATATCCAAACATCCAAACATCCAAACATCCAAACATCCAAACATCGTAACTTTCACATTTATAATATTAGTAAGATAAGATATATATATAAAGCCAGAAGTCTGTTCTTTAATCCTGCATTTAAATTAAATTACTCGTTGAAAAAATCGGGCCCTTTTTTTGGGTGACTGTGTACTCATCGAGTTAAAGAACGAATTTGCCATGGTGGTCTAAGGCTCAACTTGTATAACAAAAAAAAACAAGTCTTCCTCTTGAAATCCTGGTGGGAATGTGGGGAGGGAGCATAAAAGTGGTTCATTTTTAGTGACCCTTGTACTCATCGAGTTAAAGGATGAATTTAGTGTCAAATTAAAGGGAATTACTCCTTCTTTTAAAATTTACAGGTCTTCCGGGTGAAAGCTTGGCAGTTTTGTCAGTCAGCCTGATTTTATGTAGATAGGGAGCATTGCGGGATTTCCGTTAAAAACTTATTTTTTCCTATGTTATTCATTGAGTTAAGGAACAAAATTAATGTCAAATCAATGGTTAAACTATGCCATTTCATTATACATATATAAGAGTCTCAGGTAACAACTCGGTTTTTTTTTTAACTGACCAAATATATGCCCCAGCTAAGCTTGAACTGATCCGATCGATATAAATAAAAATAAAAAAACTCGCATGTTTATAAAAGAGATGAGTTCACTTTTAAATAAATGTGTTAAGTATTTGTTAATAAAATATTTCTCTTCATAATGTTATGCCCGCTTAATATATTAAGCTGACCCGGTGTTTGTTCTAACTACAAAAAAAGGAAAGGAAAATTAGGATATATAAATTAAAGATTATGTTAAGTAGTTACTAGGTAGTTTCTTTGTTTATTTTACAAACAACTTACCTGCCTTAATTACTCATAGAAAGAGACAATATCACCCCGATTGGGAAAAACCATTGCAGGTAAGTTTTACGAAAGATGTTCATGTACATTACAAAGGAAGCATCAGGTAAGGTACTAAAAATATTAACTAATTAGTAATTACGTAGAATAGGAAACTGATAACTTTACCTGCGCTAGAAAATTTTATTTAAGAAGAGAGGAGGTATAAATTTGAATTTGGAATAGTTTTCGTTTTAAATCATTTTTACTTCAGAGTTCAATCGTTATTGAAACGTTAGAGAGTGAGTTACAGTGTGTGCTTATTTTAATTATGAAGTGTTTTATTTGCAACCAGCAAGGCTTTGCCTTACAAAACGCGAGTGAAGAGGACGTTGGTGAAGATTTCAATGAAAAAACAATACTTTGGAAGGAAAATCTAAACCGACTAAATGAAATATCTTTTAAAAAGTGCTGTGAAGTGATAGAAATCCGTAGATTACATAAACTTAAATATGGAGATTTGAAATTAAATGAACAAAATAAAGATGAATGCTTATTTCATGTGAAATGTTATAGGAGACTTACATCTTTGAAACGAAAATACCAAGGATCTGCAAAAGTTGAGGTTAGTATCTTGAAAGTTATTTTAGTTTCTATACCATTAAATAATTTAATGTGTTCCTAAACCTCTGTTACCTATTAGCCATATAATCAATTTATTTGTGTGTGTTTTAACTGTAGGGTACTGAAGGTCCTTTGAATAAAAAGACACACTCAGACCCAGAAGTTTCAGGAGAATGTGTCGATTTTATCGAAAGAGAAGTGAGTTTGTTGTGTGTTTTTATAAAATTTTTACATATTTTTTTTTTTTTTATTATTATATTAATAAAAATTGTTTTATTTCAAAAATTGTAGTGTGTTGCAGGCCCGTCCAATAACAATAAGATAAATGTTATTTCTGAATAATGGGGGGAGTTGTAGAATCGTTGGAAAAAGTTGTTGAGGTCGGCTATTTATTATTGTTAATTATTCTGGTTCTTAATTGACTGTTTTAAACTAATAGCCAATAGACTGAATATGTGTATGTGAAATTTTCTAACAAGTAACTTTAATTGTTTTAGTTCAGTACAACTACATTTGTGGACCATTGTACTGAGCAACACAATAAACACGAGTCTTTGAACCGGAATAATTTAAATTGCATATTTTGCAAACAGCAAACTAGAAGGGTTGCATCGAAAAGACAATATTGTAGTAAAGCAGGAGACGATATAAAAAGCAATATTTTGAAGTTCGCATCATCTTTGAGTGATGAAAACCTCTTGAAAGAGCTGAATACCAATGAGAATCTTTCATACCATCCAGTTTGCTTGACGTTATATCGCAAAAAGTTTGGTGCATATGTCAAAGAAGACAAAGAACCATCGGAGTGGCACACAATAAGGCACTTTCACGCAGTAGCCTATGATATATTATCCGGCACTATAAGGACAGACATTATACAAAATGAAGAAATTTTTACAATGAGTGATATCTATTCACAGTATATGGCGATTCTGAAAGAGCAGTGTAAGGACCATAAGCTAGTTTTTGAGAACTATCCAACTCATCGTTTGCAATCTAAGCTGCTCAATGATTATGGTGAAACTATTATCATACATTTCTCCAAAGCATTGCATCAAAATATAATACATAAAAAAGATATAAATGTATCTAACTTGGTTGATAATTCTTTAATGGACCATATTTTACGAAAAGGAAGATTACAAAATCTAGGCTATGAAGTTCGGCAGGATATTATGTGTATGGAACATAAAAAACTTCCAAAAAAACTCACACCACAAAATATAATTGAAGGCGAGTGTAATGTACCTGAGGCTCTTCGATGTTTAATCACAACTTTAGTCTCAGGACCAGATAAAAGAAGGGGTGACAAGGAAGAAGATAATATAAGGATTAAATCAATATGTGAAGACATTATCTACGCCGCGCACAAAGGAAGAGTGAAACCAGCGAAGCATTTGAAGCTTGGACTAACAATTAAAACAATAACAAATAGTAAAAAAGTATTGCAGCTATTAAATCGCCTCGGGCATTCTATCGGTTACACGACAGCAGAAGAATTAGAAACTGAAATGACATATACCGCTTACGAAAATAACAAAATGATTCCAAGTGGCATCAGCACTAGTTCCAGTCGCAGCACTCATGTAGCGTTTGACAATTATGATCGCTTTGTGGAAACGTTGGATGGAAAAGACACGCTACATGACACGGTAGGGATTATCTACCAATTCAAAACTGAAAATCAAGTTAATGAAATTAGAAGCAGCGCTGAAGAGATTGCATTTATGGATACTGTCTCTGGAGAGGAAAATACTGAAGTTAATGAGACATCTTCTTCACCCACCACAGTGACACGGACACGGCGAAGGAAACGATTTGATGAGATTCCCAAGGAAATAACACCGTATTTGAAGAAACCAAAAGCATTAACAAAGCTAACTCCGCTGAACGACCTGGAAAGAAATACTGCTTCTCGAGACAATGCGATTATACGGGATTTAATATGGATGTTTTGCGTATCGCAAATGCCTGCAGTGACACCCATGTGGACTGGTTTCAATTCTAAGACGCTGAAAGACGATAGCTGTACACAGATGATAGATTATCTACCTCAAATCAATATGTCACCCACTTCTTACACAGTAGTTCATGAAACTATGACTCTAGCTGAAAATATCAGGAAAGAATGTCACCAACAGTATATTATAGCAACCTATGACTTACAAATTGCGAAAATGGCTATGCAGATTCAAATAGAAGAGGCACCAAAATTTGATAATGTTTTTGTCAACTTAGGAGGATTCCACATCCAATTATCCTTTTTTAAAGCTTTAGGAAAATTTGTTGACTCTTGTGGTATAGAGAATATCCTCATTGATAGTGAAGTAATGGCAGCTGGATCGGTAAACGGAGTTATATCTGGCAAGCATTACAACAGATGCAGAAGAGTCCATACGTTATTGTCTGCAGCATTGCAATCAATGCACCTGGAGGTTTTTCTTAGAGAAACTTTACTACAAATTGAAGGTACACATGAAAACCTAATATCAATTCTGGAAAATCAAACAGATCCGACTGCGCCGCTATCATTGTCTCCACCATTAAAAGAAATCTCCGAAAAATACATGAATTTTGCAGAAGCTACACTGAATGGCGAGCACGGAAAAACAGCTCAATATTTCATGTGTTACATATCTTTCATGAATATTTATTTCCGGTTTTCAAGGAGCATTCGTACGAGTGATTTTTTGCTTTTGACCGAAACATTATTTGAAATGTCTAATCTGTTCTTTTTATTTCATCATCAAAATTATGCTCGATGGACATTGAAATATATTGCCAACTTACAAGCAATGAAAACTGAAAAGCCGTCATTATTAAAAGAATTTGTGAAAGGTGCATTCGGTGTGAAAAGAAGTCATATTGATTTGTCCAGATCTCCTGTGGATTTAGCTCTTGAACAAACTGTCAACGTTAATGCAGGAAATACTCTTACTGGCCTTACACACATGACCAATTCAATTGGAGCGCGACAACGCTGGGCTTTAAGTCATAGCATGAGGTATAAGGTTGTTACTTCAATAATGGAGGATGTAAGGCTGACTGAGAAAGATGACGTTTCATCAGAGTTGAAACTGTGCCATTTAGAAAAAGACAAACATTGTCTGGATAAATTGATAGAAGGTATTAAAAACTCAATGAATCCGTTCTCGGAAGACTGTAGATCAGATGAGCTATTTAATATTTCTACGGGCCGCTCAGCGAAAAAGGAAACAGCTGAATTTCTGTTGAATGGGTTTAAAAGTGGAGAAAGTGAAAAATTACAGTTCATTGACGAATGTAACAATGACGCTTCAAGATTTGAAAGGCCCATTAAAAACAAAAAAATTCTTAACTTTGCATCAGAAGCAATCAAAAAGATCCAAAAAACTGGCGGCAAAACGGTGCAGTTAAAAATGAAAAGAGACATATTCGGACGTTTGCTGGCACTTAGCCTAAAACACCAAATAGACATTGAGACGTGCATGAAATTTCCTTTGGCACCTGTTCCACCAGCATTGGCTCAATATAATGGAATCATGATGCAAACGCAAAAATCGAAGCTAAGAGCAATTTTGACAAAAAACTTTGTGCAGCAAGGATGCTCTAAAGAAGAAGTGCTTTTTATTGACGGATATCATCTGTTACGGAGATTGGGTACAATGCCTCAAAGTTATGGAAAAAACTCGGAGCAGATATTAACAAAAGTATGCAGAACACATGCGCATGAAATCCATCTTATTTTTGATGTTTACAAATCACCGTCTATAAAAGATGCAGAACGCCAAAAACGACGAGAGTATGTCAAAGCATATCAAATTACTGGAGAAACCCAAAGCAGAGATAGTAATTTCCAGAAAAGCTTGAGCAACATCGGATTTAAGAAAGCAATAGTCGAATTTTTAGCCAAGCATTGGGAAAACAGTCATTTAGCAGGGATACTTTCGGACAAAAAAGTCTATTTGACTGTTGGACAGTCATGTTATTCATATCAAGTGCAAGGAAATAACATTGCAAAAGGTGTAGTTCCTGAACTTGAATGTCACCATGAGGAAGCTGATACACGTAATTTTTTCCACCTTTCGAAAATGTGTACCCAGCGAAGAGCACTAATTCAGGCATCTGATACGGACGTCTTTGTCATTTTATTGGGGAACATGGAAACACTTCCCGCAAAAGAAATTTGGCTTACATCATCAAGTTCATCTGAAGCACTGAACTGCACCGAACTGTTTGATAAATTAGGTGCACATTTTTGCAAGGCTCTTCCATTTCTTCATGCATTTACTGGCTGTGACTACAATGCTTCATTTAAAGGAAAGGGAAAAATTAAACCATTAGCAATTTTAAAGTCAAAATGCAGTTACCAAAAATTATTTGCTGAGCTTACAAATCCTGCTATAATAAACGACATGAGCAAAATGAAAATTATTCAAACATTTACAAATCAAATGTACAGCAGAAGTGATGATGATGTCAATAATGCAAGAGTGCATATATTTAACAAAAAATATGGATCACAATCAACGACTGGTCCATTTTTGAGGAAAATACATAGTTTTGACTCTGGCAACATTCCACCATGTTGGAACTCATTAAAACAACAAATTTTGAGGGCTATTTATATAAATTCAATGTGGTTATCTGCTACTGAACCAAACTGTCAGAAAAATAACCCCGAAGATTGTGGATGGATGTTAAACACCAGCACAAATTCATTGGAGCCAAATTGGTTTGAAGGAGACCCAATTTGTATCTCTAAATTTATTACTTACAAAGAAATATTGTCATTTGTAAAATTTTTGAATAAAGCTGAGAAAAGCGGATTGTGACCTTGTTCAGGCATATATATTTTATAAGTCAATATGTACTTTAAACTATCTTTTAAAAGTAAACTCATCTTTAATTAATATACAAGGTTTTGAAACGATCGATTTCAGCTGGGCAAACATTTGGTCAGCTTAAAAAAACCGAGTTGTTACCTGAGACTCTTATATATGTATAATGAAATGGCATAGTTTAACCATTGATTTGACATTAATTTTGTTCCTTAACTCAATGAATAACATAGGAAAAAATAAGTTTTTAACGGAAATCCCGCAATGCTCCCTATCTACATAAAATCAGGCTGACTGACAAAACTGCCAAGCTTTCACCCGGAAGACCTGTAAATTTTAAAAGAAGGAGTAATTCCCTTTAATTTGACACTAAATTCATCCTTTAACTCGATGAGTGCAAGGGTCACTAAAAATGAACCACTTTTATGCTCCCTCCCCACATTCCCACCAGGATTTCAAGAGGAAGACTTGTTTTTTTTTGTTATACAAGTTGAGCCTTAGACCACCATGGCAAATTCGTTCTTTAACTCGATGAGTACACAGTCACCCAAAAAAAGGGCCCGATTTTTTCTTCCCACGCCAATCGCACCAGGGTATGGACTGGAAGACCTACGTTTCTTGCACCTACTCGAAGTCATCTCTTACTACAAAACTGAAATTTTCTTTAACTCGATGAGTTAAGTGTTTTTGCAGCCGCCGCCCGCTCTATATCTTTAAACCAATTTTGTTCAAAATTGTGAAATGGAAAATAAATTTTTTTTGTGATCGATGCTTCAATAAATATTTAATCGAACGCAAAAAACCAAAATCTTTTATGTCTTCTAGTTCTTGTGAAAATTGAAAATTACTTGAACTACTTTTTTATGAGATTTTTATTTTTGGTATTTACGGTGATCTAACTTTAAGGATTAATCAACAGTACCTGTGTGGCACGCTTCGCGGGATCTAGGGATTTTAACTCCCTTTTCGGGCTGCACGCCTCAATATCCGCGGACAAAATATCCGGGTCAAAATATCCGCGACAAAATGTCCGCGGACAAAATATCCGCGACGCATAATATTACGGTGTATAAACAATGACCTATGTAAGGGGGGGCATGCTGCCCCCCTGCAACCCCCCTGTCTGGGCACACTATAGGACTTGGGGTATGTGCGAGGTCGAGTGTATGCGGTTATTTTGTCCGCGGATATTGAGGCGTGTCATCCCTTTTCTGGGGGGCACATCCACTCACGCAACTTCGTTGCCTGGCAGGCGCCTGTGTCAATTGTATTTTTAATCAACAGCACCTGGGTGATCCGCTTCGCGGGATGTAGGGATTTTAACTCCCTTTTCGGGGGCACACCCGCTCACGCAACTTCGTTGCTCCGCTTAGGGTAGGTCTGGCTGTCTGGCAGGCGCCTATGTCCATAGTATTTTTAATCAACAGTACCTGGGTGGCCCGCTGCGGGATCTAGGCATTTCAACTCCATTTTCGGGGGCACACCCGCTCACGCAACTTCGTTGCTCCGCTAAGGGTAGTTCCAGCTGCCTGGCAGGCGCCTGTATCAATAGTAGTTTTAATCAACAGTACCTGGGTGGCCCGCGTCGCGGACATTGGGCATACAAAAAAGTATAGTCAGGTCTTGTCTATGGGAGAGAAAGTGTTGGTCTGCAACTTAAAGACTTCGACCATCCAAAGTGAAAACCTAGACGATGACTTCATTGACGAGACTGACATACCCTTTAAATACATCATGTGAGTTGTAAATTGACTTGATTTTTTCAACTGACTCCTTACTCACAAACTGACTGACTAGAAAGTGGAATGCAACGCAATTCTAACTCCTCGTCATGCATTCTGGGTAAAGCTAACTGAATTGCTCTACTTTACTTTCAAAGATAAACCTTTCATCAACATTAATCCTCTAATGAAATCACAATAAATGCCAAGAATCTAAAATTTCATAAAAAAGTAGTTTCAGTAATTTTCAATTTTCACAAGAACTAGAAGACATAAAAGCTTTTGGTTTTTTGCGTTCGATTAAATATTTATTGAAGCATCGATCACAGAAAAAAAAATTTATTTTCCATTTCACAATTTTGAACAAAATTGGTTTAAAGATATTTTTTTACGTTTTTTTTATCAAAATTTCGAATTTGAATGCGAATATTTTGAAAACTATTGTAACGAGTAATTTAATTTAAATGTAGGATTAAAGAACAGACTTCTGGCTTTTAAAACCGTTATAGTAATGTATTTTAAGTATTGCCGTGTTTTTTTAATATTTATTTTTCCATTCAAGACATTTTTTTCGAAAATCGCCCCTACCTCCTAAACGGGGTGAGGTAGACCCCCCTCCCATAGTAAAAAATACTTGCATATGACGCCCCTACACAAAACCGTTATTAAATCTTGGCGCCTCAGTTATCGTACTCTCCCCTTTACTTCGATTTGATTCAACTGTCAAATCATTCGCGCACTGGTTGCGCTTATTTCTTAGAAATAAAATAAATAACAATAATTTTAAAAATTAATTAATACCCCCCTTGTTACACCAAAACAAACGCGACGCGGAAATTATAATTAGGGTTAATTTAGGATGAGTCGAAACTGGAAAAACCGCGACTTTGGATATTCGTATCCACCACAATACAAAAAGAAAAACGATTGGAAACGATTTATTATAAACTTAAAATAAAAGCACAAACCGATGTGCACGCAATTGGGAAAATTTTCGAATAATGATTAATGACAACTCAATAGGTGCGTTCGTTTTCGCGTAACAATGACAGCATCCAATATGTGCTGTCAGATTGGCTAGCTCAGGAAAGGGTTGGTTCGACAACCTGCAATCTTCTTAATCGAATATCAAATTTAATCGATTAATAAAATTGATCTGAAAATGATCGAAGATAAATTAATTGATTGCCGCAAAGGGCGTACTTACCTACATATAGTAAGTGAACGCGGGCGCCAGAAAATTTTGGAGGAATTTCCAAACCTATATTAAAATCGTCGGTGCAACAACAAAAGTACATGAAATGCTAAATGATAAGGCAAGTGTTTTTACTCCCGAATTGGGATTTGAAAATTATTTATTAGTTTGGGAAACCTTTATAAAATATAGGGATAAAACCCAAAATCTTTTCGAACAAATAAAAATTGAATTTTACAAAATGGGGTTTGAACAAAATAAAGAAGGACCGTTATTACGTTGAGACAAAGGATTTTGTATGGGTCACGAGTTCCGGGAAATTTACGGAACGAAAGCCAAACGAACAACAAAAAAAAACTGAAATTTCTGGGTTTCTTTCTTTCGAAGAAAAGAAAACCAATGATCGAACAAATAAATACGCTACGCAGAGAATAATTTTATCTGAATACTTAGCTTTCTTTTCTGCCAAATCCTTCCTTTGATACACTTTTCTACTGTTTTAAACTGCTCCAAATTCTTCACAATTTTCCACAGATATCTCCTCTGAATCCTCAACAACTCTTCGAATTTCTTCAACTTTTTGATTTTCTTTCTTCTCCTCACAAACTCTTCTTTTTCTCCACCCTTGTACCACTTTTCGCTTTTAACTCCAAACAAGAAGTGGCCTTCCAGGATTTTCCTGGTCCTGGATGGTCTCATCTTGTTTTTCCAATTGCTCTGGTTTTCAGCCAATCATAGACCGCGGAGTCTGATCTCGTCATTACTCAGCTATACTACATAGGCAGTAAGTGAACAGAGATGGAATCCGACGGTCTCGCTTACTCACCCTCTCGCATCAAATGTGCGTTGTCATCATCGAATTCGCCGGCTTCTGGTATCATTTCCAGTGGGCGGGAATTCGATGAACGCATACAGTCAATAATGTGGTTTTTGTATTTCGAAAAGAAAAGTTTCTTAGAAGACGAAAGAAATTCAACTTAACACCGTGCATTCCTCCCCACCGAATAAATCATTAAATAGGTACGAAAACTGTGAAGACTTCAGAGCGAAGCTATTCGTAGTTCTCACTATAATTACTGGAGGAGTTTGGCAGAAATTCACTATTTCGCGAGTGACTTCGTTGGGCTTTCGTTCGAATAAGGGGAGTAGGAGAGAATATCAGACAACGGTCCATCTTTTACATAAACAGAATTAGCTATGTTGGGCATTCGGCCAATAACTTCATCGGTGCTACGAACCCTTCGTAGTTGGTAGAGGAAGATGGCAACTACGAACTCTCCATGTCTTCGTGGCTTCGTCACAATATTGGTTGCATGGTTCAGACCGCCTGTCTGATGGATTAAGGGTACCTGTACGAAAGAAAAGAAAGGGGCGGAAGAAACAAGAGCAGGGATCTGGAAAAGGTGCAACAACGGTATCCAGAAGTTGTAACGAACCGAGGTGTTATCGGCTAGGGTTCTCATCAGGATGTTTCGCATTTACTCTTTGACGAGGTGCCAAAACCCTTAAAACATGAAACCTGACAGCACATTAGTGAAATATACCCTAGCAAACTCTAAAACACCTTTCCCTCCTTTTCCACCATTACCACCCACTGCTTACAGGCACTATAGGCAGGTCCTGGCAGTAGAAGAAAAGTGTGTTCAGGCTACCACAGCGGGGCATGCTAGCATTAAGCACGTCCTAGCTCGTCGGTGGGGGTTCTTACTGCCGTAGCGCTGAACGTTTGTTACGTAATTACATGCCGGAGGTTGTTAGCCAAAAAAAAAACCGGGATCAAAAGGACGAAGCCCGAATTCGTCCTGTTAGATTTAAATCCATTTGGACGGATCAGTGTATATTTGAAATTTCATCAGTGAGGAGAGACTCTGGTGTAATTGTCTCTCAGAGGTTTTACCCACCCTCGTATCAGAATGATACCCATGGCTATCTGTACCTCATTCATTTATAATAGCCCCTAATTTAAACTATTTAAAAGAAATTTACATTCCTATCCTTCTCGTAAATTTGAAAATTTTAAAACGATCTTCTAAACAATCACATCGCAAACTATCTCATTATCAAACACTCTAATTTGCAATCTATCAACCCGTTTTTTGTATTTTCCCTATTGTTCCTACATTTGATTTTCGGTCTTCATCGTTTTATTCATCTTCGCCACATCCACTTTCGACTTTACTTACAGACTATGGATGATCTTACTAAGCATGATGTAGGTAGCTCGACATAAAATGTCCAAAAAACAACTTCCCAAAAAACAAATTTCATCGAGCGGATCAAAATAAGAGGGTCCAAAGATTCAGTTTTAAAACTATATATAACATTATTTTATTCAAAGAAAAAACTTAGCCTAACAGAAAAGTTATAAACTAGCCTAGCTCCTTTGAAATAAATTTAATCGAGCACCAGTTGTACCTAATTACCAAATATTTGTTTTTTTTTTTTTTTTTTTTTTTATTACCTCAAATGTCAAATCATAAGGTAACAACCAACAGTACAGCGAGAAAAAAATTATTCCAAAATAAAACAAACAAAAATTATGATCTAACTGCAAAAATTTAAAGAATTTAATATTTAAATGTTTTATATAGAAAAAAATATTACATCCACATTATAATTCATTAAGTTTGTTTTATTAAAATGAACATAAGAACAAGACAAATGCTTTAAAATGGGAAATTAATAGGAAACTACTAAAATTAGGACGTGTATTAATTCCATACAACCAAATTGTACTTTCTCTCTTGCTTCTGTACTTTTTTTCTGGTTGACGACCTTTCATACTCATTTGATATAAAAAAAACTATTTAATTTATTCCGATTTTATATTCCCCACTCAATTCACCAGGGAGTAATGACGAACTGTGTTTGTAGGGCTATACTATTTGATTGAAAAAATTCTACGAATTTTAATAGATTTAAGTTTAATTGAATTAGTGGTGAAATTGACCACTGAAGTTTAAAAATCTTATCCACAATATATTATTATAAAGAAGAAAACTTACCAAACTTATCCTTTTCGATGGTGCACCGCTCCAGAGGTTGTGGTCGACGATTTTAATGAGAATGGGTAAAAATGTAAAAAACTATTCGACAGTCACTTTTCACCGGGAAACGATTCTTTCCCCTTTTTTTCTTTTTAATCTTTATTAAATGGAATGTAATGACATTATTATTTTTGGTTGGGTAAGGAAGGTTTGTGATTTGAACTCAAAGAATTAATATAAGAAAAGTAGGAAATTCAAACGTAAAAAACACACTAAACTTAGGTAATAATATAATAAAGAGTCAAACGCCTTATTGACTTCACTTTATTTATTTCGTTTGTTAATTTAATATGAATTCAAAAAAATAAAAACAAATAAAACACAAACGTCAATTTTGAATGCATTTCGGCATTTTACATGCCATCCTCAGCAAATATTTTTATTGACTAACAAACATAAATAACAATTATGACTAGCTTTTGACATAAAAAAACATAAGTTCATATACTAAACATGTAAACAAGAGTAAACAATTATAGAATTATAGAATTAGTTAAAGTTTCTTCTTCTTATCACATTAAAGAGAGATGACTTAATCGGGGCATCCATCGTATTCATCATGATGTTTTTGTTTTTGTACATACAAATACTCTCATACACGTCCAAATACCTATCATCATTAACATGTTTGATTAGTTTTAAGTTTTCCTTTGTCATACTGTGTCCGTTCTCCAGCATGTGTAATGCGACCGCAGATTTATTAGGTCTATTGAATTTTAAATTGGCTAGGTGTTCATTATATCTCGTTTCAATGTTTCTTTTTGTTTGTCCATAGTATTTTTGTTCAGAATCGTCGCATGCAATTTCGTAGATACCTGGTTTTTTGAGTGTTTCAGTTTTATCTTTCGTTGATCCTAGTTTCGTTTTAAGTTTCTCCTCTGATGAAAACACTAGTTGAATGTCGTGTCTATTAAATATTTTCGTGAGTTTGTTTGTTATCGTAGGAGGGAAATGTATTTTCAACCTTTTCTTTTGTTGGTTCTCGTTCGATGTTTTAAGAGTTGTTAGACTTTTTCGACGATTTAGATTGCTGATTTTATTTTTAACTAAACTTAGGTGAATTAATAAACAAAAAAAAATATTATAAAATATTTGGACTGCAGGATGATGTGGGTGTTAGTTTAAGCAATGGTTGATGGTGTCGTCGGTAATTTCACCACTGGATGGATCGAATTGGTGGGTTTTGATTGTTATTGATTTTTTTTTATATGTCTTCTCTTATGAGTTTTTTTGTTTGGTTTTTTTTTACCGAGTAATTTTTTTCTTAGTACTCTTACGTCGTATTTACTTGCTTTTTGTTTTTCTTAACGTTGACATTTGTTATTTTGTTATTTTAATTATGATGTGGGTGTGGTGGATCATGTGTGGGTTGTGGGGGGTATTTTTTTACGGGATTTTTTTTTTTGTGTCAACCGCGTGGGTTTTTTTTTTGTATGGTTGGATTAAAGGGCTCGTATTTTGGCTAAGGGATTTGCACTTGAGTTTTTTTCTTCGTTTTAACTTTTTATATTTTGTACGGCCGGGTTAAGATATATCTATAATTGGTTTTTATAAACCACGCGTCCACTTCGACATTTAAAAAAATAGAATGCTATGCCTTTCAGGTTTTCGAAGGTCATATTTTTTTATAAGGAAATCCATTTTTTCATTATTTTTTTCCGACCAAGCAACATTTTTCAAATAACACGACCAAATAGAGAACGTGCGTCGGCAATCTCGCCCTTTTATCAGCCATCCACCATCTTCCGCGTCATGAAATTTTCAAAATATTCGAAAGAGAGTTTTCCATGACAATGTCGTATGAAAGGTTTCCCCCGGTGAATTTTCCAACCGAATTTTCAAACGAAATTTTACTTATTGGGTTTCTAAAATCATTTTTGAATTTTTCAAAAATAGGTGTGATAAAATTTCGAGTATTTATTTAAAAATTCGACCAAAAACAACACCGGAAACACTTCTATCATGGAAAGATCCAAAAGATTTTTTCTGTATTAGTTTGTTTTCTAACCAAGCTCATTACTTTTTTTCTCTTAAATTCTACTTCTCATGCAAAGCACATGAATGACACATCATCCCACAAAACCAATTGAAAACTATTGAAATTAAATTGAAGGTTTTAGCCTAGGATAAGGGAAATGATGTTCTCAATGTGACTGTTGGTTGCTACATATTTAAAAAATATAATGAATTTAAAAAAAATTCTTTACTCGTTCCCAACAAAACTTTTACATTTACCAAGTTCTAACTTAAGAAATGGAAAAGAAATAAAGTGCATGACTGGGTCGTACGAACTTGCTCTAATGTGTTAAAATGGTCTTGGGTGCTTGAGATTTTGGAAAAAAGCGTTGAAAAAATAATATGAAATTTTATAAATCACTTAAATATCAATACCTAAAACGTCTTTTAGAGAAAATTAAGTAAGTCATCAAGTTGCTTTTACTTTTTTGAATTAAAACAAAATTCAAAATCGTTCGACCAGGTTTTTCAAAAAACAGTTTTTTTTTTTTAAATTCGAAAATATATTCCAATTTTTTTTTTGAGTATGCCAACTTCTAGCACTTTGTAGTTTTTATCAGAAAAATAAAATAAAAAATATAGCTTAAAACGTTTTTGGAAAAAACAAATATTAAAAATACATTTTGAAACTTTTTTAAAAAACTCAAAAAAACTTTTATTTTATATATTTTATTTAATTTAAGAATTTATATTATTTCTTTTATAAAAGGGCTTCTACATTAAAAATTTCATCGAAATCCGTCAAGTGGGCTTACGAGAAAATCGGATTTCAAAAAACCGGTACTATGGGAGGTACCGTTAAAAGACTTTTCCTGAAAAATCTATTCCAACCAAAACATAAAGCTTGCACGTAAAATACTATTCAGAAAGTTTTATCAAAATCGTAGGAGCCGTTTTTGAGAAAAATTAAGTTTTCACTAAACATCGTATGGCAAGTACCGTTAGTTTTAAAGCTAGGTGCCGATACAGACGAACGGACGGACAGACAGAAAGACAGACAGACAGACAGAATTGTGGGACCCACTTTTTTCGACTTCTCTATCATCGTAATGTCATGTTTGATTGTTAGAATTTTTTTTTACGAATGCATAACTTGCTTTATAGTACCTATAATCGCAAGTAAAAATGAACGACTCCTACGTCTTACTGTACCTCCATGGTCGACCCACGCCCAAAATAAGTCTCATGCGCAGACTGAAGCTAGCCGAAATAAGCAGAAAAAGACCTTACTACTTCTTTATGTCCTTCGAGTGTAAAGTACCTAATTCCATAATTCGTATAAACTTTTTCCTCTGATTTTACTAACTTTGGCTTTTATGAATTTAGGACATAATTTAGCGTTTTTCTTTTTAACAGCATCGCTTAACACGAAATTTCGTTTGTATACGATGTCTCCTACATTAAGTTTTACGTCCTTCCTTCTAGTATTGTACGCGTGTTCATAAGTCAAATGGGCCTTTTGCAACGAATCTTTCAGTGCAGTATGTAGAATGTTCATTTTACATGCTTTTGGTATAAGGTTTAGCTCAGAATTGTTGACACAGTTAAGCTTCTGTAGCAGAGCGTAGTCAGTACGATGCTCGACCATCTTCAAATAATGCCTCATAGGGAGACATACCGATAGCGGAGTGTGAAGCCGTTCTCAAGGCACAACTAATTGAAGGAAGATGTAAATCCCAATCTCTTTGATCTTTTCCGATATAGGACCTAATGGCAGCTAGGATTGAGCGTTTAAAATGAAATGAAAATAAATCGATTCGGGTACTCCAAAGGTACATAAAACCTGATCATGCAAAAACCTTGTAGCCGATTCCGAGGTAGCTTTTTGTAAAGCTTGAAGGATAACGTATTTGGTTAATTGATCTAATGCGATTATCATATAGAAATTTCCGGACTTTGATCGCGGATAGGGCCCAAGAAAGTCTGTGTAGACATGTTGTAAGGGTCGCTCTACTGTGAAGGGTTTTCCCATGGGTTGACGTAAGATTTGATTCGATGCTTTTGATGTTTTACACGTTTCGTAACTACCTATATACGATTTCACCTGCGAGGCCATGTTTGGCCAGAAAAATTGGTTTCAAAGTCTATTCAACGTTTTTCCCCAACCACCATGCGAAGCCTTTGGTGGTTGATGAGCTAAGAACATCAGACGGCTGGTCAACTGCGAAGGAATCCGTAACTTCCATCCTAGGTCATCCTCAAGAGGATTACCTGTGCTGTGTCTAACCTTCTTATACACGGAATCATCCGAGACTTGAAGGTCTCGCAGCTGATTCTTTTGTTTTTCGATGTTGTCTATGATCTGAACATATTCCTCAGATTGAAAACTACGATCTGTCAGATCTACGTGCACCACATCGTGAGGATATGAATCCGAAATCTCATCAATATTCAACTCATCCGAAGCATACACTCTTGACAGAGCGTCTGGCACGACGCGACGTGCTGTGAACCCTTACGATGCTGAATATCGAAATCATATCCTTGAAGTTTAAGACTCCAGCGAGCTAGCCTACCACTGAGGTCCTTTTGACTCATCAACCACTTCAAACTTGCATGGTTATTAACAACATGGAAGTGGTATCCCTCTACATAAGGTCAAAATTGCTCTATACTAAGAACCGCAGCTAAGCACTCCCGTTCAGTGACACTGTAATTACATTGGGCCTTACTCATTTTGTGTGAATAATAGTAAATTGGGCGCTCTACGCCTTCTTCATCTTTTTGGCACAATACGCCTCCTATTCCTGTGGAAGAAGCATCAATCAATATGCGCAAAGGCTTACTGTAATCTCGGTTCACCAGTACGGGCTTGGATGTTAGCATATCTTTGATCGTATTAAATGACGCTAATGCTTCAGAATCGAATTCAAATTTCCTATGCTTTTTCAAGGTGTTTGTAATAGGTGCAGCCAAGGTAGAGTAGTCACGTACAAAAAGACGGTACCAACCAGCCATACTTAGAAATCTGCGAACCTGACGTTGATTTTGGGGTACCGGGAAATCACGAATCGCTGAAACCTTAACTGCATCTGTTTTAAGGCAACCATCGCCAATCACAAAACCTAAATATTTAAACTCTTTAAAACAGATTTTTGACTTTTCAAATTTTATAGTCAAACCAGCATTTTTAAGTCTTTCAGCGACAGTAGTCAGGAAACGAACATGTTCTTCAAAAGTGCTAGAGACTATCAGAAGATCGTCCAGGTAAACAAAAACATTTTCTCTTAGTTCGTGAGGTACCACTTTTTCCATTAATTTGCAAAGACGTTGGGGTGCATTGCAAAGGCCAAAGGGCATAACCTTGAACTGGTATAGAGGTGATGATTTCTCAAGTGGTATCTGAAAGAAGGCGTCTTTCAGATCCACACTTGATATATACTGTGTATCTGAAATACGACTTAGCACCGCCTGCACATGAGCGTTGTTTTGCCCAAGCCAAGTTTGCAAAGGACGGGAACAAGTTGATGACTGATTTAAGCTTACTGGTTTGCTCCTCTGACAGCTCCCGCACTTCTGAAGAAATGTTGTTTGAAACGATGTTTGAAGGCGAGAAAACAGTAGTCAACTCCGAAATCAAATTCGGAGCAAAGTTGAAAGATTTCAAAAAATTGATTCCCAAGTACAATTTTTGTTGCAAAGAAGGAACTAAATACATTTCTATTAGCTTTGTAACGTTTTTGTAAGTGACGTTAGCCAAGAATTTGCCTACAATTGGTTGTTTGTATCCGTCTGCTGTTTTGACGCTTGACGAAAAAGAAGTGAAGGGAATGCCATGATTTATAACAAAGTCTTCGCCTCTTACCCCTAAGAAACTAATACTAGCGCCACTATCTAGTAATCCATGTATGCTTTCATCGCAAATTTGCACGTTGGCATAAGGAGGGGATCTTCAGAGCAATCTAAGGTGGTTGCTTCCATGCTCTTTAAAGCATCCTTTTTTTCTTTTTCAGCTCTCGAATCCTTAAAATTCGGTCAGAAATATGTGAATTTAACTTGCCAAAAATCCTATATTTGGCAGCGTAATATTCAACCTGACTTTCGTGAAGACCTTTCAAAGGAGGTTTTATTTTCTGTACTGGCGGTGAGGTTTCTTGGAATAACGATTCTGAATTTGTTGGTTTTTTAAAAATCTGGATTGGCTTCGAAAATTCATTTGGTTCGGATTTATGAATGTTATTTGAATCTACCGAAAGTTGCATTGCTCTTCCGGAAGTTTCCCGCACATTTGATGTTGGTACATTGGTTAGACCTTGTATCTGCCTTTCCACATCGATCGATTTTCAATCTTTCAAGAAGGCCTCCCCACTAATCCAATTGATCTCAAAAAAATCTTCGTCCGTTTCCAGGAAACATTAAACCTCACCCTTCCCATGTCGAAAATTACCTTTCTACCTATGCGTTTTTGTGCATTCAAACAGAATATCTCACCTTCAAAGAAAAAGGGCGGACCATAATAACTATTTTCGTTCCTAGTTTAGTTTTAACTGCTCCCTCAAGCCCAATATCTCAAATCTTTCCTAACCCAACCTCTCACTTCGCCTCAAATCGGATAACAACAATTCCTAAAACCAACTCTTACCAACACCTAAATAGTGAAATCGTAATACTTACCTTCTACTATCAGAACGTGCGAGGCTTTCGCTCCAAAACTCATGGTGTTTTGGAACAAACTCATGCTCTACGCCATTGAAATCTTTGCCCTGACGGAAACCAATCTAGTCCCTAGTATAAAGAATCAAGAATTGTTTCCTTCTTCATTCAATGTCTGTCGCGACGATGAGCTAAGAGGTCCTTGTGACAAATGCCCTAACCGCGGTGTCCTACTAGCTATCCAAAACACGCTAGATTCCTCCCTCCTCACAACATCTTTTTTCTCGAATCTCGACTATGTATCAATAAAAATATCGCTACCTCACAAATCACTTTATGTGATGTGTTGTTATATTCTACCGTCACAACCTATTGAATCTTACCAGCTTGCCATTGATACAATCGACCACATTATATCTATGTGACCCCAATGATGATATCCTTTTGTTTGGGGACTTTAACCTTCTTTATCTTTAATGGACTCCATCAGAAGATCAATCTCATTTCATTGCTTAAAATCCCACCTCTGCCAAGGAATGTCTATTTATAGATCGCCTAGCCGATTCTAGCCTTTACCAAGCTAGCGGTATCCGAAACTGTATAGATAGGCAGCTTGATCTTATTTTCACCACGTATCCTGATAACTCTTCTGTATCACTATCTCCTCTACACCTATCTACCATCGACAACAATGATCCTTCTCTCATTCTCTTATTTTATCATGATCCTCCACTACCAAATCCTCCCCCTACAAATCAGTACTCTTATGATTTTCATAAAGCAAATTTCAACCATATTAATGAATATCGCAATAGAGTTTCTTTTAACTTTGATAACCTTAGTGTCAAAGATGCCACAGGAATATTTTACCGGGAAATATTTAATTCAATTTCTATCAATGTACCCTTTAGTCGCCATAAAAAATCGATCGCATCCCCTCCTTGGTACAACCGAAAGCTTCGCTCTTTGCGTAACAAGAAAAACAAGTTATGAACAGTTTTCCTTCGCACTAGATTTCCCACTGACTATTCTAACTACCTTGGTTCTTATGTACACTTTACCGAGCTTTACAACTCTCTTTATCAACGTTGCTTAATAGAAACTCAAACCAACCTTATAAATGATCCCAAGTCGTTCTTTCAATTCGTCAATTATAAAAAAAAATCTGATGGTTATCCTACCTCTCTCTCTGTCTTTCAATACCGAAACCTCAATAATCCAGAAGCCAACTTTTTTGCTACCCTTTTCAAGGAATCTTTTACAGGCGATTCATTCGTACCTGATGCAGGTTATTTTGATTATATGCCGAATTTCTCCCTAAATTCATTCCTTCCTCTTACCGTCGACCGTTGAGAACAATGATGAATTTCTCCCCCTTTTTTCCTGAAAAAATGCTCCTAAGCTCTCTTTATCCCACTCTCCAAAATTTTCAGCCTATCGGTTTCTCAAGGAGAATTTCCTGAGATATGGAAAACCTCTTTTATAACCCCTATACACAAAAAGGGGCAAAAGAGCTATGTTAAAAACTATCGTCCAATTGCCAAACTTTTACATATCCCTTAATTATTTGAAAGCATTTTATACGAAATTCAAAGTTTTCGGTGCAAATCTCTCATCTCTCCTAGGCAAAATGGCTTTCTAAAGTCTACAACCACTAACTTGGATCCAGAAACGATTCACTAGAATAGCTATAAGGACTTTGCGTTGGAACATCGATATGCCCTCTTACAACTCGAGATGTTTGTTATTAGGGATCCAATATCTGGAGGTCCGGAGGTCATATTTCGAAATAATGTTTGTCAGAGATCTAATCAATTATAAAATCAACTGTCCTTCTTTGCTTTCAATGATCACTTTTTATGTACCTACGCGAGATTTTCGTTCTTGCTGTCTTTTCTTTGTCCCTTTCCATAGGGTTATCTTTTTTAAACATTGGTGGTTAAACTTAAGTATTTTTATAATTGTTAAGATTGTAGTAGTCTATAAGAGTTTTTTGTATGCTCTGCTTGATGAATAAATAATAAATAATAAATAAATAACCTTGTTGAATTTGAATCGTATACCCTCTCAGCTCTTGAGAATAGGAACGAGGTCGATGTCATTTCTACAGACTTTTGATAAAATTTCGCATAGACTAATACTTTTTAAATTATCCTCCCTCGGCTTCGAGCCCGCCTTCTTAAAATGGATTTCTTTTTATCTAGAAAACCGTTATTACAGCGTCCGTCTCAGATCTGCCCTCTCCAATTCTTTCTTGGCTACCTCAGGGGTTCCCCAAGGTAGTCACTTAGGCCCACTCCTTTTCATTCTTACCATTAAGGATATAGAAATGGTAATAAAATATTCCCATATCTCGCTCTACGCTGACCATACTAAGTTCTATAAGACTATATCATCGGCACATGACTCTTCTCCTATTCAACTCGATCTCGACAGCTTCTCAATCTGGTGCCTTAAAAACTGCTAAGAGCTCAATATTACCAAATGCCAATCAATCATTTTTTCACCTAAGCGCATTGAACCTCTTCCCCGGCCCTACTTTCTCCATAACCAACCCATATCCTCCGTGGAGGCGATCCGCGACCTTGGCATATTATGCGACCGAGAACTAAACTTCTTGGCACACATCGACAATATCATTTCAAAAGCCAACTCAACACTTGGTTTTGTGAAACGAGGTCTAAAGAATTCTCCGACCCATACGTCACCCGATCTCTCTACATAACCTTTGTACGCCCGCTACTTGAATACTCCTGTCAAGTATGGTCACCATACCAACAAATTCATATCTCTAGAATCGAGAGCATTCAGCGTCGCTTCCTATGATTTGCTCTTCGTGGTTTCTCTTGGAATGATCCTTTGATCCTGCCTCCCTATCAAAATCGCCTTCAACTAATTAACCTGAACGCTCTACAAAAACGAAGGGAAATATCCGACACTCTCTTTATTCATCGACTCCTCTCCGGTTCCGTTGACTGTGAAACCCTTTACAATTCTATTTTCTTCAACACGAACCGTAGCTTAAGAAATCCTCGCCTCTTCTATCTTCCTCCACAGCGTACCTCATACGGCTCCAACGAACCCCTAACTCGAATGCTGCGGAGGGTAAATTCGAATCAAGACTTGTTCGACCTTAATCTCAGTACTCCATGCATTAAACTCCTTCTCCGGAATCACCCACCCAATTAGTTTTATGTTTAACATGTATAGTTTTAAGTTAGATTTGAAGCTTGTACTAAGCTAAATAAATGGGGGTATTGGCCCCACCAAAATTAAATTAAAATTAACAGAATTAGTGGGGGCACTCACTGTAACCATGTTCTACTTTTCTGCAATTCCAGCAAACATAGTTGCTGGTATCTTTACTAGCCTGAATGGCTTCGATGGTATTAGAAGCTGGTGAAAAAAAATCTTCGTCTGTCTGAAATTCATTCACCCTTTTTGAACTATCCTTTTGACTTTCATGCTCTTTTAAGTATTTTTCTATTTTTCGGCAAACATAGGTCATTTCATTTAGGGATCGAGCTCTAAAAGTTAGTAATAGTTCAATCATACGCGTATTTGCATTCTGTTTAAGAAGTAGAATGAGTTCACTGTTAGGTTTAGGACAAAGCAAACGGGTGTTTAGTCTTTGTATCGCCATAAGGAACTCATCGAAAGACTCATTACCCATTTGCCTACGGTCGTACATTTGTTTTGAAATCTCAGAGTCGGATTCAAGAGATTGAAATTGTTTCAGTAAGGCATATCGAAGGGCAGTCCAATTTATGCTTGGATTGGTTTTGAGGAAAACCCAGAACCAAGTTTCCACTTGTCCACTAACAAATTAGTGAAAGTTCAAAACGATATCGTCCCATGTGGCAACGTAACACTCTTTAAGTCTTTCCAAAGGCAAAATTAATTCATCAACTGTCATAAATTGTCATATTTTAAGCCCCATTTGTGAAAATTATGGACTTTTAAATGCATATTTCGGGACAGATTTCCTAACGTAAGGTTTTCTAAAGGCGAGGGTATAGCAGAGGTATTGTCAAAATTCAAATTTCGAATACGAGAAAAAAAAAACGTCTGCACTTGTATTCAAATTACTTGTCGGAGCAGTTCTTTGGGCTGTTTCTGTAACAAAACCTGGATTAAGGACGTCGTCAGAGGAAGGATTGACTGATGGGAGTTGTCGTCGGCGGACCTCATATTCCGCAGAATTATTATTGGTGCTTTGTAAGTCTCTTCCTTCAGTTGGGGCGTTTTCGGGTATCGTACTATGTAGTTGATTTCCTGCCGTTAAATCAGGGGTAATAGACTTGCCACCTTCAGCCATGGTATTTCGTTGAATATTACTGTTGCTACCGCGACCACGATTATTACTCCTTTGACCACGATTACTATTACGTAGTCCTTTACTTCCATTATCGTTATATAATCCGCCTAGTTCAATATTACCTTGCCCAGGATTTTAAAGGGGGCGGAGGGGGCGTGGTTGTGGAAATTTGGAATTTGCATCTACCAGCCATACCATATAACATATCTAAAATTTAGAACTACCCGACCTTTTGTAGGGTAAAATGTCATGCTGTGCCATATTAAGTGTACGAAAAAACAATAAATTGGCATGTTCAAGCGTCCAGCTGACGTATAATCCACCACGTTACAGTCAGCTGACTTTGTGTTTTCTTTGAGATACCTGATAAGCTATTATTTGACAAAGTTTCAGTCGGGAGGAAATGAGTTAACATTTTTTTTTGACGTGTTTGGGCGGGTACCCCCGCTCAACCCAACAACGGAACCGCAGCTGACGTGCACGAGGCTGTATGATACAACTCTCTGATGCATTCCACTAAATACCGCTTGAGAGGAAATTGGTCATGAAAATCTGTCGCTGGCTCTCGGACTAAACGAACATAATAGCGAATCATTGGATGATTCTGATGATGATTAATTAAATTGTATACGAAATTATATCAATATCAAAATGAATACCAAAAAAATATAAAAAGTTATATTATTTTATACGTTTCCCTTTAAAAAAAATTAATTAAAAACACGGAATTTTTGCATACTTTTAGAGCGTCTGGCAAGGTGAAGGCGACGTTTAAAACGTCTGTGACCTATATTTTTGTAATCAGGTTGACCTGTTCTTTCGTTTCAGAGAAGGTACGAACGGTTATATTAAAAAACAACATTTCGGAAAAATAACTGTTTTTAGGGTACTATTACTTGCCTCAGCTACCACAAAATGCTGCCAGACTTCCATTTTTGACATTGCCTAGTGCAGAGCTTTAAGTTCATGTAAAAATTATCTGGTTATATCTTCACCCCCAAAATTTGCTGTGGGCTCTTGGTCTATTACTATAACGGTTTTTAAAGCCAGAAGTCTGTTCTTTAATCCTACATTTAAATTAAATTACTCGTTACAATAGTTTTCAAAATATTCGCATTCAAACTCGAAATTTTGATAAAAAAACGTAAAAAAATATCTTTAAACCAATTTTGTTCAAAATTGTGAAATGGGAAAAATTTTTTTTTTTCAGTGATCGATGCCTCAATAAATATTTAATCGAACGCAAAAAACCAAAAGCTTTTATGTCTTCTAGTTCTTGTGAAAATTGAAAATTACTTGAACTACTTTTTTATGAGATTTTTGGTATTTACGGTGATCTAACTTTAAGGATTAATCAACAGTACCTGAGTGGCACGCTTCGCGAGATCTAGGGATTTTAACTCCCTTTTCGGGCTGCACGCCTCAATATCCGCGGACAAAATATCCGGGTCAAAATATCCGCGACAAAATGTCCGCGGACAAAATATCCGCGTCAAAATATCCGCGACGCATAATATTACCGTGTAAAAACAATTACCTATGTAAGGGGGGCATGTTGCCCCCCTGCAACCCCCCTGCCTGGGCACACTATTGGACTTGGGGTAGGTGCGAGGTCGGGTGTATGCGGTTATTTTGTCCGCGGTTATTGAGGCGTGTCACCCCTTTTTTCGGGGTCACATCCACTCACGCAACTTCGTTGCCTGGCAGGCACCTGTGTCCATTGTATTTTTAATCAACAGTACCAGGGTGGACCGCTTCGCGGGATCTAAGGATTTTAACTCCCTTTTCGGGCTGCACGCCTCAATATCCGAGGACTAAATATCCGCGGACAAAATAACCGCATACACCCGACCTCGCACCTACCCCAAGTTCTATAGTGTGCCCAGGCAGGGGGGTTGCAGGGGGGCAACAATATCCCCCCTTACATAGGTAACCCCCCTGCCTGGGCACACTATAGGACTTGGGGTAGGTGCGAGGTCGGGTGTATGCGGTTATTTTGTCCGCGGATATTAAGGCGTGTCACCCCTTTTCTGGGGGGCACATCCACTCACGCAACTTCGTTGCCTGGCAGGCGCCTGTGTCAATTGTATTTTTAATCAACAGCACCTGGGTGATCCGCTTCGCGGGATGTAGGGATTTTAACTAATTTTTCGGGGGCACACCCGCTCACGCAACTTCGTTGCTCCGCTTAGGGTAGGTCTGGCTGTCTGGCAGGCGCCTATATCAATAGTATTTTTAATCAACAGTACCTGGGTGGCCCGCTTCGCGGGATCTAGGCATTTCAACTACATTTTCGGGGGCACACCCGCTCACGCAACTTCGTTGCTCCGCTAAGGGTAGTTCCAGCTGCCTGGCAGGCGCCTGTATCAATAGTAGTTTTAATCAACAGTACCTGGGTGGCCCGCGTCGCGGACATTGGACATACAAAAAAGTATAGTCAGGTCTTGTTTATGGGAGAGAAAGTGTTGGTCTGCAACTTAAAGACTTCGACCATCCAAAGTGAAAACCTAGACGATGACTTCATTGACGAGACTGACATACCCTTTAAATACATCATGTGAGTTGTAAATTGACTTGATTTTTTCAACTGACTCCTTACTCACAAACTGACTGACTAGAAAGTGGAATGCAACGCAATTCTAACTCCTCGTCATGCATTCTGGGTAACGCTAACTGAATTGCTGTACTTTACTTTCAACGATAAACCTTTCATCATCATTAATCCTCTAATGAAATCACAATAAATGCCAAGAATCTAAAATTTCATAAAAAAGTAGTTTCAGTAATTTTCAATTTTCACAGGAACTAGAAGACATAAAAGCTTTTGGTTTTTTGCGTTCGATTAAATATTTATTGAAGCATCGGATCACAGAAAAAAAATTTATTTTCCATTTCACAATTTTGAACAAAATTGATTTAAAGATATTTTTTTACGTTTTTGTTATCAAAATTTCGAATTTGAATGCGAATATTTTAAAAACTATTTTAACGAATAATTTAATTTAAATGTAGGATTAAAGAACAGACTTCTGGCTTTTAAAACCGTTATAGTAATGTATTTTAAGTATTGCCGTTGTTTTTTAATATTTTTTTTTCCATTCAAGACAATTTTTTCGAAAATCGCCCCTACCTCCTAAACGGGGCGAGGTAGACCCCCCTCCCATAGTAAAAAATACTTGCATTTGACGCCCCTACACAAAACCGTTATTAAATCTTGGCGCCTCAGTTATCGTACTCTCCCCAACTTTATTTTCATGCATGTGTCTGGTGGATAAAAAAATAACTTTGAAGACCCATACAAAAAATAATACTGTTTTTTTTTTTTTTTTTTTACTCAAGGCGAAACTAAGTTTGACTGATTACTTAATTATCTGATTGAGAACTTCATAAACTCGCAACAGATTTAATACTTAGCTTCTAAAGCTTATGCTAATGGACGAACGTTTATGGTTTCTGCCAACAAAACTCAAATAAAAAATGTCAAACTACTATAAATCCAGCAGCGCCAGAAAATACAGATTTGACAGAAAATAAATAAGGCTAGTTATTTTAAATGATTGATGTTGATTGAAGGATCAGATTGTCGCAACAGACTAAACAGGGAAAATTTTCAACCCATTTACTGGACGTCCGCTCTTTGCTTCAATCATCAAAACAAAACAAACAAACTAAAAAATAATAATAAAATAAAAATCAACAATAGTCGTTATTATGACCTAAGAAATATTCATAATAATATTTGCCTGCCAACAAAAAAATTAATAAAAAACCAAAATCGGAAATTTTCAGCTACTAACAGATGAAATTTCAGGACAATTCGGGCCCCACGTTGGGCGCCACCTGTAACGAACCGAGCTGTTATCGGCTAGGGTTCTCATCAGGTTGTTTCTCATTTACTCTTTGACGAGGTGCCAAAACCCTTCAAAAAACAGCACATTAGTGAAACATACCCTAGCGAACTCTAAAACACCTTTCCCTCCTTTTTCCACCATTACCACTCACTAGTAAAGGGAAACACCTTTACTCCCTTTACATTTTAAATAATAAGAATCTTGCATTCTCAGATTGCAAGACTGCATTCTGAGAATGCATTATAAATTCATAGCATTAGATACAATGTATACATGATGCTTTTCTATCCGATCATGCATGCATTCGTGGGAACAGACACTACGTCAGCATTTTATGCTGTCGATGTTGTTTCCACTATCATGCTCTGTGTTCGTGATCGCGATAGAAAGGTATCTATCAAAATAAAATTAAGAGACAATAAAGTTCAGTTTTGATTTCAACACATAAAGAGTTGGTCTTAATTCATTTTACTGGCGCAGGCGGGAAAATACATATTAAAAAAAAGCAACTAAAACGCGTTCACTCTTTATCGCAGCAAATATTTTCTGAGGTTCTGTTAAAGTATTTTGTGAGAAGAAATTGTCAGCGAAACAAAGTAAAACCTAACTAAATTTTAATTTTGTAACGAAGTTACACGTTTCCTTCACCATCACCGACCGCCACCGACCGTAGTCCTAATCACCATGATGAATGCATCAGCTAGTGACCGTCATCACCGACCGCCACCGACCGTAGTCCCAATCACCACGACGATTTTGTGCATATCAGAGACCAGCCAGTGACGCAACTCAACGCTTCTTTTCAAGAATCTCTACAGACCTAAAATCGATTATTGTCGTAGAGGCAACTCTACAGACCAAATATAGTTGGAATCGTTTCTTGTCGTAAGGTAAACCATACAGGCCAAACTAGTTAAGCTATCATTGTTTAATACTATATTATACGTTGAATTATTATTAATTAAGTTTTATTGCTAAGTCCGTATATGAAGTACAATGTTAAGAATATTTTGGTAAATAAAAAAACATTGTTATTTCGGAGTTCAACACTCTTCAACCCTGAGTTTTCGCTTTCTTTGGGAACAACCCTGGATTTCGACGAGCCTACCTCAGCGTTAGTATAAAAAAGCATCACAATTTCTTTCTTCAAAAATGATAAAAACCTTTAAATTAATACTTGTCAAAGTGCTTTCTGCTTCAATCAAATTTTATGAATTAAAACAATCAAAACCTTTACTGATTAAAACTATCAATTATTATTAAAAAAAAAGTTGAACAGTAAAATCAATGCAAAAACTATACCGAATCTATCAAATGTGAAAAAAATAAATTTTACCAAATACCTACATAAAGAGGAGCAACTGAACATCAAGGACACCTTCTTCTTCAAGTAAGCAACACCAACAATTCACTATGGAAACCTTCAATGCTGTAGATAAGTTTAAAGTAGTTTTAGACCTAATTAATAAAATTCCAGAGTTTAATTGAAATAAAAGTTGTCTTGTTCATTTCTTGGACAGAGTAGATTCCTTGACACCTATTTTGTCGAAACTTAATGCAGGTTCCTTGACAGTTATTTCAGGGTTTCTCATAGACAAAATTGTAGGGAAAGCTAGAGTTGAATTACAGAAACATGGCAGAGTTAATGATTGGGCACAAGTTAAGCAAATTTTGATAGATAATTTTGGAGAAAGGCTTTCAGCAGACAAATTAATTGACCAAATAAGAACAGCACGAGTTAAAACTACAATATCAGAATGTTACAATAATATTAATTATTTTTTAAGTAGAATTAATAATAAACTTTTATTAAATAATGAAAATAACCAATTAATTATTGCTTCTTACAATAGGATAGCCCTAGAATCTTTTAAAAATAATTTACCTGAGCCCGCCAAATCTATTGCACTCAGTCAAAATCCAAAAACACTAAACGACGCCTATAAAGTCATCTTAGAAATCGATCACCAAAATTTAGGACATCAAAATTTTTTTCAAAACCTTAGGCAAAATCAGATCTATTCTAACCAGGACAATTATTATAATCAAACTTATAGTAATAGAAATAACAGTCAAAGTAATAATTCATATTTTAGAAACAGTTATTCAAACTTCAGCAATAATAATTATAACAATGCAAACAATAACAACGCATTTAATAATAATGCACACAATAGTTATTCATACAACTCTTATTCGCAAAGCAATCAAACACCAAGACAAAATAAAAATAATAGTTAAAATACACCACAACAAAATCAAAATGACACTAGAAGTGACCAAACTATGCGTAGTAATGGTAACACACAAAGATGTCAACAAGGTCAAAGCGGATACACACGTCAAAGTCCCAGAAATTCAAGAAATAACAATATAATGGAAATTGACCATATTGCAAACGAAGAAAATTTTCACATACCTACCTCAAATCTTTACCCTGCATAGAAGTAAAAACTTAACCTTCTCCAATTAAATTATTGATAGATTCTATAGCAGCTACATCTGTAATACGGAAAGGACTGTTTCACAATAATTTTAGAACCTTATTAAATAAACCTTTATCCTTAAAAACCAAATTCAAATATAACAATCGATTCGAAAATAAAAATTCCTCTTTTTAAAGAATTCGGTTACCCGTCCAATATGATAGAATTACTTGAAAAAAATATAAATTCTGATTTCGATGGTATTTGGGGATGTAATGTATTAAAGCCATTACAAGCAAAAATCGATTTTAAGAATTCAACCATTGTAACGAATAATACAATCTTGCCTTTGATATTTGATACCCCTTATTTTCCTTCAGTAAAAGAAATAAATATTTTAGCTAAAGAAACAAAAGATTGTAACGAAGTGTCAGCCGCTTCGTCACAATTATTGCACCCAATCCAAGAAAGGCAATAAATCATATACCAAGCGATCTCCATCCATCCCCTAGAATCCACACCCACCGCGCCGCATACCATCCACAGCCCACAGTCATTAAATAAAACACACACCCACCGTGCATGTATCATTCATGGTCCACCGCAGTCACCCAATCGATCACAGAATTGAATACGCACACACCCCGCACCATTCACACCATATTCCAGTGGCCCAATCGATGGACTTAAAGCTAACATATATCAAATCGCATTATACATATAGGTAACTAGCCTGTTAGCCTATCGACACGGCAGCAGAACTGGTTATTGCCATCTCCTACGCCCACCAGAAAAAACACAATTAGCTTAGCATTAGTAATTATTATTTGGCATTAAAGATTAAATATTATTGTAGCATTATTTCGTTTAAAATTATAATTAACACTATGTTAAAGTAAGTTATTTTATAAGTGGAAGTATGTTTTCATAGTATTTTCGTCTTCTGCTTCGAGTTGAATCAGAGTAAAACTGATAGGGTCAAGCTACCAGCGTTACTGGCAAGAAGTCCCCCTCGAGTCAGAAGCGTCTTCCTTTTTTTTTATTTATCCTCTCTCCTCCCCTTCAGGGTGTAGATGGGACAGGGTTAAACCCATTCGCCCGCGTTAAAAGAAAAAAACTAAAGCTCTTGATTTGCCACCTGCAATAACTATTTTCCTGGAACCGCTTGCTCACCAGGACAGGGACGATTCCTATCAAATCTTTTCTCTCGCTTTCTCCTCTAGACAAGCGATTGGACACAGGGTTACTCGGGTAATCCAACCAAACTTCCTAATTTTGACAGCATTAGGACAGGGACGATTCCCACCAAAACTTTCCTCTCGCTTTCTCTAGACGAGCGATTGGACACAGAGTTACTCGGGTAATCCAACTAAACTTCCTAATTTTGACAGCATTAGGACAGGGACGATTCCCACCAAAACTTTCCTCTCGCTTTCTCCTCTAGACAAGTGATTGGACATCGGGTTACTCGGGAGTAACCCACACATATTTCCTGGTTTGCCGCCACCAGGACAGGGACGGATCCCACGGGTGCATACGCTGGTTCGATTTCGTGAAAAATTTTGTTTAATAAATTGGTACCTTAGAATTAAGAAGGAAAAAAAAAATATTTAAATAAATAGTGTCGAAAATTAATGCAAAATAAAGTTTTTCTTTTGCTTTCTTTATTACCACCCTGGACCCCACTGTAGCTACCCCAGCTGGGAAACAAAAAAAGCATCACAAATTGGCGCCCGAGCAGGGACCTTTAGGAAATTCGACCGAACTCCGACCGCCGACCGACCCGGAATTTTCAAAAGGTCTCACCGACCGCACTGACCGCACCCACCGCCGATCATCGATGTCCAGCAGCAGTTCTCTTCGAGGCGTACACATAGAGGACTACTCCGAACTTACCAACGTAAGCACCCCAGACGAAACCCCCGACAATCAGCTCCTCCAGCCCAGGCACAACATGCCCGGATCCAAGAACGAAGAACAAGCAGCCGATGACTACAATCCGTTTAAGAATCTCGGGTTCATCTCTTTTCTTAGAAAAGATGAGTTAACGGAGATGTTGACTGGCCGAAACTTGTCGACTGAAGGCAGGGTAGATGAACTTCGGAAACGCATCAGACAACACCTCAAGGAGATTCGCCATCACAAATCGACACAAAACTTGTGCGAACAATGGGCGGATTGCATTGAGCAGCGAGTCGAGGGAGTTTTAGCAGCCGAAGAACAGAATCATACCGGAACTACGACCACCGAAGACGGAGCACCTACCGACGAACAAGAAGCCCAGACCAAATCTTCCGTAGCCAACGTGCCACCACCGAGAACAAACCAGCCACCGAGTGCGGTAACACCGTTAACGAACCCCTACCACTGTCCTACAACCAACCGATTCACTTCCCTCACATATGGGTATGCCAGGCACGAACCCGCTGCACTTCCCAATAGCCGACTGACCCTAAGCTACGAGGCAGAGGTGATGAACACCGTAAGGAAGTGGGGCTGAGGTTCGATTCGAGCGGAAATCCTCTCGAATTTATGGAGAGAGTTACGGAACTCACAAGGTGTTACAACATACCGCCGAACGACATGATACGAACCCTTCCGGAGTTGTTTAGGGGAACTGCGTTAGAGTGGCTACGCATAAAAGAAAACAGCTTCCGGACTTTGGAAGAATTTCGGACCGCGTTCCTGCAACATTTCTTGCCAGCCCGTTACAGCCACCGACTGGAGGATGAAATCCTCCGTAAACGTCAAGGGCCACGAGAGAGAGCCAAGGAGTATATTCTGGCCATGCAGTACCTCATCCGGCAGCACCCCCGGATGTACCGCTACTACATTAAGCGTCGAGATTTCGACACATTAGACGAATTGGTGCTGCTGGCAGAAGAGTTCGAGGCTATCAGAACGGATGAACGGAACAGTCGACCCGCACCAGGACCCGCCCCTCATGCTCTACCAAATCCCCGATTACCCGCAGTCCCCGTCCTCTATGATAGACGGACGCATTGTTGGAACTGCAAGCAGAGGGGGTACCAGAAAGAGAATTGTCACCGGCCTTTCCGTCTATTTTGTTCCCACTGTGGGGAAGACGGACGGTTGTCCAAAGATTGTCCATGTCGGTGGACACCCGTCGCCGTCGTGAATTCGCCCCCTGGAAAAGACCCCGGCCTTTCGTACCACTCAAAATCGAAGGCATCACCTACCACGCGTTATTGGACACCGGAGCCACTAAGACCTTCGTAGGTCAGGCGTTAAGGCAACAGTTCAAGGAACTGGATTTTCCACTGACTAAACAGCACCGACCGATACACCTGGCCAACGGCGACCCCGTGGTTACCACCGAGCATTATGCGGTCACCCTCTCGTTGGGTGAGACCATGCTATCTGGAGAGGTTACGTGCCATTTAGGTATGGATTTGCTTAAGCAGGCCGGATTACAAATCTCTTTGGGGGGCATGCCTGTGTCGGAAGGGAAAACCCTCGACCACCGCAGCTAGATTCCATTTGCACGATCACCTCGAGCGAAGTGAATCAACAAGACCGCCTGGCAACATTTTTAAAAGAGGAACTGCCCAAGTTTGACCGGATTTCAGGCATGGCCAATGTACCGCCTCACCGCATACGACTTAAATCGGACGAACCGTTTAAGCAGCGGTACTACCCCCGCAACCCCGCCATGCAGAAGGTAATCGACGAAGAGGTCGACGAGCTTCTGAGAACGGGAAAAATCAGCCCATCAAAAAGCCCATATAGTTCGCCTATCGTTCTAGTACGAAAGAAAGGGGGAACTTGGCGAGTTTGTATCGACTTTCGGCAACTAAACGAGCTTTCTTTCAAAGACGCTTATCCACTTCCCTTTATAGTGGCGATTCTCGACAAGTTGCGAGGGGCGAAGTTCATCAGTACGATCGATTTTAAACAGGGGTACTGGCAGATTGCGCTAGATCCCACCTGTCGTCCATATACCGCCTTCACCGTGCCGGGTAGAGGCTTATTTGAGTGGAATGTCATGCCTTGTGGGTTGCATTCAGCAGGAGCTACGTTCCAGAGGGCCATGGATTCCATATTCGGACCGGACATGCTTGACCATGTATTAGTATACCTGGACGACATAATCGTAATCAGCCAAACCTTTGAGGAACATCTACAGCATCTGTCCGAGGTGTTCCGCAAACTCCGCACTGCTAACATGAGAATCAACACTGACAAATGCAACTTTTGTCGTGAAAGCCTGAAATACTTGGGACACGTCGTTAGTAAGGAAGGCATCCACACCGATCCCGACAAGATAACCGCCGTGCAAGAATTAAGAGCTCCCGCTAACATCAGAGAACTGCGTCGCGTTCTAGGAATTTGTTCTTGGTATCGGCGGTTCATAAAAGATTTTTCTGCAGTTGCCAGCCCATTAACCGGACTCTTGAAGAAAAACACCAAATGGAATTGGGGACCTGATCAACAGACGGCATTCGATGCACTTAAGGCGAAGTTAACAGAAGCCCCCGTGTTGGCTTGCCCCGACTTTAACCTCCCGTTCACCCTACAAACCGATGCCAGCAATTTCGGCTTAGGCATAGTGCTTACGCAGACTATCGACGGTCTTGAAAAAGTCATTGCTTATGCCAGCCGAACTTTAACGGAGGCAGAACAAAAGTACGCAGTCACGGAGAAAGAGTGTCTTGCGATTTTATGGGGAATTCGGAAGATGCGCCCATATTTGGAAGGGTACCACTTTCAAGTTGTCTCCGATCACCATTCTTTGAAATGGCTGCACAAGCTAGAAAACCCTTCTGGTAGATTGGCCCGCTGGGCCCTAGAACTACAGCAGTACGATTTTGACATTCAATATCGTAAGGGAGCGATGAACGTCGTAGCAGACGCCCTTTCCCGAGACCCGCTACCCATTACCGAAGGAGATAGGTTAGCAACCGTTAGCGACCTTAAACCGACCTGGATCCAGAAAAAGAAAACCCAAGTAGAGACCGACCCAGCCAAATATCCCGACTATCGAATCGAGGAGGGCCAACTTTTTCGGAGATTCGTTAGCACCCGTCCGTTGACCAATGCTCAAGGTTTTGACTGGAAGTTGTGCGTACCAGAAGACGACCGAGGAAGGATTTTATTTAAGAACCATGACGCTGTCACCGCCGGGCATTTGGGCATTTCTAAAACCATGTCGCGTATGTCAAGACGTTATTACTAGCCTGGCATGTTCCGTGATATAAATAAGTATGTCCGCAAGTGTCAAACCTGCAACCGTTTTAAACCTTCTCAGCAAAAGCCTAGTGGCTTGATGTACACCATGCCTGTAGCAGAACCTTGGGAGGTAGTGTGCGCAGATTTCGTCGGGCCCTTACCAAGGTCCATGAAGGGGCACACTATGTTACTCGTTATCACTGACAAATTTACCAAATGGATGGAGGCTGTTCCATTACGAGCTGCAACAACTCCTGGCTTGATCAAAGCAATAAGGGAGAGGGTGACCAACCGATTTGGAGTTCCGCGAACTTTCTTGTCAGATAACGGCTCACAGTTCACCAGCCACCAATTCCACGAGAACCAGCGTACTTGGGACGAGCACCTTCCTGAGTTATCTTTCGCGTTAAATACCAGCCGCCATGACTCTACAGGCTACTCACCAGCTATGCTCAATTTCGGGCGGGAACTCAGAGCCCGCAACGAAGACCGTGACAAATTTCCTGGAGACACGACCCCTGAACGCTAAGTGTGCGTCGAGAACGCATGAGCGCGGTGTACGAATTGGTTCGTTTAAATTTACAACGAGCTAGCCAAACCCAAGCCAAAGCGTACAACTTACCCCGACGTCCTTGGCGTCCAAGCATTGGCGAGCAGGTTTATCGGAAGTCCCGCGTGCTTTCTTCGGGAGTCAACTATTTCGCCGAAAAATTGGCACCCCGATACGACGGACCTTACGAGGTGATTAAGTTTATTTCTCCAGTAATCGTCGTCTTAAAAAATAAAAAAAACTGCAACAAGCAAAAAGAAAATTATATTCGGGCCCATGTAAGGGATTTAAAGGGATTCAATTGTGAAAATCATATAAATACCGCCGACCAAAACGTTTCGGTCATCAGTTCTTTTCCAACCATCGACCAGACAACTTCTTTCCGAAGAGCATCCGGTGCCGTGAAATAAGGCCGTACGAAATAAGGCCATATTTCAAAATTTGGCCTTATTTCACTTTGTAATTGTGAAAGAGGGCCATATTCCAACATAAGGCCTCATTTCACTTTGACGAAGTGAAATAAAGCCAAACTTATTTGTGAAAAAAGGCCAAATATGGCCTTATTTCGCTTTTCGAAAGTGTAGCAAGGCCATATGGAGCGTTTTTTCATTCCACAAACTTTCAGTATATTTGCGCATATATTTTAATGTAATATTGAAAAAACTTTAAAGCTGTACAATAATAAATGAAACATTTTAAAAGCTGCAGTTTTTTTTTAAGAAAATTTGGGCGATGTGCGATTATCTATTATTTTTGACAAAATCTCCAAAATTAACACTGCCAGCTTATGCTATCCAAAATTAAAACCGAAGCTTTTAAAATGTTCCAGTTTTAATTTTGGAGAGTTGTTGAAAGTGATAGCCTAAAATTGTCGCAAATTATAATATTAAAAACGAAATGTTTCAGTTTTAAATTTGGTAAGTTTTTGAAAAGAATAGCTATAATATGAAAAGAAATAGCCCAAAATTCGCGCGAATTTTGGGCTATTATTTTCAAAAACTCTCCAAAACAAAAACAAAACTATTTCTTTTCATATTATAGCTATTCTTTTCAAAAACTCTCCAAATTTAAAACTGAAACATTTCGTTTTTAATATTATAATTTGCGACAATTTTAGGCTATCACTTTCAACAACTCTCCAAAATTAAAACTGACTTCAATTCCAAATTCTTTATTTACTTATTTAAATCAAATACAAATAAAGTACTGCTCATTAAATTTCTTGTTTCATTTAACTGTCACTTAAAATAAAGGCTGTTTTCTCAACTGGACTATAATAATGAAGAAATGTGTAATCAGGTTATCATAACTATAAGGTGTAATGGGAGATATTTCGTTTTAGATATATTTTAATTGGAAATATCAGCAAAATCCACCCGCACATTAGACTTTGTTTCACTTACTGAAAGTGAAATAAGGCCAACTAAACTTAAAGCGCAATAAGGCCATTTTGGCTTTATTTCACTTCGTTAAATTGAAATGAGGCCATATGTTAAAATAAGGCCCTCTTTCACAATTACAAAATGTAATAAGGCCAAATTTTGAAATATGGCCTTATTTCGTATGGCCTTATTTCACGGCACCGAGCATCCCACCCGATAAACAACACCGTCCAGCGAACTCCCCTAGCAAGGAACCGTAAGTCCCCCGCCCGCAAACCGAACGCATCCACTCATATATCCCTTCTTAATAGAATGCGACCAACAAACAACACCGACCGACATCCAGCCGCAGGCCCGCTCCAGTCCGCCGAACCGCGGGCACGATCGCCCAGTCCCCGATTTAATCGCCTATCAGCCCTAGAACGTGTGCCTACCCGCGCAGCACCCACAGTCGCACCTAAACGCAGGATTGCTAAAATGCCGTCTCAAACCCCAGTTGACCCATGCGTTCGCCGCCACACGGTCCCCAGTAAGGTGCGCGCACCTCCCAGAGGTCCAGCGACCCAACCCTTGCAGATGATAGATCCAGCTGGACGTTTCAAAGTCAAGGACCACCCTCTGGAGGAGGATGACATTATCGCCATACCGCCAAGACCCACACAGGCAGCCTTAATGGAGAAAATCAAAGCCCAAAGGCAAAGAGCCGTGCAAGCTTGGATGAGTCGCAACAACCCGGCCGGGTTCCCCGACGATTTATTTCCATCAACCGAGACCCAGACAAGCCAACCAAGTACATCAGGTTGGAAAGTATTAGGTACCATCACTAACAAGGATCCCTTGGAGAAGCACCCCCTCATTCAGATTTCCTCAGGTCCGAAACGAACTGTAGCTGGAATAACACAAGTAAGTTCGGACGCACCAACACCATCCAACCGCCCTCTACTACCGGTGATCACGGCAGTCCGGGATACAGTCCCTAGCGGACCTAAACAAACTTCGGCAGAGGTCACTTCCATTTACCCATGCACGCCAGCACCATCCAGTCACGTCCCGTTACCCATGAGCACAGCCGGCCGAAATATGGTCATCACTGGCCCTCAGAATGGAAGCCGCCCATTCCATAATCCGCAAGATGGAGCCCGTTTCATCCCGGTCGGAGAAGAACCTCGCCAGAAGAGCACGGAAAAGGAGCCCTCGCGCTTCGACCCCTTCTTGGGGATTAACCTGAACGGCAGACAACTGCATCGCCAATTCTACATCGATCGACCGTGGGGCAGAGTCTCCGTGTGCCTAGATAAAAAAGGCAGGAAGGCGTCGATAAAATTTAAGCAGTTTCACAAGATTATCGAGATTGTGAAATAAAATAGCAGCCAGATACCAGATACGAGATTGTGAAATAAAATAGCAGCCAGATACCACGCCTTATGAATTACTGGGACCGGATGGGACTTTTCGATAACATATTTTTTTGAAATAATTTTTTTTTTTAATCTAAGCATGTTGAAATATAAGAAAAAAAAAATGAAAAAAAAAAATATAAATAATATATATATATATATGTACCAAAAGCTAAAATATTAACATCCGTATCTTACAGATTGTTACCGACGAGAAGGTGCTCGTCCTCCAAAGAAAGGGGGACTGTAACGAAGTGTCAGCCGCTTCGTCACAATTATTGCACCCAATCTAATCTATAAACCAGTCAGCCGTTCAATCGAAGAAAGGCAATAAATCATATACCAAGCGATCTCCATCCATCCACTAGAATCCACACCCACCGCGCCGCATACCATCCACAGCCCACAGTCATTAAATAAAACACACCCACCGTGCATGTATCATTCATGGTCCACCGCAGTCACCCAATCGATCACAGAATTGAATACGCACACTCGCACCATTCACACCATATACCAGTGGCCCAATCGATGGACTTAAAGCTAACATATATCAAATCGCATTATACATATAGGTAACTAGCCTGTTAGCCTATCGACACGGCAGCAGAACTGGTTATTGCCATCTCCTACGCCCACCGCACCGTGTTGCCACCATTCAGATTATTATTAAGAAAAAACACAATTATCTTAGCATTAGTAATTATTATTTGGCATTAAAGATTAAATATTATTGTAGCATTATTTCGTTTAAAATTATAATTAACACTACGTTAAAGTAAGTTATTTTATAAGTGGAAGTATGTTTTCATAGTATTTTCGTCTTCTGCTTCGAGTTGAATCAGAGTAAAACTGATAAAAAAGGGTCAAGCTACCAGCGTTACTGGCAAGAAGTCCCCCTCGAGTCAGAAGCGTCTTCCTTTTTTTTTATTTATCCTCTCTCCTCCCCTTCAGGGTGTAGATGGGACAGGGTTAAACCCATTCCCCCGCGTTAAAAGAAAAAAACTAAAGCTCTTGATTTGCCACCTGCAATAACTATTTTCCTGGAACCGCTTGCTCACCAGGACAGGGACGATTCCTATTAAAACTTTCCTCTCGCTTTCTCCTCTAGACAAGCGATTGGACACAGGGTTACTCGGGTAATCCAACCAAACTTCCTAATTTTGACAGCATTAGGACGGACGATTCCCACCAAAACTTTCCTCTCGCTTTCTCCTCTAGACGAGCGATTGGACACAGAGTTGTGAAGGGGGTCACACTAGCGACCACTTAATTGATTGCTTTATATCAAACCATACTTCGATACTTGACGCCTTCTTCCCAGCATATGCATTGCCATAAGCACCAAATGCACTTAATTAATTGTTTCGATATTTAACACTCGCTTCCCATAACAATCATAATACAATGCAAAGCAAAGCATTGCTGCATTTACTGCAGCGTAATAAAAATATACATGCATTGAGCTTAGCATATCCAACTCGTAGTCTATACAAAAAAACCATAAGCGTCATATTGCACTGACGGCAACGGCGGCGTAAGAATTATGAATGGGTTAACAAAATATGTCAACTCAGCATTATGCCGAGCGAACCATGCCACTTGAGATAGATGGTCGTTCACCCATATGCTGAGTTAGGAATATCGATTGCAAGTGGGCCCAATAATCGAAGTATGGAAGCAATTTCGATATCATGTCAATTTGTATAAATAGCTAGAACATTTTAAATAAAGTTGTCTTCTTCACCGAACACCAACAAGATACAGTCTTTATTTTCTTTTGTGGAGCTTGCGAGCTAAAAGGAGTCGAAAGAAGTACTTTATAGTTCTGAGAACAAAACTTTGAGTGCGTCTCGCCAAAGGTCTGAGCTGAGGCATTTACGAATGCCAAGCGATTTGCTTCAAAGACTTTTCAAGTGGATATCATAACAGTTGGGACCAGGCGTACACCCAACATTACATGGCGATCTTGCCAGTTCAGTGAAATTACTGAATTGGAACCAACCAACGTTAAATAAATACTTTGATGACAAGCCCGGACCAGCTGGCGTTGGCAGCCGCTTACATTAAAAAAACGGACGAACTCCTGCGGAAATCATCTGTGGTGGTGAAGGACAAGCACGTTGGTCCTAAACCAATAACTATAGAGGAATACAAACGTCGGACGTTGAGACGGATAGACATAGAAACTTTGCCAAGTCAACAAGAAATAAAGCAGACAAAATCTAGAGGAGGTCTCCAGGTGAAGCAAAGAAAAGAGTTACTAGAGCTCAATAGATTGGCGAACATTCCAGGCATATCGACGGAGGTAAGAAATAGGTTTTTATTTCAACTCCGTTTGAAGAAAAAAGAACAAAGTGGCAGCACTGCTTGTACTTTTAGTGGTCGTGTGTAATTTGAGCTCTTTTAAATTTATTTCATTTTGCATGCAAATCATTGTTTGTAATAAACCATAATATTCCACCGTAGTTTTAAAGAAATAGTGATCTGTGTGGTGTTTTTATTTTGTCAATTAATTGCCGAACTTAATTATTTCATTGTTTTGGTTTTTTCTTTGGCTTTGGTAAGCGTCATCTTAGTCATCTTTGTTTAATTGCAATTTTGAGCTTTCAAAATTGCATTAGATATATAAACCATTTACTTCCCCTACCTTCAACTTGTTTTCCCCTCTATTAAAAAAAAAAAGAGCTTTTGTAGTAATAAAAATTACTTAGTAAATTGCAACATTTGTATGGTTTTAGATAGATCTTAAAATCATTTCTTCCTCTATCATTTAAATTACTCGACAGCGGAAACTGTCTGAGCGCGGTCCTTAAGATTATTTCCTACCTGGTTCGATACCTGGTGGAGCCCTAAAAAAAAATTTTTTTTTTCTTCTTTCTTTTTTTTTCTTTTTCTTCTTTCTTTCGAAATAAACTATTTTTAATTTTTTTCTATTCTTTCTTTTTCTCATTATAATGGTCTGCTCAGCTGAGAAATGTACAGAGCACTCGAGTTCAACTCCTCTTTTTGCTTGCTTTGGTCCTTGTGGGAAATTATTCCACGCCAAATGCTTAGGCTCAACAAATAGTTTTATAGATAAAATCCATTCTTCCAAATTTGCTTTTTGGTACTGTAAAACTTGTATTAAGGTATCATTATCACAAGTTTCATTCAAGATGTCGTCTCTCAAGGATGAGATTATAAAAATTGCTAAGAACTTTGAAGTTTTATGCGAAAATTTAAACTCAGTTTCAGCTAACTTAATCTCATTTCCTTCCCCAATTGAAACTGCAAACAAATCAACGTCAACAGAGCAGTTAGAACCTGACTCTCCTCATCCTTCATCCCTGCCCCCGAGTAACCCCTCTTCTTCTGGACTTACCAAGTCTGCTCTCAAAAAGGGTAAGAAAAGGGGTCGGAAAGGGTCATCGTTATCGAAAACTCCGTCCCCAGACCCAAAGCGCCCAAATTCAAGGAGAGTCATTCCAATAAGTATGCCACTGCCTCCTCCACTTCAAGAAGTAGTTATTACTACTATCAACAACTCTAGTGCAGATATCGATTCACCGGCGGTTGCGGTTCCCACTGCTTTAGAAAGCACTACCCCATCTTGCTCTGAGCCGAAAAGTATTTCAAGTTGTTCTAATACTAATACTAATACTAATACCAATAATATCAAAGATTCTGAACCTCCCAAAAAAATAGAATCTGTTCCTAAGCCAAAATTAGTATTTGTATCCCGACTTGACCCTGAACTCCAACCCTATGACATAATTCAACATCTTGTTGTTAATAACTGGATCTCGAGTGCGTCAGCTATAAAATGCAATAAAATCAGTAAGCCTGACAGTTTTGTGTCATCGTTCAGGATAACTACTCCTCCAGCATTTTTCGGTCCTCTCTGCGACAATAAGTTTTGGCCTCCCGGTACACTTGTCAAAGAATTTGTAGTTCGATCAAAAAATCTCAATAATCGAGTTGCTAAAGTATCGGCTCCAAAAAACTTAATAGGATTACCCTCTTCTACCAAAATGTAAGAGGGATACGCAGCAAAACTGCTGAAGTTTTTAAAAACTCTCAAGCTTTTCCACATGATATCTTTGCTTTCACAGAAACATGGCTCAATAGTTCATTCTTGGACACAGAAATTTTCGACGATGAGTTTTCTGTTTTTAGAAAGGACCGTCATGTGGATAGGCCGAAGGAAGTGGGCGGTGGTGTATTGATTGCTGTTCGTAATTGCATCTCATCTTCCCTTGTCTCTTTACCCTTTAATTTTTCAATTGAACTCATTTGTGTTAAGGTTTCTTTTCAATCAAATGATCTTTTTATTATTAATGTTTATATTCCACCGAAAAGTTCTGCGTCAGTTTTTGCCGAGCTATCGTTAATTCTTAATCATATGATTGATATTGCCAGTTCAAATAGCAACATTTTACTGTTGGGTGACTTCAATTTACCTAATATTACGTGGACCCCTTCTGAAGACGAGTCCTATTTAGAAGCTGCCTTGACTTCTTCGCAACAGGAACTTCTTCTTTTGGACAACATAACTTCTACTGACTTACAGCAAGTAAGCTGTATTAATAATTGTAGAAATCGAATTCTCGATTTAGTCTTTTCTTCTGACGCTGTTAGTACGGTAGTGGTAGAATCTACCTCTGCCATTTCTAACGTAGACTCCTACCATCCCCCATTGGATATATTTTTTGATATGAGCAGCAATTTACTTAATAACAGTAATGCCGAAGACTCTTCTTATTCACTTGATTTCCGTAAAGCTGACTTTCAATTACTTTACGACAATTTGAGTGCTTCTAATATTTCGAATATTCATGTTTGCTCTAACATTGACGACGCTGTTACTCAATTCTACGAAATTTTCAATAGCTGCTTGATAAATTCAATTCCTCTTAAGATATCTAAAAATATCAACTCCAGCCATCCGTGGTACACGAAAGAGCTTAAATCTCTACGCAACAAACGGAATAAGGCTTGGAAGTCTTACATTAAAAGTCTTTCAATTTCTGATCAAAATGTGTTCCTTGCACTTTTTGAAGAGTTTAATTTACTTTCCAGAAACCTATATGCAGCATATGTCAAGGAAATGGAAATTTCGTTGAAGATTGATCCAAAGAAATTTTGGAAGTTTGTAAATTTGAAGAAGAAGTCTGATGGGTATCCAGTGAACTTTGTTTACAAAGATTCCGCTTTGACAAGCTCACCTGAGATATGCAATGCGTTTGCAAAGCATTTCAGTAAGTCCTTTATTGAAAATCCCGTCAATATAGACTTTGATTTCTTTGACTACTCCCGTGATTTCCCCCAAGCCACTTTTAACAACATCCAAATTGATAATGATAAAGTTTTGTATTATCTTTCATTGCTAAAAGATGATTACTCTCCCGGTCCTGATGGCATTCCTCCTATAATATTAAAAAAATTTTCCTCCGTTTTAGCTTCTCCCTTGCAATTCCTTTTCAAGCTATCCCTTAAATCCGGTAAATTTCCTCAAGTATGGAAAGATTCATTTATTACTCCCGTCTTCAAAAAGGGTACTAAGTCCGATATCACCAACTACAGACCGATTTCTAAACTGTCTTCTATTCCAAAGCTTTTCGAACAAGTAGTTTGTGATAGCTTAACGTTTTTCTGCAAACATTTAATCTGCCATCAACAACACGGCTTCATGCAGAAGCGGTCTACTGTCACAAACTTACTAACCTTTATGAACAAGTGCTCAAAGGCATTAGAGAGTGGACAGGAGCTGGATTGTATCTACACAGATTTCTCAAAAGCTTTTGACCAACTCTCACATGAAATCATCATTTTCAAATTGAAAGCTTTAGGTTTCCCTGTAGGATTTGTTAATTGGATATATTCATATCTCCGAAACAGATCATATATAGTTAAGTTCAGAAATTCGTTTTCTAACCCTTTCCCAGCAAAATCAGGAGTCCCACAAGGCAGCCATCTTGGTCCGTTACTGTTTATACTAGCTATTAATGACGTAACTTCGTGTATTCATTCTAGTGAGATCCTTGTTTTCGCTGATGATATGAAAATTTTCAAATCTATTACCTCAGCTAATGACCGCGTAGAATTGCAAGCCGACATCGACAGATTTGCTATCTGGTGTAGCAAGAATTGTTTAAGCCTGAATCCAGCGAAATGTCAGACAATGACATTTTCAAGGAAACGGGTACCAAGTACACGGCTATTACATTTCACAACAAGTTTTGCATCGCGTTTTTAGTTTTAAAGATCTGGGAGTAAACTTTACCCCAGACTTGAGTTTCACGGAACACATCAACTTTATTGTTAAAAAAGCTAATTCCATGTTGGGATTCGTTAAAAGATGGTCGAAGGAATTTCAAAATCCTTATGTAACCCTAGCTTTATATAACTGTCATGTTCGCCCCCATCTAGAATATGCATCACAGGTATGGTCTCCTTTCTACGAAGTTCATAAGTCTAGGATAGAGGCAGTTCAGCGTAATTTTATTCGATTTGCTTTAAAAGGTCTCTCCTGGGCAGATCCATACAACCTCCCACCTTACGAACACCGGATTCAACTTCTACAGATTCAAACCTTGTCACAAAGGCGTATAAACAATGATGTTATTTTTATTCACCAACTTTTAACGGGATTTTTAGACGCACCCGATCTTCTATCATGTGTAGGTTTTAACTATCGCGGAGGGGCTCATCATCTTCGTAATTTAGAGCTATTACATTGTCCCCAACACCGTACTAATTATGGCATGAATGAACCTCTTACCCGCATGTGTAAACTTTTCAACTCAAATAAAAGTATTGTTGATTTTAATATTAGTAAATCCTCTCTAAAAAAAACATTTAAAACCAGTGCACCACGCTCATAGTTTATGTTTTGTATGTTCTCAATGTTTTTATATCTATTTTGAATAAATGTATTTGTTTATTTATTTTTTATTTTTTGTGCTGGTGTTATGCTATTTGTATATTTTGCTTACTAACAACTAACACCTGCACTAAATGATGTAGCCAGTGAGCACATAATATGTGTTGGCTAATCTCTGATTGTAAGTTAATGCTTGATATAAGCTTCTTACTCTCGAGAACTGATAGTGTAAAAAAAAAAAAAAAAAAAAAAAAAAATCGAACAAGTTAAAAAGAAAGAAAAAAAAGGTTCGACAAATTGTTCGAAAAAACTTTAATAACAGCTAAAGAAGCGCTGAAAAGTTTAAAGTAATCGCAATCGAAGCAGGAAGAGGTCATCATTAACAACAACGGCCAGCAGAGTACCAATAAAGGAGGTGAAATACATTATGGAATCGATTTCACTATGGTAGTGGTAATAATATCAATTTTAATTATAGGAAATTATTTTATAAAAATTTTAAAAAAGAAATTTGAAAAAAATATAAGAAAACAAGTAATAAAAAATAATATCAGGAGAAGAATCTCTGTCTAAGAAAAAAAAATTAAATAATATTACTATACAACAAATTTTTAATAATATTTTTAATATCTTTTCTTTGTTCAAGTTTGAAAAATTAAATAGATAAAAATATATAAAAAGTATTACGATAGAAAATTTTTGATTAATTTCTGGTTCAGTGAATATTGGGTTTTTCTTTTTTTTCTCTCTCCTGCTTATTTTCATGGACTTCAAAAAGCTAGAAGATTCCTTAGGACGTTTAAAAAATTGTTATAAAAGTTTAAAGAAATCTCCCAGTCGTAAACGAAAAACAAAGGGAGCAAACTTAAAGCTAACAGAGATATTAGAACTTTGGAATAATTTTGTTGAACATTTTACAATTATCAATCAAAAAGAATTAAGTAGCGAAGAACATAAATATTTATCTGGTTTGACGACTAAAGCAAAGGAATATAAAATATTGTCAGAGGAAATAGTTAAAAATAATATAAAAGAAATCAATTCGGAGGAATCAGAATCAGAAAAAGAGGAACAAGATCAGGGAAATAAGACAAATATATAATAAAAGACAATCACAATGGCAGAATTTGATTTCAGTCAGGCACAAAAGTTGCCTATACTTAATTGCGAAGAAAATGATAAGCGAGCAGAAAATATTAGAGATTTTTTAAATAACATTGAATTTTATCATGATACACTAAATGAAACTTCAAAGACTATGCTTATCAAATTTGCATTAAAATGTAAAATCCGAGGAAGGGCTTTAACAGAACTAGGAACCACAAAAATTGTAACATTCGAGCAGTTAAAAACAAATTTAGTTTCAAAATGCGGGGACAAGGATACAATTGAGAGTATTCAAGCTAAACTAGAAAGATCGCGTCGAAAAAATAGACCAATGAGAGAATTCGTGTCAGAGATAGAATATCTTATTTCAAAAATGACAGAATTAGAAATAAGTTTACAAGGGGAACAGGCACGAGAAGCACTAACAGCTGCCAACGAACGTAGAGGGTTAGTTTTTCTAAAACAAGGGGTTAACGATAGGTATAAAATCATTCTTGATAGTGCACGACATAAGAAGATGCAAGAGGCTATAATAGTCCGGTCAAAATAGACATTTCGGTTTGCAAAAACTCACATAAAGCTGAAAATTGGTACAGACGTTGGGAACACCATTTCAAATAAACTAAGCAACATCCCCATTGATCCGACTGGTGCGTTAGAAGTTATTCAAGGTGAAAAGGTCAAATAAACGGTTTTTACAATTTTTTTTTGTAAACGGTAGGTTTTATCATAAAAATACATGAGACAATGTTATAGGTCATAAAATTATCTACAAAACTTGTTAATATCATTTTTTTGTTAGAATAACCATTTCGGAGATATCGTGATTTTAAAACTTGAAGGAGTCACGTTCTATATGATATGCACATATATGCCACATGCATACATTTAGTCCAGTCGACAGGTTGGAAAAAGTGGGTGAAAGGTGGAAAAAGGACTTAAGCTAATGAAACTATCAGATATTGTTGAAGGATAGTTAATAAATATTTTACGAAGTTTTGGACCTCGAGGGCCCTATGGAAAAAGAGAAGGGGGAGGTTGAAGGTGTAACTGCAAAATTTTCGACCTTGCAACGGTTTTTACTCAGTAACTTTTTTTCCTTACGTTCTATAGCAAAACCATTTCCATTTTATAGTAGAACGTCAAATTTCCTACAATTTTGGTACCAAAGTTGTATGTTAATTCTTTACCGAGATATAGCTCTGAAAAACTGGTAATTTTTCAGAATTTGCTAAACAAAATTCCAAAAAATTCAGCTTATTTCTTCTAATAGACGAAAACTAGTGCGAGGTTTTTGTATGACGAGATTTTCTTACTACGATTTGACCTTTTGACCTTGAATAACTTCTAACGCACCAGTCGGATCGATGGGGATGTTGCTTAGTTTATTTGAAATGGTGTTCATAACGTCTGTACCAATTTTCAGCTTTATGCGAATTTTTGCAAACCTAGCACTATTTTTTTGTCTATTTTGACCGGACTATAACGCATTTATTAGAAATAGCTCCAAATACGGCCCAAATAACAGAAAATATAAGATATGCCAACAACTCTAGTTATTTCAATAATCAAAACCAAACTAGAGGTCAAAGTTATATACCTAGAACTTTTCAGAATAATTATCGAAGCAATTATAATAATAATAATAATAACATAAATAGAAATTTCCCAGGACAAACTTATTTTCGTAGTATTAATTACCAGAATTTCCCAAGGCAAAACAATTTTCACAATAATAGTTACCAACAACCATTTTCCCAAGCCCAAAACCGTTTTAATTCACCGCAGCATAATAACACTAGTAGAAACAATCCTAATAACACAACAAGACAAAATAATATCCAAGCTAATAATAGGCAGAATTATAACCAAAGTAGTGCTAACACAAGAAGTAATGGAAGGAATTGCAGAAACAGAGAAACTACCTTTATCGCAACTGAGGGAAACGAACTACCCACCGAGGGGGAAGCCGACCTATCGGGGGGGAATCTCTAAGCTCAATACAGCACATAGCTATATGTGCTGGGAGCATTGCAAACGGCCTATATGTACAATTTAAAATCAACAATAAATCAAATTTAAAATTTTTATTAGATACTGGAGCATCAGTTTGTACAATAAAAGAAGGGGTGTTAGATGAAAATGTAAAAATAAATGAGAATAGTAAAACAACAATACAAGGTATTTCCGGTAATCTCACAACACTAGGAACTAGCATTAATACTCTTACAATAGGACAACACTTAACATCCTATATTTTTCATGTTGTACAAGACACATTCCCTGTACCAGCAGATGGAATTATCGGTGCTAACTTTCTTAAAGATTTTGGGGCAGTAATAGATCTAGAACAATTTATATTAAAATTATCTTCAGAACATTTCCAAATTTCACTACCTATATTAAACTCAGAGCAACTAATTTCACTTACCATTGCACCCAGATCTGAAGCCACCTATTGGCTTAATAGCAAACATCTAGACACAAGAATTTTTGATTCACAAGAACTATGTGAATTAGTTTTTATGGCTGGCTCTATCTCTTACAGGAAAAAGGGAAAAATTCCAATTAAAATTTTAAATACTCGAGAATCCGATTCTAGAATTAAATGGATTGAACCTAATTCAATGCCGTTATCAGAATATCATATTATAGCATATGAACAAACTATGAATCCTTCAAGGTCACGAACACAACAGTTACTTAAAGAAATAAATTTCGAAACTCTTAACGAGGAGGAAAAACACGAACTCGAAGTTATATGTTCTAAATTTCAAGATATTTTTCATCTAGAAAACGACAAGCTAACATAGACACATATAGGTCAAGCCCAAATATTACTCAAGGAGGGAGCTACTGCAAAATATACCAAGCCATATAGATTACCTCATTCTCAGAAAAAAGATATTCAAATCGAAGTAGAAAAGATGCTCAAAGATGATATAATAGAACCTTCAATATCCGCATGGAACTCACCTATTCTGGTGGTACCCAAGAAAAAAGATCCTTTAACGGGAATGCATAAAGTCAGATTGGTAATTGAATATAGAAAAGTTAACGATGTTATTGAGGATGACAAATTTCCACTACCTAATATAACTGACATATTTGATATGGTTGGAGGTGCAGCATATTTTTCTTGTATAGATTTGAGTCAAGGTTATTGTCAAATGGAATTAGAAAAAATAGCAGACCTTACACAGCTTTTTCAACAGAAAACGGACATTACCAACTAAAACGCCTTCCAATGGGTTTAAAAATTTCACCCAGCACTTTTTCAAGAATGATGTCTGTAGCTATGTCAGGTCTTACGTACTCACGTTGCTTTGTATATCTTGACGACCTTATAGTTTTCGGTAAAAATTTAGAGCAACATAATAAAAATTTAATGGAAGTTTTCAAAAGATTTAGGGAGGTGAATCTTAAAATCTATCCTAGAAAATGCGCCTTTCTTAGAAAAGAAGTGCTATATTTTGGACACATAATATCCGACAAGGGTATTATACCAGATCCATCTAAGTCAAATGTAACGAAAAACTATCCGATCCCTCAAAATGCAGATGAAGTAAGAAGGTTCGTAGCATTTGTTAATTATTACAGAAAATTTATACCAAACTTTGCTACACTTGCAATACCTTTAAATCGGTTGTTAAGAAAAAATGTGGAATTTAAATTCTCTGAAGATTGCGAAACATCTTTTAATCTACTAAAAGAATTTTTAATAAGTCCAACTATTCTACAATTCCCAAATTTTGGAATTCGTGAATTTGTGTAATGCATCCGCGTCCGGTATCGGGTGTGTTCTTTGTCAGCGGGACGAAGATGGGGCTGAATGCACGATCTATTACTTCTCCCAGAAGCTGAACGCTGCGCAAAGAAATTACTCCGTCACTGAACGGGAATGCCTTGCAACTGTAATTGGTATCCAGAAGTTTCGATCGTATGTCGAGGGATATCATTTTCGAGTAATCACAGACCACTCCTGCTTGAAGTGGCTGATGTGTTTGAATATTACGAACAGATGCCTCTGGGTTTGCTTTAGGTGCTGTTTTGTCCAATTTCGATGACAAACCAAATGCCTACGCAAGTAAATCTCTGAACAAAAGTGAAAAGAATTATAGCACTATAGAAAAAGAATTACTTACGATAGTTTGGGCAGTAAAGCATTTCAGACCATATCTGTTCGGAAGACGTTTCAAAATACTAACCGATCACAGGCCTTTAGTATATCTATTTTCGCTTAAAGAGCCTTCCAGTCGATTAACCAAATTCAGCCTATTATTGGAAGAATATAATTTTTATGTCGAGTATTCACCAGGGAAAAACAACTGTACTGCAGATGCTTTAAGTAGAATACAAATTAATTCAGAATAATTGCACAAATTATACGTTTCTGTCACAAGAGCACAATCTAAGCAAGTTGATATCTTACAAGACAAAACCATAAAAGAAAATTTAGAAAAAGAAAAGATCATTAGTGAACTTTTAAAACCTCCAGAAAAAGGTTTGAAAGTAGTTGAGTTAAAAATAATTAACAGTTTTAAAGAGGACGATGAAGATTTTGCAAAATTAAAGGGTACTAGAGTAGTAAGTCCAAATCTTATTTTGGGGTATATTCCAGGAAGTAATTGTTTAATTTTAAACCGTTCCAAAGTAAGCACTAATGCCCGATCGGCATCATTTGACAAAATGTTGTTGAGGGACGTGCAGAAAAATTGTGAACCACAAATGAATAATGAAGAGGAATCCAAGAATGGCACTAATGCCCGATCGGCATCATTTGACAAAATGTTGTTGAGGGACGTGCGTACAATTTGCGGACCTTTATCAATTAAAAAATATTTATATAACTAAAGAAGAATTAAGAAAATTATCAGACGGCCGTCATAAAAATCAAATAAATATTTTAAAGAAACAGATAAGAGAAATATTTAAAGAAAGTAAAATAAAAGTGCACGTAATAGAAGAAACAATTAGAATAACAGACCCTTGCAAAATAAAACTTATCCTAAATGATTATCATATGTTACCAACAAGTGGACATGCTGGTATAAATCGCATGTTACGTAACTTTCAAAAAAAAAATATTTTTGAACAGGCATGCAAAACGATGTGACGACATACGTTAAGCACTGCCCATTATGTCAACGTAACAAATATATCCAACCCAAAAAACAACCAAGGCTCATAACATCAACAGCCGAATCAGGTTTTGATAAAATATTCTTAGATTTAGTCGGGTCCTTAGACGAATCAGAAAATGGGTCAAAATATATTCTTACTCATAGAAGCTATCCCGCTACCAAACAAAGAAGCTAATACTGTAGCTAAAGGACTCGTAGAATGTTTCATTCTAAGATATGAAGTCCCTGGAACTATAGCATCTGATCAAGGTACGGAATTTATAAATAAAGTGTTTAAAGATATATGTGTAGTTTGTTAAAGATAGAGCAGTTACAGTCTACCGCTTACCATCATGAAAGTATTGGAGCACTAGAGAATTCCCATAAAGTTTTAGGAGCTTATCTTCGGAGTTATGTCTCAGAAAAACATACAGATTGGAGCAGCTGACTGCCCTATTATGTTTTCTGCTACAACACTTCAGTACATTCAGAAACAGGGTACACACCTTTTGAATTAGTATTTGGAAGACAATGTAATCTACCTTCCAACCTTACCAATAAAGTAGATCCAGTGTACAACTATGAAGACTACGTGATAGATTTAAAACACAAACTACAAATAGCTCATAAAGACGCTAGGGATACTCTGATAGGTAAGAAAATTATTAGGAAAAAAGGTACGATACAGATGTTATAGCAAAAGTTTCAGATTTTAATGTAGGTAGTCTAGTTTTGCTTAAGAATGAAAGTAGAAGAAAGTTAGACCCAATATACATAGGGCCATATGAAGTATTATCCCAGAAAGGAGTAAATTGTGAAATAAAATATGGAGATAAAAAAATTAATGTACATAAAAACAGATTAAAACCATTTTATATATATATGTTATTATATAAAATTAGTTAAGTATACTTAAGACTTATGGAAAACATACATTAAAAAAAAAAAAAAAAAAAAAAATTAAGATATTCTAAATGGGGGGAGTGTCTCCGAATCATGTAAATAGTAATATACAAAATTATAGTAATATAAAAAGTTAATAGTAATATATAAAATTATCACTTCAATTCTTTTATTTTTATATAGCCGGCATAGATACTAAGTAATATTGTTAAACGAATATAGAATATAGAATACTTAAACAAAAAGATACTAAAACAAATTCGAAGAAGTAAAATGTACTAAATAAGTTACTAAAAAAATAAAACAATAGAATATAGAATACGTTAACAAAAGAAACTAAATAAATTAGAAGTAAAATGTATTAAATAGATAAGTCACTTAAAAATTAATTGTATGAATGAACGAATGATTGAAAAAAAAAATTATATATATAGATATATATTATATATACATATTATATAAGTAATATGTCGTACAATCTAATACATGTACTATCACAACAACAACAAAAAATATATCTCCTGTATTCGATATATAAAAAAAAAAATGTTAATAAGCATACAAATCCCTATTGTACAAGTGGCGCGTAAAAGAAGAAATCAAGACTTGCCATGATTTCTCCTTTTTCCCCAGGAAGGGTGGTGTGAAGGGGGTCACACTAGCGACCACTTAATTGATTGCTTTATATCAAACCATACTTCGATACTTGACGCCTTCTTCCCAGCATATGCATTGCCATAAGCACCAAAGCAATTTCCATATCATGTCAATTTGTATAAATAGCTAGAACATTTTAAATAAAATTGTCTTCTTCACCGAACACCAACAAGATACAGTCTTTATTTTCTTTTGTGGAGCTTGCGAGCTAAAAGGAGTCTAAAGAAGTACTTGATAGTTCTGAGAACAAAACCTTGAGTACGTCTCGCCAAAGGTCTGAGCTGAGGCATTTACGAATGCCAAGCGATTTGCTTCAAAGACTTTTCAAGTGGATATCATAACAGTTGGGACCAGGCGTACACCCAACATTACAGAGTTACTCGGGTAATCCAACTAAACTTCCTAATTTTGACAGCATTAGGACAGGGACGATTCCCACCAAAACTTTCCTCTCGCTTTCTCCTCTAGAGAAGTGATTGGACATAGGGTTACTCGGGAGTAACCCACACATATTTCCTGGTTTGCCGCCACCAGGACAGGGACGGATCCCACGGGTGCATACGCTGGTTTGATTTCGTTAAAAATTTTGTTTAATAAATTTGTACCTTAGAATTAAGAAGGAAAAAAAATAATTAAATAAATGGTGTCGAAAATTAATCCAAAATAAAGTTTTTCTTTTGCTTTCTTTATTACCACCCTGGACCCCACTGTAGCTACCCCATCTGGGAAACAAAAAAGCATCACAAGATATAGGTTTTGAAAATTCACACATTGATAAAATTACTAAGAAATTTATACATGACGATTTGAATGCCGAAGAAATTTTTTACTTAACTAAGTCTATCAAAGAATTCCAAAGTGCGTTTCATAGTAAAGATGATCATTTGTCTCCAATACTTGGATATACGCATAAGATTCCAACTTAAAATGATATCCCTATATTTTCCAAAGCATATAGATATCCTGAAGCGCACAAGGAGGAAGTGAATAAACAAATAGCAGAAATGCTTCGTTCGGAAATTCTCACTAAATCAAATAGTCCATACAACGCCCCAATTTGGATAGTGCCAAAAAAATCTGATAACTCAAGTTAACAGATGTTACAGATGGACATTACGAATTTACTGGTATGCCATTCGGTGTAAAAAATGGTCCTGCTTCCTTTCAAAGGATGATGAATGAAGTCCTTCATGACTTCATTAAAAGAATTTGTGTCGTATACCTTGACGATATACTTATCTTCCCAACATCTCTACAGGAACATATTGATTCTTTGAATAAAATACTAAAAAGGCTTCAAGAATTTAAACTCAAGGTACATATAGACAAGTGTAATTTCCTAAAACACCAAACAGAATATCTTGGTCATGTAATTTCTGTAGATGGTATTAAACCCAATCCCTCAAAAAGTAATAAAAAAATATAAAGGTTCCTCGGACAATTAAACAGATAAAATCGTTTTTGGGCATTACCGGTTTCTACCGGAAGTTTATAAAGGACTACTCAAAGGTAGCCCTTCCATTGACTAAATGCCTAAAGGAAAATGTCAAAATTAACATCCATGACAAACAGTATATAGACTCCTTTAACAAGCTTAAAGAACTCATACGTACTTGCCCTATATTGACCTATCCCAATTTTAAGAAACTGTTTACCTTGACTACTGATGCTAGTAATGCAGCACTAAGAGCTGTTTTTCCCAAAACCAACATCCAATCGCTTTCGCATCAAGGACATTGAATAAACACGAATTACACTACAGCACAATAGAAAAAGAACTTTTGTCTATAGTATGGGCAACTAAATACCTTAGACCCTACTTATTTGGGCGAAAATTTAAAATACAAACTGATCATCGACCACTCGTTTGGTTAAATTCCTTAAAAGAACCGAATATAAAATTACAGCGTTGGAAAATAAAACTAAACGATTTCGATTTTGACATTGAGTACTTAAAAGACAAAGAAAATTGCGTAGCTAATTTTCTAAGTCGTATACAAATAAACCATATATGTACACGAATGATATTTGTGACGCCCGATCTGATATCGAAACAATTTATAGTGGGATTGAAAATTTAAATGACTGTATTTACATCACAGAAAATCCATTAAATTTGTACAAACACCAAAAAATTTTAGAAAAAACAAACACGTATTCTTATAAAACAAAAATTTTATTCAAAAAAAGAGAAGATCTATAATTTCACAATCAGATAATGAAACCAACATATTAAACACACTTCAAGCATTATTGACAATTAAAGGAACGCCGATATATTTCATAAATTTCAAGGTACTATTGTAATTTATTTTTCAAATGCCCCAAAAATGAAAATTTTAAGATGTATGAATTTTATTGCTGATATTACAAACAAAGAACATCTTTTAGAACTGATAGAAAAAACTCATGTTAGTAAAAATCATAGAGGAATAGAACATGCCTCAATCTACTCTGTTACAGATAGAAACTGCATAACCATAGTCAGCTTACTTAGACAAAGATTCGCTTATTTAGGAAAGCCACCCAAAATTGTCGCAGATAATGAATTTAACACTGCCTACATTAAAAACTTTCTTGATGGAGAGGGTATAGCCTACCACTTTACATCACCAAATACACACACAACGCTATTATAGAAAGGTTTCATCTTACACTTAAGGTGCCTTTACATGGAGCTGCGAGCCCTGATCTGCAAAAAAAGAGGATGCAAAATCAATAAATCATATTTGTGTGATAGAGAGGGAAGTCAAAAATGCAGACGTCTTCATGGATGCAGATTATAGGAAAATTATAGATGCAGCTTGAAAATTATAGTGAAGACGAACATGTTCATCTTCATCGTCTGCACTATGATTGTTGTTGTTGCGTTTTCGTCTGCACTCGCAGCTCCATGTAAAGCCACCTTTAATGAGCACATAAGTTTGCTTAAACTTAGTAATGCAGGATAAGAAACATTAAACAATAATGATATGGTCTTTAAAGCAGTCGAAATATATAATAATACAATTCATTCTTCTACAAATTTTAAACCAATCGAACTTTTGCATTCAACCTTAAATAAAAAGCAGTGGGAAGATCTTAAACAAAGATTAAATCAGATTAAAGAAAAAGAAATGAGAAAATTAAAAAAAGTAGAATCAAAAAAACAAACTCATTTTACCGACGAACAAGGAAATAAACGTGACAGGCAAATAGTTACAAGAAAATTTAAATACCAAAATTCAGTTCAAAGCATTAAATTCGATAGAAATAAAACTGGGAGAACTTACTAAAAAATAAAAAAATAAAACAAAAATACGAAATAAAATAAAACAAACAAATAAGTTCTGTAATATAGAAAAAATGGACGAAGAAGAAATTATTGTTATAAATGATGGTTGAATAATCTTGAAAAATATGAAAAATGCTCAAATAATGCAAAATTGTAACGATATAAATTACACTGTTTTTAATAATTATATTATAGGATTTTCAAATTGCTCTATTCAAATACATAATGTTAAATTTTCAAACGAAATTCACACACACAATGAGTTATTAACCTTGCCAAATAGTTATAAAACTGAGAATATATCTATCTATGAAACGAATTTATTGTTGAAAAATTTAAAACAAGAGCATTTTACAAATATAAAAGAAATTAATTATATTAAGACTATGCAAATTGTTATTCATTCATTAAGTTTTTTATTTTACTCAACAAAAAAACAAAAATATAAAAAAAGAAAATATAGAATTAAATATAATGCCTGCAACAGTTTCAACAGGGACTGTTGAAAGTAAGGAAGGAGGAGTAAAGGGAAACACCTTTACTCCCTTTAAATTTTAAATAATAAGAATCTTGCATTCTCAGATTGCAAGTCTGCATTCTGAGAATGCATTATAAATTTATAGCATTAGATACAATGTTTACATGATGCTTTTCTATCCGATCATGATAGCATGCATTCATGGGAACAGACACTACGTCAGCATTTTATGCTGTTGATGTTGTTTCCACTATCATGCTCTGTGTTCGTGATCGCGATAGAAAAGTATCTATCAAAATAAAATTAAGAGACAATAAAGTTCAGTTTTGATTTCAACACGTAAAGAGTTGGTCTTTATTCATTTTACTGGCCCAGTCGGAAAAATACCTATTAAAAAAAGCAACTAAAACGCGTTCACTCTATATCGCAGCATATATTTTCTGAGGTTCTGTTAAAGTTTTTTGTGAAAAGAAATTGTCGGTGAACCAAAGTAAAACCAAACTAAATTTTAATTTCTTTCTTCAAAAATGATAAAACCTTTAAATTAATACTTGTCAAAGTGTTTTCTGCTTCAATAAAATTTTATGATATAAAACAATCGAAACCTTTACTGATTAAAACTATAAATTATTATTAAAAAAAAAGCAAAAAAAAAAAAAAAGTTGAACAGTAAAATCAATGTAAAAACTATACCGAAGCTATCAAATGTGAAAAAAAAAATAAATTTTACCAAATACCTACACAAAACAAAAAATATCCATCAAACAATAAATCACAAAAATCAAAGAGAAGAGAAGACAATAAAAATAAAGAGGAGCAACTGAACATAAAGGACACCTTCTTCTTCAAGTAAGCAACACCAACTTCACTAGGGAAACCTTCAATGCTGTAGATAAGTTTAAAGTAGTTTTAGACCTAATTAATAAAATTCCAGAGTTTAATGGAAATAAAAGTTGTCTTGTACATTTCTTGGACAGAGTAGATACCTTAACATCTATTTTGTCAAAACTTGATGCAGGTTCCTTAACAGTTATTTCAGGGTTTCTCATAGACAAAACTGTAGGGAAAGCTAGAGTTGAATTACAGAAGCATGGCAGAGTTAATGATTGGGCACAAGTTAAGCAAATTTTGATAGATAATTTTGGAGAAAGGCTTTCAACAGACAAATTAGTTGACCAAATAAGAACAACACGAGTTAAATCTACAATATCAGAATATTACAATAATAATAATTATTTATTAAGTAGAACTAATAATAAACTTTTATTAAATAATGAAAGTAACGAGTTAATTATTGCTTCTAACAATAGGATAGCCCTAGAATCTTCTAAAAATAATTTACCTGAGCCCGCCAAATCTATTGTACTCAGTCGAAATCCAAAAACACTAAACGACGCCTATAAAGTCATCTTAGAAATCGATCACCAAAATTTAGGACATCAAAATTTTGTTCAAAACCTTAGGCAAAATCAGATGTATTCTAACCAGGGCAATTATTATAATCAAACTTATAGTAATAGAAATAACAGTCAAAGTAATAATTCATATTTTAGAAACAGTTATTCAAACTTCAGGAATAATAATTATAACAATGCAAACAATAACAACGCATTTAATAATAATGCACACAATAGTTATTCATACAACTCTTATTCGCAAAGCAATCAAACACCAAGACCAAATAGGAATAATAGTTATACTACACCATAACAAAATCAAAATGACACTAGAAGTGACCAAACTAAGCGTAGTAATGGTAACACACAAAGATGTCAACAAGGTCAAAGCGGATACACACGTCAAAGTCCCAGAAATTCAAGAAATAACAATATTATGGAAATTGACCATATTGCAAACGAAGAAAATTTTCACATACCTACCTCAAATCTTTACCCTGCATAGTAGTAAAAACTAAATCTTCTCCAATTAAATTATATTGATTGATTCTGGAGCAGCTACATCTGTTATACAGAAAGGACTGTTTCACAATAATTTTAGAACCTTATTAAATAAACCTTTATGCTTAATAACCCTAAATTCAAATATAACAATCGATTCGAAAATAAAAATTCCTCTTTTTAAAGAACCTGTCCAATATGATAGAATTACTTGAAACAAATATAAATTCTGATTTCGATGGTATTTTGGGATGTAATGTATTAAAGCCATTACAAGCAAACATCGATTTTAAGAATTCAAGAATTGTAACAAATAATACAATCTTGCCTTTGATATTTGATACCCCTTATTTTCCTTCAGTAAAAGAAATAAATATTTTAGCTAAAGAAACAAAAGATAGATTTTTAAAATCCAAACATTGATAAAATTACTAAAAAACTTATACTTGACGATTTGAATGCCGAAGAAATTTTTTACTTAACTAAGTCTATCAAAGAATTCTAAAGTGTGTTTCATAGTAAAGATGATCATTTGTCTTCAATGGTTGGATATACGCATACGATTCCAACTAAAAATTATATCCCTATATTTTCCAAAGCATATAGACATCCTGAAGCGCACAAGGAGGAAGTGAATAAACAAATAGCAGAAATGCTTCGTTCGGGAGTTATCACTAAATCAAATAGTCCATACAACGCCCCAATTTGGATAGTGCCAAAAAAATCTTATAACTCAGGTTTACAAAAATGGCGCATTGTAATAGACTATAGAAAACTTCCATCCCTTTTAAGTCATCGTGAGTACCTACAATTCTGTTTTATTGTGCGGTTAATTAATGGATCAATTACAGCCCCATCAGTCCTTTGTCGTATTAATTTTAATTTTAGTCGTTCCAGTTTAAGAAGGCAACTGCCTCTGTGTAACATTTTCAGTAGATCCAACTATGGCGCCAATAGCCCTCTCAATCTCTTGATCAATATATTTAATAAGAACTATGCCATATTAAATTCCACAAATGATAATGTTAAATCTCACTGTTTTAAAAATAGATTTTTTATCCAATATTTATAATATACTTGTAGATATAAGATTTATGTATGTATCAATTTATGAATATATTTCTAGTTTTAATTTAATTTAAGAATGTACCGTTAGTATTTACCGAATTCAAATAAATAAGCCTTTTCAACGGCAGATGGACATTACGAATTTACTCGTATGCCATTCGGTGTAAAAAATGGTCCTGCGTCCTTTCAAAGGATGATGAATGAAGTCCTTCGTGACTTCATTAATAAAATTTGTGTCATATATCTTGACGATATACTTATCTTCTCAACATCTCTACAGGAACATATTGATTCTTTGAATAAAATACTATAAAGGCTTCAAGAATTTAAATTCAAGGTACAAATAGACAAGTGTAATTTCCTTAAACGGCAAACAGATAATCTTGGTCATGTAATTTCTGTAGATGGTATTAAACCCAATCCCTCAAAAATCGAATTAATACAAAATATAAAGGTTCCTCAGACAATTAAACAGATAAAATCGTTTTCGGGCATTACCGGTTTCTACCGGAAGTTTATAAAGGACTACTCAAAGGTAGCCCTTCCATTGACTAAATGCCTAAAGAAAAATGTCAAAATCATAATCCATGACTATATAGACTCCTTTAACAAGCTTAAAGAACAAAAATAAATCAGTACGAATAAGCAGACAAATGAATTTTTAATATTACATCGCTTAAAAATAGTTGGTGCAAAAAGTCGATAACTGTCTATTTTTTTGTAAAAATTTTTTTTCTCAAAATCAATTTTTTTTTTTAAATAATGGATATCAAATTTCTACACTTTACTTCAGCCAGTAGCGCGGAAAAAAATATTTTTGTTAATTTATCAGTATTTTCAGAAAAAATAAAAAGTTTGACCAATAGGTAAACGTTTTTTGCAATTTTCCCAAAACATAGAAAATCAAGTTAGTTGGTTCTTACATTCAGGTGACGATATGTACTTGCTTTATATTGACATATCCCGATTTAAAAAAAGTGCTTACCTTCACTACTGATGCTAGTAATGCAGCACTAGGAGCTGTTTTGTCCCAAAAACCAACATCCAATCGCTTTTGCATCAAGGACATTGAATAAACACGAATTACACTACAGCACAATAGAAAAAGATCTTTTGTCTAAGGTATGGGCAACTAAATACTTTAGACCATACTTATTTGGGAGAAAATTCAAAACACAAACTAATTATCGACCACTCGTTTGGTGAAATTCCTTAAAAGAACCGAATATAAAATAAAACTAAACGATTTCTATTTTGACATTGAGTACTTAAGGCAAGGAATATTGCGTAGCTGATTTTCTAAGTCGTATACAAACAAACCATATGTACACGTACACGAATGATATTTGTGACGCCCGATCCGATATCGCAACAATTCATAGTCAGATGTAAAATTTAAATGACCATATTAACATCACAGAAAATCCATTAAATTTGTATAAACACCAAATAATTTTAGAAAAAACAAACACGAATTCTTATAAAACAAAAATTTTATTAAAAAAAAAGAGAAGATCTATAATTTCACAACCAGAACATAATGAAACTTATGTACATATTAAACATACTTCAAGCATTATTGCCAATTAAAGGAACGCTAGGTGTTTATTGCAAGGATGACGATATGTTTAATAAATTTCAAGGTACTATTGTAAATTATTTTTCAAATGCCCTAAAAATGAAAATTTTAAGATGTATGAATTTAATTGCTTATATTACAAACAAAGAACATCTTCTAGAACTGATAGAAAAAACTCATGTTAGTAAAAATCCTAGAGGAATAGAAGAAACATTTTCAAAACTGAAAAGTCAAATCTATTTTCCAAATTTACGACTAGAAATACAGAAATCACTAAATAACTGTATAATATGTAATATGTGTAAATTCGACCGCAATTCAAAAAAAAACCAAAGTTAATGGTATCAGAAACTCCAGACAAAGTTAATGAAATTGTACAAGTAAATAAAAGATGTTTCGTCTTTCTTTTTAAGTTTACAACTGACTCGTTGCGTTTATTTATTTTAAGTTAATGCTATATTTGCTTACAAATCAATTTTACTTTTTGTTATTATTGGAGTTTGTTTTTGATTATTAATTACAAATTAAAGTAAATACGTGCTGACTAAGATAATGAAGGGAAGTGTGCAGGAAATGAAGCGTTGGGTGCTAAGGGTATTGCGCTTCGGTATAGGAATGCGCTTAGTTTATTTATTTACATAGCTAAAGACTAGCTTCAGATATAAGTACTTATGTCTATAATAAGAGTAGCTACAATTATATAATTGAATACACATTTGACTGAAATTTAGATGAAAAATTTAACGATTGGTCAAATAAGTTATAATTCAAACATTTCGTTTAAGGGAGAAAATCGTTCATAATTAGTACGACAGTTTGGGACATTTATGCAGCTAGGTAGATTTCTTAAGTTTCTTTGAGGAATATTAAAATTTATTCGAGACAAAAGGTACAAAGAGTCTATGTCACCATTTATTAATTTAACGATAAAAACAAAACTTAAATAAGAACGTCTATTCACAAGGGATGGCAAATCAATTAGTTTCAGTCGACTAATGTATGCGGGAAGCTCGTAAGGATTTTCCCAACCTAAGCCCCGCAAGGCAAATCGCAGAAATCGTTTTTGTACACGTTCTAACCTTAATATATGGCATTCGTAATGGGGTGACCAAACCTGGCAAGCATATTCAAGAATGGGACGAACAAATGTTATAAAAAGCTGTTTTGTAACAAAAGGATCTGAAAATTGCCGTGACTCTCTTAATCCAGCCTAGAAGTGAATTGGCTCTATTTGATATGGAGTTGATGTGCTGAATAAATTCAAGCTTTCGATCTAATATGACGCCAAGAACATTTACGTTTTCCATACATGATAGGGAAATTCCATTTAACGAATAATTAAATGGAGTTATTAAAAGTTTTCTTGTGAGGCTCATAAAATTACATTTACTTATATTAAGAGACAAGCAATTACGAACACACCAGTCAAAAAACGAATTAAGGTCGGATTGCAACATTTCACAATCACTAATACTAGAAATAGTTTTAAAAATTGTCACATCATCCGCGTAAATGAGGCATTTAGAATACTTCAAGATAGATGGTAAGTCATTAATAAATAAAATAAAAAGTAGAGGTCCTAAAGGGCTACCCTGTGGTATTCCAGAGTTAACTGTAAATTAATTTGATGGACAATCGCTAAACAACACTGCATAAGATCTGTTTAATAAATAAGATTGAAGCCACATAACAAAATTTTCGCTAAAACCAAGATTTCTTAGCTTTTTTTACCAAGATCTTATGGGAGAGTTTATCAAATGCCTTACTAAAGTCTGTAAAGACGCAGTCAATTATTTTCTTTTTCTTAAATGCATCAATGCAAAGTTCGGTTAGCTCCATAAGAAACGTTACAGTAGAGCGACCTTTTGTAAAGCCATGTTGATTCGGAACAATGACTGATTTGACATAGAAACACAGAGATTCAAAAATTATAGCTTCAGAAAGCTTCGGAATAACCGATAATTTGGCTATAGGCCTATAGTTTTGAATTTCGTCTTTTTTACCTTTTTTGTGTAAAGGGATTATGAAGGATTTTTTCCAAATACACGGAAATTGACAAGAAAACAGAGAACAATTAAAGAGAGTGGATTGTGATGCTTTTTTGTGTAGATGCTGAGGTTAGCTCGTCGGTGTCCAAGGTGTATCAAAAAGAAAGCGAAAACTTTTGATTTTAGAAGAAGCGAACTCCAAATCTTTTATTATTTTTCTTAAACTTAACAATGTATTGTATATAATACTTCAATTTATAATTTTCTTTTTAACAATCAAAATTTAATGAATAAAAAATAATTAAATTAACAAATGATTTCATTCGATATATTGTAATTCAGACTTCAACTTAGAACTAGGTCTGTGGGGTTCCTAAGAAACCATCCACGACATAAACGTGTGGCCTATTGCCGGTCTATGGTGTTGTACTCTTTAAAGTAAACAATCCACGACATAAACTGGTGGCCTATTGCCGGTCTAGCGATTCTCTACGACCAACAGCGGAGAGAAAAGCCGACATAAACGGTTGAGCAGAGCTCGGCCTATAATTCCTCCTTACTTAAATGGAGAGATTACGGCATAAACAGTTGAGTATAAACTCGGTCTACAGTATTACTTAAAGAAGCAATAGCTGCGACATAAACGGGTCTGTGGTGCGTACTCTGAAAAGCAAACAATCCACGACATAAACTGGTGGCCTATTGCCGGTCTAGCGATTCTCTACGACCAACAGCGGAGAGAAAAGCCGACATAAACGGTTGAGCAGAGCTCGGCCTGTAATTCCTCCTTACTTAAATGAAGAGATTACGGCATAAACGGTTGAGTATAAACTCGGTCTACAGTATTACTTAAAGAAGCAATAGCTGCGACATAAACGGGTCTGTGGTGTGTACTCTGTAAAGTAAACAATCCACGACATAAACTGGTGGCCTATTGCCGGTCTAGCGATTCTCTACGACCAACAGCGGAGAGAAAAGCCGACATAAACGGTGAGCAGAGCTCGGCCTGTAATTCCTCCTTACTTAAATGAAGAGATTACGGCATAAACGGTTGAGTATAAACTCGGTCTACAGTATTACTTAAAGAAGCAATAGCTGCGACATAAACGGGTCTGTGGTGTGTACTCTGTAAAGTAAACAATCCACGACATAAACTGGTGGCCTATTGCCGGTCTAGCGATTCTCTACGACCAACAGCGGAGAGAAAAGCCGACATAAACGGTGAGCAGGGCTCTTTCACGGTATAAATACCAAAAATTAATTTAAAGCTGCTGACTGGTATTCCCATACAGTATGCCTTAAGGTGAGAGACGAATTCCTTGGTGCGCTTGATTAGCACCGAAACCAGCACTGGCGGAGATTTCGAATCTGATTTTCGGTGTATTTTCCACTCCTCCTTATGCATATTTCTGGAAAGACACAGTGTGAATTGTAAAACAAAATGCAAAGGAGATGGCCCATTTTTGGGCCCAGTGCGTCCACTAATGAATCTAATATCAAATGAAAGGTGATATTAAGGACATTATGTGGGTGAAATATTTTTAAAATCGTTCGTGGGGTTTTTGAGATATTTGAGCTTGAAGTTGACTAATTCAGAAGCAGAATTTCACTTATTTTTCCGTCAAAACGGCTTATATTTTCTGATGTAAGATACGTAGGGAAATAAATCTGGTATCAAATGAAAGGTATTTTGTCTACCTTTTCATCGTTATAAAAATTATTTTTGTACATATCCTATATTCTCCAATATTTCGTTTTAAGTTATTAGAAATCAAGTTTTTTGTATACTTACTTTTTAAACGTCAATATCTAAAAAAGATCGGCAGTGATTCCTAATTTTTTAACATCATTTTAAAGATTATTTATTTACCTTTAATTTGATATATAATTTAGTGCCCTTATACAAACTTAGTTTTGAATTAACTTACAAATGGACTTTTTGGCAACACACAGTTAAATGAAAATGACCAACCAGCCATAATCATATGTGACGGAACTTATGTTTACCTCCAAAAAGTTCAAATTATAGTTTCCAAAAAGCAACATATAGTCTGCATAAGTTTCAGAATTTAGTTAAACCCTTTATGATGACATGCTCTAACGGCTATATAATAGATTGATTCTGATGCAACAATTATTAAAAATCTTTTTAGAGATGAATATGGGAACATGAGGCGTTTTGTTAAAGAAAATGATGTTTTATCCTAGACAGAGGTTTCAGGGATGCTATTTCAAGCCTAGAATCCTACGGGTACAAAGCTCACATGCCTGAAACTGTTTTGGAAGGGAATAATCAGCTGACAACAGCTCAAGCTAACAAGACAAGATGTGTTACAATGGTAAGATGGGTTGTGGAAGTTGTCAATGGACGCTTAAAGAGAGATTTTAAACTATTCCGCCAAAACTTTTTTAATTTAGCTACTCGTCACTTAATGGATGATTTTAAAATTGCAGCTGCAATCCTTAATAAGTTCCATCCTCTGTTAGAAGACAATACAGATGCCAGCGTTTTACTGGAGTTGGCTTTGAGTAGATTAAATACTCCTAACCATTTAGGCGATTTTGTTAGGGAAAATAACTTAAATAGAACTAGGGCAGTGTTTCGTAGAATTAACGGACACATTCCAAGCTTAAATAACTTTCCTTTGCTTGATTTGACAGAGATTCGTAAAATATCATTGGGAAATTATCAAATCAAACAAGCTCGCTCTTATTGTGGGGAACATCTTAAAAGCAATAGAAGTTATATAATAGAAGTTTGTGAAAATGTAATAAGAATCAATTCTACACATCAAAGCCTGGTTGGAAACAATTATTTACTTAAAGGTCGCATTCAATCTCGACACATCAGTGGGAAAATATATTTTACATACATACTTGTCAGTAATGAATCTGATGTAGCCAATAGTTGCAACGCAATAGAAGCGTACTATTGCAATTGTCTTGTAGGAATGAGAACTGTTGGTTGCTGCGCTCATGTTATGAGTATTTTGTGGTACTTAGGATTTGCTCGTCACCAACAAAATATGAACATAGCTCCAGCTTTATTTTTAAATACTATTTTAATAGACAATGAAGTTGAAGGAGAATAAATCTGAAATAATACTTAATATTATAATGAATGTACGACGTAGGTTATTATGGTGTGTAATTAAACCAAAATGAATTATAAAAATCTATTAGTTCAATGCAATAACTCCATTTCGCATTTAATATAAGTTAAAAGTTATGTCTCATATTAATAAAAATCATTTAGTTTTAAACCTTTTTGTACATATCAATATTGAAAAAATAAAGACTAAAAGTTATTACATATACATAATTGCGTGTCTTTTATAAACTTCTTATGAAAATAAAAAGAAAACGGTAAGTTTTTTACATGGACTATATTTTCGAAGTATAGCATGATGCATATTTTCTTAAATAACATCACCTAGATTGTCATCAATATAAATGTTGTTTATCGAGCTTAAAGTAAGTAATAAATAATACATGTTTTGCTAATTTTGGTTAAGAAATTATAAAAAATAACGCTAAACGAAAAAGTGCATAGCACATAGTGCATGTAAATATGCTTTTTAGTGTAAGTTAATTCAAAACTAAGTTTGTATTTAATAAAGGGCACTAAATTATATATCAAATTAAAGGTAAATAAATAGTCTTTAAAATGATGTTAAAAAATTAGGAATCACTGCCGATCTTTTTTAGATATTGACGTTTAAAAAGTTAGTACAAAAAACTTGATTTCTAATAACTTAAAACGAAATATTGGAGAATATAGGATATGTACAAAAATAATTTTTATTACGATGAAAAAGTGGGCAAAATACCTTTCATTTGATACCAGATTTATTTCCCTATGTATCTTACATCGGAAAATATAAGCAGTTTTGACGGAAAAATAAGTGAAATTCTGCTTCTGAATTAGTCAACTTCAAGCTCAAATATCTCAAAAACCCCACGAACGATTTTAAAAATATTTCACCCACATAATGTCCTTAATATCACCTTTCATTTGATACTAGATTCATTAGTGGACGCACTGGGCCCAGGTTCCCTAGTAAAATGGGCCATCTCCTTTACCTATTAATATTTTGTTATTGTGTTCTTTTGTCGCTTGCTAATGTGTTGGCTATTGCAAGTGGTTGGTGGTTTATTTCAATGGCCCAGGGTTGGCGGGTGTTGTCGGTGGTTGTTTTTGTTGAGTGCAGTGGAATGTGGAATGGCTTCGTCTATGTTGGTTGATGAAGGCGCTGTGTGCGGTGGGGTGTAGGATGGCTCAGTTTATGATAATTGGTGATTTCATCGTGTATGGTGTGGTGTGGAGCGGCTTCGTTGGTGGCGGTTGGCGGTGTATGGGTGGAAGTAGAAGGAGTCTGTCGGTGGCGGTTGAGTTGTATGGCAGCGGTCGCTTCATGAATTGATGCTTACAGTGGTGATTCCCGGTAGTGGGCGGCGGATATAGAGTGGAAATTTGTAACTTCGTTACATTCCCCCCTACTTAATGTGACGAGGACTTTCTCGTCAAAAAGATATTCGGCGGTAGGTTTTTTTTTTTTTTTTTTTTTTTTGTTTTTTTTTTTTTGTTAATTTATAAAGTATTTAATAACTTTTCTGTATATAAAAAACTTTAACAATTCTTATATAAATAACCAAAAAAAAAATTCAAATCATGACGGTCTGATATATTTCCTCTGATTTCGGAAACGTAGTTCGGCGTGGGTTCCTCTTCTGTTCATGCGGACGTGGGCGGGTCCCCAAGGGCGTTGAATAACGAAGGCCCGGTGGTGCCTGGCACTTAGTAGCGTTATACCCTTGAATGGGTCAAGGGGTATTCTTGGTCGGTCGGTGTTGCTTACAGTGCACGGGATTGTGGGTACGGTAGCTGGTTTTTGTCTTATTGCAGCAACTTGGGCGGAGGTTCGTCCTAGGCAACAGGATGCACTGTCCCCTTTTAATAACTGCGCGCATTTCGGGGTTTTCTGCTGTGACGTGGAGGCAAAAGGCAGCAAAACTGTGGAGATATTTCCAAGGGCGATGATTGGCGAAACACTGCTTCTAGGGCTCACGCAAGGTGCTGAAGTGCCCGCTTGTGACAAGGGTTGACGGGTTTGGTTCGCGGCTTCACCGGTCAGTCTGCTGCAAATCGGAAGAGGTACTTCGGGTAACGGGGTGCCAGGTGGTTCGGGTTTCGGTTTAGCGTCTGGTGGGATTCGAATGGTCCAGGCTTCTTCTGCTTTCTTGCGTCGCCGCCGTAACTTTCTTAAACAAGAATCAGTTGACATGAGTTGAGCGGCGTCCAAGTCAGGATGCGGAGTCTTTCGTCTTACTCGCCGTTTGGTATGCTTCCTTATCTTCTGCGGCTTAGACTGTCGAAGACAGGGTTCGATTGCGACCTCGGCGTGGCTGGTATATTGGCTAGCCGATTGACTAGCGCCTATACGAATTGGTTTCAGTTTTCTGGTCGGAAATTTCTGTGCCGAAAAAGGATAGGCAACACGTTCGGGTGAAGATAGCCGGTGGAATATCGGGCTAGTCGAACGCTGCTTCTGTGACCTCTGTCTCGTGCTTTGGTGGACACCGGTGCCAGGCTCTGTGGGCTTCATCTTCCCTAACTTGGCACGTTCTGAATCCATGTTTCGGTTTAAGAAGCGGTTTGGCTTGCGGACTGGTAGTGACTCTAGCTGTCTTACTAGGTTGATGTCTGATCGGTTACTGAAGTTGCTGGGCGGTAATTGGGATGCTGGTTGTAGCTGCACTTCGGTTAAATGCCTTAAATTGTTTGTGGTTGGTACTCGACTGGCTGACTGGTTGGTAATAAGGTTTACCTTACCTCCTATGGATAACTGCACGCCTCCTCGGCTAAGCAAATCCATTCCTAGCAACGCATCCTCAAACAGCGAAGGGAGATACGTTATCTCGCTTGTCAGTGAGGTCTTTCCAAAGAGGAAACTGGCGGTGTAGTGCTCCGTCGTGATGACCTGGTCTCCATTAGCTAAATGGATAGTTTTATGATACTCTCGAATAGGTAATCCTAATTCACGGAATATTTGCCTCAGTGCCTGACCCACGAAGGTTCTAGTAGAACCGGTATCAATTAACGCGGAGAATTCCTTGTTACCCGCTCTGAGGGGGACGAAACAACGGGGGTCAAGCTCAGTCAGATTATTTATTACGGACACAGAATGTTGATGGCATTGGCAATCTTTAGTTAGCCTACCGTCTACTCCGCAAAAGCCTACCGTCTACTCCGCAAAAGGAACAAAACATTCGGAACGGTCGGTGGCACGTCTCTTTGCGGTGACCCCTACTCTTACAATTCCAACAGTGTGTGTTGCGGTCGTACGGCACGTTGGATGGCGGAACTCGGGGTGTCGGTGGAGTGTGAACGGTCGGTGATGGGCGGGCGTTACGATCATCGTTCTTGATCGCTTCAAACTCCTCGGCTAAATAGGCCAGCTCATCCAGAGTCTCAAAATCCTTGCGACGAATGTAATACCTGTACTCGGGCCTCATGTTATCAAATATTCTATCAATATTCTCGGCTGCTGACATTCGCGGGTGCTGATGCACCAAGTATTGGACGGAGAGAATATAGTCTTTGGCCTTCTCGCGCGGTCCTTGACGCTTTCGTATGATCTCTTCTTCTAGACGGTGCAGGTATCGGGCGGGTAAGAAGTGACCTATGAATGCTTCTCGGAATTCTGTCCACGAAGAAAAACTATCCCTTTTTATACGCAGCCATTCCAGTGCGCTACCCCGGAATATTTCGGGCAACGTTCGTAATACGTCGTTAGGCGGAATATCGTAGCATCTTGTTAACTCAGCTAGCCTTTCCAGGAATTCCAGGGGGTTTCCGGAAGAGTCAAAACGGAGTCCCCACTTGCGGACGGTATCCATAACTTCAGCTTCGTAGCTGAGAGTCCGTCGGCTTGAAGGAGGCGGGTGCTGGATATTTTGTATCTCGGGCGGCGTATTCCGAGATCGGTTCGGGCTGTGGGCTCGGCGCTGGTTTAACTGGTATAGGTCCTTGTGCGTCGATGGCGGGGCAACTGGTGGTGGTCTAGGCGGTTGTCGGATCGGTGGCACGTTGAAGCTGGTTTCTTCGTACAGAGGGGAGGCGGTTTCCAGGACTGGACTTGTTTGCCTCGAGTTCGGGACGGTGTTCAATGTCGGTGGTGCGGTGGGTTTGCTAGTGAAGTGAGGTTCCGTGGGTGAATCATCTTCAAACCTTTGCTCCACTATTTCTTCCCATTTCTCGCAGAGGTTTTGAGTCGAGCCATGAGCTCGGACCTTTTTGAGATGTACGCTCAAACGCTATCGTAAATCTTTCACACTCCCATCTGTGTCCAGGTGAAGATGCTCTAGTGTCTCGACTAATTCAGCTTTCTTCATGTAATGGACAAATTCCAGATTCTTGAGAATGTTCTGGTCGTCCATGTCGGTTCCTAATTGGTTCTCCTCTAAATCGTTCCCTGGTCGGTTCTGGTTCTCCTCTTCATCGGTCATGTTGCGGCGGTCGGATAAAAATATATAATTCAAGCTGGATCGGCGGTTATCGGTGGTACCTCTCGAAGGCTCCCGGTCGGTCGGCGGTCGGAGTTCGGTTGAGTCTTCTAAAGGTCCCTGCTCGGGCGCCAATTTGTGATGCTTTTTTGTGTAGATGCTGAGGTTAGCTCGTCGGTGTCCAAGGTGTATCAATAAGAAAGCGAAAACTTTTGATTTTAGAAGAAGCGAACTCCAAATCTTTTATTATTTTTCTTAAACTTAACAATGTATTGTATATAATACTTCAATTTATAATTTTCTTTTTAACAATCAAAATTTAATGAATAAAAAATAATTAAATTAACAAATGATTTCATTCGATATATTGTAATTCAGACTTCAACTTAGAACTAGGTCTGTGGGGTTCCTAAGAAACCGTCCACGACATAAACGTGTGGCCTATTGCCGGTCTATGGTGTTGTACTCTTTAAAGTAAACAATCCACGACATAAACTGGTGGCCTATTGCCGGTCTAGCGATTCTCTACGACCAACAGCGGAGAGAAAAGCCGACATAAACGGTTGAGCAGAGCTCGGCCTATAATTCCTCCTTACTTAAATGGAGAGATTACGGCATAAACAGTTGAGTATAAACTCGGTCTACAGTATTACTTAAAGAAGCAATAGCTGCGACATAAACGGGTCTGTGGTGCGTACTCTGAAAAGCAAACAATCCACGACATAAACTGGTGGCCTATTGCCGGTCTAGCGATTCTCTACGACCAACAGCGGAGAGAAAAGCCGACATAAACGGTTGAGCAGAGCTCGGCCTGTAATTCCTCCTTACTTAAATGAAGAGATTACGGCATAAACGGTTGAGTATAAACTCGGTCTACAGTATTACTTAAAGAAGCAATAGCTGCGACATAAACGGGTCTGTGGTGTGTACTCTGTAAAGTAAACAATCCACGACATAAACTGGTGGCCTATTGCCGGTCTAGCGATTCTCTACGACCAACAGCGGAGAGAAAAGCCGACATAAACGGTGAGCAGAGCTCGGCCTGTAATTCCTCCTTACTTAAATGAAGAGATTACGGCATAAACGGTTGAGTATAAACTCGGTCTACAGTATTACTTAAAGAAGCAATAGCTGCGACATAAACGGGTCTGTGGTGTGTACTCTGTAAAGTAAACAATCCACGACATAAACTGGTGGCCTATTGCCGGTCTAGCGATTCTCTACGACCAACAGCGGAGAGAAAAGCCGACATAAACGGTGAGCAGGGCTCTTTCACGGTATAAATACCAAAAATTAATTTAAAGCTGCTGACTGGTATTCCCATACAGTATGCCTTAAGGTGAGAGACGAATTCCTTGGTGCGCTTGATTAGCACCGAAACCACTGGCGGAGATTTCGAATCTGATTTTCGGTGTATTTTCCACTCCTCCTTATGCATATTTCTGGAAAGACACAGTGTGAATTGTAAAACAAAATGCAAATTTACCTATTAATATTTTGTTATTGTGTTCTTTTGTCGCTTGCTAATGTGTTGGCTATTGCAAGTGGTTGGTGGTTTATTTCAATGGCCCAGGGTTGGCGGGTGTTGTCGGTGGTTGTTTTTGTTGAGTGCAGTGGAATGTGGAATGGCTTCGTCTATGTTGGTTGATGAAGGCGCTGTGTGCGGTGGGGTGTAGGATGGCTCAGTTTATGATAATTGGTGATTTCATCGTGTATGGTGTGGTGTGGAGCGGCTTCGTTGGTGGCGGTTGGCGGTGTATGGGTGGAAGTAGAAGGAGTCTGTCGGTGGCGGTTGAGTTGTATGGCAGCGGTCGCTTCATGAATTGATGCTTACAGTGGTGATTCCCGGTAGTGGGCGGCGGATATAGAGTGGAAATTTGTAACTTCGTTACAGGATAAGGGTAAAAGCAAATTATTTGCGCATTTTTTTAGAATAATAGAAGGTATACCATCCGGACCTGGTTTACAATTCTCGTCAAGATTAGATATGAACTTAGCAATGTTATCAGAATTGATATTGAAGTTTATATCAGTCAAGTAAGAGAATGATTTCAAAAAGCCAAAATTTTGGCTATTTTCGTCAAGTATATCACAGTTCGCAGTATCACAGTTTAAAGTATCATAGATGTTAGTATCACAGTTAAAGGCACTTTGAAAAAAGTCTGAAAACAATTGTGTGATAACACGAGGGTCATGACTAGATATATCGTTTGACTTAAGAACAGACGGATATGGACAAGACTTCCTTTTACTATTTATAAAGTTCCAAAAATATTTTGGATTCATTTTAAGATCTCTTTGTACCTTCTGCAGATAATTCAAATATTTTAAACTTGAAGATCTATTGAAATTTTCACGAGCACGGCAAAAGTTTTCAAAGTCGGCTTCACTTCGAGATAATTTATATACTGACCAAAACTTGTTTCTGAGGTTCTTAAGGCTTTTAATTTCTGGAACGGATGATCTCGATTTTACAGAAGTTAGAGGTACAGATTTTAAAAAACAATCAAACAAGACATATAAAATTCAAAGACCATAGTGTTCACAGTTAAACAATTATTGAGATATGACCAATCAACTTGTGACAGCAGCATATTTAATTTGTTAAAATCTGTCTTTTTAAAATTAAAAGTGTAAAAGTTTTCATTAAGGTCAGAATGAAATATTAAATCAAAAGAAAGAGAAAAGGATAAAGATGGATGATGGTTATCTTCAACTGCTAAAGGATCTGTTGATTTTTCCACAACAATATCTTCATCACAGCTTGCGAAAATTAGATCCAAAATTCTTCCATTGCAATTAGAAACATCGTTAAATTGGTCCAAGTGAGTTTAAATCGTCAATTAGTTTTAGTTAGGAATATGGAATATGGGAATCTTTTAGGAAAGGTATATGAAATGAATATGGGTATGAATTGTTGTTAACTTCTCCCCTTCCTCGTTCATGATCCTGAGTACTCGCATTTTCATTAGGTCTTTATCTAATGACGATAAGCCGGGGTCTGCATTTGTCGTGATTGTAACTTTCTTTGGCTTAAGTTTGGCGTATAGTAGCACAAGTATAATTATTGTTACAAGTATTTCTGTGACGCCGTACCACGTCCATTTGGTTGTCTCAAGTGTAGTTTTGAATTCCTTAATTTGTTGGTTGTTGACGAAGTGCAACTTGTGTAAGTACGGTAGGGAAATTTTTTCATTGAAGGCGGATTCGTTAAAAACTGTTATTTTTGGTGGTTATTAAGAAGGAACCATTAAGGACTACTCGCTGGTCTCTTTCCTCAACAGTTATGTTCTTGTCCCTGGCGATGAAGATTCCATCTGCGACGACTTCTATAGTGAGTAGTTGGGCATTGTGCCGTGTTATTATTAAGGAGGTGAAAGAGGCAGGAATTTTGGTGATCTATTTTGCAGTAGGAGTAGATGGGAGCTTTTTTACATGTACTTAAAGGATAGTTTATTTTTTTACAATTTGCTGACCTGTTGGAACTTAAATCTAGAATTTTGTTGTCATAAATGACTGGCGAGATTTCAAAATATTGACAAATTTCTTGAACTTTAGGTATTTTGATTAAGTATACCAGAGTATCGTTTTGGTAATACATTTTTTCCCTTGGAGAAAAATTTACACTGCCTATCAACTCATCAAATTATTCACCAATTAATATAATAGCAGACATAGAACAAACTATACAAACAATAGAAGATGACACCGAAAAAGACATAACCAGATCAAAAATTGCAAATAAAATATCAGAACACAAGAGAAAACTTAAAAATACACCAAATGAAAAATTTATTCTAAAAGCATATCAAAATACAAAAAAATTCTTATCTTCTCATAAGGACAATATCATAGTAACGAAAGCGGACAAAGGAAATAAGACAGTTATCATGTACAAAAAAGATTATGAATCAAAAATGAACGAACTGCTTCGAGACAAAAACACATATAAAACAATAAGAGCTGACCCAACAACAAAACTACAAACCAAAAACAACACGCTAATAAACGAACTTTACAAGAATGAATACATAGATCGCTGGCAAAAACACAACTTATATTGCTCAGCAGCCACAGCTCCAAGACTATACGGACTTCCAAAGATACATAAACCAGGTTTACCACTACGCCCAATATCATCCTCAATGAATGTCCCATGCTATAATTTATCCAAACACATCGGAACAATCATAAAAAACATCATATCAGACAAATATAATATTAAAAATTCATTTGAGCTAAAACAAAAATTAAATGATGTAGTTTTAGATGACGATGATGTCATGGTTTCTTTTGATGTTATTTCGTTATTTACCAACATCCCTACTTATTTAGCAATTAAAAACATCTTAAAAGAATGGGACAAGATCAAAAATCACACAATGATACCAAAACAAAAATTTCTTATACTCCTGGATTTTTGTCTACGAGACAACAACTATTTTCAATTCGGAGACAAATTCTATTCCCAAACCTTTGGTATGCCAATGGGCAACCCCCTCTCTCCTACAGTGGCAGACGTCATTTTAGACAAACTTCTGGATGAAACCATAGAACAACTTGCTTCGATAGGTATACGCATAAAATTTGTTGCTAAATATGTAGATGATATTTTCGCCATTATTAAAGAAAAAGAAAAAGACATCATCCTTAATAAACTGAATTCATACCACAAAAAAATTCAGTTCACAGTAGAAAACGAACATAGCAATAGTCTCCCATACCTGGATTTAAAATTACAAAGGGTAAACAACAAAATTGTATACAATTGGTATGCCAAACCAACTTCATCCGGACGTATGATCAATTTTCACTCAACCCAACCTATTAATCAAAAAATAAACACTGCATTTAATTTCATAAATAAAGTCTTAGACCTCAGTGACAAGATCTATGAAACAGAAAATATTAGACAAATAAAATCAATATTAAAAACGAACAACTATCCACATCACATTATAAACAACTTGCTTAGAAAAAGAAAAGAAAATTTAAAAGCTAAAACGAATCAAAACAACGATTTAATAACCACAAACACAAATAACAATAAAAAAGAAGAAAAAAAGTTCTTCTCTATACCATATGTTCCTAATCTTACAGACAATAGAAATTTGCATAGAATAATAAACAAAGAAAACATATCATTTTCACACAGATCTAACTTCACACTAAAATCAATTTTTACGAACACAAAATCGAAAATTCAGAAACAACAACAACACAATGTAGTATACGAGATTGAATGCAAGGGAATAGAAGGCGTTAGCTGTGATCTAGTGTACATTGGACAGACGAAGAGAAACTTAGGAACTAGATTAGCCGAACATGAAGCCGACATACGGAAGAAAAAAGAGACAACAGGATTATCACAACACACATCACAAACTGGACATTCGGTGAACTTCGAAGGGGTAAAAATATTAGACAGAGAGAGGAAACTTAATACAAGACTAACCTTAGAAAGCTTACGAATACAACAAAAAATAAAAAGAACAATGAACACGAAGGAAGACACCGATAACATCAAACAAAGCTATGCTGTAGCAATATAAAAAGTAAAAAGTACCTGACTGTGCTGCGCTGTGATAAAATACATGTCGTTTGTTTAATTTGAAGTTTTTCTGCTTTTTGTTTTGTTTTTTAATTCGTATTGTAATTGTTAATTTATTTTCAATTTGTGTCAGTGCCGTCGTTACAATATTGGAGTGAAAAAACAATTGTAATGTGAATTAATTAAAAAGTAAGAAAGAATGTTTAAATGTTTATTGTAAAGAGAAAAAATTCTATTATACTATAAAATAATTTTAACAGATTGAATAAATAATCAGCCCCTGAAGAAGTAAGGAATTCTTACGAAACGTTGGGTAAAAAAATGGAATAGTTTTTTATTCGCATTTAAAAAATCAAAAAGACCAAAAGAGCCTAAAAAACACAATCAATACATTTTAACATCAGCAACATTTAACAAATCACTTATTTCAGTTCAGTTCTTCTATACTTAAAATTAAAGGATTTACAATATTATTTTTAGCCAATATTAAGGAGTAGATATTATTGCTTAAGTTGTTTATTATTATTCTATTTCTTCTAGACTTTTTCGAAGTTAGTTTTTCATAATTATCAGCCGTTCCTTGTTTACTTAGAGCGTTAATATTTAGATTATTATTTGATATTTGATATTTGATATTTATTAAAATTAAAGAAACAGCTGTACATCAAGAATAACTTATAAATAGTACAGGATATATTACATTTGTATTAGAGATATTGTGAGAATGTGGAAAATATATTAAATTACAATAAGAGCAAAATGTGAATACTTATACATAAAGATCGATTTAGTAAAATTAAATAGTTTAAAGACAGAGTCGCAAGAAGAAGAAGAGATTAAGATACAAAATTATCTCAGTTCAGAGTTCGAGAAATGTTCAAAACAAAGTTGATGAAACCTTTTGTGCTCGATTCCAGACTACAAGTGACTGGGAAGATTATTCCACAGTCTTACAGCATAAACGAAAAATTGCCTCCGTGATGTCAAACAGGTAAAACTTGTAGGGCGCAACAAAGTAAATCGATTTGACAAACAAAAATTAAGCTTGCTAAACAGATAGTTTGGAGTTTTGTTAACAACAAGTTTGAATATAAAAGAACAACACCGATATTTGAAGAAATCTTCTAGGTTACAATTTAAAAGTTGACGAGCCTGAGATGAAACGTGGTCGAACCTTCGAAGGTTGAAAACGAACCGGGCAATGGCATTAAATGCTACCTTTAGCTTACGTAGCGATTGAGAGTCAGGATCTGCAAATATCTCACACCCATATGATAGTATTGGTATAATAAGCGATTTTACCAGCTTTAATTTAACTTCGGTAGGCAGAATTGATTTAGTAACAGCTAGTCCTCGAAGTGAAGCATAAATTTTAGAGATGACAGTATTTATATGGGTATCCCACGTTAAACTGTTATTAAAAGTTATACCAAGGTTTCTTGCATTTGAGACATATTCGATTTGGCAGGTGTTTAAAAAGAGGGGAGGAAAGTTTTGAAAGTGGGGTTTATTTTTACATATAGGGATTGCTTTTGTTTTTTCGGGATTAAGTTTAAGTCCATTGCGAGTAGACCAATCGAATACTGAGCGTAAATCAATGTTCATTTTATCTACAGCATCTTCAATCATCCCGATAGGGAAGCTTATATACAATTGAACATCGTCAGCGTAGATATGAAACTGACAATATGATAAAACAGACGGCAAATCATTAATGAACATAGAGAACAGTAAAGGCCCAAGTATTGATCCTTGAGGGACACCGATATTAATAGGAAGGAACGAAGACATTTTATCATTACAGGAAACAGCTTGCATGCGATTGGTCAAATATGAGTAAATAAGGTTTACAGTTGTGTTAGAGAAATTAAAATAAGTCACTAATTTATCACAGAGAATATTAGGGTTCACGCAATCAAATGCCTTAGAAAAGTCTAGTAAGGTTAAAACTGTTGTATAGTTTTTGTCTACGTTTTGTCTTATATCTTCAGAGACTTTTAAAAGGGCTGAGATGCAGCTGTGTCCAGATCGAAATCCGGATTGGAGAGGGTTAAGAAGACGTGAGTCTTTGATATAGTTTTTTATCTGATTACTTATAACGGTTTCAAAGGCTTTAGATAAGAAATTAAGGATAGCTATGGGTCTATAGTCTTTACTTTTACCTCGTTTAGGGATGGGGATAATTTTAGAGTTTTTCCAGGAAGTAGGATATGTTGATGTCATTATTATGGTGTTAAAAATGTGGGTTATGTGAGGAAGAATAAAAGGAAGGAGGATTTTTAGAACGTCTGGGTGGATATTATCTAGCCCAGTCGACTTAGATTTAATAGAAAAAATTGCCTTACCCACTTGATATTCATCTACTCCGCATAACGAGAAAGCATCTAATCCATCGTTCTCTACAATACCAGAATGGTCAGAGATGAATTGGGTTGGAGCAGTGGAAAACTTTCGATTTAACTCCTCTAAATCAATATTCTCATCGGGGACAGAAGTCTCTCCCCCTAGGCCTATACTTTTGACTTCTTTCCAAAAAAACTTTGAGGAACGATCTGAGTTGAACCTGTTATAGTAATAATTAAATTTTGCAGATTTTATTAATGTGGTCACAAGATTACGGGATGTTTTAAATTGTTGAAACATTTCTGGGCAACCAAACCGTTTCCAGCGACGGTATGAGACGTCTCTTGTTCTAATTGCACTAAGAATCGCAGGAGATAGCCAGGGACACCTGTGCAATTTAATGGCCCGAGACTATGGGAACGTGTTTGTTAAAAAGGTATGTAATTGCTTCAGTAAAACATTCAATCTGAGAATCGACGTTAGAGGTTGAAAAAACTGAATATAGATCAATGTTGGAACAATCACGTAATAAATATTCAACATTAATATTTCGGAAATCACGAAACTTTAACGATTGTGGCGATTTGTTTCCAATGTTTAAATCAAAGGTTGCAAACACCAGATCATGATATGAAAACACTGGGACGGATAACTGACTTGAACATTTAACAAAACTAATATCACTGACAAGGAAAACATCAAGCAGCGAAGGGACGCAATTAGGCTTAAAATGAGTCGGTTCAACGTTATTCACAAAAGAAAGCCCCAGAGAGTTCATTGACGTTGTAAAACATTGAGATCCTGGTTGAAGGAGGTTGATGTTAAAATCACCGCAAACGATTAGTTTTGGTACACGAAAACACATTTCTTCTATAATCGGTGTAATAAGACGAGAGTTTGCGACTCGTGGTGGCATATAGATAGTGCCGATACTGCATTTATTGTTACCTTCGAGTATATCAATTAAATAATAATCGCATGCCTGGGTACCATCGGAGCAATTTACATGACTAGACCGGATATAATTTTTAACGTATATTGCAACGCCCCCACCCGTTGTGTGAGTTCGATCAGCTCGGTAAGGTTTTTTAAATCCATTTAGTAAAAAAAGACTACTACTCAAAGACGGATAGAACCAGGTCTCAGACACGCAAATAACATCAATTAAGCTATCTTCAAATAACATTTTAAATTCATCGAATTTGTTAACAAGGCTCTGGGCATTAATGTGGCAAATATGCAATCCATCGTGACTTTTGCAAAGAGTATTTAAGAGAAAATTATTTTTTTCGTTTATGCTGTGGAAGCCAGCATCATTGTTGCTGCCCATTATGACAACAAACGTCTAAAGTGAGGTGAGAATCGAAAACAGAAATAAAACATTCGCAAGTAAAAAAGAAACAACAAAATTGAACACTCTGAACTGAAACAACTTGAACATGAAAAATGATTAAATAAAGTGAAAAACCTTGTTGCGACGAAGAAAACAAAATTAGAAAAAAAGGAATAGCAAACAAATAAATTTTAACTACCATAATTATTAATATTGTGTAGATCATTATTAGCGTCAGGCCCGACGGCATTCCTCAGATCTTCTAATGAGTGAATAATGCATGGATTTTGGTTGTTTTGTGTGCGGATGAAGACTTGGCCATTGAATGTATGCACCGATGAGAGTAGAGACTTACGTTTCAGTCTTAATGCAAAGCGCTGCAATTGGTAATTATTTTTCGTAAGACTGTCATTGATGAAAAAGCTTTTTGGCGAATCAATTTTTACATCAGCGAGGCTTAGCTGAGCTTTTTTTGTTTTGCGAAAGCTCGCTACTGCTTGCATGAAAATTTGCTTCCCACGCTTGTCTATGAATTTTAGTATGATACTCGAGTCGATGGGAGAATGTTGTTTGTTTTTGGCGCGAAAGATTTTCTGTATGTGTGGTGGCTGAATATTTACAGTGTCGCAGATGTTGTTGTAAAAGGTCTCCAAGTTTTCCCCTGCAAACTCTGGCACACCAGCAACTACAGCATCACAACAAATTTTTTCTCTCTCCAGCTGATCAACGACGAGCTCAAGCCGTTTGACATCTTTATGCGCTTTTTGCATTTGTTGTTCGAAAATTAATCTATTTTCTTTTATCTGGGCATTTAGGCGATCTTCCAGGGCGGTGAGTTTAGCATCCAGCGAATGATTAAATGTCAACATCCACTCCTCCAACTTTTTTTCCATTCGGCTCCACAGTTTGTCAGCAATGCCAATTGAGTTGCTTGCATCATTAACTCTCGGAGAAGAATCTCCATCATTTTCTTCTTTTTGTTCACGGTATCGCTTATTATTTTTTGGAGGCATATTTATATCGCGATAAAAAGAACACAGAAAACGAAAATGAAAACTATTGCTTATCTTAAATAAAACACAAAAGTTCTGCAAGTCAAAAGTAAGGCAAGGAAATGTGCTTGATTTTATGCACTCAAACTGAGAGTTTAACTTAAAAAAATGAGAATTTAGCCGGACGATGAAAGAAACACGTCTAGTTGCTTTGCATAGTACTCTTCGACTTCGTTTAATCGTGTCGGTAATTTCATCTAATTTATTTTGAATTTGGGTGTTAATATCGATTTGCCTGTTAGTACTCCTAGTCAATTCATCTTCCTGTATTTTTAACATTTCCATATCTTGGTGATCGGGTGTCTCTGCGATAAATTTTATTGCGGAACCTATGAAATCTATGGATCGTCTTTTTCTAATGGGAGATTTAAGCAATCTTAACAAACGTTCCAATTCATCTTTGTCTTGTAGGAGTACTTCTTTGCATCTTTCATCCTTGATACGGTTTAACATATTTGTATTTTCAGACAAAATCGTTTCAATGGCAGAAAAATTCGTAGTATGTTTTAGGTAAAAATAATCTTGATAGATAGCAACTTCAATTGCTGGTATGGGGATATAGAGGGCTGCAGAATAGTCTATAATATTTGCAGTTTCTAGCCATATTTGGGTTAATCTGGAAGTAGAGTATCATCTCAAATTATTTTTGTGAGCTTGTCTGCCTTGGATTATAATAGCAGAGCCTAAATCAGCATGAACTGTTTTCTGATTATATAATTTAGATAGTTTATTTCCAATTCTTTTATTGGTTTTTAAGTAAACCTTATCACCTGGGTTAAATTCCTTGGGTGTGGTATTATTATTTTGAAATTCTAGATCTTTGATTTGTTTGATTTTAAGTTTGGAAATTATTTCGTTTCTCATTTGGTTAGAAATATCGTGAAATATTTCCGAAGGTTTATAACCTGTAACTGAGTGAATTGAGTTATTATATTTAAAGGTTGATAGTAGCATTAACTCGGATGGCTGGGTGCTGTATGAATAGGGTAGACCCTGATTGGTATCAACATGGCGATGCCCAGCGTTGCAACTGTCTCATACGCATCAATTGTGCTTAGGTTAGGTTAGATTAAAGTGGCTGTTGGCTGAAAAGACCAACACACTTAGTCCATAAGAGGACCGTTGTGATACCACGAGTTTTGGGTGTTTCCCCCTAGTAACTCAAAACCAGTTTGTGCTTCTAATGAATTTTAAAAGAGAGTTAGTATCCACGTTAGACAGATCACTACTATCGTTGAAGAAGTATGCTCCCAGATGGAGTTTCCTTTCGTGAGCTAGTGCAGGGCATGTACAAAGAAGATGTGCAATTGTCTCTTCCTCCTCTTCGTCTGCAAAAGTCGTTTGCGAACACGCTTAGTCTTAAGGCGTGTCTACCTATGAGGCAGTGTCCTGTAATGACACCTATAATGGACCTAATGTGCCGTCTGCTCAGAGAGATCAAAGTCTTAGAGCGATTTGAATCCAGCCTTGGCCAAATCCGTTTTGTCGCTAGACATGTGTTGCCACTTGTCCACCTAAGATTAGTTCTATCCATAGCTTCTTGCCTTAGCAAAAGTTTACATGTAGCGATGGGAATACCCAGGTAACTGTGTTCAGTTAATATAGGTAATGTTGTTCCTTTTTTGGCAAGTTCGTCGGCCTTACAGTTCCCTGGAATATCTCTGTGCCCTGGCACCCAGCAGAGGTGAATGTTAAACTGTTCCGTCATCTCTCTAAGAGATGATCGACAGTCGAGAGCTGTTTTAGAGTTATAGGAGATGGAATCCAGGGACCTCAGCGCGGCTTGACTATCAGAGAAAATGATGATATCCTTAGAAGATATCACGTTTTCTTTAAGCCAAGATAAAACCTCCTTAATTGCCATTAGTTCCACCTGGAACACGCTACAATGGTTTGGTAGACGGAAGGAGAGACTTAGATTTAGTCTATTAGAGTATACACCTCCCCCCACCCCATCATTTGTTTCCGACCCATCGGTAAAAAACTGAATTTGATCGTCGTCCTGGAAGGCATTTTCCTCCCAGAGTGATCTAGAGGGTATGCTTACCTGGAAGTTTTTATGAAAATGAAGTTGGGATGTGGAGTAGTCTATGTTACTTTGGGGGATACTGAAGGTGTTCAGTATGTTAGCATGGCCATAATTATTATTTTTCCATATAGAGATCGCCTTCAGGCGAATTGCTGAGCAAGCAGCGATTTGCTTGCTGAAAATATCTAGGGGTAGCAGGTTGAATAGTATTTCTAGCGCTGCAGAGCTAGTAGTGCGCAGCGCAGCGCCTATACACAGGCAGGCGGTACGTTGGACTTTACTGAGCTTAGCACTATTCGACGCTGTGTCTAGGGCAGGCCACCAGACGACCACCCCATAAGTGAGAATCGGTCTTATCACCGATGTGTAGAGCCAATGCATAACGAGGGGCTCTAAACCCCATTTATTTCCGATGGCTTTTTTGCAAGAGAAAAGGGCTACTGTGGCTTTCCTTACTCTTTCTTGTATATTGGGTTTCCAGCTTAATTTCTTGTCCAAAATAAGACCCAAGTATTTTGCTTCGTCAGAGAATATAAGACTTATACCATTAATGGATGGAGGGTCGACGTGTGGAATTTTATATTTCCTTGAAAAGAGGACAAGTTCAGTTTTGTGGGGGTTAACACCTAGTCCACAACGACTTGCCCAATTTGTGAGCTTATTGAGTGGAGATTGGAGAAGTTCACATAAGGTGCTGAGATGCTTTCCTGAAACGGCTATAGCAATGTCATCCGCATAGGCAATCACATTGAATCCCCCCTCTTCCAGCATTATTAACAGTTCATTTACCACTAAACTCCAAAGGAGTGGAGACAGGACACCACCTTGTGGCGTACCTCTACTAACAGATCGTCTTGCGGATGTTACACCCAGTTTTGAGTTGATCACCCTACTTATCAGCATTTGGTCGATCAGTTTACCAAGTGAGCCATCTACCTTCAGACCTGAGAGTGCATTAGCGATTGCAGATGTGTCGACGCTGTTAAAAGCGCCTTCTATATCGAGGAAAGCCACCATTGTGTATTCCTTGTGATGGAGGGAGTATTCGATAGTGCGGACAAGTGAATGTAGCGCAGTTTCTACCGATTTCCCTTTGCAGCAAGCATGTTGAGACATCGACAAAAGTTTAGTATCAATGTTATTGCGTAAATATATATCAATCAGACGTTCTAAGGTTTTCAGAAGGAATGATGATAGGCTTATGGGTCTTAGATCTTTAGGGTTGGTTTGGGAGCTTTTTCCCGCTTTTGGTATGAACACTACTTTAACTTCTCTCCATGACCGGGGAATGTGAACCAGTTCCAAACAGCTTCTCATAATATTTTCCAACTCAGGCAGAATAATATCTGAAGACTTCTGTAGTTCAGCGGGTATTATGCCATCTGGCCCAGCAGACTTGTAAGGCTCAAAGCTGTTCAGTGACCAAAGCAGTTTGTCCCTGTTGATGAGACCTTTAGGGATATAAAAATAAAAAACAAAATCCGTGGCCTGTGTGCGTTAGAAGAGTATGAGCGGCATCTAACTGATGAGCCCACCGTTCATACTTGGGCGAAACGCACACAGGCCACGGATTTTGTTTTTTATTTTTATAATCTAAACAACCAACAAGGTACATGCTCGTGTTGAATTTAAAAGCAACATCTTTTATTGTTGTTTTTTCTTTTAACTTTTTTCAATTGAATATTTTTTCTTTGAATTTTTTAATCATCTATTATTTGGCCAAACGAGCATGGCATTTATTAGGGTTTATGCTTTTTATAAAGCTCCCTAAAAATATATAATTCGCAGTGTAGTTTTGCACTAAAAATTATATATAGTGTCGATTTTATCGAACAAAAGTGCGTCTTAGAAGAGTATGAGCGGCATCTAACTGATGAGCCCACCGTTCATACTTGGGCGAAACGCACACAGGCCACGGATTTTGTTTTTTATTTTTATAATCTAAACAACCAACAAGGTACATGCTCGTGTTGAATTTAAAAGCAACAACTTTTGTTGTTGTTTTTTCTTTTAACTTTTTTCAATTGAATATTTTTTCTTTGAATTTTTTAATCATCTTTAGGGATATTTTGAATATTTGACCTATTAGAGTGAATATTACTGATATCAGAGGAACTACCAGGAAAGTGGGTATCTAGTAGTAAATTGAGCGATTCCTCGCTTGATGTCGTCCAGGAGCCATCAGGTTTTTTCATAAAACTTGGTACTACTGGGTTTGTTGAGAGAACTTTCCTAAGCCTTGATGCTTCAGAGACATTTTCGATTTTGCCACAAAAACTTCTCCAAGACATTCTATTAGATTTCCTAAGTTCTTTTTTGTATTTTTGAAGGGACTTCTTGTATGATTCCCAGTCCGATTAATTTCTTGAGCTTTTGGCTTTGTTAAACAGTTTACGACTGTTTCTCCTAAGCGGTTCTAGTTCTGTATTCCACCAGTAAGGCTTCTTCTTGCCTCTTGGTGTTATGAGAGGACAAGAGGTTGCCAGAGCATTGTTGAGGGCCAATGTAAGATCATCAACCTTCTTGTCAAGCTCCTGGGTATTACATGGGGGTATTGAGAGATTACAATCTATCAGGTTTTTAAGTGTATCTCTGTACTTTAGCCAGTTAGTTTTCCTGTGATTTCTGAAAGCTACCTGGCAAGGGGGATCATCTTCTAATTTGAATTGGATGTAACGGTGATCAGAGAACGAATGGTCTGGTGACACCCTCCAATTCTTGATACTTGAATAGATGAAATCAGAGACAAGAGTAATATCAAGTACCTCTCGTCTGGTTTTAGTAACAAACGTAGGTTCGTTGCCTATATTGCTTACAATAAGGTTAGTGCTTAAGATAAAATCAAAAAGTAAATTACCTCTACTCTTTATATCGGAACTGCCCCACACTGTATGATGGGCGTTGACATCACTACCGATGATGACAGCAGTGTTTGTTGCTTCAGCTTCCTTGACCAGCCTATCTAGGTTATCACCCGGTATAGGTAGGTCGTGGGCAAGATATGCCGATGCCAGCCAGTAATGGTCTTTAGCCGTCTCTAGCCTTACGGCAGTCATATCTTGGTTGCTGAAATTAGGGAGTAAAAATACTTTAATGCTACTTTTCACCATAATGCATGACCTCAAGTTACCTTTGTCTGATGCATACAGTGTGTATCCCGGAGTCCTGAGTCCACGGACCTGGTTGTTGTGTATCCATGGTTCCTGGATCAGGACTATGTCCTCCCCAGTGTTAGTCAGCCGAAGGAGGAGTGAGGCCGAAGCCTTTTTGGAGTGCTGGAGGTTAATCTGAACTAACTGCAGCATTGTTGCTACAATCAGGCAGAGAAGCCTCCACCACTGTGTTGTTCAGGTCCTCGTCTGAAGATAAACCGAGAAGTTCGTCCTCATTCAGAGAGCCTTTTAGGGAGTCGTACGTCTCTACTATCAACTGTTCGTCAAAGGTAAGAGAAGACAACGTTTTACCAGTGGAGGATGATGAGTGAGAGACATCCGCCTCCTCACCCATGGAAGGAAAGGTGATCCTCACATTATCGGGTGGAGAAGCCGATGCCTCCGACATAGGCTCCTCGTTGTCAGAGAGCTTATTTTACCTCAAAGTGGTAGCCATCGGGTACTGGTCTTGTCCACCCGGACTTGACTAGCTGAACTTATAAGCGCGAGTGTTGATCACAGAAAAATAGCAACACTATAATTGCCCTGCCATAAAGCTCCTCTGTTTCTCTTGTTGGGTAGCAGTTTATTCTGTACGAACCCCTCAGAAAGCAAGCGAGCGGCGGATGAGCTTCCAATTAAGTGAACCAACGGCGACGCTTACAGACAATATGGTAGGCACCCCATTGAGCTACTTCGACATATTCGGAGCTCAGGTCTTTGGGTCCTTTCACTACTATTAGTCAGGGTACTGAAATAGAGAAGGTGGCGGATGAGCCCATATAGGACCAACGGTAGCTCTCACATCCCCGTAGTGGGTTACTGACTCTGGATTTCTCCAGCTCCTTTTGTCCAAGGAGAGCAGCATAAGGCCTGGTCCCCCAGGTTGGGGGTTGTGCGTCGGGGTAACTTCCCTACCACGTAAAAAACCTCTTAGTTCCGAAACAACCAACTGCCTCGGATATGGATGACTCTACTGATGACGACCTTAGCAAACGAAACAAGGACAACGAATTTCGGTTCTGCACGTTGAATGTCCGGACCCTTAACAGGCCACGTGTCGCCGAACAATTAGTGGAGGCCCTAGATGGTGTCAAAGCCGACATCACAGCCATCCAAGAAGTGCGATGGGATGGTGAAGGCACAAGGAGGATGAAAAACTGTGACATCTACTACGGCAAGTGCTACAGGACAAGAAAAGAGCGGCTATTTGGATGCGGATTTGTGATAAGAGGAAGGCTTAGGCAAGAAGTCTTGGGGTTTCGTGGCATAAGCGAACGCATTGTCACAATCCGCATTAAATCCAAATTCAGCAACATCTCGCTGATCTGGGTCCACGCCCCAACGGAGGAAAAAGATGACACGACCAAAGAAGAATTCTACGATCTTCTCGAGAAGACGTATGATAATGCCCGAAGTACGACACTAAGTTTATTCTTGGTGACTTCAACGCCAAAATCGGAAAGGGTAACTTTGGCTCGACAGTCGGAAAGCATAGCTTGCACGACAACACTTCCGGTAACGGACACAGGCTAATCGACTTTGCTGCGGGGCGAAGTGTCATCTTAGCTAGCACATACTTCCCACACCTCAATATACATAAGGGGACCTGGCGGTCTCCTGATCAAAATACCGTCAACCGAATTGATCACATTGCGATTGATAGCAGACATGCGTCCAGTGTCATGGATGTCCGCACTTTCCGAGGGGCCAACATAGACTCGGACCACTACCTTGTTGTAGCTAAAGTGCGAATGCGGATCTCCACCAGACCGCAGAATCGAATATCCACAGTGAGAAAGTTTGATGTTGCGAAGCTAGAATCGCAAGAGACCGCCACAACCTTTGCCAATCATGTCTCCTCTAATCTCTTGACAAGCCCGGCGCCCGCGCCAAACCCAGAGGCCCAGTGGCAACATTGCAAAATGGCCATCAAAACCGCTGCCACGGATGTTTTGGGTTTCATTAGGCGACCACAACGAAACACCTGGTTTGATGATGAGTGCAGGCTCACACACTTGGCCAAAGACGAAGCCTATCATGCAGTTCTGAATGCCAGAACTAGAGCTGCCAAGAGCGCTTCCCGTGCGGTTTACCAGCAAAAGAGGAAAGAGGAACATCGGTTTTTTCAGAAGAAAAAAAAATAGAACTGGAAAAACGAATGGTTGAATCTATTGAGGGGTGCTACGGCAGAAGCAATGTTCGAAAGTTCTACCAAAGGGTAAAGCATTCGTCCAAGGGTTACAAAGCCCGAGCGGAAGCATGTAGAGACGAGGGTGGGAATGTCGTTGTAGATACACAGTCGGTGCTGAGAATTTTTAAAGAACACTTCTGCAGACTGTTAAACGGCGAACGCTGTCAGGCAGAATGATCCATTCGATTTGGATGATGATGAACAAAATTTCCGTCCTCCCGACCAAGAAGAAGTTCGGATAGCAATATCTAAACTAAAGTCCAACAAGGCTGCTGGAGCTGATGGCCTTACGGCTGAACTCTTCAAAGCAGCGGGCGATGACTTGGTGAGGAGCATACACCAACTCATCTGGACAATCCGGTCGGATAAAAGTATGCCTGACGAATGGAACCTCAGCATTGTGTGCCCTATCTACAAGAAAGGAGATACTCTAAGCTGCGCCAACTACAGAGGTATAAGTCTCCTAAATGTCGCCTATAAAATCTTGTCGCCTATTCTGTGTGAACGTCTGAACTCTTTCGCACGTGAACGGATTGGCCCCTATCAGTATGGTTTCAGGCCCGGTAAGTCAACCGTTGACCAAATGTTCACACTTCGGCAGATTTTGGAAAAGACCCAAGAATTCCAGATCGATACTCACCACCTCTTTATCGATTTTAAAGTCGCCTATGACAGCGTAAACAGGAACGAGCTATACAGAGCCATGCCGCTTCTTGGCATCCCTGCCAAACTCGTTCGATTGTGCAGGATGACTATGGAGAACTCGCGCTGCTCCGTCAAGGTTGGTAAGAACACCACCGACTCATTTAATGTCGAGAAAGGCTTACGACAGGGTGACGCGCTGTCACGTAACCTCTTCAACATCATTCTTGAGGCAATCGTACGCAACTCGCATGTCAACACCAGCGGTACGATTTTTTTAGATCCGTTCAATTACTTGGATGTGCTGATGATATTGACATTATTGGAAGAACGAAGCGCGCTGTCAGTGGAGCATTCGCAAGTATTGAAGTGGAAGCGGCTCGAATGGGTCTGCCTGTAAATGAAGATAAAACAAAGTATATGCTGTCCTCGGGTGAAGTAGATCATCACCGTATGCTCGGACAAAACGTCACAATGGACAGATATAACTTTGAGGTTGTCAAGGACTTTGTCTATTTGGGTTCCACTATAACCTCTCAGAACAACATCAGTGAAGAGATCAGTCGAAGAATCACTCTTGCCAATCGCTGTTTCTTCGGGCTAAGAAGACATCTTAGTAGTAAAGCCCTCTCTCAAAGGACCAAGGAGACACTATACAAGACCCTTATCATCCCAGTCCTGCTGTATGAGGCAGAAGCGTGGACACTGACACAATCGGATGAATACAGGCTGGGGTGCTTTGAGAGAAAGATTCTTCGGGTGATATTCGGGCCTGTATGTATCAATTGAGTATGGAGGAGAAGATTCAATGACGAACTGTATGGGCTATACAGCGACATTGACTTGGTTAAGAAGCTGAAAATTCAGCGGCTTAGATGGCTGGGCCATGTGGAGCGTATGGACGAAAACGCTCCTGCCCGACGAGTCTTCAATTCCAACCCGGAGGGCCGACGCAGTTCTGGAAGACCCCATCTAAGGTGGCGCGATCAAGTGGTTAACGACCTCAACCAACTTGGTGTGCGCAACTGGAGGCCACTGGCTAGGGACCGGCCTAGCTGGCGAGGATTGTTGGTTGAGGCCGTGGTCCACAATGGACTGTCTGCGCCACCTTAAGTTAGTAAGTAAGTAGCATTAACTCGACAACATCTGTGGTAGTCTCTTTTGTACATCTAGCTATTTCTGCAAGAGTGGAGTGAAATCTTTCCACTTGTGCATTGCTTTGACTATGAAGTGCTGGTACGGAAAGTGTTGAAATATTAAACTCATTTTTTAATAATGCTTGAGTTGAAAATGATGTAAGAGCACCTTCATTGTCTATAACTACTATTTTTGGATTTCGGAATTGGGAAATGATTTCAATCAATGGAATTTTGATATCTAGAGCATTTCTTGAAGGAATATGTTTTATGATGGCAAATTTTGAAAATTTGTCCATACAAGTTATAAAATATTTTTTACTAGTCTTGTAAATATCCAAGTGCAAAATTTCTCCTACATACGTGGGAATTGGTGTTGCACCGATTGAATGTTGTGTTGGTCTGCGCTGGTATTTATTTTCTTTACAAATTTTACACTTAGAAGCGTATGTTTCCTAAGATTTGGGAAATAATATTCAGCGATAATTTGTTTGAAATTTTCCTGTGGCCCCCTATGTGCTCTGTTATGCTCATTTACGATCAGTTCTTCTTGGTCATTTATGTTAAACACATCTTGAACAAGTTTTTTTGCATATTTTATTTTTACATTGGGAAATGCAATCATTAGATCGTTTTGGACTTTTCCTAAAGTTTCAAGGGTGCAATAGATTCCATTGACTACTTCAGTATGAAGAATATCACGCATTAATTCAATAAGTTCTGCAATAGTTGTAAATGTTATAACATGTCTAACCTGCCTTTTGAAAAGAATCTTTACTTTTTTGCCTTTCTCTGAAGCTTGACTAATAAATATTTGATTCTTGAAGCAATTGATAGGATTTTCTACTGAGGGTATAACTTAAGTTAATGATTCCTCGCTGTGAACAGTTTGTCCTGAGGTAGAGAGCGTGTTTATATGCTGTCGAGATAGTGCGTCTGCTACCTTGTTTTCCTTACCAGGTTTATAGTGAAAGGTTGGAGAATATTCTTCTATGAATGCTCTCCATCTTTTCAGTTTGGTATTAGGATTTTTTTCGGATATCGCAAAAGTGAGTGGTTGATGGTCTGTATAGATATGAACATCGGGCGCACCGTAAAGGTAGTTCCTCAAGTTTTGCAATGCCCAAACTATCGCAAGCATTTCACGTTCATTCGTTGCAAACGCCTCTTCGGATTTGCTCAAAGTTCGAGATATCATTGTAATGGGTCTTCCGCCTTGAGAGAGAACTGCGCCAATTGCCTGCGATGACGCGTCTGTAGTCAAATCCAAAGGCTTTCGGAAATCAAGGTAAAATAGTAATACATCTTCTGATGCTAAAATGTTCTTTATTCTGTTAAAAGCACATATAGCTTCTGAATTCAAGTGAATTTTTATGTTTTTAGACTTATTTTTCCCTATGTGTCCGTTTTCTCCTCTAAGGTATTCAGTCAAAGGTTTAGTTATCTGGGCATAGTCTTTCACAAATCGGCGGTAATAGCCGGAAAGTCCTAGGAAAGATCTTAAAACACGAAGGGTTTTAGGCACTTCGAAACCAACAATGTCCTTTACCTTATTAAGGCAGGTCTTAATACCTTCTCCAGAAACAAGAAACCCTAGAAATTCGACTTCATGTTTGAAAAATTTACATTTTTCGGGAGATACTCTCATGTTAGCGTTTAAGAGCTTACAAAATACTATTCTTATTATAAAAAAATAAAATACAAAATCCGTGGCCTGTGTGCGTTTCGCCCAAGTATGAACGGTGGGCTCATCAGTTAGATGCCGCTCATACTCTTCTAAGACGCACTTTTGTTCGATAAAATCGACACTATATATAATTTTTAGTGCAAAACTACACTGCAAATTATATATTTTTAGGGAGCTTTATAAAAAGCATAAACCCTAATAAATGCCATGCTCGTTTGGCCAAATAATAGATGATTAAGAAATTCAAAGAAAAAATATTCAATTGAAAAAAGTTAAAAGAAAAAACAACAACAAAAGATGTTGCTTTTAAATTCAACACGAGCATGTACCTTGTTGGTTGTTCAGATTATAAAAAAATAAAATACAAAATCCGTGGCCTGTGTGCGTTTCGCCCAAGTATGAACGGTGGGCTCATCAGTTAGATGCCGCTCATACTCTTCTAAGACGCACTTTTGTTCGATAAAATCGACACTATATATAATTTTTAGTGCAAAACTACACTGCAAATTATATATTTTTAGGGAGCTTTATAAAAAGCATAAACCCTAATAAATGCCATGCTCGTTTGGCCAAATAATAGATGATTAAGAAATTCAAAGAAAAAATATTCAATTGAAAAAAGTTAAAAGAAAAAACAACAACAAAAGATGTTGCTTTTAAATTCAACACGAGCATGTACCTTGTTGGTTGTTTAGATTATAAAAAATAAAATACAAAATCCGTGGCCTGTGTGCGTTTCGCCCAAGTATGAACGGTGGGCTCATCAGTTAGATGCCGCTCATACTCTTCTAAGACGCACTTTTGTTCGATAAAAATTATATATAGTGTCGATTTTATCGAACAAAAGTGCGTCTTAGAAGAGTATGAGCGGCATCTAACTGATGAGCCCACCGTTCATACTTGGGCGAAACGCACACAGGCCACGGATTTTGTTTTTTATTTTTATAATCTAAACAACCAACAAGGTACATGCTCGTGTTGAATTTAAAAGCAACAACTTTTGTTGTTGTTTTTTCTTTTAACTTTTTTCAATTGAATATTTTTTCTTTGAATTTTTTAATCATCTATTATTTGGCCAAACGAGCATGGCATTTATTAGGGTTTATGCTTTTTATAAAGCTCCCTAAAAATATATAATTCGCAGTGTAGTTTTGCACTAAAAATTATATATAGTGTCGATTTTATCGAACAAAAGTGCGTCTTAGAAGAGTATGAGCGGCATCTAACTGATGAGCCCACCGTTCATACTTGGGCGAAACGCACACAGGCCACGGATTTTGTATTTTATTTTTTTATAATCTAAACAACCAACAAGGTACATGCTCGTGTTGAATTTAAAAGCAACATCTTTTGTTGTTGTTTTTTCTTTTAACTTTTTTCAATTGAATATTTTTTCTTTGAATTTCTTAATCATCTATTATTTGGCCAAACGAGCATGGCATTTATTAGGGTTTATGCTTTTTATAAAGCTCCCTAAAAAAAAATATATAATTTGCAGTGTAGTTTTGCACTAAAAATTATATATAGTGTCGATTTTATCGAACAAAAGTGCGTCTTAGAAGAGTATGAGCGGCATCTAACTGATGAGCCCACCGTTCATACTTGGGCGAAACGCACACAGGCCACGGATTTTGTATTTTATTTTTTTTATAATCTAAACAACCAACAAGGTACATGCTCGTGTTGAATTTAAAAGCAACATCTTTTGTTGTTGTTTTTTCTTTTAACTTTTTTCAATTGAATATTTTTTCTTTGAATTTCTTAATCATCTACTATTCTTATGTCCTCTAAATGCTCATTTTCGGTTTGCGAAAATATTATTACATCGTCTATATAGACGTGACAACGCTTTCGAATGTCACTTCTGAGAATGTTATCGATTGCTCGTTGAAAGATGCTGGGAGCGTTCTTCAAGCCAAAAGGCAATCTGCAAAACTCATACTTTCCGTTATTTACGGAAAAAGCTGTTTTTTCACGGTCCTTTTCTTCTAAAAGAATTTGATGGAAACCGGATTTTAGATCTATTGTTTTATAAAATTTAGCTTGTCCCAAATTCGATAAGATGACAGAACTCTCGGGAATAGGATACCGATCCGGGATAGTGCGTTCATTCAGCTTTCTGTAGTCAAACACTAGCCTAGATTTATGAGTACCGTCTCCGTTCTTACCTTTTTTCCCTACTACCAATATGGGAGTGTTGTATGGGGAGTGTGATGGTCGTATTATTCCATCATGAAGCATTCTTTGTAATTCTTTGTTAACAAAGGGGACAGCCGCCATGTTGTATGGTCTTGGTTTTGAATAAATAGGTTCTAAATCTAGCGTTCTAATGCTAGCTTTTACGTTTGTGTTGAAAGGCAAACTGTCATCGGGCTGAGCGAAAACTTCCTTAAAGTCTTCAATTAATTTTCTAAACTCATCCCTGACGGTTTCAGGAACTGTTGTCGAATCGATTTCTAAATTTTTTACCTGCTGGCATTCAAAATATTTAATTTGCATTTCGCCATTTTCGCAAATTAGTAAAGACCGCCGTTCGGTATCAATGTGTACTTTAATTTGCACGAGAAAATCATACCCTATTAATGCATCAAAAGTTTTTAATTGGGGAAGCAGGAAAAAATCTGTAGTTTCACCACAAAAATGTATTCTACATTTCTCGGTTATTGTGTTGTCACCGTTAAGGGACTAAACCTTAAATGGTTTGTTATTAGGGATAGCTTTTAAAAAGGGTATATTTTTAATATAGTTTTTGGCTGTACCAGTGTCTATTAGAATCCTCATAACGATTTTATCGTCGAGTTTCTTTTCAACATATGGTAAAGCCGACTTTATTCTAAAAAATTTAGCTGATCGTCGTATTCCCCATTGAAGGTTTGATATTCGTCTTCAAATTCATATTCTGTATCGCAGTCAGGACCAGGACTACTCTTTGGTTCTTCGTTGTCATTTTTTGACTTTATGAAATTTATTCGTTGCGTTTTTGCCAACGGTACCTTATCGGAATCACGTGGGCGCTTCGAAGTCCTACTGAATTCATAGTTTTGCGGCTGTTGCCTGATGGTCTGCTTACTACTGCCCGCAGGTGCCGTATGTTGAATATTTGATTTTTGACTGTGTCGGACTCTAGACGAGTTGTCGACACTCATATGATCGCTGGGTGCTGCTGGTTGGTAATTTTGATTTTTCAGATAGATATTCGGGGGGTGCGCTTGAGTAACTCGCCTATAGTTGGGGTTGTTCCGTAGAGGAACGTTTACTGATCTGGGATCAGCATAAAGGCTGTTATCAAAGGCTCTAGCGAAGTTATACCTATATTGGTTTGCTTCAAGCTCTTGGGCCTTGGCTAATGCAGAGGGCAAGTCTTCGCAACCAGCAGAAAACAAAATATTGCAAATGGGCTTATTAAGGCCTGAAATAAACACACGCAGTGCATCACCTCGGTATTTCGTTGGTAAAGAATTAATTAATTGGTTATTACCTGAAAAATCCATGGAAATTTTATTAGTGATTGAAGTTAGATGCTTCTCTACACTATCGAAGTACTCCGATATGGACAAAGTTCCTTGGCATAAAATGCTCAATTGGTTCTCTAAAACGTGAAGTGGGCGTTTGTCAGAGTACGAATTGTCAAGTCGAGCAATTATTGCGTCAATATTAAGGACCGTGTTAAAAGAAGATAAAATTAAATCACTGGAACCAACAATTTAGTTACGAATTATTGCGACAGCCTGATAGTGTCTCTCGGATCCTTCATAAGGCTGAAATAATTTCATGGCAGTCTTGACAGCTTGGCGCCAAGAAATATATTTTGCACTTTCACCAGAAAAATCTGGTATGGATTTAACTACATCCAGTGAAATTTCACATTTTACCGTTGGAAGAACGACAGAAATAGGCTCATAGGCCACGACTGAAGAGTATTGTAAATGTACTGAGTTTACTTTGTCTGTTAATTCTTCAATTTTATCTAAGACACCTTCGTTAACTTGCTTATTTTCTTTAGTTAACTCGTTTATTCGCGAAACTATAGACGCACATGCTGTTTCTACGGCTGCTTGAACGGCTGATGAAATGATTTGGGCAATTTCAGCCATTGTGTTTTAATAAACAAAATTATTCTTTCAAATTATAAATTATTTTTAAATAATACAAAAAATAACACTAAAATAATATTTATTAGTTTCTTACAAAATAAAAACCAGCATCGCTTCCGTATGTAAGTATTTCTCGATCACAGCTTAACACACCGCTTTTATTGAGAACAAAATGTTCCGCAGAAAAAAATAAAGAGTGGGTTTTTTTTTAAATTTATTTATACGCGTTTTTGTGTAAAATAATTGCTCTATTCTCTTTTTATGAAGATTTTCGGAGCACACAATACTATGCGAAAAAAAAATAGTTGGGCGCCAGTAAATAAAAGATGTTTCGTCTTTCTTTTTGAGTTTACAACTGACTCATTGCGTTTATTTATTTTAAGTTAATGCTATATTTGCTTACAAATCAATTTTACTTTTTGTTATTATTGTAGTTTGTTTTTGATTATTAATTACAAATTAAAGTAAATACGTGCTGACTAAGATAATGAAGGGAAGTGTGCAGAAAATGAAGCGTTGGGTGCTAAGCGTAATGCGCTTCGGTATAGGAATGCGCTTAGTTAGGAATATGGAATATGGGAATCTTTTAGGAAAGGTATATGAAATGAATATGGGTATGAATTGTTGTTAACTTACACATAGATATTTGGTTTTTAAATAAAAGTAATATGTTTTTAACCTGTATTGATAAACTAACTAGACAAATCAAAAAAACAAACTCATTTTACCGACGAACAAGGAAATAAACGTGACAGGCAAATAGTTAAAAGAAAATTCAGTTCCAAGCATTAAATTCGATGGTTCCGTGAAATAAGGCCGTACAAAATAAGTCCATATTTCAAAATTTGGCCTTATTTCACTTTGTAATTGTGAAAGAGGGCCATATTCCAACATATGGCCTCATTTCACTTCGACGAAGTGAAATAAATCCAAAATGCCCTTATTGCGCTTTAAGTTTAGTTGGCCTTATTTCACTTTTAGTAAGTGAAACAAAGTCTAATGTGCGGGCGGATTTTGCTGATATTTCCAATTAAAATATATCTAAAACGAAATTCCTCCCATTACACCTTACAGTTTTGATTACCTGATTACACAATTCTTCATTATTATAGTCCAGTTGAGAAAACAACCTTCATTTTAAGTGACAGTTAAATGAAACAAGAAATTTAATGAGCAGTATTTTATTTGTATTTGATTTAAATAAGTAAATAAAGTATTTGGAATTGAAGTCAGTTTAAATTTTGAAAAGTTGTTGAAAGTGATAGCCTTAAATTGTCGCAAATTATAATATTAAAAACGAAATGTTTTAGTTTTAAATTTGGAGAGTTTTTGAAAAGAATAGGTAGCTATAATATGAAAAGAAATAGTTTTGTTTTTGTTTTGGAGAGTTTTTGAAAATAATAGCCCAAACTTCGCGCGAATTTTTGAAAATAATAGCCCAAAATTCACGCGAATTTTTGAAAATAATAGCCCAAAATTCGCGCGAATTTTGGGCTATTATTTTCAAAAACTCTCCAAAACAAAAACAAAACAATTTCTTTTCATATTATAGCTACCTATTCTTTTCAAAAACTCTCCAAATTTAAAACTGAAATAATATTAATATTATAATTTGCGACAATTTTTGGCTATCCCTTTCAACAACTCTCCAAAATTAGAACTGAAACATTTTAAAAGCTTCGGTTTTTATTTTGTATAGCCTAAGCTGGCAGTGTTAATTTTGGAGATTTTGTCAAAAATAATAGATAGTCGCACATCGCCCAAATTTTCTTTAAAAAAAAACTGCAGCTTTTAAAATATTTAATTTATTATTGTACAGCTTTTAAAGTTTTTTCAATATTACATTAAAATATATGGGCAAATATACTGAAAGTTTGTGTTATGAAAAAACGCTCCATATGGCCTTGCTACACTTTCGAAAAGCGAAATAAGGCCATATTTGGCCTTGTTTCACAAATAAGTTTGGCTTTATTTCACTTCGTCAAAGTGAAATGAGGCCATATGTTGGAATATGGCCCTCTTTCACAATTACAAAGTGAAATAAGGCCAAATTTTTAAATATGGCCTTATTTCGTACGGCCTTATTTCACGGCACCAATTCGATAGATATAAAACTGGAAGACCTTACTCAAAAATAAAAAAAAAAAAACAAAAAATACGAAATAAAATAAAACAAACAATATTTTAAACTGAAACTTATTCTTTGTTTCATTTCTTTCAGAGATGAAGATTGCATACATTTTAGGTATTGTCGGCTTTTTCAATTGCCAGGCATATCTTCACGTCGAAAAAATCGTGGAAGAACACGGTTTTCTTAAACTAATAAAAAACACATAAAATTCTACATTACATCGATTTAAAAAAATATGACTATATAATAGACATCGTTTAAATGTCTATAGATAGTTTTGAGTCTAAATTTAAAGACAAGCAAATAAGTTCTGTTCTTCTAAATAGTCTCAGGAGAATTAAATTTAAAATCAGATCTTTGATTCCTCATAATAGGCAGAAGAGAGAAGCAATTAACATTATAGGTTCAGGGCTCAAATTTATAGCAGGAACTATGGATGATGAGGATAGACAAGAGATTATGAACCATTTAGGAAATATAGATTTTAATAATAGGAATCTTATTGAGCAAAGGAATAACCAAGTTAGATAAAATGAACAATTTCATTTAGAATTAGGAAATCAAAATGTTACATCGTTTTTATATAACAACTTAACTAGAGAGTTCAATGATATTAAATTACAACACCTGAAACTAATAGAAAATATAATGCTTAGTAGACTAGAAATTTTAGGAAGAGATTTGCTTTCCGAAAAAGAAATAGTTGACAATGATATAAATGAAGAAACCCTAAAATATCTCCGAAGTTCCGTTATATATAAAAATGAGTTTATCGTCTTCATTGTCTTTATACCAGTTTTTTCCGAAAACAAATATTATAAAATATTTATTGAACCGGTTCCAAACTCGGACGGTTTCCAAATTATATAGGGTGTTCATAACGGACAACCAAAAAATATTTGAATACAATAGAGAATTTGTAGTATATGAAACAAAATTGAAGGAATCAAGGAACAAATGTATTAAACATATATTTCAAACAAATAAGTTCTGTAATATAGAAAAAATGGATGAAGAAGAAATCAATGTTATAAACGATGGTTCAATAATCTTGAAAAATATAAAAAAGGCTCAAGTAATGCAAAATTGAACCGATATAATTTACACTGTTTTTAATAATAATATTATAAGGTCTTCAAATTGCTCTATTCAAATACATAATGTTAAATTTTCAAACGAAATTCATACATACAATGAGTTATTAACCTTGCCAAACAGTTATAAAACTGCGAATATTTATCTATGCAACGAATTTATTGTTGAAAAATTTAAAACAAGAGCATTTTACAAACATAAAAGAAATTAATTATATTAAGACTGCAAATTGTTAATCATTCATTAAGTTTTTTGTCAATAATTTTAGGCCCAGTTATTTAAGGTTTTATATTTAGGTTTTATTGATTGTACTAACGAAATTATACAATTTTGTCATACACGTTAAAATCATTGGAGGTATAAAAACCGAGATATTTGCGAAAAACTGTTTTTTTAGGTTTTCGTGACCTTTTGACCTTCATTACTTTTTTTGCCGGCATGATATCAATGTCGATTTTTCACATCTTCATAACAACGCCGTAATAAAGGTGTGTACCAAATTTCAGCTTGGTTGGAATTTTTCCGCAGATTGGGGTTTAAAATGCCTAAAATGACTTTGCTACTACTGGTTTTGTTATCATTATGATTTTTATTTTACTCAAAAAAAAAAAAAAAAAAAAAAAACAAAAATATAAAAAAAGAAAATATAGAAATAAATATAATGCCTGCAACAATTTCAACAGGGACTGTTGAAAGTAAGGGGGGAGGAGTAAGGGGAAACACCTTTACTCCCTTTAAATTTTAAATAATAAGAATTTTGCATTCTCAGATTGCAAGACTGCATTCTTAGAATGCTTTATAAATTCATAGCATTAGATATAATGTATACATGATGCTTTTCTATCCGATCATGATAGCATGCATTCGTGAGAACAGACACTACGTCAGCATTTTATGCTGTTGATGTTGTTTCCACTATCATGCTCTGTGTTCGTGATCGCGATAGAAAGGTATCTATCAAAATAAAATTAAGAGACAATAAAGTTCAGTTTTGATTTCAGCACAAAAAGAGTTGGTCTTAATTCGTTTAACTCGCTGCTTACAGGCACAATAGGCAGGTCCTGGCAGTAGAAGGAAATTGTGTTCAGTCTACCACAGCGGGGCATGCTAGCATTAAGCACGTCCTAGCTCGTCGGTGGGGGCGGTTCTTGCTGCCGTAGCGCTGAACGATTGTTACGTAATTACATGATAAAGGTTGTTAGCCAAAAAAAAAAATATCGGGATCAAAAGGATGAAGCCCGAATTCGTCCTGTTAGATTTAAATCCATTTGGATGAATCAGTGTATATTTGAAATTTCATCAGTGAGGGAGACTCTGGTGTAATTGTCTCTCATAGGTTTTACCCACCCTCGTATCAGAATGATACCCATGGCTATCTGTACCCCAATCATTTATAATAGCCCCTAATTTAAACTATTTAAAAGAATTTTACATTCCTATCCTTCTCATAAATTTGAAAAGTGTAAAACAATCTTCTAAACAATCACATCGCAAACTATCTCATTATCAAACACTCTAATTTGTAATCTATCAACCCTTTTTTTTATATTTTCCCTATTATTCTTACATTTGATTTTCGGACTTCATCGTTTTATTCATATTCGCCACATCCACCTTCGACTTTACTTACAGACTATGGATGATCTTACTAAGCATGATGTAGGTAGCTGGAAATAAAATGTAAAAAAAACATCTTCCCAAAAAAGAAATTTCTTGGAGCGGAACAAAAAAAGAGAGTCCAAAGATTCAGTTTTAAAACTATATATAACATTATTTTATTGAAAGAAAAAACTTAGCCTAACTAGTATAATACTATTTAAGTTTCCTTTGAAATAAATTTAATCGAGCACCAGTTGTACCTAATGGCCAAAATATTTTTTTCTTTCTTTTTTTTTATTACCTCAAATCATAAGGTAACAACCAACAGTACAGCGAGAAAAAAAATATTCCAAAATAAAACAAAAAAAATTATATGATCTAACTGCAAATATTTAAAGAATTTAATATTTAAATGTTTTATATAGAAAAAAATATTACATCCACATTGTTATTCATTAAGTTTGTTTTATTAAAATGAACATAAGAACAAGACAAATGATTTAAACGGGAAATTAATAGGAATCTACTAAAATTAGGACGTGGATTAATTCTATACAACCAAATTGTACTTTCTCTCTTGCTTCTGTCCTTTTTTTCCTGTTGCCGACCTTTCTTACACATTTGATATAAAAAACATAAGGGGGAGCTACAGTACGTTTGCAACGAACTGTTGGATACCCTATTCCCTATATTTTTGTATGTGTATGCGTCTGCCTCCCGCAGCCAGCCGATGTTTCAGTCTCAGAAACAAAAATCATCTTTAGCAGACATAAAAAAGTACAATAACATTAATTTTGTGTGGTGTGATGTTCAATCAGTGCTGGCGCAATAAAAAAGACATAAAGTTAAAACTTTTTATTGCCAAGGCAATTGGTATGAGCTCAGTGACATTCAATTTTATTCTCGCCGATCGATTTAAACAAAACAAGACAAAACTTAAATTTTTAAAAATTAGATTTTGAATGGAAATAGCGATTATGGGAGTTTTTAACAATTCTTAGAACTTCATCCTTTTACTTCAAAACTGCGACCGATAGTTAAAAAATAAAATATAAAATTTGAAGCAATAACTGAGCTTTGATCAGTATTTAGGCATATGTGTAAAACTACAGCTGAATCGAGCAGTGTTTAAATAATCTTACCCGAACAAAGGTATTTTATCAAAATCACGCCTTTAAAAGTGGGCGTATTGAAAAAATTTACACATGAAAATGCAGATATATATTTCTCAAATAACGAACGGAAGGAAAAAGGTTTAAATTGAATATTGGAAGTACCTTAAATTTTTAAGACTACGTTTTTCGTTCTTTCATGAAAAGTGGGCGTAAGTCACACCCAAAATTCAAAAATTTCTTTTCATACACAACCTTTTAAGTTTCTATTAAGAGACGCAAAATTTTGGCTTGCGGATTCATTACAAATACTGAAAACGCTGAAAAGTTAAATGGTTTTATGCAATAAGAAGAAAAGACTCCACACGATTAATACTAAATTAAATGAAGTTTATTTCCATATCACTGGAACAACCGTACCTCTAAGTGGTTCGAACAATACTGCTTACTAATAACAAAACTATGTTTAATGTATGTTGGGGCGTGAACATTCCGCCCGCCTTGGAACAAATTGAATAGATTGGTTCAAAATTATTGGTTATTCAATAAATAAAAGTAAACATCGAGTTTATGAATTCAGAAGTGATGAGTTCCAAATTGATAATAAATATTGATAATTGAAATTAGAGTTAAAAAACACTAGACTAGTTTGAAAATAGTTTAGATCTTAGCATGCCGTACAAAATTAATCAATAATAAACTACTTGAAGTAACATTTAAATTTTAAATCAAAAATTGTTTTTATAATCATAGCTAGTTGGCGGATAAGAGCGGCGAGATTTTTACAATCGGTCGAGTAAGAAAACCATCAGACGTCTTGATTGTTACGACACGTACCTTGTTGTCGGCACCAGGATGAACGGTGGATATTCTGCCAATTTTCCATTTGGTTGGTGGAAGTTTTTCGTCATGGATAATAACCAGGTCACCTACACTAAGGTTAGGGCTAGACCTAGTCCATTTTGCGCGTTGCTGAAGGTGGACGAGATACTCAGAACTCCATCGCTTCCAGAAGTGCTGACGAAGACTTGAAATGCGGTGCCACCTGTTCACTAGATGTCCTTGGAAATATTCTACGTCAGGTTCCGGAATCGTTTTTAGCGGTTCCCCAATCAGGAAATGTCCAGGAGTGAGAACTGAGAGGTCGTTTACATCTGAAGAAACGGCGCATAGTGGCCTTGAGTTGACGCAGGCTTCGACTTCGGCCAAGAGAGTTGAAAAGTCTTCGTAAGTCAAGAGATTCTCACCAACGACGCAGGTGAAACTTTACACGTTTAACAGCGACCTCCCAGTAACCACCCATATGAGGAGATGCAGGAGGATTGAAATGCCAAGTTGTTCCGTCATCTGCAAGGCAGTTTCGTAGTGTTTCGTTCTTACAAGCTTCGGACAACAATTTTTTGAGTTCCTTCTCCGCGCCAGTGAAATTAGTACCGTTGTCACTGTAAAGATCCTTACAGTGGCCTCGGCGGGAAACGAATCTTTTGAAAACGGATATAAATGTTGCCGAAGACAGGTCACTAGCCAGCTCTAGGTGCATCGCACCAGTTGCCATGCAAATGAACACGGCAATGTATCCTTTCACAGATTTCGATCCGCGCCCTTTTGAAAGCCTGAGGTGGACTGGTCCAGCGAAGTCAACGCCGCTGCTGAGAAAAGGCCGACACGCTGTTACACGAGGACTAGGTAAATCTCCCATGATCTGTTGACGGAGATGATGAGTTTGTTTGCGACATACTAGGCAGGATAGTGAAATCTTTCTTAAAACACCCCGTGCACCGATGACCCAAAAGCGATTTTGCAGCATTGCTTGCATAGACTGCGAACCGGCATGAAGTGTTATATGATGAATGTCGTCGCAGATGAGTTTTGTGAGTTTTGATGATTTTGGTAGAAGAAGTGGATACTTCTTATCAGGTCTCAGCAAAGCGTTAGTAAGTCTTCCTCCTACTCTAAACATTCCTTTTTGATCCAAAAAGGGGTGGAGTTTAAGTAACTTACTATGACGTGTCACAGGCTTCTTGGATATGAGGCGTTTGATGTCATCATAGAAGAAGCAGCGTTGAGTTTGTTTCACCCAAAAGAGTAGAGCTTCATCCAATTCAAAAAGTTGCAAATGTTGATTACTTCGGAAAGGTTTAGCTTCTTGTCTTTTGCGTAGTTTAACAGCTTGCTGGCTGTTGTAAACAAACCTTTGGACGTAGCCGGTAATGCGCTTTAGTTTTCTGAGCGATGAATAGCGATCGATTAGTTCCCAAATTGGTGATTCGTAGGAAGTTGTTGTGGTATGGACAGATTCGGAGCGTTGGTCTAAGTTCGTTGAAAAGACTTGTTGAGGAGGCCAAGATGAATTGGGCAGTCGCAGCCATAGGGGACCATTCCACCAAAGCAAATGCTCGGACAAGATTTCTGGTAGTGTACCTCTTGTAGCACAATCAGCCGGGTTTTGGGCTGATGATACATGATTCCAATTTTCAGGTGGTATTGTTGATTGAATCTGCGAAACGCGATTGGCCACAAAAGTACAACACTTACCAGGAAATTGCCGAATCCAGGCCAGAGCAATGCTAGAATCTGTCCATCCAAAGACGTAACGGATGTTGGTCTCCAGAGTTGGTTGTATCGTCCTTATTAGTTGGCTAAGAGAGCGGCTGCACATAGTTCAAGGCGAGGCAAAGACAACGTGGCAGTTTTTAGTGGAGTGACTCCTGTTTTTGCGGTGAGAAGCTGAACTGTGATACCACCGTTTGGCAAGACAGTGCGGATATAAACGGCTGCGGCATATGCGTTTTGCGAAGCGTCAGCAAAGCCATGTAGGTCTGATGTGGCTTGTGGAATACCGAGACCAACCCACCGTGGGATTTTGATGGTTGCGAGTTGATCGATATGTTGTCTGTAGTGAAGCCACTGTTTGTGGACTTCGTCGGGCACTGCTTCATCCCAGTCCACCTTTGGTTGCCAAAGGCGTTGGAAGAGCATTTTTGGAATGATGGTAGTTGGGGAGAGAAGGCCCAGTGGGTCAAACAATTTCGAAGCTTCTGAAAGAAGTAATCGTTTTGTTAATTTTAAAGTTCTTACCTCTGAAGTATTGACAGAGAACGATAAATTGTCTGAGGATGGATCCCATTGGAGTCCTAAAGTTCGAACCCCATCTGCACCCGAAAAGTCCAATGGCTGAAGGACTTCACGTTCATCTTCGGGTATAGCGTCGATGACCAGCGATGAATTCGAAGACCATTTGCGCAGACAAAATCCACCTTTGGCGAGAATAGAGGACACCTCAGTTTGAATTCGTTTGCAAGTCCTCTTCGTGGTAGCAACCAGTAAGCAGGTCATCCATGTAAAAATGGTTAATGATGATGTTGGTTGCGTCAGGGTAGTTTTTGCCTTCGTCTAAAGCAACTTGTTGAACTGATTTCACAGCAAGGTGAGAAGACGAAGCAACACCATAGGTAACAGTCAAGATTCTGTAGTCCTCGATCTCGTCTTCAGGAGAATTACGCCAGACGATGCGTTGATAGTCAAAATGTTCCTTTTTGATTCGTACTTGCCGGTACATTTTGGCCACATCAGCACTTAAAGCAAATCGATAGGTTCGCATTCGTATGAGCGCCAAATATAGGTCTGGTTGAAGTTGCGGACCAATCATTTGCGTATCATTCAGAGAAAAGCCTGTGGTGGTGCGGCAAGACGCGTTGAAGACAACTCTCAACTTGGTCGTTGTACTTGTGTCCTTGAAAACTGCCCGGTGAGGCATATAATAATGCTTTCCAGATACTGGTGGTTGATTTGCCTTTTCCATATGGCCCAGGTCAATGAACTCTTTAATAAAGTCGCTGTATTGATCTTTTAGGTGTTCATCTTTCTGAAAAAGAGCCTCCATGCGATGAAGAGCTCGAATTGCAGCATGACGTGAATCACCAAGCGGGCAGTCAGGCTTAAATGGAAGGCTGACGACGTATCGACCATCTGCTTGGCGGTAGTGAGTGTCTTCAAATATCTTCTCGCAGATTTTCTCCTCGACTGAAAAGTGTTTAACATCAGGTAATGCCTCAGTTAGCCAGAATTTCGCAACGGCTTTGGTAAGTGAGGCGTCGCAAAACAAGCACAAGGCTGCGTTTGGTGTGGTTGGAGAAACGTTGTATTCGTTAACTGCTGTGATGAATGCGTCCTTGGCGGAAGGAGTTGTATTTGCGGTTGTTGTTGTTGCGGGTGTAGCGAATGATGCGGACTCAGTAGAAGCTAGTGCAGGTGTTGCGTATGTACCCATTGTTGCGGTTGTTGTAGAGATAAGTGCGTTTGTTGCGGTTGTAGCGATTGTTGCGGTTGTTGTTGAAACTAGTGTGGGTGTTGCGGTTGTTGTAGAAGCTAATGCAGGTGCTGCGGTTGTAGCGTTTGTTGCGATTGTTGTATTAGCTGATGCGGGTGTTGCACTTGTTGTGGAATCGATTATTTTTCCAAATAGAATCCATCCGAGTGTGGATTTTTGTGCGGTAGGAGTGCCAATAGGGCCTTTGCTTAAACCATTACAGAGGAACTGTCCCAGTTCATCTGCTCCTATCAGAATGTCGATGGTACCTGGCGTGTCAAAATGTGGATCAGCAAGTTAAAGTGAATTGAGATGTGACCAATTATTTCGACAAAGGTGAACTGGCGGAAGCTTGTTGGTAAGTTTAGATAGAACTTGAGCTGTTATGATGGTAGTGTAGCTATGATCAGATGACGAAAGTTTTAGTTTTTGAACTTCTCCTTTGGAACTTCCAGCTGTTGTGGCACCAATGCCTTGAATCATCGTCGTCTTTGGTGTTCTTCTTAGTCTTAGTCTGAATGCAATTTTCGGTAATAAATGTTAGATGCGATCCATTATCGAAGAGTACTCGTGCTGGTTGGTATCTTCCTGAATTGTCAATGACGTCGACCATTGCGGTTCCCAGAAGGACATGGTGCTCTGCATGAGTAAAGTAAGATTGCATTTTGATTTGGTTTATCGATGATGTAGGGTTTGATATAGATGGCAGCGCTTCATGTAAGTAAGTGTGGTGGCGAATGTGGCATGTGCGGCAGGTATTCGAACTACGACATTTTTCGTCTACATGACCAGCTCCAAGACAGTTTGAACAGAGATTGTTGTTTTTGACAAAAGCTATTCTCTTCCTTACATCGAGTGCACGAAACTTATCACAGATGAATATCTTGTGATTAGCGGAGCAGAATGGACACAAATTAGCTGCTGACTTTGGGTGTGCGTGTTGGCTTTGTTGTTGAGCGGACGTTGATGCGGTAAAAGCTGAGACGAATGTTTTTGGTTTCCCTTTTTGTAGTGTCACTTTGGATGGTGCGGGTTTCTGATGCGAGTCAATGGCATCTAGGCAACGACATCTCTTCTCTAAAAAAGCCACAAGAACATCAAACTTGGGAACAGTATCTTCAGTAAGAGATAATTCCCACTGCCTATGGGTTTCAGTGTCTAGCTTGCTGACTGTCAGGTGTACCAACCAATCGTCCCAGTTGGCAACGAGCCTACCTAAAGCCTTGAGGCTCTGGTAATGTTCTTGGGTCCCGTCTACCAAATTCCTCAATGCGGTTGATGACTCATCGTTCAGTTTTCTCAATGAAAATATGGCACGAAAATGGGAATCGATAAGGACGCGTTTGACATCATACCTTTTTTTAAGCAAAGCCCAAGCTTCTTGGTAGTTCGCGTCAGTAATGGGAAACCCATTCACAATTTGCAACGCGCGTGGGCTATCTGCTAGGGAACATCGCAAATATTGCAGTTTTTGAGAGCCCGCTAGCGTGTCTGCATTGTGAACGACAGACACAATTGCATCGTGAAAAGATCTCCAGTCCTTTGCGTCTCCTGAGAATTTTGGAAGGGACAAAGGAGGAAGTTTGATACTAGCGCGCGTTGAAGTGGGTGCATTTTCGTTGGCGGTTGCTGCGCTGCTTTCTCGTATCTTGATACTTGCTCTGTTTAGGTTGGTAAGGGCATTCCGATACCATTCCTCACCTTGCTGTCTCTCCTGTTCCTGTTCTTCGATAGTCCCGTCGCCACATGAGAGTTCTACTGCCTCTTGGTTTATAAGAAAACTGCTCCAGTGATCTGCCAAGAGCGTTAAATAAGAATTCAACTCTGCTAGATCGAATGATTCTGCTTTTTTGCTCGCTGTAAGACACCTTTTAATTCCGTTACGAGACGAATCACGTTTCACAAGGCTATTTTTACTCGCCATTAATAATTTTTTTTTTATTTTAAATGTTAATTAAACCCGAGACGACAGATTTTTGTATTTTGTTAACGTCACGCCACGCCGAAAGAACTATCGAGAATGTTAACACTTAAAAAAAGAAAAACAGTTTTGCGAACTGCTATACCCAGAAGTGGCTCGTTTGCAATTGACCGTTAGACTCAGGTTCGTATGTGTGTTATGTATTTTGTATGTGTTAACAAGAGCGAAGGGATGCACAGTTAGATTTGAAGAAAAAAAAAACATCAAGATCGACATTTGAGGAGATTTATGTGCATCGTATATATGTGCATATGCCTGTTGTATGTATGCGATGTGTGCGGGAAATATTATGTGTTTCATAGGTATGCGAATAAAAGTTGCGTTACTTTTGCGGGGAATACATAAGAAAGTGTTGCGGAAAAAATGCTTTCTTGGACAAAATGCACTTTATAAGAGAGGGGAACACTTTGAATGATTGTTTTTTTTTGTACTGCGAATTTTAATTTTGCGTTGAGTATTGCACGAACCATATATTTGAAAAAATATTATTATTTGACCATGAAAACGCTGAAAAGTTAAATGGTTTTATGCAATAAGAAGAAAAGACTCCACACGATTAATACTAAATTATATGAAGTTTATTTCCATATCACTGGAACAACCGTACCTCTAAGTGGTTCGAACAATACTGCTTACTAATAACAAAACTATGTTTAATGTATGTTGGGGCGTGAACAAATACCGTTTATTTACAAAAACAATTTTTTAATAGTTTCTAGTGAAAATTGGGCGTCAGCCACGCCCGAAATCAATTTTTTTGATTTCATACACAAGATGTTTATGTGTAAGTAATACCCACAAAATTTAATGTTTTTTTCTTTAATATTACAGTTGTTATTTTAAAAAAACATTATTGATGGTTTTGTATGAAAAATGGGCGTCAGCCACTCCCAAACTAAAATATTTTTATTTGATTGGAAGAGAGTTTACCTAGAGCGTACGTGTGGAAAATTTTAGCGTTATGCTTTTACCGTAACTGTACAAAAAACATAATTTAATTTTACCAAATTGAGGTTGTTTATCAAAAATGGCGATTGTGGGCGTGTTTGTGGGCGGATTTTACCGGTTCAAGAACTTAGCCTTACTCTTGAACCAAAGATTATATATACAAAATTTCAGCTTTCTAGCTCAAAAATTGAGACCTCTAGAGAGTATTCATACGGACGGACGGACGGACGGACGGATGGACGGACATGCCTAAATCGACTAGGCTTTTGATTCTGAGTCAGAATATTATATACTTTTCTATACCTAGCGGTATTATTTCTCTATGTTACAAACTCCACACCAAAAACAATATACCCATTCTATGGAATAGGGTATAAAAACTATTTAATTTATTCCGATTTTATATTCCCCACTCAATTCACCAGGGAGTAATTTCGAACAGTGTTTGCAGGGCTATACTATTTGATTGAAAAAATACTACGAATTTTAATAGACTTAAGTTTAATTTAATTAGTGGTGAAATTGATCTTATCCACAATATATTATTATAAAGAAGAAAACTTACCAAACTTATCCTTTTCGATGGTGCACCGCTCCAGAGGTTGTGGTCTACGATTTTAATGAGAATGGGTAAAAATGTAAAAATTATTCGACAGTCACTTTTCATCAGGAAACGATTCTTTCCCTTTTGTTTTCTTTTTAATCTTTATTAAATGGAATGTACTGATATTATTATTTTTGGTGATTTGAACTTAAAGAATTAATATAAAAAAAGTAGGAAATTCAAATGTAAAAGAAACACTCAACTTAGGTGAATTAATAAACAAAAATATTATAAAATAAATAAATAAAAACTATTATAAAATATTTGGACTGCAGGATGATGTGGGTGTTGGTTTAAGGGTGGGTCTACCTCAGAACAGAACTTAAACGCCATGCAAATTGTGTTCTATGTGGTAGTGCGATATTCTTTTCTCTTCGTTATGTTATATTGTTTTTGGTACCTACTCATTTACTCTTGTTCTCTTTTCAAAATAATTTTGTGATCGTCCGCAGTGAACTCACAATAAATATTCTCAAAGCGGTGCGTCGGCTGCAGCAACAGTAGAAGAGCTGGTAGGGGAAAGGAAAGCAGAGGGAAAAGATCAATGGAATGGTGATTGGCATTGGACGTTTTAGTAGGGGATATTTTTGTGTGTGCCTTTCTGTGGGTTTCGTTGTTGTCCTTTCGCTTTGATTTAGTAATGGGATGACAAGTTTTATTCTCTGTGCGTATGGAAGGGTGAAGGTATATTTTTCAATTTTGTTTTCAAAACACCCTAATAGCCTAAATGTGGGTAATTTTTTTCTATTTTCGCTTTGTTGTTTTTTTTTCATATTTTACTTGCTGTTGCTGCCATAACAGTAACAAAAAAAGTGTGAACTCGTTTGGGACTCGATCGAAATCTTGATGAAGGTCAGGACTCAGGACACATAAAAAAAACATGCATAAATAGGTAAACGTTACATTATATTAAATGTAGGTATATGTAGATAGGTACATTGATATGGTTTTTTTTTTTAGAAAGTTGCATGTAACAAAGTGTGAGGTAGGTAGGTCAATATAACTACGTATTTGATCTGTTTTAAAATTACTTATGGGTTTATTGCAAAGGGGTGAATTTTAAAATTTACAAGTAAAGATCTTGAAAGATTTAGGTAGGTAACTTGTTCATTTATAATATGCGAAATTTGAGATTTCTTTTGGATTTTTGTTGTTGTCAGATTTCAGACAACACGTGAAAACTGAAAAGAACAACTTGAGTATATACCCACAAACCAACCTACCTATCTTTGTTTTGCAATTATTGAAACATTGTTACTTTTTTTTTACGTAGTTACACATACCTAGGTATAGGTATACCTAACTCCATTCTGTTTTCAGAAAAAAAATATTCAATGGTTTTCTTTTTTCGACATTTTTTTGGAGTTTGGATTCAAATAAATAAGGAAATAATCAAACAGAAAAGTCATGCATATAAGTAGGTAGGTAGGTACCTATGTATGTATATGCCCCAAAATAATTTTTTGATGTTTGGAATCAGGGAGAAATATGTAGGTAAGGTATGTTAATAAACATGCAAAATCGCCCAACTCTGAGTTGCAAATATTCATACCATCTGCCTTAGAACTTGTATCTTCTTAGATGTAATCGGTAGGTACCTACCTAGCTATAATAGGTTGTATCTATATACCTACCTACATATATAAAAATTAATTGGTGTGTTTGTACGCGGATTACTCTGCTGAATATTATCCGATTTGCATGTGGATGTCTTTGTTGGATTTTTATTGAAGGTAAACACACAACGGCGTGGAAAGTTTTAAAATTTGGACAGAACATTTTGAAAAATCGTAAAAACCTTAAATTACGGAAAGAAGTTCGCCAGAGCAGCAAATTGTATATATAAAGAAATGAAGGAAATATTTTACTTGTTAAAATTTGAAGAAATTATTTTTATTTTTTAACTGTTAAACGTACCTAGCAAGTGCTTTAAACATTGCCAACAACGTCTATTATTTAGATTTGGAAATATTAAACTACTCTTTAGCTTCTGCTCTTCAAGAAAAATCACTTAGGAAGCTATCAACAGTGAACCATTCTTATTAAATAATACATACATCTGGTTTCTTTTAAATTTGACAAAACAAAGCTTTCCAAGTGATTTTTAATATCTTACTATATTGCCAACTACTAGAATTGTTCTAATATGTTAACCTTATAGTAAAAAAGAGAGCATACTAGGCATCTTCACCACGACAAGGTAAGTAGTATCGGAAGATGAAAAAATGTATAGACTTGGGGTCCATTTAATAAAACTAGTGTTATATTTACCAGCTAATTTATTAATTTGTATCCATTTCATAATGAATGGAATGGAATGGAAGGAATGGAAATGGAACAATATTGAAAAATTAACAAATAATAATTAAACTTTCAGATTTCTTAACCCCCAAAGCTCCTTATCTAAAACCTGAAATAAAAAATAAAATGTGATTTTGAAGGTTACTTATTTTAACAAATAGGTATATTCTCAACCATTGCGCTTCCGGGAATATTTTGCATACTCATTCTTCAGCCGCCTAAACATGTCGATTCGCCAGTGATGTGAAAAATTGGTAGAACGTGTAGGTTGAGTTTAGACAAGAAACAAATCGTGTGGGAGGGGGTCTATTCCCCTTCGTTTAGCCGGGAAGGGCAATTTTCTAAAAAAATTACTTAAATTGGAAGGAAAATTATTATAAAACAACGGTAAAGCCTACAATGTTATGCTATACCTTTTTGCAAAGCTTAAAACCTCTTCTTTTATCTTGTCTTTAAATAAAGTAATTTAAGGGAACAGTTTTTGAAAAATTAATTTTCAAACTCAAAATTTTGAAAAGAAATAAGAAACGAAAATTTCAAACTAATTTTTTTCAAAATTTTATGTAATTAAGTACTATTTTTGTTAAAAATTCAATGCTCTTATAAATTTTTAGTCAAACAATGAAAACCGTATGGTCCTTCATAAAAACACGAGGAAATTGGCTTTTACTAATCATTTTGGCTGCCGTTTGGCTACATATTATTGTTTTTATGAAGAAGTAGGTTCGGTTATTTTTCAATAACTTTGCAACAATAAGTACCATACGGTTTTCAGTGTTTGACTTGAAATTAGTAATTGCATTGAATATTAATAACCAAAATAGTACTTAATTACATAAAACTTTGAAAAACAACTAGGTAGTTTGAAAACTAAAAAAAAAAAAAAATTTGATTTTGAGAATTCATTTTTAAAAACTGTTCACTAAAATAACTTTATTTAAAAATACAATGAAAGAAGGAATACTTAGCTTTACAAAAAAGTAAATCATGACATTATAGGCGTTAGCGTTATATTTAGATAATTTTTTTTCCAATTTAAGTAATTTTTTTTTTTTGGAAAATTGCACTTTCCGGCTAAACGAAAGGGAATAGACCCCGCTCCCTCACAATTTGTTTATTTTTTTCAATTCAACCTACACGCTATAACTTTTTTGCACATCACTCGCGAATCAACCTGTATATGTACCTACATACATATACATACAACAAAAAATTCAAATAAGCTTTTGTACGCGTATCTTTAAGTAGGTCTGAGACAATCTTTTGTATTCCATACGGGCAGTCCTCTTGGCACTCGAGGGTCACACAACTCCAAAAGTAAATGGTTCTTGTAAAACAAAACTAGTTTTTCTATCATTTTCTTCTTCCAAAACTCCTCGTCTCTTTCAATTATGAGCCATTTAAAATCACAGGAAGTCCACACTCCAAAATAACATAACTGTCGATTAGTAATGTGAAGCTGTCCCTGAACTTGATAAAAATAGTTGTCCGTTTTTTTCAGCTCCCATTTATCGTCTTTTTTCTGGAGGTACGTTAATTTTTCCAATCTGACAGCTTCTTCTATTTTCATTTCTTTTATAGAAAAGGGACACTTTACCTCACATATTGCATTTCCTCCAACCATACCATCTGGTGTTGCTCCAAGAAAATGTATTTCATTATCAATTATGAAGCCACATTTTTGAACTTCAATATTTGCTTCCTCTTGAAGTTTTTCAATTGCATTCTTTTCACTTTGTTTACCCCATAATACACTGGGAGAAGAAAATATTCCATAGAGAGAAGATTTTATAATGCTGTGGTAGCTGGAAACGTTTCTCACTTTGCAAATTTTCCCGAAATTCGATGCAGTTACCATTTCCTTCCTTATATTATGCCATTGTCTACAATTTGCTTGGTCTCTTGTTTGTTTTTCAATATCAATTCTCGATTTAAAGTTTTGTTTTACTCGCTCTTCTACTTCTTTCTTTCTTATTTCAATGGCTTCGGGTGATAATTCGGCAATATAAGAATCTTCAACATCCCCATAATTTTTGTCAGCAGGAGCATTTCTTTTTCGTTTTCTTGGAGCTGGTTTATTCAGCGTGCGAAAAAGTTTTCTTTTTCTCAATGCGTTTCGAAATTTAGTTTCTGATTTGACTAGAAGTTTTCGACTTGGAGTGTTGGTATTTTTATTACTAGTCAAATTCCGTAAAAGCTCTTTTTGAATTAAACTGAACTACGGCTAACGCACATCTGTTGCTGTAAGATTGGCCCAGGGAAAAATTGATCCTTTTACCACCAACATATCGGCAAACAACACTATTAAATTGCTCACAGACATTTGAGTCATAACCACAAAGTAGACTTCCTGCATTTTGAACCATTCTAGATATGTATAGCCTTAAACTGTCCAAGATTCCATTGCCTTCTAGTTTTTTTATATTGTTTTTCTCTTCGATATCGACACCGTCGCAAAAATATTGTGCACATTTTGAATGGCTTCCAAAAACGTGGTAAGGGACATTTGAAATATCAGCTTGTAACAATCTTAGCTTTTCCTCCTCTTGATATTCGCCCTGTTTGCGGTGCTGAGTCGCACATTTGATTCCTTTTATTATTTTGGCTATAGCGGAGGATACAATTTTTCGGCCTAAGAGGTTGTGTTTAGTATTTTTTGTCAGATTCACAAGTTTTTTTCTGAGGTTCCGGAACAGGTGGTTGACACACTCAATCTTTTGGATGGTATGGTTGGGAAAAGGCTTGGCTTCCAATAGTTTTTTGTAAACGTTGCTGTCACCATCAGCAATAAATGTATTAAATACAACTCCATACTTTTTGAAACAAAATTTAAACCCATCAACCAAGATGTCCGACTCCATTTTTGTTGATGGTCCTGTGTGGCTTTTGTTGCAAGAATGTTCAGGTATATCACTTTCTGCTTTCTTTTCATTCAGTTTACATATGTGGCAATACTTATTCTTCACACCATAATATAGAACTTTCTTGGTGTTGTGACCAATAATAGTTGCGATCCCCGATAATGCCTTATAATTGCAACCATATGATCTATGGGACCACGCTCCGTCAATTACCACAGTAATTAGAGGATAGCCATCTGCATCAACGTTTCCATTTTCTAGAGCTATTATCTTTTCCTCTTCAATAGCCTCTTTCATTTGGCTCTCGGCGGATTCAACCCATACTTCTTTTGTTTCGTTCTCGATTTTTCGATATAGTTTTGAAGACATGAATGGAACGTTAATGGCTTCAAGGACTCGTTTGGATTGAGAATAACCGTTTCCTGCTGGCATTGTTTCTACGACAATTTCCTTGTTAATTTTAAAGTTGGTATCCTCTCCACATTTTTCTCCCTCATTGCTGGTGTATATATGGAAAGGCATATTGCACATATTGCACTTGAACAATAATTTTGAGCTTAATCCTAAAATTTTAAATGAATTTCAAATATTTGTTTTCTATAAATAATTTTCAAAGGACTCTAATAGGTACCTTGCCGAATTTCTTGAATTAGAATTAAGTTATTTAAAGTACATCCAAATTTTGTCCCGTGTTTCGAAATTAGCTTTAAGTTGTTCAAAAATAGATGCAGGTCAATAATTCGTCTTCCCTCAGGAACAAAACAACAGTTTTCATTACTATTTTCCACCTCAATGGGAATCTCGAAAACGAAATTTCTGAATGCTGTTGACGTTGAAGAAAAACTTTCCGAAGCAGGGATTGTGTCTCCCTGTTCATTTACAGCCTCTGCTGCTGTTTCTTCGGCAGTAACTCTGGATGCATCGACAAATTCAGCCACGGGCTCTTCCACTTCGCCAGCAATCACTCCCGATTCGTCAACAGGTTGAATCTCAGTTCTTTTGCATTTCCTTTAATTTAATTTGTGAAGAAGTAGGTTCGGTTATTTTTGAATACCTTGGCAACAAAAAGTCGTAGAGCCATACGGTTTTCAGTGTTGGATTAAAGATTAATAGAAGCGTTGAAATCTGAGAACAAAAATTATACTTAATTACGTAAAATTTTGAAAAAAATTAGTTTTAAAATTATTTTTTCAAATTTTTTTTCAAAATTTTGAGTTTGAAAATTTATATTTTTTAAACTATTCGTTAAAACAATTTAATTTAAAAACAAAATAAAAGGTGAAGTTTTTGGCTTTCCAAAAAGGTATAACACGGTGTTGTAAACGAACCCGTTGATTTTAAATATTTTTTTTTACAAAATAAGTCAATTTTTCAGAAAATTGCCCCTCCCGGCTAAACGGAGGGGAATAGACCCCCCCCTCCCATACGATTTTTTTCTTGTCTCAACTTAACCTACACGCTCTAGCTTTTTGGCACAACGCTGGTGAATCACCCTGTATATTGATTTCTATATTTATGTACCACCGCAACGGCCAATGCTTCTCCTACCTAAGTACATATCTATTAATCGGTATGGCAAAGGACCTCTCCCCGCACACGATATTTAGAAAATCACTCGAATACCTACTTGTGCGGACGACGACGCGACGAGTACAGCACCCGCTTATACCGGTCTATTTACGGATATTCATTCATTCATTCTCACACAGAACACCCATTCCCTCCGCACGTACCAAACGCACTGCAGATACATTGCGGTCACACACATTCCTATGCGCAACTGCGACTACATAACATATCCCGTCAATGCGCATAAGAAAAATATTTTTCCATTTTTCCATCAATCACCCACCTTTTACAATAATGGATGCTGTGCTTTTTGAAAAGAATATAAGGAGCGAGAATGAAAAGAAAAAAAAAATATTACAACAGGTACCTACGTTGACGAGGACAACTGTCGCCCATCGAAATACCTTCCCATCGCTTACCTATCCTAACCACACGATTTGTGCACACAAAAATAAAGTTCAACACAACAACTAAAAACATTTATGCATAATATAAGCAAAGTGTTACCTTTTATTAACTTTTTGAAAGGGATATTTCCTTTTTTTCAGCCCAAATATCTGGTATGCATTTTTCACCTTACGAGGCATATTTTTTTAAATGTTTTTTTTTTCACTCAGATTGGAAAAACTATGTGCGTATATTATTTGCTTGTTTGTTTTTTTTTTTAATATGACCAGCACTGATCAAAATTTTAATGTGTCACAATCACAATCACAAGACTCTGTTTAGTCATACAAAATAACACCAATAAATTTTTATAACCACAAATTAAAAATCATCTATCGATTTGTCACTAAAATTGTCCGAATCATTTAAAAATGCAAGGAACAATGATCTTATAAGAACAGGAACAGCTGATTTTTGTTTTGGTATTCAAATTTCAAATCCTCATAAGAGAAAAGAAAAAACCAAAAACACACCAAGAAAAAATCAAATAAGAATGAGAGGTTGCAATAAAAGAGGATCTATGTTAACGCCATTAATTGTGGTGATAATTTCGTGAACTACAACTTTATAAGTGTGAAATTTTTGTTCAAAAAAGGTAAAAAAGATACTTTTTTAAAATAAGATAGTGAAGTGATTTCAAATGATATAATTTTTCTTTAAATTGATACAAAAAGAAGAAATTCCAAAAAAAAAATGGAAAAATAATAACAAAACGATAAAAGCTTTCCCTACTTAAAAAAACGAGTGAGTATGTTGACATATTAAATTGCAATTTAAAGCACATACAAAAATAGAAAAAAATAAAATGTTTCACTAGCATACTTCCAAATTAAACAAATATTATTATAATTATTTTTTTTTACCTAAATTGAAATAAATAAGCGGTTTTCAAAGCGTACCCTATGAAAAATATGATATTTTTTGTTTTCTGCCTTCCTAGACCGGTAAATTAAAAAAAGTAAATATTTATCGATGTTCATGATAGCATCTAGTTTCAATGATATTAAAAAAAATTATCTTGGTCGATTTGGTTGAACATTTTACAAACTGCGCTTGTCTAAAGAAAAAAAAGACCCCTTGGTTGACCTCAATTTTATTATATATACATAAAAAAAAAACATTTAGTTTCACTAGCAAATAGAACTTATTTATTCTGATTAAGAAACTGAAGCCAAAAAAAATAAAAAAAATACTTAACAGAGGAACATTAATAGGACATAATAATTTGTGTCATAATTATACGAGAAATTTATAGTTTTTATCTTTTGAAAGTATAAATATCATGCTAAATAATTATTTGATAATAAGCATATCTGCTCACATTTGTTGACTAATTAATAAATTTTATTTCATTAAAATATCTTTTCAAATGTAGGAGATATATTAAGTTTTATGCACGCACTACCCTACATTTACATGGGAGACCCACCCTTTGGATGATGGTGTCGTCGGAATTTTCACCACTGGATGTATCGTTTGGTGGGTTTTGATTGATTGTATCCATCGAAATTGGGTTTCACCTATTTTATTGCCTTGATAAATCCGTTGCGAGAAACACATGTGTTATTGTTTTTTTTATATGTCTGATGTTATGAGTTTTTTGTTCCGTTTTTTTTTTGCTGAGTAATTTTTTCTTGGGGTACTCTCATGTATTTACTTGCTGTATGTTTTTCTTTGCGTTAACATTTGTTATTTTTTTATTTTAATTATGGTGTGGGTGTGGTGGATCATGTGTGGGTTGTGGGGGGGGGGTATTTTTTTACGGGATTTTTTTTTGTATGGGTGGATTTAAGGGCTCGTATTTTGGCTAAGGGATTTGCACTTGAGGTTTTTTTTCTTCGTTTTAACTTTTTATATTTTGTACGGCCGGGTTAAGATTTATCTATAATTGGTTTTTATAAACCACGCGTCCACTTCGACATTTACAAAAATGGGAACGGTACGTTTTATCGAAAATCGTTTGACCGAATTTTTTTAATGAAATTTCAAACACTTAGTGCAGAAAAGATAATTGAATGAGTAACGTTTGACCGAATGGTTTTTTTCGGGATTGACACTACTTTTTGAAAAAAGTAGTTTTCGTACTAAGTATTTTTATTTGGTATTTTTGGTCAAATTATGGAAAATTTTTGCTTGGCTGTTATTAAATTTAAAATGTTTTTTTTTTTACAAATTATCGTATTTTTCTTGGAATATTCAATGAAATCTGAATTTTGTATCTCTTAAAGAAATTTTTTAAGTTCTGAGAAGAACCGCTTTAGTACAACCACAGACAAAAGAAATATACAGATGTAGTATAGTAGAACAAAAGCATGTTCAAAAAAAAAAATTCAAAACTAGCATACCAAAATCGAAAACTAGCATACCTCATACTCAAACATGTCCGAGAAATTGACATCCTTCGATAAAATTAAACATACCATTACCATACCATACCTCCATACCAAAAAACCAGTTCCTATGAACATGAGCAATGAGCATACCAAATTGAAAATCTAGAATACCTCAAACTCATACCAAACAGAAATACAAATAACAACCCTCGTTCCTCGTGTCGCTGCGCGATCCTTTTAAAAAGGAAGCGCATGATGTTTGATTGGTGTCGGTTTCGACTTATGAAACTTTTTCCTCTTCTCTTTTTTTGCCAATGAATACAAAAACAATGCCTGGTAGGTATCTACAGAGGTAGTCAAAAGTATTTACACAAAAAGAGGTTAATTGAATTGAATTTCAATGCAAAAAAAGTTAGTTGTGTAAATACTTTTGACTACCTCTGTACATTCCAAAAAAATGTAAACAATTTTTTATAATGAAGTATATGAGAGTTGGTGTAGGTTGTGTATCTTGTTTTTTTTTGTACGGATTTTCGTGCGTACAAAAAGAAATGGGTGATAATGTCGCATTGTTTTTTTGTTTTTTTTGTGTGACTGTTAGGTGTCCGGTATGGAGAATAGAAACTTTTTCTTGTGTATTGAAATGTAAGATTTGTGGGGACAAGTAAAAGCAAGTGTATGCACAGATGCATTGGTTTCTGTATTTTCTTTTTGGGCTTTTCTATTTGATTTGATTGTATTTGGCGCCTCTTTCAGGAATTCAAGGAATTTGCAGATCGGAATTTCAGTTTCAGAAAAAAGATGGTCTAAAAATTCTGTCCGTCTGTATGTCTGTCTGTCTGTCTGTCTGTCTGTATGTATAGAGACCTACAGCCCAAACGGGTGGGCCGAATTGCTTTAAACTTGGTATATAGAGTTTTTTAGGTATTGTACAGAGGGGAAATTGAAATTTTTTTTTTAGCTCAAAAAATAACGGTACCTGCCATATAACCGTTACGTTAAAGCTTATTTTTCTCAAAAACGGCTCTAAGGATTTCGATTTAAAAAAATCAGTGCTGCTTTTTAGGTACGACCAAACATATGGCTGAAAAAAAAGTTTAACAAAATGGCTAAGAACGGTACTTTCCATAGGACCGTTTTTTTTGCTTTCGACTATCTCGAAAACGACTCAACCGATTCTTTCGAAATTTCACACATATATAGCTGTAGGTAGCTTAATTTGTACTGCATACCAATATTTTTGAAAAATATTTTTTTGTATTTTTAAAAGCATTTTTAAGAACAAAAATTAAGAAATTAATATTTTGAAAACTGCTTATTAAATTTTTTTCTAAAAATTATAAATAAATGTATTTGCTAAATACCTATGAAATGGCGTTTTTTCTCAAAAACCGCTCCACAGATTTTTATAAATTTATTCTCATAAATTTAAATTTATCCAAGAAATAAAATGGCGTACTTTTTTTTCAGCTCAAATTACTTTAAGTATTTATTTAAGAATTTTGAAAAATGTATTTTTATCAAAATCTCAAGCTCCTACACCACTGTCACGCATTAGAGCAAGTTCGTGCGGCCCAGTCGTGCATTTTATTTTTGTTCGGTGTATCTTAAAAATCATTAAGTCTAAATTTTCAAACAAAAGAACTTCTTTTTAATTATGAAGAAATCTGCTACCCCACGAAGCAGATATGTTTGTATGTATGTAAAAATATGTTTATACACAATCATAGTTGCTTCATAAATAAATCCACATCTACACACCGCATTTGCATTAGTCTTTCTCAGTAAGTATTTAAGCACCTAAGAGAACGACAAAAAAAAACATCGTAAGTAACCCATCAACCCCTTATCCTTTTTCGATCACAAAATCACAAGACACGTCGTCGTCGACCTGCCGCGCGCCGCGCTGCAACCGCACCAGTCACATTGACGCGAGTCAGAAAAAAAACAAACAAAAAGACAAATTATGTGTGAAATGTAACTCTAGTTGGCAATTTCCCGTTCTGGTATCGGTATGAAGTAAGATCTTAATTCTCAAACCGTATGATCATACACAAATCTGAGAAAAGTGTTGAGTGGCGTCATCTTCATTAAAACGGAGAACTAAACTCGATAGAGCCCACATTCGACATCTGTATATTTCTCTTGTCTGTGGTACAACGTATAAGTTATACTAAGAAAAAATCGATTTATTTTACGATAACGATTTAACGATATTTATTGAACAATATAATATTTACAATTGATTCTTATTCTATTTTACTTATGATACTTAAAAATATTTGTTGGCACATTAGGGGCCTAACTATATACATTGATAATTTTATAATACATTTTTAAAACAAATTGTCATTAATTATACTTATATTAATAGTCAAGTGGGGGTATCCATCTCGGGTTGTTCAAATCCGGTTGTCCTTGATGTGTTGATGAATTGGCTACTAGCCACGGTGGTAAGTTGACGCTGCTTCCTCGTAAAACTGGATAGCCTCGTCGTCGTCGTTGATTCTGATAATTCCTTCGTCCATTAGCGCAGTTATGTCCAGGTATCGTGGTTCAGGATGCCGTTCTTCACTGTTGATTGTGCTCACTAGAGGATTCGGATGGTTGACTAAATTTGACGCCAACCTTTTAGCCGATTCCGTCATGTACTTGTCCAACGGTGTTATCGCTGCTGCCTCGTAGAGTCGTTTGTTGCTTGGGTACTTCTTCCGTCGTTGATCGAAGTGAAGATTCGTGCAAATCCTTAACATCTTTCGCTCAAATACTCCGATCTTCTTCATACTTGTCTTTGATGTTGTGAACCAAACCGGGAAACCGTATGTAACTATGGGCCTTATTAGTTGCTTATATAGAAGCAACTTCGTCTTTTGATTAAGGCCATTTCTTTTTCGCATTAGCGGATAAATGCGATGAAAGGCGTAATTGGCTTTTTTGAGGAGTGCTGATACGTGTGGGTTGAAGCGTAACCTCTCCTCAAAGTTGATTCCCAAGTACTTCACAATTGGCTTGGGTGTCAATTGGGTTCCGTCTGGTAACTAAGAAAAAATCTTTCAGCACTCCTCCTTATATACTCTCAATTCGACGAAGAATTTTTTCTAAGTGGACGGAACATTTCTTTTGTATTTTGTTAGCATTTAGGTTGGTTCTTGGTGGTTCTCATAATCTGGCTACCCTTTTTGAAAGAATTTTTTGATTTTTCTCTTGAAAAAATTTAAAAAATCGGCAATTCAAGAAATTTTTATTTATTTTTAAAAAATAATATTGTTGGAAATTGGCATTCATTACCTATCAGAAAATGCAAAAATTATCATAATAGGTCCTATATTTCGAAAGTTATTGATAAAAAACGGAGTAAAAATCGACCATTATTTTTTCTTATTTTGATTAATTTATATTCTAAGGGACTTCCAGGTACTATTGATTACGAAAACTGTTTGACATAGGCGCATGCCTGACAAATTTATATACCCTTAGCGGAGCAGCGAAGCTTCGTGAGCGCGGTGTGCCCCCGAAAAAGGAGGAGAAAATCAAAAGATCCCGCGAAGCGGTCCACCCAGGTCAAATTAATTACAAATGTTACAGACACAGGCGCCTGCCTGACAAATTTACATACCCTTAGCGGAGCAGCGAAGCTGCGTGAGCGCGGTGTGCCCCCGAAAAAGGAGGAGAAAATCAAGAGATTCCGCGAAGCGGGCCACCCACCCAATTGATTACGAAAACTGTGAAATTGGTAAGAATTTTGCGAGATATCAAATATATAAAAGCAATCTTTAGTTTTTGAGCATAAGAGTAGGTAAAAGTAAGAAATTCGCGCGAAGTTCTTGCTTTTGCCTACTCTTATGCTCAAAAACTAAAGATTGCTTTTATATATTTGATATCTCGCCATTTTTTTACTTGTTCATTATTCTATGCCAACGCAATATCAAAAATTGGAAATAGATTTAATTTTGCTTACATAATTATAAAATAATAAATTGAAATTGAAAAAATATCTCTTCGAGAAATAATTTGAGCTCTGAGAAGAACCGCTTTAGTACAACGTTTAAGTTATACTAAGAAAAAATCGCTCAACACACTTCCTTAAATACTTACCTCTTAGTACAGTAAAATTAGAAATGTAAATGGAAATAAATAGAGGCAAGCTGAAATTTTGCAGGTCGTTTCTGGTATATGGAGTGAACTTAAATCCAAAATGGCGACCACCTACCCCTTGCTCCAGACTCACTTCTGAAGCTTATAGCATGCAAATGTTCAAAAAATTGCGAACCCGCTTGTGGTTGCCGAAAAGCTGGCCTCAAATGTACACCAATTTGCAAAAATGGCAGTGGGGAAATCTGCGACAACAGTCGTCAGATTTTTATCCCAAACGAAAACGACGAATAGGTATTATGGCGATGAAATTTATAATAACATAAATAGTGACGCTGCTGCGCCTGTGATTAAGACAGAACTACCAGGTCCTTCTCAAAAACGAAAAAAAAAAATAAAAACACGAATAAGATATGTGGGTTAGGCCTATAGGGGAGACCACTCCTTTTGTACTCTGATGTATTATATATAAAAAGTCTAAAATCTTTTCTCGCTCGTAAAAACAAACCCTGAGAATTTCATTCAAATCGTTGTAGCCGTTTCTGAGAAGCAAAGATTTAAGAAAAAAGGGCGTGGCAGCGGGAGGAAACAACTAAAATCACTTTTTTCATATATTTCTCGCTTAAAGGAACAGACTCTGAACATTTCATCCAAATCGTTTCATTAATCGTTAAATCGAAACTAAGATTTAAAAAAAGTGGGCGTGGCAGTAGGCGGATTTTACAAAATGCATTTTAAAAACATTTTGTTTGCTTAAAAGAACAAACCCTGAGAATTTCATTCAAATCGTTGGAGTTTTTGAGAAACAAAGATTTAAGAAAAGTGGGCGTGTCAGTGGGCGGATTTTACAAAATAAATTTTTTTTCTATTTTCCTTGCTTATGAGAATGAATGCAGAAAATTTCATTCAAATCGTTAAAGCCGTTTCCAAGAAACAAAAATAGATAAAATGTGGGCGTGACAGTGCGAATCCACCCCTATATCTAGGCTGCTGCAAGAGGTAGGTGGTCGCCATTTTGGATTTAAGTTCACTACATATACCAGAAACGACCTGCCAAATTTCAGCTTGCCTCTATTTTTTTCCATTTGATCACTAGTAAAATTGCTCTATTTACTGGACTATCTTGTATTGGTATTTAAACTAAAAAATAATAGTATAGTGAAAAAATTGAAATTTAGTACGAAATTTCGTTCTTGGTGATTCTCATCATTTGACCCCCTGATTCATATGGAAATGAATAGTATCATTTTGTATTAAGAAAATGGTACGAAATTCGTTTAAACGTTATGCGGTCAAACGTGATTCGGGAAAACATTTTTCGGCAAAACGTAGTTACGATGAAAGGTTTTTCGGTCAAACGTTATTCGGTCAAACGATTTTCGGCAAAACGTACCCAACCCAAAAAAATAGAATGCTATGCCTTTCAAGTTTTCGAAGTTCATATTTTTTTCTATTATTTTTTTCCGATAAAACTAGGTAATGCATAAAAATTCCACAACTAAAAAAAAAATCAAAATTCCGTTTTCCTTTTTCTTTTAATTTTCTCACGCCAAGCCACGACCAAGCAACGTTTTTTAAATTACACGACCAAATAGAGAGCGTGCGTCGGCAATCTTGCCCTTTTATCAGTCATCCCCATCCACCATCCTCCGCGTCATGAAGGTTTCGAAATATTCGAAAGAGAGTTTTCCATGACAATGTCGTATGAAAGGTTTCCGCCAGTAAAGTTTCCGACCGAATTTTCAACCGAAATTTTACTTATTGGGTTTCTAAAATCATTTTTGAATTTTTAAAAAATATATGTGATAAAATTTTGAGTTTTTGGTTAAAAATTCGCCCAAAAACAACACCGCAAACACTTCCATCATGGAAAGATCCAGAAGATTTTATCTGTATTAGTTTGTTTCCTAACCAGGCTCATCTCTTTTTTCTCTCTTAAATTCTACTTCGCATGCAATGCAAATGAATGACACATCATCCCACAAACTATTGAAATTGAATTGAAGGTTTAAGCCTAGGATAACGGAAATGATGTTCTCAATGTGACTGTTGGTTGCTACATATTTTAAAAAATATAATGAATTTAAAAAAAAATTCTTTACTCGTTCCCAACAAAGTAGAGAAACAGGAGTTGTCATAGTTTGCATCTCCCAAAGCTTCCTTGAAGTAGTTTTCAAAAATGTTAGCAATAATTTTACGTTCATGACTAGTTGACGGCGAACTGGACATAGAGTTTAGGTAAACACTTGACTTGATGGACATTCCCATACTGTGATTTTCTGCAAATAATCACTGTCCCCACAGGGCATGGCAATGTTATACTTCTCATCAAAAATCTCATCTACCTTCCATACATTGTCTATTTATCGAAAAATGATGTCAAGTGAATCAAGATTTATTATAAATACTACTACCAGAATCTACAAAAATGCACGAAACTACAAAGTAGCAAAATAATGTATGAACAAATAACGTTAAACGTTTAAAACTGATTACAATATCTCGTTCATTAATTTCAATCATTTTCCCGATACACCAGAGCTTACTCCGCGAATCTTCCGCAATACTCTTATCGTATATAAAAGTTGACCATCCGGAGAATGTTTGCTGAAACTTTTCTATATGGTGGGCGTACGCACTACGCATGCATAAATACAGTAGTGCCAGTAATCATGTAAGTAAAAGTGCTCGCCAATGCTTTGTGTGCAAGTAAATGTTAAATTTCGGTTGATTGTTGCAATTTCGACCAAGTTTCGTGACGTCATATAGTCACATAACAAGGGTTTTTAGGGAAACTGTGTCGGAATTCAATAAGCTGTTTTTAAAACGTCATGATACACAGAAATATCAGTGGTGCGTTCGTTTTCTCCAGATTGTAGTTATGGCAATCATAAGTGTTGAAGTGTCATGTTAAAGATTGTTGGATTGTAACAATTTCATTTAAGAGCAAGTGTTGAAATTTAGTGTTTAATTTTATAAAAGGCAAATGAATTCAGTAAACACACTTTTCTTAAAAAAAAAAAACACACACACAATGCAATGAGAATTCACATTAAAATAAAAACAAATCACTTTTTTACCATTCGACCTATTAAGGCACACAACCGAACTGTCTTGCGCAAACATTTTAGCTTTTTCTGATCGAACCGATATTTATTCCGTTTTAATTTAATTTTTTTTTTGAAATTATATGTATAAAAATATTTCAAAACAAATTAAAATCTCTCGCAAGCTAAAGAATCAAGTTCAATTTGTAAACAAGTTCTACCCTTTGCTACTCTTGACAGATCAACAATCTCAACTCCTGTCGAGGAGATGAGTTGGATATTCTTACAGAATGTAACTTTATATCGCATAAAAGAACGACGCGAATGTTACACTTTGTTACAATTTCGGAATTGAAGAACGACACAATTTAAAAATTGTTGACAATAGTCAATTAAATCCATTAAACGAGCGTACTACAGGTATGCTGAATTGATTAACCCAAAACACTCTTGGCATTTTGTTACGTCACAATCATCTTTTATTATTACTTTGTTCCTCAAATTAAGACTCCTTTTTAAATTCAGATTTTTAAAGTACTTATTTGGAGATCCTAAAAACTTTTAAAATCAAAAACATATTAAAAACGGGAAATTAAGCCAAAAAATTTCTTTCATCCGAACAAAATCAGATGATTGTGACTTCACTTACAAACTCAGCATACTTTGAATTTCTTTTACGACGTTAACAGTGTTTCCGACAAAGTTTACCACACAAATTCGTGTCGGAATGTTTAGATACAATAGGCTGTATTCATAGACGTATCTTAAACTGGTGCTAAGTTGTGATCAACCAAACCTGGAGTTTAAGCTATTTATACTTACTTACTTTCTTACTTAAGGTGGCGCAGACAGTCCATTGTGGACCACGGCCTCAACCAACAATCCTCGCCAGCTAGGCCGGTCCCTAGCCAGTGGCCTCCAGTTGCGCACACCAAGTTGGTTGAGGTCGTTTACCACTTGATCGCGCCACCTTAGATGGGGTCTTCCAGAACTGCGTCGGCCCTCCGGGTTGGAATTGAAGACTTGTCGGGCAGGAGCGTTTTCGTCCATACGCTCCACATGACCCAGCCATCTAAGCCGCTGAATTTTCAGCTTCTTAACCAAGTCAATGTCGCTGTATAGCCCGTACAGTTCGTCATGGAATCTTCTCCTCCATACTCCATTGATACATACAGGCCCGAATATCACCCGAAGAATCTTTCTCTCAAAGCACCCCAGCCTGTATTCATCCGATTGTGTCAGTGTCCACGCTTCTGCCCCATACAGCAGGACTGGGATGATAAGAGTCTTGTATAGTATCTCCTTGGTCCTTTGAGAGAGGGCTTTACTACTAAGATGCCTTCTTAGCCTGAAGAAACAGCGATTGGCAAGAGTGATTCTTCGACTGATCTCTTCACTGATGTTGTTCTGAGAGGTTATAGTGGAACCCAAATAGACAAAGTCCTTGACAACCTCAAAGTTATATCTGTCTATTGTGACGTTTTGTCCGAGCCTACGGTGAGGATCTACTTCACCCGAGGACAGCATATACTTTGTTTTATCTTCATTTACAGCCAGACCCATTGGAGCTGCTTCCACTTCAATACTTGCGAATGCTCCACTGACAGCGCGCTTCGTTCTTCCAATAATGTCAATATCATCAGCATAGCCAAGTAATTGAACGGATCTAAAAAAAATCGTACCGCTGGTGTTGACATGCGAGTTGCGTACGATTGCCTCAAGAATGATGTTGAAGAGGTTACGTGACAGCGCGTCACCCTGTCGTAAGCCTTTCTCGACATTAAATGAGTCGGTGGTGTTCTTACCAACCTTGACGGAGCAGCGCGAGTTCTCCATAGTCATCCTGCACAATCGAACGAGTTTGGCAGGGATGCCAAGAAGCGACATGGCTCTGTATAGCTCGTTCCTGTTTACGCTGTCATAGGCGACTTTAAAATCGATAAAGAGGTGGTGAGTATCGATCTGGAATTCTTGGGTCTTTTCCAAAATCTGCCGAAGTGTGAAAATTTGGTCGACGGTTGACTTACCGGGCCTGAAACCACACTGATAGGGGCCAATCAGTTCACGTGCGAAAGGGTTCGGACGTTCACACAGAATGGCCGACAAGATTTTATAGGCGACATTTAGGAGACTTATACCTCTGTAGTTGGCGCAGCTTAGAGTATCTCCTTTCTTGTGGATAGGGCACACAATGCTGAGGTTTCATTCGTCAGGCATACTTTCATCCGACCAGATTGTACAGATGAATAGGTGTATGCTCCTCACCAAGTCACCTCCCGCTGCTTTGAAGAGTTCAGCCGTAAGGCCATCAGCTCCAGCAGCCTTGTTGGACTTTAGTTTAGATATTGCTATCCGAACTTCTTCTTGGTCGGGAGGACGGAAATTTTGTTCATCATAATCCAAATCGAATGGATCATTCTGCCTGACAGCGATTAGTTGGTTGTCTTCGCCGTTTAACAGTCTGCAGAAGTGTTCTTTCCAAATTCTCAGCACCGACTGTGTATCTACAACGACATTCCCACCCTCGTCTCTACATGCTTCCGCTCGGGCTTTGTAACCCTTGGACGAAAGCTTTACCCTTTGGTAGAACTTTCGAACATTGCTTCTGCCGTAGCACCCCTCAATAGATTCAACCATTCGTTTTTCCAGTTCTCTTTTTTTTCTTCTGAAAAGCCGATGTTCCTCTTTCCTCTTTTGCTGGTACACCGCACGGAAAGCGCTCTTGGCAGCTCTAGTTCTGGCATTCAGAACTGCATGATAGGCTTCGTCTTTGGCCAAGTGTGCGAGCCTGCACTCATCATAAGCTATTTATAGACGTATTTATATAGGACTTAACCTGGGGTCTTACTTTTAAAGTGGCTGATGCAGTGTTTAAGTTACTTTTAAACTACTACTGTCATACAAGAATTGAAAAACGTATATGTAGGTACTTTTGTCTGCCATAAGCAAGTCGATACAAAAAAAAAAATACCTTGGAACAAATAATAAATTCTGAAAATACTATTTAAAAATGTCAATAGATGAGAAAACTGAAGGAGATTTTTTTATTCTGGAAGATATAGATTTGCTGTATAAAAGTGTGCCACCAGCCAGACAAAAGAAAATTATTATAAGGGAGAGTTCAATAGATTCCAGTTAAATGATAAAGATTTTTTTCGACGATATCGATTCGACAAGGAAACAGCAACATTTATCATAAATCTGTTAATTTCTTTAATTGCAAAAAACTGGCATAACAGCTTCCACACTTTGTTCAATTCCCCTTCACAAGTCAGGAACTTCATTTTGAATTCGTGTATTTGTCATCTATAATATTATGATGTCTTCTTCCCTGATTTATCTAAAATTAAATGAACGATTTCTTATTTATTTTTTGTCAGGCACGGGTGACAACGACCATATCCCCAGAGCCCAGACAAACACAAGACAAAGAGAGACAGACAGAACAGAAGAGAGAACAACATAGGTCAACAGTAAACAGCTCCGTGGTTTATTGTTGTACGGTCCGCCATCTTACTACTAACCACTACTGATCGATGGGGAAGCGATTCTTTATCAATATCATAATTTGAAGTATAATTGTAGTAGATTTTTGCATTATGCTATTACTAGCTCAACACAGCTAGAAAATTGTTTATGAATAGCAGCTGTGTTTATCTAAAGAAGTCAGCTTAACCTGTAGGTTAGTGAATCACAACTTTAGTAAACGTGTTTCTTCAATTTGTCGTAAAAGGTTTTCCATACAAGTTTTGACTGCTAGTGTATATTTTTCAAAGTGAAATGACTTAAAGAACAAGTTTTATTCCTCTCTGAAGAATATTTTTTAATAAAATGAAAGAAAAAGACGAAGCGTACTTTCATTAATAATTCAACAATTTCTTTATTTAACTTCTGATATTTCTTAGTATCTAATTTCTAAGCATATACATTTAACAAACTTATACGCATATATCAACTAAATTGGCAACTGTCAAACCATATATGTGAGACGTATAAATCGTCCCACAAATTCAATTTGACTTTATTTAAGAAAAATAATTTGTTAATAAATTTTTAGCAATTGTCAAACCATATGTGTGAGACGTGTAAATCGTCCCACAAGTTCAATTTGACTTTTATTTACTGTAAATGTGTTAGTTGTTCTTTTTATAAAAGCTTAACTATATCAGAGATGTATGTTTGACGTATAAATCGTCAAACAATTTCCACTGATTTTACCTTTTTATGTAACAAAAAAAATGTTTTTTTTTATGAAGATAATTGCGGCTGTTGTCTGGATCAATGGGTTGCAGTTGGAGAATCAAAGAGGCTGATTGTACAATTTGTCGGTCTTTTATACCTCCGTTTTTAATATTTCGGGCAGGTTTTAGCATTGCCAATTGGGTAGAATAAATTCTTTTTATGTACCTATCGTGGTGAATAAACATAGAAAAAAAATGAATTTCAGGCAATGCCATTTCGTTGCCATTTGCAATTTTTCGTGCAGATTTACTTTCATTTTAATGTTTTTCTATTTCATCTTGTTTTCTCTTTCTTACTTATTGTTTTTATTATAAAGTTAATAATTTGTTTATAACTCAATAAATAATTGACTTTTTAATAATTTAACTAAATTTTCGTGTTCCTTGAATAAAATTCTTTATATATGGTGCACCCTGTGAACACTGACAATAAAGTTTATCTGTCAAATTAGTGAAGTTCTTGTGCGCATGTTGTGCAAATTTTGTTTGTGAAAAATAATATTAATTAATTGTGATTTGTTTAATGTTTAATGTTAAAACGTATATTAGCATAATGTTTTAGTTAATTCAAGTGTTTATTCATTGTGGTTTGTGAAATAAATAGTGTTATTGTTAATGGAAAATTCCAGTATGTTTTGAGGTTATATTTGTTTGCCTCTTTTGTGTTTAATTAATTTATTTCTTCGTATAATATGTGCTAGTTAACTAAATTGTTGTTTATTGTTATTAATTAAATCAAATTTAATTGTTTAAATTTATCTTCTTTCCTATCTTTAGATCATTCAATCAACAATGTCAATTGCTGGATTTTGGTGAGACTCCTGTGAACAACTATGCTTTCGCTGTTTTGTTTGTTATTGTTTTAATGTGAGTCCCTATAGGGTGTGCTATATTTTAAGCGTACATTAATTTTTTTGCTTTTTTGATGTTTTTGTTTAATTTGTATTTTTTTTTTCATGTTTCTTCATCTAAATGTTCCTACCATGCGAATTAGGTGCCTACGCAGAGGGTGTTTCGATAACATTCGGTTTACTGGTAAGTATGTATACGTACATACATTGTTGTTGTTTTTAACCTATCTCCTTTTTTGCAGATCTGCTGAATTTGTTTTATTTAAATTACTATTGTTTAGCTTAATTCTTGCTTAAGATAATTATTGAAATAATTGAAATGTAAACATATCTCTACTATATATAAAAGAGTAATTTTGTTTGTGTGTCAGTTTGTCCGTATATGGCAGATAAACTGACGACACACCACTTACCTCGCAATACAGTGGATTCTAAAATCTTGCCCCATTCCCTGGCCAGGTTATAGGCTATTTAAATTAAAAAATAAATTATTTTAAATAGGTTTAATCTAATAATATTTGAACTTACCTCTTAAATTTATCATGAGAAATTTTATATTTCTCAAATATTTTTGACGTTTCTCCTTTTCCTTTTTTTCTTATTCCCTGTTTGTTTAGTGTGTTTTTGTTTACTTCTGCCGTTGCCTTGGATTTATTTCCAAATTGTTGTTTATATTTTTCAAATATTTTTGACGTTTCTCCTTTTCCTTTTTTTCTTATTCCCTGTTTGTTTAGTGTGTTTTTGTTTACTTCTGCCGTTGCCTTGGATTTATTTCCAAACTGTTGTTTTGGTTTGTTTACTTCTGCAGTTGCCTTTTGTTTAGTTTTGTTTACTTCTGCCTTTGCCTTGGATTTATTTCCAAATTGTTGTTTTGTTTACTTCTGCAGTTGCCTTTTGTTTAGTTTTGCTTACTTCTGCCGTGTTCGTTTTCTGTGATTTGACATGAATGAATAATTTATGAAAGCAAAAAGCAAAAAGCATGTGTAAACATACACTTACGCGTTGGTTGGGAACATGCATGAAAGTATAATAAGAGTCTGTTGCTCATCAACTTTTCATGCACCGGTAACAGCAGTTGCTTACGTTTCGCATGTATTTAAGAAGTATGCATTTTTTCATGCACACATGGAAAGTTTGTAAGGAAAATTAAGTTTCGTGTGTAAGCTTTTACAAACGCGAAAATTTTGTACTCTGACGGTTACAGGCGCTCGCCGGTAAATTTATGCATGTGTAAGCCCGCCATTATTCCTTGCATTTCAGCTGAAGGTGCGTGTTTGGCATATGTTAGAAATAAATAGTTTGTTGAGAGTTTTGAAATGAACCTATTGGAAAACTTACAACAAGCGCCAGTGGATGGCAAAAGTAAAAATGAACTTGCAAGTGTAAGCTCATGAAAAACTGAAACAAAGTTGGGTGGTTCCCAACTTTTCATCCGGCTGCTATAAGAGTTGGTAGGATTTTACATTTAACTGTCATCTTTTTTATTCGCACATGTTAGGTTAGCAAGGAAAATCGAGTTTGCTATGTAAGCTTTCACAGTTGCGCAATTTGTACTTTCAAAGCTATTGTCGCCGATAGGTTAAAAACAAATTATGTGCGTTGAATAAAAAAAATTAGCCGTCACGGGACGCCCGGCAGATGTGAAACATTCAAATTTACATTAAAATTCGTAATTTTAAAAAACCATTAACAAATATGGAGTGAAATAATTTTTAATAATTTAGGGTTTCGTTAATTAAATAAATAAATTTGTGTTATCATTTTATTAAAATATCAATTATTACAGATTATATTCATTTTTAAACACATAGGAACAAAATTTTCCTCAACCCACCCATCAGATACCGCCATCACCGCCATACTTCCAGCCCACCTTCAACTAGCAACCAACCATCCACCATTTTGTATAAGTTTTTCATCAGCTAATACCTACCACCAGTAACCACCCAATCGACCTGCAACCACCAACCTACCACCTTCCATTTTTGTCGATTCCCTCCCCAGAGCAAGTCTCCCTACCACCACCATTTACCCAGCCCATTTACAACCACCAATCAAGCATCCGCCATTTTTGACAATTTTTTCCTCACACCCACACCAAAACCCCCAAGCAGCAACCACCCACCCCACCTACAACCAACCACCTACCATTTTTGTCAAGTTTTCCCCCCTACCAACCCCAAACGCCATCTACCCACCATGTTTATAAATTTTCTCTCACCTACCCCCAAACATCCTCCTCAAAATCCACTTCACCACCAACACAACCTTCAACCACCAACCAACCAACCGCCATTTTTAACAATTTTTTCTGATTGGTGAAAAGAATGAAAAACGTAATTCGTCCAAGCCCCTACCCAACAACACTCAGTTCCTCCCGACCCCACCTAGAAACAGCCAACCACCCACCCACCATTTTCGTAATTTTTTTCTTCAATTACGTTTCGTCACAATTACAATCTATTTTACTGCCTAGGATGCGCCAATAGATGTTTCACATCAAAAAAAGTCCGGGCTGATATTAAGAGTCCCATATCCAATCCCGCACAAGGCCCCCAACTAACCCTCAAGCATTTTTGAAAACTGCACCGACAAATTTTTTTTTCTGATTAGTAAAAAGAATGGAAAATGTAATTCCCCAAACCCCCTTGCCATCAACCCTCAACTCCCAACTAACCACTCACTATATTTGACAATCTTTTCCTCATCCCCCCACACCAAATCACCCACCCGTAACTACCCAATCCACCTACAACCGCCAACCAACCACAAACCAAATCCTCCTAACAGTAACGACCCACCCCACCTATAACCACTAACCAACCACCAAGAATGTTACCACCCCCCCCCCCCCTTCCCCAAAACAAATCCCACACCTGTTTAGTCATTTTTTTCTTCACCAACTTCCCCACACCCCATCCCCACATCAACCACCCACCAGTACCACCCACTCCACCTACCACCAACCATTTTAGTCAATTTTTCCCTCCAACCAACTATCTACCATTGTTTAAAATTCTTTCTACAACCCTCACCAACCATCCAGCCCACCTACATCCTACAACCACCAACCGACCATCCAAAGATGTTCACCAACCCCCCCCCCCCTCCCCATAACCCTACTCCACTACCACCCTACCCCCTCCACCACTACCGCCTCAGCATCACCAGCGACAACCCAACCTACAACCGCAAACCACCCAACATTTTCCACTTTGAAAAATTTTATGGTCGTGACACTTTTTTGTTACAATTACGATCGATTTTACTGCCTAGGTGCGCCAATAGATGTTTCACATCAAAAAGCAAACAGAGATGATATCGTTGGCCATTTCGGGAACCTTCAAATCTTTTTGGAAATAGTCATAAGGTCCATGAACGAAATAGACATAATGTCCATTGACCTTATGGCGAAATCGAAAATTTAGACATGTTTAATTAGTAAATTTTGAAGTAGACATAATGTCAAGGTAATGGAAACGCCAAACAAAAATCACAAATGCATAAAAAAGACGAATTTCTGTTTTGAGTAATTGTTTGTCCGTAGTCAAATTTCTTTAGTTGACCCATTCAATCGGTAGCGTCAAGTTAAGAAGAAAAATGCCATCGGAATCAGAGGCCCATTATACAAAATAGACCTAAACAAAAGCATTTGATATATATAAATAATTTCCATAAATAAAACTAGACTTGATGTTCAAAATTTCAATATAGACATTATGTCCACTTTAAAATAGACATAATGTTCATGGACCTTATGACTATTGCCTAATTGTTCAAAATGTCCATGGAAATTGTGCCTATTTAAAGCAGACATATTAATAAGGTCAGTGGAACTTATGTCACACCCGTTTTGAATTACCAGACTTTCTTTTCTTTTACTGCCAGTTAGCCGGCATGTTTATAAAGTTTGTGTGTGTGAATGGAAAATATGCGTGGGTTGCAATTTTCGTGCCAGTAGCTGGCTGTGGGCATCGCTATATTGTATTCCTGCCCTAAACGCAGCCGCTGTATCGAAGAACAAATACGAAAAAGAAATTCGCTAAAATAGTGTTTTTGTTTACTTTTGCCGTTGCCTTGGATTTATTTCCAAATTGGTGTTTTGGTTTGTTTACTTCTGCAGTTGCCTTTTGTTTAGTTTTGCTTACTTCTGCCTTTGCCTTGGATTTATTTCCAAATTGTTGTTTTGTTTACTTCTGCAGTTGACTTTTGTTTAGTTTTGCTTAGTTCTGCCGTTGCCTTGGATTTATTTCCAAATTGTTGTTTTAGTTTGTTTACTTCTGCAGTTGCCTTTTGTTTAGTTTTGCTTACTTCTGCCTTTGCCTTGGATTTATTTAAAAATTGTTGTTTTGTTTACTTCTGCACTTGACTTTTGTTTAGTTTTGCTTACTTCTGCCGTTGCCTTGGATTTATTTCCAAATTGTTGTTTTGGTTTGTTTACTTCTGCAGTTGCCTTTTGTTTAGTTTTGCTTACTTCTGCCTTTGCCTTGGATTTATTTCCAAATTGTTGTTTTGTTTACTTCTGCAGTTGCCTTTTGCTTAGTTTTGCTTACTTCTGCCGTTGCCTTGGATTTATTTCCAAATTGTTGTTTTGGTTTGTTTACTTCTGCAGTTGCCTTTTGTTTAGTTTTGTTTACAATGAATGTACTCATTAGTGCGATATGTAAATTTTAAATACCTGCAACCCCTGGTTCAACCATGGTGTCCAAATCCGAATAAAGAAACGGAATCGATAACCTTTGTCCAAAATATCATCTGCGTCAAATAATTAACAGCTTGGGCCATACCGAAGACATTGTAAAATTTTAACTCTTCTGTTCTGGCCTATTTCATAAGCTCAACCATCTTGGATATTTCGGAAATATTATATCAACTTTGGTGCAAGTGGGTGTTACCATGCGTTAATTTTGTCTGCAAACTTTGAGGTTCAAAATTTGCACTCCAGGATATTCTGATGCCAGCGCAATTTGAGTTTCTGAATTTCTCTTCACTAAGATATTAAGAACAGCTGAAAGTCGAGAACACAATCATTTTGAAATTAGGGATGTTCGATTTCGGTTGTAACCCAATTTCATCCAAATTTGGTGGAAATGAGAAAATTTCGAAATGTGTTTTTGTATAGGAAATGATGTAATTTCGAATCTTATTCGGAAATCTGCTAGGAAATTACATCATTTACCCCAACGAAATTACAGCATAAGATTTGAAGGTACCCGATATTAAAAAACAATAGCATCTCTGTTTGTTTTATTTACTCAACGAACATAATTTGGCAAAATAAAAATAAAAAACCCTTTTTCTTACAAAAATTATGTCTTCGTTTTTAATTTCATTTAAAAGATATTGTATGAAAAGATTTTCCTCGGGTGCCCGGGCAACGCCGGGTACTTTTTGCTAGTTATGTATAAGTTTATACTTCAGTTTTATTTAAATAATTCATTGTTTTATATACATGGATATATAATATAAATTTAATTTTGTACAATTATATACACTTTTATTAAATTTCAATTTTGGTTTTGTTGACTCAACATCCTCCCCCCTTGAACGACTACGTTCAATAATCCGCTGGTTTATTTTTTCCAGTCCCTTGCGGTGGTGGTTGTGGAAAACGACCTTTCCCGCTCTGTTCACATTTACCCGGACCTGGTATCTGTCTGGCAGGTTAACGGTAAACTGTTTCCTCTTGCTATGCTGAATCCGTTCGAAGTCGATTCTCTGCAAGGTTTTCTTGAATATGAAGAGGTCTTCTCCTTCCCTGGTGACAAACCTTTGAACGTCGTTGTCGACTCTCATTTTGATTTCTTCAACGGTTGTCGACGGCTTTAACATACTTAATGAATCAACCGTTGAACCGTTGATGTTTACTGGAATTAAGTTCCCGACTATGCCGCTTGGATCTTCTTTCTCCCTTTCGATGTTTTCCTCAATAAGAGTTTGCAATGGTGTTGGTGTCGATAGGTGAGGTGGAGAAAACCTGATTTCTTCCAAAATGTTGAAGTAGTCCTCCCACGGTCCAATTGGCCATTGTGCGTCCATTATTTCTGAAAAAATGCGATTACTTATGAGTTATGCTGACATATACACTAAACATATACAATTCTACTACTGACAACACATGGACAAAGTTCTACTGAACAGGTCAATTACACGTTGTTATGGTAGTTTCATTGTTTTCGATTGGTAATGGGCATATTTTAACGATTGGTCGTTGACAAGTATTAAATCTTGTTCGTACCGTTACTACTCGTGTTAGTCCATCTTTTCCAGGATGGATAATTTCGATGATTCCTAAAGGCCACGCCGTTGGTGGGGTATTTTCATCTTTGATGAGAACAAAATCTCCAACCTTAATACCTTGTTCATTAGTTAGCCATTTAGGTCGTTGTTGAAGACGATTTTAATATTAAGTTGACCACTTCTTCCAAAAATGTTGGTGCATTTGCTGCACATGTTTCCATCTTTGGTTAGGTGTTGAAGTTGATGCTATGAGACTAGGTTCAGGGATTGCATTTATAGCTTGACCGATGAGGAAATGACCTGATTTTACACCTGCTTCCCATAATCCTCCGTGCTGAGGTGCTGCAGGTGGGTTGAAGTGCCAGTTTATGTTTAAGTTAGACAGATAATCGACGATATTTGGTGTGGCTTCCTTAATGGCTTGATCTATGTCACGATCTAGTATTGTTTTTCCTCGTTTAAAATTCGTTCCGGAATCTGAGTAGATATCCGAACATAATCCTCGTCGAGACACAAACCTTTTCAAAGCTGCTATGAAAGCCAGTGCGGTCAAATCTGACACCACTTCTATATGTTTAGCCTTGGTTGCCATACATACAAATATGCAAAAATATCCCTTGTAATGTTTTGCTTTTCTGATCGTTGACATTTTTAGTTGTATTGGTCCGGCATAATCAACGCCCACATGTAGAAAGGCTCTTGTAAGATTAACTCTAGGCGCCGATAACGTTCCCATTAACTGTTGCATTGTTGCTGCTCGATGTTTTGCACATATAACGCATTTATGCAATTGTCGTGTTGTGACTCGTTTTCCATCAAGAATCCAAAAATTATTGCGAAGAGTGTTAAGCACTAATGAGGTACTTCCATGCAATGTTTCCTTGTGTATTTTTTCAATGATTAAGTTGCAAACATGATGATCTCGTGGCAAAACGATAGGATGTTTTCGATTGTATGTGATATTCGCATTTTCCAATCGACCTCCTACTCGAATTAGGCCATCTTGATCTATAAACGGATTTAATGTTATGAGTTTGCTGTTCTTAGGCAGTGGTTTGTTTTTCTTAAGGCTGTCCAATTCCACTGGAAATGCTGATGTTTGTATGATTTTGGAGATTTTTATACTTGCGTGAGATAATTCCTTTGCGGTTAAAGCACCTGTTTGCCTTTGAGCAGGGTTGTGACAATTTTGTATGTATTGTAGTACTGTAGCCATGACTCTTGTGAGCTTTGTATATGATGAATATGTTGTTAAAATTGTACTGTATGGTTGTCCAAACATATTCGTTGTCTTAGGTTGTCTGGCTTCCAAGTTAGTATCATTGGTTTGAATTGGATTTGATGGCCATTTAATTCAGGGCTTGCTAAGCCAATCCGGTCCATGCCACCACAGATTACAATCTACTGTTGTGTTGTCGTTCCTCTAGAAGCCAAATCTGCGGGGTTATCTTTCGTTGGTACATGATGCCAATGCTCGGTTGGTAAGACTTCTTGAACTTCTGCCACTCTGTTAGCAACATAGGTTTTCCATTTAGATGGATGCTCACGTATCCATTGCAGAACAATTGTTGCATCTGTCCATAAAAATATTGGAGTGTTTTGTAGTTGCATGTCTTGGACGGTGACTTTCAGGAGTTTTGCTAGTAGTAAAGCTCCATTTAATTCCAATCGAGGAAGTATAACTGGTTTTACTGGCGCTACCTTTGATTTAGCTGTCAACAATTTCGTCGTTACGTTAGTTCTTTCGTCTTGGGTTCGGATATACAATACAGCTGCATATGCTTTGATGAATGCAACACAGAAACCATGTATTTGAATTGTTTGGTTATTTTTTGATATTCCAATCCAACGGGGGATTTTTATTTTATTGACTTCTTTTAAATCTTCTTTAAAATTCTGCCACTTTGCAACAATGTCTTGGGATACTTTACTGTCCCAAGAAAGGCCGGTGATCCACAGTGTTTGGATTAATATTTTGGCTACTATCACAATCGGCGAGAGCCATCCTACTGGATCGTATAACGAAGCTATCTCTGATAGTATAGTACGTTTGGTGTTGGCTCTTGTACTTGATAAGCAGTGAGTGTTGAACGTGAAATAGTCTTCTACAGGATACCATCGAATGCCTAAGGTTTTTATTGATTCACCTTCGTTGAGTTCTAAAAGTTCTTTAACTTCCCTATCTTCTATTGACAAATGTTTAATTAATTCTGGTTTGTTGCTTGTCCATTTCCGGAGCTTGAACCCACCTTAACTAAGCATTTCAATTAACTGCTGTTGCAGTTCGAGACACTCTGGAATTGTCTCTGCTCCACTTAGTAAATCGTCTACGTAAAAGTCGGTGAACACAACCTTTGAAGCTTGTGGATATTGTTTTTCTTCATCTTGTGCTAGTTGTTGCAGCGTTCTGATTGATAAGAATGGTGCTGATGATGTTCCAAACGTAACTGTGTTCAAATGGTAATCTTGTTGAGCCTTTGTTTGTGGATCTCGCCACAAGATACGTTGATACGTCCGATGATCTGGATGCATTCGAATCATGCGGTACATTTTCTCAATGTCTGCTGTTATTGCTACTTTATGTTTTCTCCAATTTAAAACGATGGAAAACAATTTAGGTTGCAGTGTGGGTCCAATGAGCATTTGTTCATTTAATGATTTTCCATTGGTTGTCCGAGCAGATGCGTCAAATACTACGCGTAGCTTTGTAGTAGTACTTTGCTTAAACACTGCATGGTGCGGTATATAATAATTTGGTTCATTTTCTTTTGGTGGTTTACATACTTCCATGTGACCCATTGTTATGTATTCGTCCAAACATGCCTCGTATTCATTTTTGAGTTCGATATTTTTGCTAAGCTTCCGTTGCAAGTAGTTAAATCTTTGTAATGCACGATCTCTTGACGTGCCCAGAATCGGTCCATTGGACTATATAAATGGCAATTTAACCATATATTGATTCGTTGGCAGTCTTGTATAATCGGCTTTGTATAATTTTTGACATTTCTTTTCTTCTGGAGTTTGCTTGTTGCGAACTTGAACTTCTTCTGTTTCCCAGAATTTCTGCATTAGATGACTAATATCGTTGATTGGATTAACTATAGTTGTAAATACCTTGACTGCTGTTTCATATGTTTTTGATGTTTGTCCCATAATTATCCATCCGAAGATTGTGTTTATGGCTACCGGAGTCCCTTCTGGTCCGTAACGTATGCCTTCTCGAATAATATGTCCGTAAACATCTGCTCCCAGTAGAGAATCGATGGGACTTGGCTTCCAAAATGTTGGATCTGCTAATTCGAGTCCATTGAGATGATTCCAATTAGTGCTGACTATTTGCTTGGTTGGTAATAAGTCAGTGATTGTTTTCAAAACAAACATATCTATTTCAACTGATGCTTTATTTGGCTTGGTAGATTGAAGTTGAATTTGAACTTGCTGTCTTGAACTCACAGATTGATTCTTGTTCAAGCCAACAACTTGAATTGATGTACGTTTGCTATGCAATTTTAAGGTTTGACAGGCCTTCTCTGTAATAAAGGATGTTTGTGATCCAGAATCTAGAAGGCATCGTAGTCTTGTTGAATGACCATTGCGGTCGACTGCTGTTACCAACGCTGTTGATAATAAAGCACTGTGTTCCTTTGACGCAAAATAATTTTGTATTTGTTTTATGTTACCCCCTTCTTCGTGAGTTTCTTTCGACGAAGCATTGTGGAGGTGAAGTGTTGTGTGATGTGCCTTCTGACCCTTTTGACAACGTTTTCTGTTTTTACTCTTAGCGTGTTCATGTTTATTTGAAAAACAATTTAAACATCTGTTTGCAGCTTGAATTGTCTTTCTACGTGTTGGTGTATCCATGTTTAGATATGTTTCACAGGTACCCATATAATGCCTCCCATTGCAGGCTGAGCAATTAAGCTTTATGCTATTGTGGTATGTTTGAATACCTTCCTTTTTAATCGCGGTTGTAGTTGGCTTTGCGCCGATAGTACTACTAATGGATTCCAGGACTCGTATTTGTTTGTGAAGAAATGTTGAAAATGTTGTAAACTTTGGAAGATTTTTGCTATCTCCCAATTCTTCTTCCCAGAGACGCATTGTTGCAAATGGTAACTTCTGCACCAATAAATAAATTATTAATGCATCCCAGGTGGTCGTGTCTACCTTTAGAGCCTTCAATTGCTGTAGGCATTCTTCATTCTTCCTTCCTGATTCGGAAGAGCTTTCAAATGAAAATTAACTAGCGTCCTAGTGTTTTCATATCGCTCTTTGAGTTTTGTCCACGCTGGAGCATAGTCCTCATTGGTAATTGGTGTGTGCTTCAGTATTTTTTCCGCTTCGCCCTCCAGACAGCCTTTTAAGTAATGTAATTTTTGCACAGGTTGCAATTGCTTGTCTTGATGTACAAGTGACGTGAATAAATCATGAAATGATCTCCAATAATTGTAATCTCCATTGAACTTGGGTAATGAGATTTTAGGCAGTTGAGTATATGTAAACTGTGACTCAGGTGGGATTGTCGCATTGTGATTGGATTCTATCAACGAGCTGTTTAGACCATCTTCGAGTTCTCCCATGTATTCTGAGTATTTAGTTTCAATGTCATCAAATTGGTGCTTCTTGATATATTTATTGTTACATTCCGTTTCTGAACTAAAAATGATTTCGTGGATGTGTCTGTCTTGCTTGACAAATTCTTGCCACAATTCACGCAAGTCAATTAGTTTTTGTTTAAAAAAACCGGCTGTGCTTCTGTCTAATCGCGTTTTCTTACCATTTTCTATGGTTTTTTCAAGTTTTGTTTTTAAAACAACTTGTTTTACTAATAACTCGTCTAATTTACTCATGGTAAACGTCGATTGTTATCACTTTTTTATTGTTTATGCCTTGTATTATTTATTAGTATCGAACAAAGAAATATCAGAAACAACAATTAAATTATTAATGTGTATCGCATTCCTGGATGGAACCACCATGTATATTTTTCAAAGTGAAATGACTTAAAGAACAAGTTTTATTCCTCTCTGAAGAATATTTTTTAATAAAATGAAAGAAAAAGACGAAGCGTACTTTCATTAATAATTCAACAATTTCTTTATTTAACTTCTGATATTTCTTAGTATCTAATTTCTAAGCATATACATTAAACAAACTTATACGCATATATCAACTAAATTGGCAACTGTCAAACCATATACTATGTGAGACGTATAAATCGTCCCACAAATTCAATTTGACTTTATTTAAAAAAAATAATTTGTTAATCAATTTTTAGCAATTGTCAAACCAAATGTGTGAGACGTATAAATCGTCCCACAAGTTCAATTTGACTTTTATTTACTATAAATGTGTTAGTTGTTCTTTTTATAAAAGCTTAACTATATCAGAGATGTATGTTTGACGTATAAATCGTCAAACAATTTCCACTGATTTTACCTTTTTGTGTAACAAAAAAAATGTTTTTTTTTATGAAGATAATTGCGGCTGTTGTCTGGATCAACGGGTTGCGGTTGGAGAATCAAAGAGGCTGATTGTACAATTTGTCGATCTTTTATACCTCCGTTTTTAATATTTCGGGCAGGTTTTAGCATTGCCAATTGGGTAGAATAAATTTTTTGTTGAATTCACCACATGAAAATATAGAAAATTTTTCATTAATATTAGAAATAAGTTTATTTTTGATGAAATCAATAATAATTATCATTTGGTTGTTTTAATATTACCCTTTTTTAATATTTAATAACGTTTTTGTATGTTTTTTTATTGTTTAAAACTTTTTATGTACCTATCGTGGTGAATAAACATAGAAAAAAAATGAATTTCAGGCAATGCCATTTCGTTGCCATTTGCAATTTTTCGTGCAGATTTACTTTCATTTTAATGTATTTCTATTTCACTTTGTTTTCTCTTTCTTACTTATTGTTTTTATTATAAAGTTAATAATTTGTTTATAACTCAATAAATAATTGACTTTTTAATAATTTAACGAAATTTTCGTGTTCCTTGAATAAAATTCTTTATATATGGTGCACCCTGTGAACACTGACAATAAAGTTTATCTGTCAAATTAGTGAAGTTCTTGTGCGCATGTTGTGCAAATTTTGTTTGTGAAAAATAATATTAATTAATTGTGATTTGTTTAATGTTTAATGTTAAAACGTATATTAGCATAATGTTTTAGTTAATTCAAGTGTTTATTCATTGTGGTTTGTGAAATAAATAGTGTTATTGTTAATGGAAAATTTTAGTATGTTTTGAGGTTATATTTGTTTGCCTCTTTTGTGTTTAATTAATTTATTTCTTCGTATAATATGTGCTAGTTAACTAAATTGTTGTTTATTGTTATTAATTCAATCAAATTTAATTGTTTAAATTTATCTTCTTTCCTATCTTTAGATCATTCAATCAACAATGTCAATTGCTGGATTTTGGTGAGACTCCTGTGGACAACTATGCTTTCGCTGTTTTGTTTGTTATTGTTTTAATGTGAGTCCCTATAGGGTGTGCTATATTTTAAGCGTACATTAATTTTTTTTGCTTTTGTGATGTTTTTGTTTAATTTGTATTTTTTTTTCATGTTTCTTCATCTAAATGTTCCTACCATGCGAATTAGGTGCCTACGCAGAGGGTGTTTCGATAACATTCGATTTACTGGTAAGTATGTATACGTACATACATTGTTGTTGTTTTTAACCTATCTCCTTTTTTGCAGATCTGCTGAATTTGTTTTATTTAAATTACTATTGTTTAGCTTAAGTATTGCTTAAGATAATTATTGAAATAATTGAAATGTAAACATATTATGTATAAGTTTATACTTCAGTTTTATTTAAATAATTCATTGTTTTATGTATATAAATATAAATTTAATTTTGTACAATTATATACACTTTTATAAAATTTCAATTTTGGTTTTGTTGACTCAACAGCTAGCTTACGACGTCGGAAACTTTCTGACGTTAACGATGTTTACGATGGTCTTACGAGTACATACCCCTTATAAATATAAAAATAATTTTTGGGTGTACTACAGAATCCCCAAAAAAAAAAAAAATCCCCATGGCTTAAAATCCCCAAAAGTTATAATCCAACTAGCTAATATCCCCACATTCATAATGCACATGGATGAAATGCACACCTAAACAATCTTTTTTGCCAAAATCCCCAAGAAATCCCCAAATCCCCAGTGTCCGTGTACATCTAAATTATGTGCATTTAGTTTTCAGAAAAATCTCATGAAATTATTTTTATTGTGAATCTAACTAATAAGTGACAATGATTAAGTTTTTCTTTTCGTTTCATTTAAGACTTTATGAATATTTATTTGCTTACTCATTTTGAAAATGTATTTTTATTTTAATAAACATTACAAGCACTAAAAAGAATTTTATATTCACTCTTTGGATTACATTTCCTGCAATATGAATTAAACCAAATATCACTAAAACAAATATGTTCAAGCAGTGCATCATGCGATGCACTGCTTGAACATATTTGTTTTCGGGATTTTGGTTTGGGGATTTTCGGCTTGTAGATTTTCTCTTTGGGGATTTCGGGGATGGGGATTTTACTTTGGGGATTTTGCGTTTGGGGATAATTTTTTTGTGCCCATTACTCGATTTGTTATTTGACGAAAAATACCGTGTTAAATTCACTTAAGAATATTTTTTGGTTATTTCTGTATTTATAAAATGGAATTTAGTTTAAAACAAAAATTCATTGAAAATATAAATAACTTTCATTGTTTTTCACTGCTCTTTGTTCGATCTTTGTTTCTTTACCTACTGATGATAAAGAAAGAAGCGCATTTTACAATGACCATTACGTGACATGACGACTTTAGGACAGATAAATACGTCATACTGTCTTCAGAGGGACATTGCAATGACCATTACAAGTACCGTCTAATGCTAGCTTAACTGAAAAACAGCCGAAAAATACGATATCAAACTGGTTTTATAAGCGGCTCTTTGTTTGGAAAAAAAATCAAACTATGCTTTAACCCTTAAGGTGTGTTGTATAGGAATTTTGCGTGTGTCCAATATACAACACTACTACTTGTTCACATATTTGAAATTCTGTGTCTAGTTCAAGAATTTTGAAGTCATCAAAGCGTTTATTTGTTTGCCAATGATGCTGAAATCTGCTGTATCTGAGTAATCTGAAAAGAACTTATGTTGAACAAACGAAGATAGCGAAAATAGATAACTCTATCATTCTTAATTTTCCCGGCCCAAAGTCTTAAAACTTATTTACATAGGTGATTCAAATTAAAAACATGACAGCACGATTTTCATGTATTTTTTTATTTTAAGAACTTGGACAATTGGAAATCATCTAGACGAAAACGCGTTGAACACATCATCGAACGAGTGGTTGAAGTGAAAAAACTCGAGCTAGAGAAACATGACCGAACGAGACGAAAATCGAAAACATTTTCTGAAATGATGGAGGAACGGTAACAACGAACAACTGAACTGATATATATATATATATATATATATATAATCAAGACATCGATTTTCGAAAATGAAGCGGGGGAACCGCGTAAAATAATCAGCCTTTACAGATTTTCAGATAGCCAAAATTTAAGCTCGATTACCTAACGGTAAATGCTGCCGATGCTCGCTCAAAGTTTCAAAAATCTCTTTTTGTACCCTGTTTTGCTAAGAAAATTTGCCTTTGCTCCCTAACAGCTGACCCTATTCTCACTATTTTTGTATTAAGTTAAAGGTTGGTTTCTTGTCAACACTCAATTTAAATATTGTAAGGAAAAATGTACATTGAAAGCAAATAATTCAGGCAAAATTAATAGATATTGTGGTTTTTAAAAGATTTTTATTTTATTTTAAAGAATGAAACATTTTAACATTTTTCTTATGAAAATACTTTAATATAGTGGTTTGCTATAATTGATACACAACAAAATTAAAAAAATTAAAGTCTAATTCAGAGGTTTAAAGTGGCTTTTGAAACATAAGGATACAGTTTACGGCACTCACTGACTACTTGGAGGACATATTGCTTTTGTTCTTCATCTTTTGTTAAAAGGTCATTGAAATCGGTGATTAACTTAACTCCTCGTTCTGCCATGTCATTAACAACCTTATCTGATTGAACTATTCTAACACCTTCCTTAAAATGCATGTTTACGGGCCAAACACTTATAGGTTCTCTTAAAAAAACTGCGTTTATTTTTAAGCGGGTACAAAAGTTCAATGTCTCTTTGTTGACAATGTTTTTTATTTTTAATCCAGCTGTGACAAATTGTTCATGTTGATGTTTTTGAAGCTTTAAATTGAGAATTCTGTTGTTCTCAGCCTCGTTGCTAGTCAAAAGCACATTGGCCATTTCTGATTTTTCTCCGTCAGATAAAGTTAGCTCAAAGAATGCCAGACCTACCAACTCTGGACTCAAATACCATAAATGGTTTGAGAACTTCGTAAGAGCTTTTTCAGAAATGTCTTTGTCGACCTTCCGGTACTCAATGCAACTGCGCAACAGATCAAGATCTTGTTTTGGAGCCAGATAGGCCTTTGGTGATGCGAACCAAGCTTTGCAGTATATTTTTACAATGAAAACGCAGACATCACCCAGAGCATTTCTTTCCTCATTATACTCATTTTGAACTGGCTTCGAAATAGAAATATTTTTAAACTATAAATAAAGCTTTGGCCATCCACCTAGCATGGTGAGTGGCACCTGGTCTACGAAATCCAACTAAGTTACCATCCAGCACTCCAAGAAACACTAGCACTAACTGAAGGAATTCCTAGTAGTCATCTCTAGGCTGACATTCATTGAGTTTTGCCTTCAATTCACCTGTAGTCTGTGTCATAACATCAGGGGTTAGGTGTTTCTTAACTTTTGTATCACAGATACCTGCGTTATATGTTTTAGGGTCTATTTTCGACCATTCATTTTGAAATCTTTTAAATATATCTGGTTGAGCGCCAGTGGTTGAACCCAACTTGCATTCAAAAACACCTCTTAGCAAAACTTCAAGAATCTGGTGACGGCAGGCCAGGTAAAGCAACTCTTTATCCAACAATTGCTGCAAAATTTTGCAAGCTCCTTTCAGCCTTCCAGAATGTGAAATTCCACATTGTTTTAAAATTCCATACACAGCTGCGGCCTGCTCTTCACCAGTGCTATTATCTATAACTGCTACTCCTAGTAGTTGTTCATTTTTACCATAAGATATAGTTATGGCAATTCGTTCATTCTGCTCTCTCTTAAGAACACCTGACAATAGTTTTCCATCCCAATGAACAACCACTGCTTCATTTTCTGAAATTTGTATTCGTTTTTTGATTTCCGCGGTTTATTTTGCTCTAAAACTTCTTCTTCTTGAATATAAGGCTGATTTTGAAACTACAAAGTCATTTGAGTTCAGCCCTAGTGCTTCTACTGTAGCGATAAGTATGCGAGAAGCATTTCTGTCAGATACCTTACATCGATCTAATAACAGAGGGTTTCATTGTTAGAAGCTCTTTCACCCCGAGACTGTACCTCATTCTTTTGCTACCCGACGGTTCAGAAACTTCAGTGTTTGTCTGAGATGTAGAGACGTCTTCTTCTTTATCTTCCTCCTCTTCTTCCTGCTCATCGTCGGTATCTTTTATAATCAGAGCAAGAGTAGCAAAAGACCGAATAATACTTATGAAAAGGAAGCTTACCGATATCAAAACTAAATTCTTCAATTGTGGTTTTCATTTTCTTTGCTTCCCTCATAGCCTTTTTCTCTTCAGCTCGAGTGAACCTTAGATCGACTCCAATCAGACAACCTTGGCGACCTTTTTCTCTTTGTTTCAAAAGAAATTCCCTAATTTCTGGTTCCATCAAGGTCAAGGCATCTTGATAGGCTACATCAAAGAGATCGTCAATTTTTAAAGCAAATTCTTTTATTTTGTTTTGTGTGCTTTCAAGTGTTTTATTTTTATTTCGTTGTTGATTTCTCCACTCGTTGTAAAAATTCTCCAGTTGTGAAATCGCATTCTTTTCGTATTTTGATGGAATTCTAACTTTTTCCCAAAAAATAAGTTCCTCTCGAATAACTAGCCTCGCTGATTCCTTCAGGCTTAATTTAAGAGTCCCCAAATTAAAAAATAACGCTGCCAAGACTTGACGATTCGAGGGTAATTTACAACCTCTTATTTGATGAGATGCACGGGTTCTGCTTTTTATATTTGATGTTGATGCCATATCGAAAAACACAATATAAATATCTGTAAAATCCGTTAAATAACTAAATATACTATAAAAAAAAACAAAAGAAAGAACACTTACAATTTATTTTAAGTTAATTTATTGTTTCTACAAAATTACTATTGGAAATAATTTAATCAATATCCTTGAACTGACACTGTTGTAAGTAACAGTTAAAACATTAAAAATGTTAGTTGTGTGTAACAGTACTACTTTTAATTCAATATATAAATTAAGAGAGAATAGGATCACCTGTTTGTGAGCTACAGCTACTTTACTTCGTAAAAATTGAAAAAAAAAAAAAAAAAAAAAGATTTTTGAGCCTTTGAGCAAGTATCGACAGCATTTACAGTTATGCAATCGAGCTTAAGTTTTGGCTATCTAAAAATCTGCAAAGGCTGATCATTTAATGCGGTTCCCACGAAAAAAATTCGTCAAAAAAAAAATGTATTCGAAAGATGTGGTCACTCTAAATATATATATATTTTTTTTTAATTTTCAATAATCGTAAAAACTGTAAATATTTTTAGTGGTGAACGTGGTCGAGCTCGTCCGAAACTTCAATCTCTAGCATCGTATAACGAGGACGAGGCGAACGATTTAAGTGATTTGGGTATTGGAACTAGTAGTGCCAGCGGAAAGAGTAGCATCTCCGAAGATTGTGAAGTACATAATATTGTGGTAAGTACAATTTTCGCGTGTGACATTATAAGGCTTTGATGATGTTTATTTGTCTTTAGAGTGAACCTCCCGAAATAGAGCATATTTCCTCATTTGATATTGAAAAGCACAATTGTCAGCCAAAACAAGATAACCATAGTATTGATCGAATATCTTTACTCGGCAGCTATGAAACATCGCCGACAGCTCCTAATACATCGCCAGATCGCTACGAGTATACATACGAAGGAGCAATTGAAGACTACAAGAGTCGGGTGTCAAAAGCCTCATCAGCGAGCAGCTATAAAAAAAAAGAGTTTCATAAGAAATCATTACATATAAACGAATATGATTACGACAACAATATTGAGACACCGGTGGTCACAGTAAAAAAAGAAGATCTCCCCAAAATCGACATATCCAAAAAGAGAGAACTCTTCGAGAATCAACAAGTCACTGAAGTGAGTCCCATAAAAAATCACGAACAAAATGAAAAGAAAAATATTCCTCAAGAATTCGCAAATGTGCGATCGATTAATGATCGCCTTTGCAGTTTGGAAAGAAAAACTGCGGAGTGTTTTTATTCAGAGGAACAACAATCAGCAACTGCAGAAATTCTGCCTGGTGAAATATACAGCATCAAAGAACGGCTGGAATGCCTGAACCAATCCAATGCTGTGAATCCAAAGCCAAATATCAACAAAGTCGTTGCTGAGGTGGTAGCTGTTCCACCACTTAAGGATCGGCTGTCAAGCTTACAAAATGCTGTTACCAAAGAGGAAATCGTCAAAAAACCAGTCGTCCTGGTGGATGAGTATCAACTTGAAATTCTTAAGAACGAAGACATGGCCCGAAGGCAGCTAGAAACGAGCAAAGTTGATAATGTCATCGTTGAGAAGGACCCGTCTGACGATATTGGTATTAATAAAACCGATGGAAAAATCGATCAAGAACCAGCAAAAACTGAAGATGACGATGATGACGATGTTACAGTAGCGATGACAACACCAATTCTGAGTAAACATGAAGAAAAAGTACTATCATCTGCTACTAGCTATAATGAATTTCAAGGAGAATTTGATTCTAGTGTAAGTTTTTTACAGTTAAAAAATCTAAACACTCCAAGTGTAATTAGTTTGGTGGATAATTTATGTTAATGATGATCATGACGATATTGGTGATGGTGGCGTTGGCATAACTTTGTTCAATTCGAAATTTATTAAAAAGGTTAAAATTGGCATTCAACGATGAAAGCGATGTTAAAGAAGAAATTACTAATGCGAATCAAGTAGAAGCATTGTATATACATTTTTATAGTAATTTCATGGAACATTTTATTTTAGTTCTGAACGTCGTCAATGGCGGCACTAGTTGTATTATCTACTTTACATATATTGTTGTTTTTGCTTCCCATGGAGTTTAGACAAAAACCACTCAAATAACTCTCCAATCAAAGCTTGTGAACGTCGTCCCTAGATGCCGCACAAAACGTTCCGCTTCTTGGGAATACTATAAAATATAAATACAATGAGTACAGCTTGATAAGGTCAGTCCTTATGTTAAATGGGGGACTGCTGAAGTGAAATTAAAGAAAAATGTTCATAACCAGTGAATGAAAACGATTATGTGCAACATCAAAATGCTCCGAAAGCTCCTCAAATTGGGCAGGTTGAAATCAAAGATATCTTTGTAAAATCACCTAGTGTTGTAGAAATAGAAGAAAGAATACTTTTAAAGTAGTAGTTGATCAAATAAACAACGAAAGACTGAAAGCTTCTATTGATGAAAAAAGTAAACATTTAGATTTACAAACCATACACAATATTCCTCCGATCTGTCCAACATCTTTTGAATCTGACTTGAATGTAGTAGTGAATATCGAAAGTAGTCAACCTAAATCTTTACCTTGCTCTGAGAACTCTCTTGAGCTTTCAAATATAGAAAATTTAGTTTCCTCAACAAAACAATTGTGGGCGCTAAAAAGTCCTGCAACTTTATCTTGTAGTTCTCAAAAATTTCAAAACCCTGTTCGTCCCGTCAACTGCGAAACTCATGATCAACGGAATATTCATCGCAAATACCCTGCGAAATTTCATCAATGTCTAATGAGAGTTCTCAAAGCCTTCCAAAGTTTATTTCTGTTTGGCCAAAGTTGAACACCTCAATAATCTTTCTGCGATTTCTCAAAAGAGTGCTGAGAATCCTATTTTCGAAAATGTAAGCATTTCACATTTAAATACATGTTAAGGTCTTAAAAAAATTTCATCGCCTCTAAATAATGGCCGAATAGAGATTTTCATTGCGAAGAGAATGCCTGGAAAGCCTAACTTCCCAGTTTTAAATTCGGCATTGTCCAAATATCATCAACAAACTATGTTATCAAATTATATTCAACAATCGGCTTTGAGTGAAATCATTAATAGCCTTGAATCTTCTCAGCACAAACTTGCTGAAGAGTCAGTTGCTAAAACTAATTTTCAAATTATTCAAGAAACCTGTGAAAATCCTTCAAATATTTCAAAATCCCCTAAGGAACATGCAGCAACCAATAAAACCACAAATATTGATGATCCCACCAAAGCTGTGGAGCAAAATCGATTCCAATTCCCCTAAATCTGCGAAAAAAAATCTTCAACCAATTAGCTCTCTTCCGCTTGAAAGCTGTGTAGATATTCTTCAATCCTTTTGTACAGCTGACCGCTCTTTAAACCGATCTCCAAGTGAATCGACGATTTTGAAAACAAAAGAATGGCTCACATCCTTCTGACTGATTTATCCGGCAGGAATCTGTTGTCGAATTGCCATATTCAAAATTAGATGTAAAAGACCTTCCTGATCCGAATTTTATCGCAACTCCATGTATCAGCGTCGATTGCGATGAAAAAATTGTACGAGAATCCATCAAACCTTCTCAGGCTCAAGCTTTTGTGCGTGATAGTTTTTCGAGCGCTGGTGACCATCTTCTGATATAACTGCAATTATGAATAAATCCAGAACTCCCAACTCTGAACCATCATTAATGGAAATAGCCAACAGAATGTGTTCTCCCATTGGAGCAAGGCGTGATCCATTGGTACGGCAGAAGCCTATTTGTGAAAAGCCATGTCTTAAACTCGATGTTAAGGATTTACCCAATCCCTATTTCATTCGAACTGAATGCTTCGAAGTTGATATAAATTCTTGTAGAACAAATAATTTTCCGTTGACACCTTATTATTTGGCGCTTCATAAAACCAATGCACAAGTTTTGAATAAAACTTGCAATGAATTATCAACTTCATCACCCATTAGTCCAGTTTTCGGCGGTCGTAATGCGGAAAATACCAATTTTATGATAGTCCGAGTGGAGGTAGTTGAAACTAAAATAAAAGTCAAATCTACACAAAACTTGAAAGCTAAAAATATTTTTGGATTCTTAAAAAAGAATTTCCAATCAAAATCAGACGTTGTTAGCAAAACCGGTGAGTTTGAACCAATTTCGGTAGATAACTCAATGTTTTATGTGCCTTCTAACTTCTAACTTTAATCATCACAAGTGATTCTATAGTAGAGCAAACTGAATCGGATTTGAATCTCACAGATGAAATCAATGATATACTTGATGAAGTAACCTCAAAGCTAGTTGCAGAAGTTCTTAAACCTAGAAAAAATTAATGTGAATAAAAAACATTCAGATGGTGCCATGACATAAGGCCATGTGACATAAGGCCATATTTCGAATTATGGCCTTATGACGGTTTTGTAAAGCGGCATAAGACCTTACTCGTACATATGGCCTTATGACACATTACTAAAGTGTCATAAGGCCATATGTTTTTGTGACATAGGGCCATACTAAAACAAGCAACTGACAACAAAACGTTGTAGGTAATATTCGCCGCGAAGCTTTTATTTTTTTTATCAAGTGTTGTTGATTTTGTAATTGCAACATCTTGTAAATTTTATTATCATAATGACACGAGCTTGACAAAAAAATAGCTTAAAATTCGCCGCAAATTGTAATCCATTATTGGAACGAAGTTCCTTATCGTGCGTTGTGAAAGGGGGCTAGACGAAAAAAATTCTTACGAAAAGTTGTCACGACACTTTTTGCTATAGTAAGCTATTGTAAGCTGTGCGGCGTGCGCATGTTTCTCTGTCTGTCTGTCTGTCTGTCTGTCTGTCTCTCTCTCTCTCTCTCTCTCTCTCTCTCTCTCTCTCTCTCTCTTAAAGTTGTAACGACACTTTTTGCTATAGTAAGCTATTGTAAGCTGTGCCGCGTGCGCATGTTTCTCTGTCTGTCTCTCTCTCTCTCTCTCTCTCTCTCTCTTATAGAAAGCAAGCCAGATATTTTCATTTCTATTTCGCATTGAACAGTGTGGTGTTGCGACGATTATTTTTGTTGAGTGTATACAGGTTTTTTGTACATAATAAATAATAAAAAATAATAATAATAATGACTCCTCACAGTGTTTCTGCACAAGTTCCGGATATTGCTGATGGAGTTAGGTAAGTAGAGATTTTATACAGACAATAATAAATGCTTTTATATTTTAAGCAAGTACGCATTATAACCTCTCTTTATTATTGTGCTAACCAAGTCATATATATATATATACATATATATATATATATATATATATATATATATATATATATAAATGTTTCGGTGTGTGTATGTATATGTCAATAGCGAATCAACTAAAGCATCGACTACTGAGGTACAAACTATATCATCAAGGAAAAGGAAAAAGACAAATGCACATAGATGTAGAGAATATCGTGAGAGAAAGAAATTACAAAATACAATGGTACAAAACATAACTGCAGAGGGATCAGATGAATGTAGTGAGACTGATCAATTAGCAGCCAAAAAACCTAAAACTATGGCAGAAAGAAGAAAAAAATACTATGAAGCGCAGAAATTAAAGAAACAAAAAAGTAAAAAAATACCTAAAACTGATAGGCTTTAACACTATAAATCGTCATTAATCGAAAGGAACTTCGTTCCATCCGGGTGTCCCTTGACACCTCTCAACTTTTTTTTTTATCAAGTGTCGTTCCTTTTGTAATTGCAGATTCTTGTACCTTTTATTCTCATAATGCCATGAGCTTGATAAAAAAAATAATATTATTTTTTTTGTCAAGTGTTGTTGCTTTTTTAATTGCAACTTCTTGTAAATTTTATTATCATAAGGACATGAGCTTAATAAAAAAAATAGCTTCAAATTCGCCGCGAATTTTAATCCATTATTTTTTTTATCAAGTGTCGCTGCTTTTGTAATTGCAGATTCTTGTACCTTTTATTCTCATAATGACATGAGCTTGATAAAAAAAAAAATAAAAGCTTAAAATTCGCGGTGAATTGTAAGCTATTATTTTTTTTTATCAAGTGTTGCTGCTTTTGTAATTACAAATTTTTGTAACTTTATTATCATAGTGACATGAGCTTGATAAAAAAAAAAATTGCTTAAAATTCGCGGCGAATTTTAAGCTTTTATTTTTGTTTTTATCAAGTGTTGTTGCTTTTGTAATTGCAAATTCTTGTAACTTTTATTATTATGATCATGAGACATGAGCTTGATCAACAAAATATATCTTAAAGTTCACGTTCCAAATTCTTGTTACTTTTTTTATCAAGCGAATATACATATTATGATAATAAAAGTGAGCTTGACCAAAAAAAAAGTTTCAAAGAGAAAACGAAAGTGACATACGGCCATAATGGTCTTATGAGGCTTTCGAAAGCGTCGTTACGCAATATGCTCGAATATGGCCTTGTGACGATTTACAAAAGCGTCATATGGCCATATTTCTAATTATGGCCTTATGTCGCATGGCCTTATGTCATGACACCCACTCAGATACATATAATCACAGATTAAAACTATTGTATTTCTATTTATAATATTATATTAGTAAATATTCATAACATATTATTGCTTTCCTCTATGTGCTACTTTACTTTTATTATTAATACATACTATTACATATTTATAAATGAATATTTTTTGTTTTTAATTGTTAATATTATTTATTTGGTTTTATTTGTTTTTTCTTTTAACTCAATTTTTTTTCACTATTATTTGATTTTAGATGTTTGCAATAAAATGAATTTAATATATATACCCAAAGACGTCTAAGATTTGAAATTAATTATCATGACCATAGGTACATTTGTACATACACTTACTAGCAGACCCGGCCACGCGTTGCTGTGGCTAAGGTAGGTATGTTATGTATATATATATAAAATGGTAAATTATTATTTTCGAATAATCATGAAATCGTTATAGCGGGTATAAAAATGATTGAAATTTGAATTTTCGTAAAGTAAAAAGAATCAACATTATTAATCTAACCTATGAAGTTTGTAACAAATGAGTAAATTACAAAGTTGATACTTAAACATGTAACATTTAATTTTAGAAATGAAGTAGGTAGGGTAAATAATTCTTTATTCTTAACAGTAATATTTATTATTTTGAATTATAAATATTTTTAATTCAATATAAGTTCAACACTAATTGGTGCACGATATTCTTTATTAATCTGTCTCTAGCTAACACAAATAGATTCGATGGTTTTCCCACACGTGAGCATGCAAAATAAAGTTGCCCATTAGGAAAACATTAAAAAAAACCGTCTTCTATTATTTATCATCTGCAACCTTCTACCATCTAGAATCTTCTACCATCTACCATCTTGTTCTATCTACCATCTGCTACTATCAAAAATCTTCTATATCATCTACCATATCCTGCCATCTTCCATCTTCAAACATCTATCATCTTCTACCATTTACCACTATCTACCATTTACGATCTTTTACCCAACTACCATCTTCTACTATCAACTATCTTCTACCATCTACCTTCTTATATAATCTACCATCTCCTGCTATCTATCAACTTCCATCTTTTACTATCAACTATCTTCTACCATCTCCTACCATCTTCTACCAACTACCATCTTCTAACATCAACCATCTTCTACCATCTAGCATCTTTTACCTTTTTCTTCCATCTAGAATCTTCTCCCATCTACCATCTTGTTCTATCTACCATCCTCTTCGATTTACCATCTTCTAGCATCTACCATCTCCTGCTATGTGCTATATACTGTCTTCTAACATCTACCATCTTCTACCTTTTACCACCTTTTACCACTTACCATCTCCTACCATCTACCATCTTATATCATCTACCATCTCCAGCCATCTGCCATATACCATCTTCCACCTTCTACCATCTAGAATCTTCTGCCGTCTACCATCTTCTAACATCTACCAAGTTCTACCACCAACTATCTTCTACCATTTACTTCTTGAAAAAAATGTTTCTTTAGAAAGCTTCTTGAAGTTAAAATTTTTTAGAATACCTATACATATACATACTTTTTGAAGTTAAATTTGTTTAGAATACCTACATATACTATACATATGTATTTACGTACATCATTTAAATGAAATCTGAAGCGTTCAAAAATATAACATACTAAACAATAAAACAAAATCTTATTATACAAACATATACATATCTTGTTTGTGTATGTAACGATATTTTGTACTTCAAAACAAAAAACAATACACTAATATAATCAAATTTTGACTGATAAATTTTTCAAATAATTGACACTTTTATACTCCTTATTTTTTTTTTTTTGCACGCAAAGTAGGTCGTCGTAATTTTTCGTTACACCTTCCCTGATTTTCAATAAATATATCAAGACAAAAATTTCCAAAATTGGTCCACCCATTCTCTTCTTCCTTAGAAGATGCTACCAAAAGATTTATTACCATATTAACAAAATGCACTAAAATTATTTTCGTGGTAGATAGTTGCACTGAATTTTGACCAAACTTCACGGAAACCTTCGTAGTCATCCTTAGAATATCCTACGAAAGGATTAATTACTAATTTAACAAAATGCACTACAAATGCACTAAAAATGCATTTGTGTCAAACCGCTTTATAAATTGAGAAATAAACTATCCTATCTTTTAAGTTGGATCAAACTGCACACAGTTTTCAAAATTTGATTAAAATCTGTTCATTAGTTTAGGAGTTCATTGCGGACAAACAACGTGACACTCGATTTATATATATTAGATGTATATTCATACATATATTTCATATATACTATACATCGTTATTATGTATAATTAAGGCTTCAATAGGCATATATTCTAAAACCTTGTGGAGTTTTTTTTTTATAATTTACGCGCACTCAAGGGGTTATTAATACCCTTATGATGAATTAACACTGTGCGAGCGGTTAGGAAAGTAGGATAGGAGATAGAAGGAGATATCGATGCACATTGGTTTTGAACGTCTGAATATCACAATGGGAGGGAAAAATCGAGCCGGGTAAAGCATTCCACATTCTTGTTGTGCGGCTAAAAAAAGAATCTCTATACTTAACAGTACGTCCGAAGTTAGGCTCGAGGGTAAATTGATGGGCATTCCTAGCGATGCGAGTGTTACGGGGAAATTGTTTAAGGGGAGGAATGCATCTGGCTATTTCGCTAGAGCACTGTTTGTAGAAGTAGCGATAAAACAAGGTTAGACAAAAAACATTACGGCGATGTTCAAGAGAAACAAATGTTTCGGTAATGGTACTTTCTCCTATTAGTTTTAAGGCCCTTTTTTGGATCCTATCCAGGAGACGCAAGTGAGTGACAGGAGCACCTGCCCAGATATGCGAATTATACTCAAGCTTTGGGCGAATGTATGCCTTGTATATTGTAGCCAGATCAGAAGGGGAAAAATATTTCTTACATCGATTTAGGAAACCTAAGCATTTTGCGGCATTTTTGGCGACGTCAAATATGTGATCGTTCCACAAGAGGTGGTTCGTAATACACATACCTAGAACGCAAAGCTGTTCGGTTTCCTCAATGCTAGTGCCACTCATGGATAGTGGCATAGGGGGTAGGTTATGCTTTAACGACAGAAGACAGCATTGAGTTTTTGAAGCATTAAATTCCACACGGTTGATAATTCCCCATTGTACAATGCTGTCCAGATCGGAATTTAATGAGCTTATCATACGCTGCCGTTGCAGTTCCACGTCCGAAGAACATGGACGTGAATCTGGAAACGAATATGAGAAGCTGAGAGTACTGTCGTCAGCAAAACAATTTAGTGGATTAGAAGTATTAGACAAGAGATCATTAATAAAAATGAGAAAGAGTGTCGGAGACAGAACAGAGCCTTGGGGCACACCAGCATTTATTTTGTGGGTAGCAGACTGAAAACCGTCCAAAACAACGCGAATTGAACGGTCCGAAAGGTAATTTCTAATCCATCGAAGAAGGGTTTCATCGATGCCAAATGCACGCATTTTCGATAAAAGAGCCTGGTGCCAGACTCTATCAAATGCTTTTGAAATATCGAGCGCAATAATCTTATTTTCTCCAAAACGATGTAAAGATTTGTTCCACTGTTCGGTGAGATATACCATCATATCACCAGTGGATCTATTGCTACGAAAACCGTACTGCCGGTCATTAAGAAGTTTTCGTTTCTCAAGATATTTCTTGATCTGAAAATTTATCAGAGTTTCCATGACCTTGGAAAGAAGGGACGTAAGTGCAATTGGTCGGTAGTTTGAGGGAGATGAAGATACGCCTTTTTTTGGAACGGGCTGGACAAATGCAGTTTTCCATCCACTCGGAAAGAGACCTGTAGAGTAGGACAGATGGAAAAGCTTACGCAGTGGTTTTGCCAGCGTGGAAGCACACCTCTTCAGAACTATTGGGGAGATACTATCCGGACCAGCGGATTTGTGTATATCGAGATCTTTTAGAACTCTTCCCACTGATCGAGTGCGAAAGGAGATTTGTCCCATAGAACCATTTACGCTCTCAAGAACAGGAGGAGTCATGTCACTCTGTGGTAGTGTCGAATTGGCTGCAAACTGCGCTGCGAATAAGTCAGCTTTTGCTTGAGAGGATACCACAGGAGTGTCATTGTTGACAAGCGTCGGAACCGAGGACGTAGTGGAGTTGCGAACGTTTTTTACAAATGACCAAAAATTCTTACTACCTTTGGGACATTGTAGTATTTTTTGCCGTAATTTTTGCTCATGTAAAAATTTGGTTCTTTGAATATGAGCATTGCAGGACTTCCTTGCTTGTTTGAACTTATTCCGGTTTTCCTCAGAAGGGTTGGCTTTATAACATCGGAAACTTACTTCTCTCACCTCGATAGCCTCTTTACAGCTCAAGTCGAACCATGAATTCTCTTTTGGTTTGGTACTTTTTGTCCTATTCGGAACGAAATTTCTCATCTCGCAGAGAATAATGTTTGTAATCATTTCAGCGCTGGAGTCTACGTCACTATCGAGGAAACATAGTGACCAGTTAAAGTTACCGAAAAAATTGTTAAGACCGTCCCAGTTGGCTTTCTCGTATTGCCATACGGTTCTTCTTGGGATTTTTTCTTTAACTGGACTGTTGGAGTACGAGAAAACAGCTGAAATGATACAATGGTCCGACGTGCCTAGGGGCGATAATACATCAATAATGTATTTATCAGGATGAGATGTAAGAAACAAGTCAAGGGTGTGTGGCGTGTGGCCTGCAATGTCAGGGATTCTTGTCGGCTTGTCAATAAGCTGAGTTAAGTTGTTGACCTCAGCGAAAATCTCGGCATACCTTCCTTCGGGTGTTGTCTGGCCAGAATATCGAAGCCACGTAGAATTTTGTACATTGAAATCGCCCGTAACAACGATTTCAGTGCGAGGATAATGGGAAACAATTCTTTGGATTGAGTCCGACAGCGCATCGAATTCGTTAAAAGTCGAGACACTGTCCAGACCCGGGCTTCTATAAATAAAACATATATGGGTGATGTGCTTTTGGACGGTGAATTTAAACCACATGAAATTAAAGTCAGTGTTTGAACACTGACCATATTGTGGTAGAAGCTGGTAAGCAACATCATTTCTAACGTATACAGCTAGGCCGTGATAAGCGAAGAATAATGGCACTAAGTTGTACCCGTGTAGATTAAATTCCAACGGATCAGAATTTTCACCTATTTGGGTTTCACTCAATGCCAAAACAGCTGGCCTGTATTTTGCAGTATGAACGTATGCTGCATAAAAATTCTTTCTCAGCCCCCGAATGTTACTATAATCAACACGAAATTTACCTACCATTATGAAAAAACAGACATTGAAAAAACCAACCCGTACGAATATCTAAATTCAATATTTTTCAAATCTCCAATTTGAACTTTTCAATAACACACTTCCATCAGTGACTGCGCCTTCATGGAAATGTGCCTTGATCCGCTCCTGGTTTAAATGTAAATATAGAATTATACGTTACGGGATAATTTTGATTAAGCAATGCATATACCTTGCAAACAAGTTTGACTCAGCATATGCAGTGCTTAAGCAAGATTTACTGAGGTGATGCTGGGGTGGAAAGAGAAGGATTTACCGCTCGCTGTTGGTGTCATGTTATTGTTTTGAATTTAATGTACATCGATTTATTTTTGTTGTTACATATTGTGTTACACTGATAGATTATGGATTTTTCTTTATTAATTTTTTTTTTTTTCGATTAATGGGTGATGGAGATAACTTTAATTTGATTACTATTTCACTAATAGGGAGTATTGGATTTATTAAACTTTTTTAACTTTTTTTTTTGTTTTTTTTTTATTTATTTTTTTTTTGACTGATTTTTAATTTGGATTTGGGGGTAATGGGGCACAGCAACAACAACGGGCGAGTAAGCTTAGCTTCCGACGCGACCAACACAGAACGCGTGCGTTGCCGATGGGAGGCAAATCGAAAAATGAGTACTTGAGAATTTGGTTTAAAGGGTATTTGGTTGTAGGTGGGGTGGGTGGTTACCGGTTGGGGGGGGGGGGTGAGAGTTGATGATACAATTGTCAAAAATGTTGGTTAGTTGATTGGGAGTTAGGAGTGGTAGAAGAGGGTTGGTGGGGAAAGGAGTGCTTGGATGGTGGTGCCGGTTGATGAGTTATTTCTCGGTAAATAATTTTTTTACAGAAAAATGAGCGATGACAACAATTCAAAGTGGCAGGGGTTGCAGAAAAATTAATTTGTAAACACCTTACGTGATACCTCCCTCATGCTATAAAAAAGTAATAGCACTCTACATTAATCGGCAAGTCTTTGTGCAAAAGAATTGATTGGAGCTTTATATAAGAAGTTATAGCTCACAATTAATAACCACACAGCTTTGCACTCATGCAACACTTCAATATAGTAATTGAAAAACTGCAGTCTATCATATCAATGTAGAGGCAAATGAGTTCCAAATGTCTGTTTAACCGGTAAAATCGAATATTAAGCCGTGCCCCCCTTGAATGCCCTCTAATATGCCTTCAAAGCTACTGTTACAGAAATTAACAACAATACGTCAAATAATATTTCGTAGCTGTGTTGTAAAACAGTCTCTTTTAAAAATATTTCCTTTTTTTTCCTACTTACAAAATGTATTTACACATTCTTATTCCATAATTATAATTATAATTAAAAAAAATAGACATGTTGTCTTAAGGACTACGATTAAGAAACCAGATAATCCATATTGGTTCACTCATGAAATACGAGTTCTGATGCAACAACGAGATCAGGCGTACAACTCGTGGAAACGTTATCGATTACCTGAATTAAAAGATTTTTACCATTCACTACGTAATAGGGTTGTAAAGGAAATTCGCACCGCTAAGACTAGACTTTTCTCTAGCAGACTCGATATTTCACTAAGTAGTCGACAGTTGTGGAAAAATTTGCGCAGAATTGGACATGGTAAGCCCAAACATAATAATCTGGAAATGGTTGATGGAAATACACTAAACAGGAAATTCGTCTCCCCTCCCCCACTGCCTCCTTTGTTTTTCCCTGAGAATCCAGTTGACCTCACGCCACAGCAATTTAACTTTTCGAGTTTTGGATTCGTCGGGGTTACTAGTACTGAAGTGTTACAAAGCATACTTTCTGTTAGGTCGGTCTGGATGAAATGCATCCCTCTTTTATAAAAATATTGCTCCCTGTAGTACTTCCGTATATCACTCATGTTTTCAATACCATCATCACAACTGGAGAATTTCCTTCCAATTGGAAACTAGCAAAAGTCTTGCCGATTCCTAAAAATGCTAAGTGTAATGACTTCAGACCCATTTCAATATTAGCTTTTCTTTCGAAAGTTTTTGAGAGGATCTTAAAGAAGCAGATGAGTCATTTTCTGAAGGCGCACAATCTTATAACAGTAAGACAGAGTGGTTTTTGAGAGAAACACAGCTGTATCACCGCCCTGTTAAATGTCATTGAGGACCTCCGTCAAGCATTAGATAATGACAAAGTCAATTTTTTAGTGTTACTTGATTTCTCTAAAGCATTTGACACCGTGGTTCATAGTAAACTTTTATATAAACTCCGAAGTATTTACAACTTCTCTCGTGAAGCTGTATAGCTCATTTCCTCTTACCTTTCTAATAGAATGCAAGCAGTCGAACTAGGAAGTAACTTGTCAGATTTTCTTCCAACCACAAGCGGAGTCCCTCAGGGTTCCATTCTTGGTCCTTTACTTTTCTCCCTATACGTCAATGAAATTCCTTCTATTGTCCAAAACTGCTCACTGCACATGTATGCGGATGATGTACAATTATACTTCGGATGCGATCTTGGTCTAATTGAAGATGGTGTTCTCCGCGTAAATGATGACCTTACTAAATTAGCACACTGGGCTCATATCAATGGTCTAGCCTTGAACCCAGTGAAAACCAAGTGCTTGGTTATCTCTAAAAAGATTCTGGACTTAACTTATTTCCCTCAAATTTTTTTTTTGAATAATTCAATTGTTGAATATGTTGATTCTGCTCGGAATCTTGGAGTTATTTTTACTCGCAATCTGACATGGGATAAGCACATAAACAGCATGGTTGGCAAAACATATGGAGTACTACGTATGCTCTGGGTCACACAGTCATATACGCCCATTAAAACGCGTGAAATGCTTGCTAACAGCCTAGTTCTACCCATTTTAGCTTATGGCTGCGAAATTTTTTCGAATTGTAATTACACAAGCAAAAGAAAACTTAATGTTGTCTTCAACAACATCATTAGATACATCTATGGAATACGTAGATATGAAAGTGTATCTATCTTCTCAAATAGATTGCTCAATATGACACTCGAGAGATACTTTCAATTCCGGACCCTATCCCTGCTATCGGAAGTACTGCTCACACAACAACCACCCTACCTATTTGAGAGAATTGCGAGGGCTTCTTCATCCAGGTCTGGCCTTCTGATTCAACCCCGTTACGCTTCCCTGATATCTAAGCGCCAGTTCTTCGTTAGCGCAACACGCCTCTGGAATACTTTGCCTCGCCATATTAAAAGAATGAACAACAATAAACAAGTCAAAAAACAATTGAGACTTTTTTTCTGTTTCATGAAGATGCTCATGTACTTTTTTCCCCATTTTTCTACACTCCTTTTTCATTTTTTTTTTCTATTTTCTTCTTCATCTTTATCATTTATTTCACTTTCTTCTCTCTCATTTACCTTTTTATCATTATTACCTTCTATTTTCAACTTTTGTTGACTTTATTTTTATTAGTATCTACAAATTTTCTTTAAAAAACGTTTATTGGTTTATTGCTCTCTCATTGTTAAAATATTTAGGTTAACACTAGTTTATAAGATATATATCTTAATGTGTTACCATTACGAAATAAATAAATACAATACAATACAATACAAAATTAGGATACATTTCACATCTGCCGGGCGTCCCGAGACTGCATATATGTATTCCATTCCTTCATTTACGTGGCAAGCTGACTTTTATAATAATTATAATAATTTTGACTGTATGCCTGTAAGACCCAAGGTTATTTGAATGCAAACTGCACAACATTAGTTAGAAAGAGTAGAAAGATAAGAAAGATTTTTTGCTGGCACAGTTTATTGAGAATTAGGTGATATTTATCCCACGAATATCTCACGGGTGGCATCCAGTTGAAGCTGGATAAATTGTGAAGGGATTGCACCAGCGATCACTTAACTAATTGTCGCTACAAAACAATAAACAGAGTATTCTATTCAACCTTGTTCTCAATTTCCCAACCATCCCATGCACTACATTTACGTTGTTCCGACCGACGCCGGCGCGCCGATTAGCTATAGCATAGCCGAATTACAATAAGTATTCATATTTCCATCGAGATACTCACATAGTTTGACCGGCACCATCTGTGCACGGCTATATGAGAAAAATGACACATTTAGTGTACGAGCATACAAATCAAGAATATTTTCAAGGGTCGCTGGCTTATGAATTATGGTGATAAATTGTGCATCATAAGCAAGCTATCCCGAAGCTACTTAAAGTGCATGGTATTATCAAATGCTGATTATGCGTATTGGGTAACATCGATAGAACGTTATCCATTATCGAAGTGTGGTTGGATACGACTGCAGACAATCCATTTTGTATAAATAGAGTGAATATAATATTATTTGGTCACTTAAAATTCTGAAGTTCAAAACTTATCTTTTCTTTATAAAGCAACTCGCTGGAGATTTGATACGTTGATTGTTGATAAGAATAGTTCAGACGCCCTACAGAGCAACAGTGCTTTTGGATCAAGGTTTATTTGGCAACTCGCCGGACCAAGTCTGCTCCGTTTGATATCGACAGTAAACAATATTAAAATCGTAAAGGAAATCGAGACCAACTTTACATGGCGATCTTGCCAGGAGGACGATCTTTTCAACATAATTCCTGAATGTCAAGCACTGATCAACTGGCCCTAACTAGCAAAAGTCTTGCCGATTCCTAAAAATGCTAAGTGTAATGACTTCAGACCCATTTCAATATTAGCTTTTCTTTCGAAAGTTTTTGAGAGGATCTTAAAGAAGCAGATGAGTCATTTTCTGAAGGCGCACAATCTTATAACAGTAAGACAGAGTGGTTTTTGAGAGAAACACAGCTGTATCACCGCCCTGTTAAATGTCATTGAGGACCTCCGTCAAGCATTAGATAATGACAAAGTCAATTTTTTAGTGTTACTTGATTTCTCTAAAGCATTTGACACCGTGGTTCATAGTAAACTTTTATATAAACTCCGAAGTATTTACAACTTCTCTCGTGAAGCTGTATAGCTCATTTCCTCTTACCTTTCTAATAGAATGCAAGCAGTCGAACTAGGAAGTAACTTGTCAGATTTTCTTCCAACCACAAGCGGAGTCCCTCAGGGTTCCATTCTTGGTCCTTTACTTTTCTCCCTATACGTCAATGAAATTCCTTCTATTGTCCAAAACTGCTCACTGCACATGTATGCGGATGATGTACAATTATACTTCGGATGCGATCTTGGTCTAATTGAAGATGGTGTTCTCCGCGTAAATGATGACCTTACTAAATTAGCACACTGGGCTCATATCAATGGTCTAGCCTTGAACCCAGTGAAAACCAAGTGCTTGGTTATCTCTAAAAAGATTCTGGACTTAACTTATTTCCCTCAAATTTTTTTTTTGAATAATTCAATTGTTGAATATGTTGATTCTGCTCGGAATCTTGGAGTTATTTTTACTCGCAATCTGACATGGGATAAGCACATAAACAGCATGGTTGGCAAAACATATGGAGTACTACGTATGCTCTGGGTCACACAGTCATATACGCCCATTAAAACGCGTGAAATGCTTGCTAACAGCCTAGTTCTACCCATTTTAGCTTATGGCTGCGAAATTTTTTCGAATTGTAATTACACAAGCAAAAGAAAACTTAATGTTGTCTTCAACAACATCATTAGATACATCTATGGAATACGTAGATATGAAAGTGTATCTATCTTCTCAAATAGATTGCTCAATATGACACTCGAGAGATACTTTCAATTCCGGACCCTATCCCTGCTATCGGAAGTACTGCTCACACAACAACCACCCTACCTATTTGAGAGAATTGCGAGGGCTTCTTCATCCAGGTCTGGCCTTCTGATTCAACCCCGTTACGCTTCCCTTATATCTAAGCGCCAGTTCTTCGTTAGCGCAACACGCCTCTGGAATACTTTGCCTCGCCATATTAAAAGAATGAACAACAATAAACAAGTCAAAAAACAATTGAGACTTTTTTTCTGTTTCATGAAGATGCTCATGTACTTTTTTCCCCATTTTTCTACACTCCTTTTTCATTTTTTTTTTCTATTTTCTTCTTCATCTTTATCATTTATTTCACTTTCTTCTCTCTCATTTACCTTTTTATCATTATTACCTTCTATTTTCAACTTTTGTTGACTTTATTTTTATTAGTATCTACAAATTTTCTTTAAAAAACGTTTATTGGTTTATTGCTCTCTCATTGTTAAAATATTTAGGTTAACACTAGTTTATAAGATATATATCTTAATGTGTTACCATTACGAAATAAATAAATACAATACAATACAATACAAAATTAGGATACATTTCACATCTGCCGGGCGTCCCGAGACTGCATATATGTATTCCATTCCTTCATTTACGTGGCAAGCTGACTTTTATAATAATTATAATAATTTTGACTGTATGCCTGTAAGACCCAAGGTTATTTGAATGCAAACTGCACAACATTAGTTAGAAAGAGTAGAAAGATAAGAAAGATTTTTTGCTGGCACAGTTTATTGAGAATTAGGTGATATTTATCCCACGAATATCTCACGGGTGGCATCCAGTTGAAGCTGGATAAATTGTGAAGGGATTGCACCAGCGATCACTTAACTAATTGTCGCTACAAAACAATAAACAGAGTATTCTATTCAACCTTGTTCTCAATTTCCCAACCATCCCATGCACTACATTTACGTTGTTCCGACCGACGCCGGCGCGCCGATTAGCTATAGCATAGCCGAATTACAATAAGTATTCATATTTCCATCGAGATACTCACATAGTTTGACCGGCACCATCTGTGCACGGCTATATGAGAAAAATGACACATTTAGTGTACGAGCATACAAATCAAGAATATTTTCAAGGGTCGCTGGCTTATGAATTATGGTGATAAATTGTGCATCATAAGCAAGCTATCCCGAAGCTACTTAAAGTGCATGGTATTATCAAATGCTGATTATGCGTATTGGGTAACATCGATAGAACGTTATCCATTATCGAAGTGTGGTTGGATACGACTGCAGACAATCCATTTTGTATAAATAGAGTGAATATAATATTATTTGGTCACTTAAAATTCTGAAGTTCAAAACTTATCTTTTCTTTATAAAGCAACTCGCTGGAGATTTGATACGTTGATTGTTGATAAGAATAGTTCAGACGCCCTACAGAGCAACAGTGCTTTTGGATCAAGGTTTATTTGGCAACTCGCCGGACCAAGTCTGCTCCGTTTGATATCGACAGTAAACAATATTAAAATCGTAAAGGAAATCGAGACCAACTTTACATGGCGATCTTGCCAGGAGGACGATCTTTTCAACATAATTCCTGAATGTCAAGCACTGATCAACTGGCCCTAACAGCCAGCCTTATTATGGAAGCTCAGGCCTTACTAATAAAGCCATCGAAACCTGAACAAATCCGTGCTGGCCCCAAGCCGCTGATTACCGGAATATTTAAAGCGAAATACTGTACGTCAAGAATCCACGAAATTCCGCTGCCCCCAGCTCCAAAGGCACGAGCAGAAAAGAGAGTGCAGCTGAAGAAACACATTGCTGAGCTGATCCGGTTGGCGAACATACCAGGCCAACCCAGCGAAATCAAACAAAAATACTTACGCCAGGCGAAGCAAGTTAAGGAAGCCATCCGCTCCAGCAGAAACGAAAAAGGAAAAAGAAGAGGAAAGCCGAGGAACAGAGGTTCCATTCCTTATTTGCGTCGGTTGCTTCCGCAGCCAAGGAAGCCATGCTAATTGCGGTTTTTTTTTACTTCTGACTTTTTTTTTTATTATTCAATTTTGCTATAAACTTTGTCTTTAAATGAATTTTTCCAAGGTTATGAAAGCTTTAGGATCACTCAAGGATTGTCATGACAATTTAAAGAAATCTAATAGGATAAGAGAAGCAGAAGGGATACAAAGAAGTCAGAAGAAATAGATAATCTGTGGAGCTCTTTTTACGAATAGTTTTTAAAAGGATGATATAGGTACAATAGCTAAAGATAATTCAAAAGAAGAAACTAAAAACATCGAAACTAACAAAATGTCAGAAATATTTAATTTGAGCATAGCTCAGAAATTGCCAACTCTAAACTGCGAAGATAACAACAAACGTACGAACGTACCAAGAATATTAGAGATTTTCTCAACAATATTGAATTTTACCACGACACCCTAAAGAAAGATTCACAGCCTATGCTAATTAAATTTTTGTTGAAGTGTAAAGTTCAAGGTAGGGCATTAACTGATTTAGGAACCGACAAGATCGAAACTTTTGAACAACTTAAAACAAATTTAATACCCAAATGTGGAGACAAAGAAACAATAGAAAGCATTCAGTCCAACTTAGATAGCTAGATCGCGTAAAAGAAACCGACCAATGCGAGAATTTGTTTCAGAAATAGAGCAATTGATAGCCAAAATGACCGAACTCGAAATCAGTTTGCAAGGGGAAGAAGCTCGAGAAACACTTACTATAGCAAATGAACATCGAGGATTAGCCTTCCTCAAACAAGGAGTGAACGATAGGTACAAAATAATTCTTGATAGTGCAAGACATACAACAATGCAGGATGCTATAAACCATTTGTTAGAGCTAGCACCAAGTTATGTACCAATTACGGAAACTTTCAGGTATGCCAACAATCCCAATTATTCCCAACCCCAAAACCGAAATCAAAGTCGAGGATATTTCCATAACTCCTATCGATCAAATTATAATACTACTAATTATCCCAACCAAAATTTTTCCAGACAAAATTATTTTCGTAGTAATAACTACTCCCCCAGTTTCACAGGACATAATAACGTCAGTAACAATACAAGTAGGCTAATATCATCTCCATTCCTTTGATTTAAACCGCTGTAAAGATAGAAATTTTCTCTTCCGATTTTTACTTTAACTTGTGTTCTTGAGCCATTAAGCAAGCTTTATCTCAGTCACATCATAGAAACTCGTCACTACAAACTAATAACAACCGTTTTAAAACAAACAGAAACCCTCCTAAGATTACAAATATACAATATAATAATAGGAATAATTTTAATATAAGGACTAGTTTTTGCCGAAATAGAAACCCCAGTAGAAGTTACCCACCCTGCGATAATAACAATAGCAGTTACAGAGTTTTAGCATTGGGAAACGAGCGACCCACCGATGGAGAAGCCGACCCATCAGAAGGGGATTAACTAATCCACCAATGGCAAGTGCCATTTGCACTGCTGGAATATCGAACGGCATTTACGTTCAGCTAAAACTGGATTACGATCAACTTACAAAATTTTTATTGGACACAGGAGCTTCAATTTTTGGAGGGAAAGTCAGTTCAGTAAATTTAAACATACCCATATTCAAACATAAAAGCACAAAAATTCTAGGTATTTTAGGATATTTAGAAACAATAGGAACATGTAATATTCGAATCCATTTAGAAAACCTTATGGGCCCTATCATGGTAACCGATCGGAGAATCCTCCGACCGGGGAAATATTCCGATCGGAGCATTTATTGTGTTCATGGTAACCGAATCGGAAGAGAAATACAAATGCGTACCGACGCGCATACCATGGCATGAAGAAAACAAACAAAAAATAAAATATGAACCTCCTTTGTAGTCGAATAAAACTGCACAGCGCAGCTGTATTTTTAGGGGATGAAATACATAACACAAGCAGAAAGCCTCAAACAAAGGAAAAAGAATAAAAAAAACAAATACACACGAAATTAAATAGTTTGTATTTTTGTATTACCATCCGACAAAGGTCCGCAAGTAATTTGCTGCCGGAGACAATCGAGAGAAATACAAATATAAAAAAGCCATGCAACGCATGAATTCGCTGTGCGTCATTGTCATTTAGACATTTTCAACGCATGCTTTATTATTTTTCGGATGTGTGTCCGATTTATCAATCGGAGAGGTACCATGATACAAAATTCGTACATTTCGCCCGAATTAGAGACAATTTTTCTCCGATCGGTTACCATGATAGGGCCCTATAATTCCATACGAATTTCACGTTATTATCGCGGAATTGGCGATAACGTTTTTATGTTTTCGAAATCTGTGAACGGAGTTCTTTAGCGAATAAAACACAGATTTTTCGTAAGACTCGTTACAAATTTTCTATTTAAAAGGAATTTAATTAATAATCATCAATATATTACATTTATATACATACTTTTAGTATTTCTTCAATTTATTTGACTGACCAATGAATCCTGATTTAAATATGTATATAATTATTTTTCTTGATCTCAATCAAATCAAAATTAAATAAAAATCTATATACAAATGAAATATTATTAAGAAACTACTTAAAACTTAAATACTCTAAACAAAGTACAAACAAATAAAAATACAAGGTATTTTAAACTATCTTTAGACTAATCTCCGCTAACACCCGTGGTACCCGATAACTTCCCAATTCCCGTTGAAGGTAAATATCATAGGAGCAAACTTTCTCTTAGAATTTAACGCCATACTTGACTTAAAGAAATTTCTGTTAAAAATCAAAGAGGGAAGTATCATTATTCATCTGGCCATATGCTCCCAAGAAAATAGAACTACCATCTCAATAGTGCCAAGATGCGAAGCTACCTATTGGCCGAATACAAAACACCGAAGCTCGAGTATTTTACCCGCAAAAATTATGCGAACACGTTTTTATGGCAGGATCATTATCTTCTGCCATAAACGGGAAAATACCAATTAGAATTTTAAATGCACTGGATACAACAGTAACTCTGAAATGGGCCGAACCATTGTCCTCACCAGCCTCGGAACACTACATTTTGCGTTACAACCAGACAGATATATCAACAAACGCTCGAGTTAACAAAATAATAAACGAAATAAATTTTGACATATTAAATAGTAAAGAAAAAGAGGAAGTTGAAGCGATATGTAATAAATACCAAGACATCTTCCACATTGATGGTGACAGACTCATGTATACTCATATTGGCAAAGCAGATATCTCGCTCAAAAAGGATGCAACACCAAAATATTCAAAGCTATATTATCTCCCACACATACAAAAACAGGATATAAAGGAAGAAATAAGAAAATTTTTAGAAAATGACAATATAGAACATTCTATCTCCCCTTGGAACTCACCAATACTAAAAGTACCTTAAAAAACCCTGTGACCGGCCTACAGAAATTCCGTATGGTGATCGACTATCGTCACGTGAACGAGCGAATTGAAGATAATAAATTTCCACTACCAAACATAACAGACATCTATGATATGGAAGGAGGAGCAACTTACTTCTCGTGCATAGATTTAAGTCAGGGATACTACCAATAGATGCCAAAAGCAGGCAAATCACAGCGTTCTCAACAGAAGATGGTCACTACCAGTTAAAACGACTACCAATGGGTTTAAAGATCTCACCCAGTAAATTTTCCAGAATGATGTCCATAGCGATGTCAGGACTAACATATTCACGATGTTTTGTCTATCTCGAAGATCTTATAGTTTTTGGTAGAAGTTTAATAGAACACAACAAAAGTTTGATTCAAGTATTTGAACGTATAATAGAAGTAAATATGAAAATACACCGTGGGAAATGATCTTTCTTGCGAAGGAAGTGTTATACCTAGGACATGTTATTTCTGATAATGGCATCCTACCCGATCCCACTAAATCTTCCGCAATGAAAAATTACCCGACACTCAGCAATACCGATGAAATAAGATTTCGTTGCATTAGCCAACTATTTTCGTAAATGTATCCCTAATTTCGCTACCATTTCCATTCCGCTAAACCGGTTGTTGAAAAAAGATGTCGAATTTCATTTCAATAAGGATTGCGAAAAATCTTTTAAGTTGCTTAAAGAAATCCTTACAAGTCCTAAAATTCTACAATTTCCAAATTTTAACGAAGAACTCACCCTACGAACGGATGCCTCAGGTTTCGCTCTAGGAGCTGTTTTATCTAACTTCGACGATAGACCGATTGCCTATGCAAGCAAAACTCTTAATAAGCAGAAAAAAACTATAGTACAATTGAGAAACAATTACTTGCTATTGTATGGGCAGTTAAACACTGTCGTCCCTACCTATTCGGAAGAAAATTCAAAATCTTAACAGACCATAGACCCTTAGTGTACTTGTTCTCACTTATAGAACCTAGTAGCAGACTAACAAAATTTAGGCTACTACTAGAAGAATACAACTTCTACATAGAATATTCTCCAGGTAAGGATAACTGTACAGCCGACGCACTGAGTCGCATAAAAATAGACTCCAATGTTTTAAAACAATTATATATTTGTGTTGTTACGAGAGCTCAATCAAAAGCAGAATGTAAAAATTCATGAACAGAAAGAAAAAAATAATAATAGAAAACACGAAAACTGATGAACGACCTGCTGAAATTACCAGAAAATGGACTTAAAGTCATAAAACTGAAAATTATTGACAACTTTGAGGAAGATTTAATTAATTTCAAGGATACGGACATAATTATTGGTCCAAATAGAATTTTAGCGTATATCTTAAGAGGGAATTGTTTACTTCTAAAGAAGTCCAAGGACAGCACTACAACCCAATCGACAGTATTTGGCAAAATATTGTCAAGAGATGTGCAGAAACTCTGCGGATTGAATTGTATTATTTATTTATTTCTTTCGTCAATCAAGTTACATAACTTTATAATGACTACAAAGTAAAATAAAATAATTACAATGTTTTAATACCTATTTAAACTTAATTTATATAATCTATTGAATTCAAAATATCCTTCTTAATTTCATTCCTGCTTTTATTAAAATCAATGACATAATCGAATTCATTAAAAGCAATAAAAGAATGAGTTATTGGATTATGTCATGCATAGTTTGTACTATGATAAGGAACATGTAAGAAATATCCATCTCTTGGTCGCAAACAACGAGAAGGAGCATAAATATTTTACATTGATAGGAAAATCGAACAATCAATGCTAGAATTGAGGACATAGAGAGCAAAAACTACTAAACATAACTTTCTTCTCAATACAAGAGGTGTTGTGTTAAATCAATCAAGATACATCTGGTCTCATATGACGGCATGACCGAGTTTCTATAAATTTTTCTTAAAGCAAACTTAGTAAACTTTTTCTGAATCCTTTCAATACGGTTGATACTAGACTGAGTATAGGGATTCCATATAACATAACAGTACTCAAGCAGAGGTCTCATATTGACAAATAAAGTGTTTTAAGGGTGTAGGGATCTTCAAAAGACTTAGAACTGCGAATTATGAAACCTAACATCGAGTTAGCTTTAGAAATAACTCGATCTATATGAATCGAAAAACTCATTTTAGATTCAAAGATAACACCAAGGTCTTTTTGGCTCATGGTTCTTTTTAATGGATGATTATCGATTTTAAATTCAAAATTTAAAGGAATAAGTATTTTTGAAAAGGTAATAACACTACATTTATTGTTGTTGAAATAAAGTCCATTTAGATTACACCATTTAACTACAGCATCGAGGTCAGCTTGAATTTTACTGGCGTCTAACATGAATCTTACAGAACTAAAAATCTTGAGATCGTCAGCGTATAAAAGGCACTTTGCATACAAAATATAGTTTGGCAAATCATTTATTAAAAGAATAAAAAGCAGTTTGCCAAGATGGCTGCCTTGAGGTACACCAGAATAATTCTGTATTGCATAAGACAATACATTGCCAATTTTGACGTATTGCTGACGTCCAACTAAATAACTTTCAATCCATTTAAGAAGTACGGAGTGAAATCCAAGTTGCTCTAGTTTTCTCACAAGAACATTGTTTTGTACACGATCTAAAGCTTTTGAAAATCGGTGTAGATAATAACGTCAACTTGCTAGCGGTTTTCTAAACTACCAAGACAGTAATTTGAAAATAATGATAAGTTAGTTAGTTAAGCTGTCGAAGTCGACCTACCACCAGTCATAAATCCATGTTGGTGCTACGAAATAAGACCCCGGACCATGATGTAAATTAACGATTTATTTATTGAATAAATAGTTTAAAATAAAAAATAAAAAACACTTATATTTATTTTATTAATTTATTGAAATTTTTTGAAAAATTTTTTCACATTAATTTTTAATTATTTATTTATTTGCAAGTGACGCGTTTCGGTTTTTTATATGCAAACCATCATCGGGCTTCTTCTTTTTGACTGAGTGTTGTTGTTGTGCCAAGTTCTCGTTTTCTTTTTATTTTGTTGTTCTTCGTTATGTTTAGTTGGTTGCTGTTTGATTTGACATCTGTTTATCTCGTTCTATTGTTTATATTATTTTGATAATTAATTGCTGTGTTGAATAGGATATTATTTTTGATAGTTAATTTGTCGTTTAGTATTTTGTCTTGTTCGTACTTATAAGCTTTGTATATTTCGTATTCTTCTAGTGTGTCTAGTTTTGTTCCTTTCTTACATATATGTAAAGGTGTTAAGTTAGTTTCGAAGTCGGTGTAATTATGGTTCTTGTCTATTAAGTGCATTGCGTATGTGGATTTTGTGTTCTGTTTCGGTCTATGTTCTAAAAATCTGTCGTAAAACGTCCTTCCCGTCTGTCCTATATAGTAGTTGTCGCAATCATTGCATTTTAATTTATAAACACCGGATGAAGATTTGTTATCTATTGTCGATTTGTTTGATAGGATTTTTTGGATGTTATTGGTCGTTTTGAATGAGATGTTTATGTTTATTTTTTGAAGTTGATTTTGTAGAACTTGTGGTAATAGATTAGTGTAGTTTATTGAGATGTATTTTTTATTTTCTTTAGGTGTGTCATCATTATAGTTGTTGTTATTGTTTTTTAATTGTTTTTTCTTTTTCTTTTGTATTAGCTGGTCTATCATGTTGGCACTGAATCCATTTGTTGTTGCTATTTGTTTAATTATGTCTATTTCTTCATCATAATGTTTTTTCGTCATTGGGATGTTTAAAAGACGATTGATAAAGGCATGATATGCTGCCATTTTTTGTGAATGTGGGTGGTGTGAATTTTTATGGATTGTGAGGTCGGTTGTTGTTGGCTTTCTATATATTTTGTAATTTAATCTTTTGTTGTTTTTGTAAATGTTAAGATCTAAGAAGTTGATGGAGTGATTTGTTTCTATTTCTGCGGTGAATTTGATGTTAGTGTTTGTATTATTCATGTATTTTTTTAAGATGTCGATTTGTCTTTGGGTTCCATCGAAAATGATGAAAGTATCATCGACGTATCTGGAGTAATGGATTATTCTATTATTGTGTGGATTTAGATCTGACGATATGTATTTGTTTTCAAAGTGATTAAGGTATATGTCTGCCATTAAACCGCTTAGTGGAGAACCCATTGCTAATCCTTCGTTTTGAGTATAGTATTTGTTATTAAAGGTGAAGTAGTTTTGTTTAAGTGTTATTTGTAAGAGTGTTATGAGTTCGTTTATTTGTTGTTGGTTTAATTTATTTGTTGTTGTAAGGTTTTCTTTTAATATTTTAGTTGTGTGCTGTATTGGGATGTTCGTGTACATGTTTGTGACATCAAACGAAATTAATTTATATTGTGATAATATGTTAATGTTTTTTGTTTTGTTTATGAATTCGGTGAAGTTTCTTATACTATTGTTGTTTTTTATTGTTATGTTGGTTTTGATTAGTTTTTGGAGTTCTTTTGCAATTTTGTAACATGGTGCAGTTTTGTAATTGATTAGTGGTCTTATTGGTATTCCAGGTTTATGTATTTTAGGAAGTCCTGTGAACATTGGTGCCTGTGCTTTTGTTTGTTTGAATTTTAGTTTATTTGTATTTGTTAATATGTGTTTACAGTTGTTTATTGCTTGGTTGATATCTTTGACGAATTGTTTTGTAGGGTCGTTTTCTATGTTTTGTATGTTGTTGTTGTTAAAGAATGTTATGGTTTTATCTATATATTCTTGTTGGTTGATTATTACCATGGTGTTTCCTTTGTCTGCTTTGGTAATCATTGCATTGTTGTCCTGGATTTTTTGTTTTATGTTTTTAAGGTTAGTGATGTCTTCTTTGTATTTAATTTGTAATTTCCGGTTAACTTGGTTGTTTTTTAAGATATGTTTGAGTTTTTTGTTGACTATTGTTCTAGTTTCATTTTGTGTTTCTTGATTTGGTATTGTTTCTATGGCTGCTTCTGCGTTAATAACTTCTTGTGTTATATTGTTTTTGTTGATTATTGGAATACTATATTTGAGTCCTTTGTTTAGGGTTTCTGTTTCTGATTTTGTGAACTGTATGTTAGTATTATTAACTAGTTTTGGGTAGAATTCGTGGGTATGTTTTGGTATAAATGGGGTTTGAATATTGTGAAGTTTATTTATTTTAGATTGTTGTTTGATACTGATGTTTTTGGCTATTTTTTTAATTTGTTTATTTAAACAGTGCCTTAAAAAACAAATTATTCCTAAATACGCACAAATTAAAATAAAATCCAATTCACCTGCCGCCATTAAAACACAAAAAATAGCCCAAATAATACGGATAAAAGAAGAAAACAACTACTTATACAGCAAAAAAACTATACTCAACAACTTACTTTACAAATTACACCAACAAATATACAACAAACTACACTTTATTGAAGCCGAAATAATACAAATTAAAAAAATAGCCAAAAACATCAGTATCAAACAACAACCTAAAATAAATAAACTTCACAATATTCAAACCCCATTTATACCAAAACATACCCACGAATTCTACCCAAAACTAGTTAATAATACTAACATACAGTTCACAAAATCAGAAACAGAAACCCAAACTAGACACGCTTTTTTCCTCTCTATTAAAATCTTTAATTTAAATTGCAAAATTACAAATTAAAATTTATTTTACATATGTAGAAAAGTAAAAGAATAAAATCTACAATTAAATAATTTTGAATATTAAGTAAAATTAATTAATTTTGCTCCAAATAATTCCACACCAAACATATCAACCATGGTCGTCAAATGTCCAACGTGTGAAGTGTCAATTTCCAGATCAAAGCCAGGTTTAAAGTGTGATGATTGCAATAAGGAATACCATTTTAAATGTGGAAAAATTAATAAAGCTCTGATGGATGACATCAAAACAGGAGCAGTAAAGTGGAGATGTATTTCATGCCAAAACAAACCTAACCTCACATCATCGAATATTTGCATGGGAGATCTGTCAGACCCCGAGTCAGAAGACTTCTCAACTGCTCTAAAAAATATTGAGGATGAAATCAGCAGGATGAATGCGACACAACTCACCTTCAACAGCTCGATAGCTAATATTTCATCTAAGTTAACGCAACTCAACAAAATTGCCAGTGAAGTGCTTGAAAACAAACATAAAATAGAGTTGCTGGAACATGAAAATCGTGATCTTAAGGAAAGGCTACTGCTACAAGAGCGACGCGTTAGTAGGTTGGAAAGATTGGAAACAGCTAATCAAATCATAATTAAAAACGTCCCAACTACCGCCTCAGAGAATCTTAGGACAGTTTTTAACAATATAAAAGCTAAATTGAATGATGTTCCCATGGAAGACCACGAAGTGATCGAAATATTCCGCAAACCAACAAATAAGTCTCATGGAACCGGTCCTATTGATCAAAATATAAATATCGTTCGCAACGCTCCTATAATTGTCAAACTTAGAAATCAACACTCGAGAGATATTTTCCTTACAGCAGTCAGAGCGAATCCACAACTTAAAATATCAGACTTGGGTTTTAATGTGGATAATTCAGATAATTTAGTTTTAATTAATGAGGTTCTTTGTTTTTCAGACACAATATTGTACAGCCAAGCCAAAGCACACAAAGAGACACACAACTTTAAGTATTTATGGACAAAACATGGAAAGATCTTTATGAGGAAAGATGACACCACTCGAATTTATAAAATCACTAGCTCCATTGATTTGAACAAAGTTCTATAGTAAGATTATACTTATATTTTCACATTAACAATTCTTAATATTGCGTATTTTCCAATTATGAAAATCAATATTTATTACCAAAATATCAATCGTATGAAAACTAAAACACATGAAGTAAATTTAGCAATACAAAACTCTTATCATGATATAATTTGCTTAACGGAAACAAATTTATCCAACGATATAAATACTTGTGAAATTTTCGACTTGAATGTTTATAATGTCTTTCGTAAAGATCGCGATTTGCAAATATTCACTAATCTTGAATCGGGCGGTGGATGTCTAATAGCAGTAAAAAAAAAATTTCACGCTATGAGGTTACCCCAATTAGAAACATTTAATGAAGATCTCTGGATATGTATTAATGGGAAAAGTAATGCGAAAACATATATATGCTGCTGTTACATAAGACCCAGATCTTCTAACGAGGTATATAAGAACATGTTTGATAGTCTCTCAGAGAAATCACACATGTTTTTATCTAACTCATCGCTTATTTATTTGGGTGATTTCAACATACCTGAGATTTCATGGCAGTATGATAATAACTCGAAGGCAATGATACCTTCCGAGTACACCGGGTATAAAGCAGATTCATTGATCTTAGCAACCTCTATGTGTAATCTTTTACAATACAACTCGGTACGAAACAATGATGGCAGATTATTGGATCTTGTATTCACTACTTTTTCTCATGAATCATTTTCTGTTGAAGCTTGCACTTATCCGTTATCTAAAGTTGATCGTTACCACCCGCCATTATTAATAAAATTTATTATGTCTGTCCCAAGTTATCTACCTGAAACAAATGTTGTGAAACGAAATTTTTTCAAAGCTAACTATGGGGAGATAAGATCTCAATTAAGTGGGACTGACTGGACCTTTCTTAATAATATGAACATTGATGCATCTGTTGAAAGTTTTTATGAAATTTTAAATAATTTAATTTTGTCTTTTGTTCCAGTAAAGAAACAACGATATACTCAATTTCCATGTTGGTACTCACAAACCCTTATTAAGCTTATTAAAGAAAAGAACCGATTTCATAGAAGAGTGGTAAAATTCAACCGGGATGATGATAGACAAATGTTTAAGTATTTGCGTCGATTGTGTAAGAAGGAGTTAGAACTATTTTATAAAAAGTATGTAGATAATACTGAAAATAATCTTAAAAATAACGCGAAGTACTTTTGGTCGTATACTAAAAAACTCAGAGCGACTAATTCAATACCTGCAATAATGATACATAATGGCATAAAACATTCCACACCATCGACCATTTGTGAAGCTTTTTCCATGTTCTTTAAAAATAACTATTCTGACCATACAGATAACACTTTTTCATTACATGATTCTCATGAAGTGACGGGCAGTGCAACTGTGAGTTTTTCAAATATAAGTCTTAGCAACGTATCTTATGTAATTGAAAGATTGGACACAAATAAAAATGCCGGACCTGATGGTATTCCAAATATTTTTCTCAAAGCTTGCCAAGAAGTTTTGAAAACACCGATTTGCACTTTGTTTAATAAGTCATTACAAGAAAAAGTATATCCGGAAAAATTTAAAGAAGCATTCGTAATGCCAATTCATAAAAATGGTAGTACATCAGAAATAGGTAATTACCGTCCGGTCTGTATTTTGAATGCTTTAGCATTAATTTTTGAAAAATGTGTTCATCATAATTTAATGATTGAACTAAGACCTATTATTAACTCAAAACAGCATGGTTTTATTAAAGGCAGGTCAACAACATCTAACCTAGCAACAATAACGCATGATGTGGCGAGTGCTTTAAGTCGTACACTCCAAGTCGACGTCATTTATACAGACTTTTCGAAAGCTTTTGATAGAGTTAGTCATCAAATTATTTATAGAAAGATGCAAGTAATGGGTTTTAATGCTGATATTATCATATGGCTTGGATCCTATCTGACGAATAGATCACACAAAGTAGTTCTAAACCAAAATGAATCACGTCCTTTTTTCCCTCCTTCTGGTGTGCCACAAGGTTCAGTATTAGGTCCTCTCTTATTTTTGATATATATTAATGACATAACGGATAAATTTCAAGCTTCATCACTAATATATGCAGATGATTTAAAAATTTATCGAGAAATTACTTGTATAAGAGATTGCATTCTACTGCAAAAAGATCTAGATACTCTAGAAACATGGTGTTCTACAAACAAGCTTTCTTTAAATACGAACAAATGTAGTATTATGTCTTTTTCACGTCAAAGATTTTCCACAGTTTTTAACTATCGTATAGGTGAAACCGATTTAACCCGTGTTACTGAGCAAAAAGATCTTGGAATTATATTTGACTCAAAGCTTTTGTTTGATGTACACTATAATCATATAACAAAAAAAGCAGCAAGAACTATGGGTTTTATTTTAAGAACAGGTAAATTCTTTCGAAAACCTGAAACCTTCACGACACTCTATAACTCGTTGGTTCGCAGTACTCTTGAATACGCATCGACTGTATGGAGTCCAATATATATATATATATAAGTATTTATAATCCGATTCGTATTAGCCGTCATTTTGTAACATTTAATATACCTTTCTCGCGTAATAACTTACTTTTTAAATCACCCTTGATAAGAATTCAAAAGTACCATAATAAAGTTTTCACAACGTTTGATATTTTAAATTCTTCTAACGTAAACCCTAAAAATGTCATATTAAGAATTGTCAGTGAATGTGGCTCATCTTTCATTTCCATTTTAAATTAAATCTTTCCATATTTTGAATTTTTTAAATTAAATCTTTCTACAATTCTTTGTCTCATTTGGTCTGTTTTTGGTTTGGCTCCTGATGAAATCTCTTTTATCATTACTAATATCCAAATAATATATTCGTTGTTTGAATTAATAATATTTCTTTTTGTATACATCTATAGTTTAAGTTTATGAATTCTTTTTTAACTTGAATTTATTAAGAATATAGCTTGTAAAAGGTTTATAATAGACGTAAGTTTATTAAAAACTGTTAGCTATTCTATACAATAAAAAAAAAAAAAAAAAAAAAAAAAAATATCCTATTCAACACAGCAATTAATTATCAAAATAATATAAACAATAGAACGAGATAAACAGATGTCAAATCAAACAGCAACCAACTAAACATAACGAAGAACAACAAAATAAAAAGAAAACGAGAACTTGGCACAACAACAACACTCAGTCAAAAAGAAGAAGCCCGATGATGGTTTGCATATAAAAAACCGAAACGCGTCACTTGCAAATAAATAAATAATTAAAAATTAATGTTGTGAAAAAATTTTTCAAAAAATTTCAATAAATTAATAAAATAAATATAAGTGTTTTTTATTTTTTATTTTAAACTATTTATTCAATAAACAAATCGTTAACATACATATACACAACATGGAGACTAAAACACATCTTAACATGCTGTAAAGTTTGTTTTTTACCATTGCTTCAAATACCTTTGGGATCATCTGAAGTTTACCAATGGGTCTATAATTTTCAACCGATCCCTTTGATCCGGACTTATGCAGAGGAGTTAAAAAAAGAGTATTTCCAAGTGTCTAGAAAAACACCTTGACTTAATGACAAATTAAAAATATAACAAAGCTGGGCAGCAAGATTGAATTTACAAGATTTCAATAGAAAAGGTGTTATATTATCTGGTGCAACAGAAAAACTGTTATCAAGCGATGACAAAGCAGTCAGTACATCATCAGTAGATAAATACAGATTACCAGCATCAATATTAAAATTAAAATTACTAGACTCTTCATCGTAGGTTTTCTTTAAATCAATGAAATTGGATTGAAAAAATGAAGCGAAATTGTTACAAATGCCATTAACATTATCACTAGAGACTCCCCTGTGCGACATGTTTAATGGAAATACAAGGGATTTTCGTTTTGTATTTAAGAATGACCAAAAAACTTAGAATTACTTTTAATCTTCGACTCGAGAGACCAAATGTATTGCTTGTAAGTAAACTTCTTGAAAAACTCGTATTCCTTCCTATTCTAGTCCTATAAAATTGTTCACGATAAATACCCGAAATTTTACTTTTTTATGAAGTTTGTTCATGACATTTTTAAGTCTGCTTAAACTTTTATTAAACCAAACTGGGTTCTTCGAATTTTTAAAATGCTTTATAGGGACGATGTTTATAATAAAAGTATCTAAAATGTTCCGAAACACAGTAAAAGCTAGCTCTAAGTTATTACAATCAAAAATATTTTGCCAATCAACTGATTCTAAATAATTATTCATAGATACAATGTCAGCATTTTTAAAATCATGTCTCTGAATAACGCTACAGGAAGCCTGTTCTATTAAAACAGAAAAGTCAAAAGTAATTTCAAGTGACTTGTGATGAACAATATTCTCTAAAAGCTTAAAACTTGCTTCACATAGTTGAGCTTCAAGTTTTCTATCAATAAAAATTAGATCTAAAATACGGCCTATGAAATTATAAACATTATTAAGTTGGTACATATTGATATCATATTATCAATAACATTGTATTCAATATCCTTAGATACATTACAAGGAAACATTTCGTTCTCATCATTGGAAAATATCCATTTTACATTAGGTAAAGTAAAATCCCCAAGAATTACAAAGTAACAATCTTCATCCATATTTTTAGCTATGTCTTGAATATTTTGTATATGAGCATCATAGATAGAATATTCAGATAAAGGAGGAACATCTGATACAAAAAAGTAGATATGAATAATTTTACATGCAGAGAAAATATGCAAATCAAAATATACACAAATTTGCTCAATATCATTATTAGATAAGGTTATTTCTTTACTTATATAGGTTAATGACACATGCTACAGTTTATTGACAAATCAGCATAATTCATAATTCAATGTTTCATACTTTAACATTTCACAATCCAACATTTCACAATTCAACGTTTCACAAGGAAACATTCGTTCTACATCCGTTCTGCCGATTCAGCGTCTGCATTCACTGGAAAATATCGACGATCGAAGCGACCAACAATAGGAACCAAAAGGTTGACGATCGAAGCGAGCGAATTCGAGGTCAACTCAACATTTATTTAAAATAAGTTTGAAATTGTAATTTAGTCTTAGTTTGAACGTTGAAAAATAAGTTTTTTTTTTTTTAAAGAAATTTATGTTGTAAGAATTAACTGGCGCCCGAGCAGTAGGGACGTTTAAAGTCAATTAAATTATCGCATAAAAAATTTAAGTGTCCTTCCGGTAAATGTCCTTAAGTAGTACAATCGGTTTGTGAAAAATAAACATTTAGTATACCGCAAAGTGTTCTCAAGTAGTCCCGAAATCGATTTTAAAAAAAAGTGTCCTGAAAGAATCCCTTTAAAATTGTGAAAATTTTAAAATAAAGTGAACAAAAAAAATAATAAACTGTTGAAGAATTTGAAAAAGACAGTTTAAAAAAAAATATAAAAACACAAAGTGGAAAAACCATATATTGTTGGAGAATTCGAAAAAACGGCCCTAAGTAGCAGCAAAGCAAAAATGACGTAGTTGAACTACACGCCGCTCCACAGACATGCGTTTCAACTTTTTGCTGTAAGAATTTGAAATATTTTCGTATCTTAAGATCATTAATTTGTAAAATATATATATATAAAAAAAATATACTTTAAACAAAATTTAAGTTTCGTATTGAGAAAAATTAAGAAATCAATGTAAAGAAAATTATGAAAGGTTTAATTGATTTATGAGAAATAATTTAAAGTCAAAAAAGCTTCCTTTTCCTTTTATAATAAAGAAATTTAAATATAAATGAGAAGTGATACAAATTAAGAACCTTATAATTTAACCAAATATAAAAAATATATATTGGTAATAAATATTTACGAAAATAAGTGAAATCAATTAATTCCTTGCAACGTTATTTAAAATTATTTTAAATACGAACCTAAACGTAAAGGAAAATTTAAAATCGAAATCAATTTAATAAATAATTTAAACCTTAGCACAGAAATATTTAGAAAACAATATTTAGGCGTAAAATAAAAAAAAAAAAAAAAAAAATACCATGTCGAACCCACAAAATCTCAGTAGACCTCCTCTTGCCAACTCCTAACAAAATCCTCCGATCCAACAAAGCAATAGCATAAATCGCACCAAATTATAAAACATAATTACTTCCATGGTTACTCATGCCCTCCAAACAGATGGTAGGCGCATTGTTAATTCTATAATGAACCCCAACTCTGATCAATTCGCAGGAATTGATCAGGTTATCAACGCAGATCAACAAGGAAATCTTTCGGAACTTGATAAAATACCTGATGTCAGAAGCTTGAGAGAGTTTTATGGGCAACCAGGCGAATTTAGTTCATGGCGCAAAAGCGTCGAAAGAATACTTAAAATATATGAGTCAACAAGAGGCTCCCCAAAATATTTCGGTATTATAAACGTAATCCGAAATAAAATTGTTGGACACGCAGACCATGTTCTGGAGTCCTACAATACTCCTCTTAATTGGGAAAATATTTCCAGGTGCTTAACGTTAAATTACGCGGATAAACGTGACCTAGGAACATTAGAGTACCAATTAACTTATTTAGTACAAGGTAACTCTTCTATTCAAGACTTCTACCAGGAAGTTTATACCCATCCATCATTGATTCTCAACAAAATGTCCTCTATGGAAATGGGCTCAGAAACTCTAAATATGTTAATGCATGCTTATAGGGACGAAACCCTGGACACCTTTATAAGAGGTCTTAAAGGCGATCTGCCTAGGCTTCTCGGCATCCGAGAACCTGCAGACTTACCCCAAGCATTACATTTATGTTTAAAACTTGAAAATCAAAATAATCGTGCTCAATATGCAATAGCAACAAATAACAACACGAAGACGATCTATAATTCAATGCCCCCAGAGCTTCCTCCCAGAAGAACAAGTAACAATAATTCATTACCCAATCGTCAAATCCCATTCTATCCACAAGTTGCCCACTTTGCACGCGCGCCCCATCCTGTAATGAACCATTACCATCGGCCAGCCCACTCCCATTCAATAATAATGGTCCTAGACAACCACCCTTCCAAAACAATCCTTTCGAACATCAACCCTTTAATCAAGCCCAAGGACAAAACATCAGATCACCGCCAAGGCCACAACCAAGACAGGAACCTATGGAAACATCAACTATTGCAACAGCTATAGTGAATTACGCTAATAGACCGCAATATCAACACCAACAAAGAAACTGGCCACCAGCACCGAAAAGAATCAACAATCAGCCACAACAACCCAATTATCCTAGTAAACTACAAAGGAATTTTCACCTGAATACATCAACTGAAACTCCACAAGAATTAGAATTGAAGCAATACTTCGATGCCTTTCAGTTAGATGACCAAGAATATGTACAAACTTTCAATAATTACATAGAACCCATAAACAAGGAGCAAATAGATGATAATGTCACTGCATTAGTTTCTGAATTTAGTGACATAAACTTTTTAGATTAGCAAGCTCTTCGTTGCCCTATATTGAAGTCAAAACATCTGGCGACGAAGTGCTTAAAATCCTAATTGATACAGGATCCAACAAAAACTACATTCAGCCGTCTCTAATAAAAAACCCAATACCAAATGAAGAAAGATTTCATACCAATTCTGTAGGAGGAAACGTAGAAATAACACACCATACTTTTGTAAATTTGTTCGGTATGAAGGATCTAAAAATTAAATTCTTACTTATGCCACATTTAAAATCTTTTAATGCTATCTTCGGAAACGGTAGTTTAAAAGATTTATCCGCAATCATCTATACTCGTCAAAATTTCATGACAATAAAAGGCTCTATCAAAATTCGGATTAAGCAGCTCGCTGCTCAATCAGTCAATACTTTGTCGTTGCGAACGCAACATATGACGACTGAACAAGAAGCCTCTATTACTTCCTTGCTTGGAAGTATTTAAAATTATTCGATGATCCAGACGAGAAATTAACCTATACTACCGTTGTAAAAGGAGAAATCCGAACAACTTCAGATTCACCCGTCTACACAAAATGCTGTCCTTATCCAATGGCCCTCAAAACGAGGTGGAAAGCCAAATACAGGAGCTGGTTAAAAATGGTATAGTAAGACCTTCAAGATCGCCATACAATTCACCCGTGTGGATTGTTCCCAAAAAGTTAGATGCCTCCGGCAAAAAAAAAGTATCGATTGTTGATCGATTACCGCAAGCTTAATACAATCACTATTCCTGACAAGTACCCAATCCCTGAAATCAATCAAGTATTAGCGCAACTAGGTCAATATAAATATTTCACTGTCATTGACCTCAAAAGTGGATTCCACCAAATCCTTCTCAAAGGAAAAGATATTGAGAAAACAGCCTTCTCGGTGAATAACGGGAAATACGAATTCACCAGGCTGCCTTTTGGTCTGAAAAATGCTCCATCCATTTTTCAGAGAGCGCTCGATGATATACTAAGATAACATATTGGAAAAATATGTTTCGTTTACATCGACGATATCATCATTTTTATCAAAAAAGAAAAAGAACATTTGCAGAGTATTGAGACTATTTTCAAAACTCTTGAAGCTGTCAATATGAAGGTGCAGCTAGATAAATGTGAATTTTTCAAAGAGGAAGTCGAATTCCTCGGATTCCTAATTTCCTCTGATGGCGTAAAAACTAATCCAGAAAAGGTAAAGGCAGTACTACAGTTTCCATACCCTAAGACACTTAAAGATCTACGTTCATTTTTAGGTCTGTCAGGGTATTATCGACGCTTTATTAAGGACTATGCCAAATTAGCAAAACCCCTAACAACCCTTTTACGAGGTGAAGACCGTACGCTTGTCCAAAAATCTTTCTTGCAAGAAATCAAGTAACCTCAATGATGAAGCGATAGAAGCATTCGACAAACTCAAAAAATCCCTAGCATCAAGAGACATTATATTAACCTATCCTGATTACAAAAAAAGAGTTCGAACTCACAACCGACGCTTCAAATTACGCTCTTGGAGCAGTATTATCCTAACAAGATAAACCTATAATGTTCATTTAAAGAACTCTAAACAAAACGGAAGAGTCTTATGCCGCAAATGAAAAAGAAATGCTGGCTATTATATGGGCTCTGAATTCTTTTCGAATTTACCTTTATGCTCAGCAAAAGTGAAAATTTGAATAGATCAGCAACCTCTCACATATGCTCTAAGTAACAAAAATCATAACTCCAAAATGAAACGTTGGAAAGCAGCGTTAGAAGAATACAACTACGAATTAAGATACAAGCCAGGCAAATCCAACGTTGTCGCTGACACACTTTCAAGACCACCTGTCTCTCAGATATTCAAACGATACCTCATACCTTACATCATAAACGGGCTCATGACTAACGAAGAAACCATGGTAATTATCCAAAACCCTTACCCACTTTACTTTAAAAACTATAAAATCCGATTGACTCAAACAAAAGTTACTGATTTGCCCAACTCAGCTGAACAGGAAGAACATATCCTTAAAATTCATAGAAATGCTCGCGAAAATAAAACGCAGCTACTCCAAAATTACTATTTGCCACAGATGAATGCAAAAATTAATAAACTAGTTAAGCAATGCCGAATTTGTCAAGAGCACAAATATGATAGACATCGGGAAAAACTGAACTCAAACCAACTCCCATTCCTCAATATCCAGGCCATATCCTACATATAGATGTCTATTCAACCGAAGGTAATCTAATTCTCACTGCGTTAGACAAATTTTTAAAATATGCTCAAACCAGAATCAAAATATGCTCAAACCAGAATCCTTAAATCAAGGGCAGTACAAGACATAATGGAACCATTAAGACAAATCCTATTTTCTTTCGGTGTTCCTAAAATTGTCGTCTTTGACAATGAAAAATCGTTTAGTGCAGCATCCATATGTTTTCTCTTGAAAGATCAATTAAAAATAGAGATTTACAAGACACTCCCGCATTCTAGTACAATTAATGGACAAGTGGAAAGATTCCACTTTTTCCCCACCCTGGAACACGAACTTAAGCATACTAAGAACCTTATAAATAATATCAAAATAAACAGATCAAAAAGATCCTTAAACTTTATAGGCTCAGCCTGGAAATGGGTCGCGGGTAACCCCGACCACGATGATTATGAAGTATTAATAAGATAAATAATGTTTTAGAAAATAATAATAATCAGGTCTTAATAAACAAGGCATACATTGAAAGAATAAATAAATTAACTAATGTAACTAACGAGATAATGAACGAATTAAAAAAAGATAAAACCCTTGCAAACGAATTAGTATTAAGTCTGCTTTATAAAACAAAACTTATTAAAGAAGAAATAACAAATGCAATATATGCCATAGAATTAAGTAAAATGAATATTGTTTATTCAAATATTTTATCAAAGTACGAAATAAACATAATAATGAGTAAAATAAATGAAAATATAGAAAATGTACCATTCAAAAACATTGAACAAGCATTAGAATTCGCAGAAGTTAAAATTGCCATGAATAATTCTACCATAATTTATATTGTAAGCATTCCAAAAACCGAAGGTAAAATATATGAAAAATTAATTGTTAAGCCAATAATAAAAATAAAAAATACGTGAACAAAATTGAAAATGAAAAAATATTGAAGAATAATAATGTTATGTATGGAATAATAAAAAATTGTAAAACTATAAACGATGTATCAATTTGTAAACAATCAAACCTAATAGACCTAAGCAACGATAAATGCCTATGTACCTTAATGAAAATTAGAAACGCAACATGCAAGCAGACAAACAGCCAACACATCCCACAGATTGAAGAACTAGCAACAGGAATCATCCTATTCAACAACTTCGATGGCAACATAGATGTCGATAAGAACACCCAACAACTGAACGGGACATACCTCATAAAATTCTCAAACACCAGAAAAAGAAGAAATCCTGTCACTTCAACTGATGAAGGAACTTCATATGAACAACACCAAAACCATCAACAAAATCCAGGTAGAAAAAGATGTTCACCAATACATACATTTTTCTTTATTCGCAGTTACATTCTTCGTCATAATCACACTAATGACGACCCATCTAAGAAGAAGAAAGTTTACCAGAACAATCACACCTGTAATCATTCCTCACGAAATAAAACTTGAGAATTCAGCACATTCAAGCAATTCTGAGCACCCAACATTCTACAACCTGCCGCACTTTTAACACGATGACGTGTTAATTTAGAGGGGAAGAGTTAATGACACATGCTACAGCTTATTGACAAATCAGCATAATTCATAATTCAATGTTTCATACTTCAACATATCACAATCCAACATTTCACAATTCAACGTTTCACAAGCAAACATTCTAGACCAAGGGCTAGCGACCGATTTACTCACCTCATTTTGGCAAGGCTAAAACTTTGGGAATAGAAAGATTGAGGCGCGACAGTTATAAAAATGCCCGTCTTACACTCCGGTACCCTCCATGAGGCCTTAAGTTCAAGGCTTGAAGGTGTAAAAAAAAAGTGCCCATTCACCTCATTTCAGCAAGGCTCATCTTTTAATATATCGTTCATTGATTCAATATAAACACGAAAATAACAATGTAAGACGTTTTAGCCCTCCATGACATGCTGTAAGACGCTCGTGTATATGTAAAAAAATGACCCCATTCACCTCATTTCAGCAAGGCTGGTATTCACACATAATTAAGACGACATAAAAACAAACACACATCTCAAGTGTAAGACGTTTATTCAGTCAATAACCCTCCGTAAGACGCTGAAAACTAAATTTCGTTTTAGTCAAGATAGAATAAAATGCACGACTTGGTCGCACGTACTTGCTCTGTGGGTGCAATAGTACGACGAAAACAAACTTTCCGATCAATAAGAACAACTCATTTTTGAAAAATTTGGTAAAAACTAAAAAAAAATTTGGCTAAAACTGGAAGACTCGATATACGGGAGCTAACGTTAAGTAACCTTTAGTATATCAAATTTAGATGTCGTCTTTTGGGTGATATAAATGATATAAATTTCCGCTTATGGCCAAATTAATAAAACTTATATTACATATTTCCGCTATTGTCATGTGTAGCAAAAAACTAAAAATGCAGTTTTCTTTGAAGTATTCTATATAATGTAACATACAAAGTTTCATAAAAATCGGGGGAGAATTTTTTGAGTAAATTAAAAAAAAACGAAAAAATGGCCAAAATCTAATGGCTCTTTGTATAGGAGCCACCATTTAAAAAAAAGAAAATGAAAAAAAATCAATGCCATCTGAAAGGAAGCTGAAAGAAACTATACCAAACAAAGTTTGAGTGAATTCGATGCAACCGTTGACAACTCATGGCCATTTGAAAAAAAGCCGTTAAGAGCAGATCTCCGTTATTTGCATTTTTAGCCAAAAACTGAAAACGCAGTTCTCTTAAAAACACTAAAAGAATATAACACACAAAGTTTAATCAAAATCGTTAGAGCGGTTTTCGAGCAAATTAGAAAAAACCAAAAAATGTTGGCTAAAACTTATCGGCTCGTTGTATGGAAGCCACCGTTTAGAAAGGCTTCAGTGAAAAATTTACAAAGCCATCCTATAGAAAACTATAAAAACTATGTCAAACGAAATTTGAGTCGATTCAATCAAGCCGTTGTGAACTTATGGCTATTTGAAAAAAAGCCGTTAAAACCTGATTTTCGTTAGGACTATTTGAGCCAAAAACTAAAAACGCAGTTTTGTTAGAAATGCTTAAAGTAAGCTAAATTTTGAGTTTAATCAAAATCGTTAGAGCCGTTTTCGAGAAAATTCAAATTGAAAAAAACCGTTACTTGAAAGGTACCAGTTTGAGCCGGGCTAAAACGAAATAAAAAAAACCTCGACAACAAGTTTGAAGAAAATCCGTCAAGCGGTTTAGGCTGTAGCATGACGTGAAAAAGCGCACATCCGCACAGACGCACAGACAGACCGACGGACGGTATGGCGAAAACCACCTTTTTGGGCTTCTCTATCATCGTAATGTCATGTTTGATTAAAACCTCGATTGTTTTTCTGCACGAAACCAATATTTGCCCAATTGAGCAAGTAAAAAATTACATCCCTTTTAATAGGAAACAATTTTCCTACCCGCTGTGTAGAGCTTGGCGATAGAATTCCTAAAGATCGGTAGTTGCATAAACTCATGTTAACAAAAAAAATAAAGTACACGACTGGGTCGTATGAACTTGCTCTAATATGTTAAAATGGTCTTGGGGCATGAGATTTTGAGAAAAAAGCGTTGAAAAAATCATAACAAATTTTATAAATCACTTAAAAATCAATACCTAAAACGTTTTTTGGAGAAAATGAAGTAAACCATCAGGTTTCTTTTACTTTTTTGAATTTTTACGAATTTTTATTTTTCAAAATCGTTTGACCAGTTTTTTTCAAAAAAAAACAGTTTTTTTTTTGAAAAACTTTTCGAAAATACATTCCAATTTTTTTTGAGTATGCCAACTTCTAGCACAAAAATTAAAAAAAAAAAATTGAAACTTTTTTAAAACACTCAAAAAAACTTTTTTTTTTTAAAAATTAAGAATTTATATTATTTCTTTTATAAAAGGGCTTCTACATTAAAAATTTCATCGAAATTCGTCAAATGGCTTCCGAGAAAATTGGATTTCAAAAAACCGGTCCCATGGGAGGTACCGTTATAAGACTTTTCCTGAAAAATCTATTCCAACCAAAACATGAAATTTGCATAGAAAACACTATTCAGAAAGTTTTATCAAAATCATAGGAGCCGTTTTTGAGAAAAATTTATTTTTTATTTTTATGGCAGGTACCGTTAGTTTTAAAGCTAGAATGCTAATTCTAGTCCCCTATGTAGGACGTCATAATAATACTATCTACCAAGTTTGAAGCAAATCGGTTCAGGCGTTTAGGCTGTAGGTGCCGATACAGACGGACGGACAGACAGACAGACAGAATTGTCGGACCCACTTTTTTCGACTCTATCATCGTAATGTCATGTTTGATTGTTAGAATTTTTTTTAACGAATGCATAACTTGCCTTATAGTACCTATAATCGCAAGTTAAAATGCACGACTGGGTCGCACGAATTTGTTCTTATGCTGGTTTACCGCCTTTGTATTAAAAAAAAAAGGGTTTTTTTTGGAAAACCTTTAATTTTTATTTAAGAGTTTACGACTTTTCTTGGAAAAACTAAGTATTGGAAAAAAAAATATTGAAAATCTTTCGACCAGTTTTTTTTAAGGTTAATTTTGAAAAACGTTTTGAAAAAATATTTTGAAATTTGTTCGAGTATGTAAATTTATGGCAACTTGTAGTTTGCATCTGAAAAAATAATGTTTACAAAATTCAACATACACATACATACAAAATGTATTTTGAAAACAATTTTTTTTTCTTAAAAATAAAAAAAAAAATAATTCAGAATTTCGAAATTCCATTTCAATAGGGTTATTAATGACATCCCGTGTTCAAAATTTGATTGAAATCGGATTTATAGTATACGAGAAAACTTGATTTGAAAATTGCGGTTCTATGAGAGGTACCGTTATAAGACAAATTCTGAAAAATATTTTTCAACTAAAAGATAGATTATTATATAAAAGTAGCATGTTGAAAGTTTAATCAAAATCGTTGAAGTGGTTTTTTGAGAAAATCAAACTTTGATTGTATGGTATCGTTATTTTTGGACCTAGAGCAAAAATGCAAAAAGACCCCCCTAGAAAATTAATTAAAATTTAATCTATATTTTTTTAATTTTATTTTTCTGATAAAAACTACAAAGTGCTAGAAGTTGGCATGCTCAAAAAAATTGGAATATATTTTCGAAAAGTTTTTCAAAAAAAAAACTGGTCAAATGATTTTGAAAAATAAAAATTCGTAAAAATTCAAAAAAGTAAAAGAAACCTGATGGTTTACTTCATTTTCTCCAAAAAACGTTTTAGGTATTGATTTTTAAGTGATTTATAAAATTTCTTATGATTTTTTCAACGCTTTTTTCTCAAAATCTCATGCCCCAAGACCATTTTAACATATTAGAGCAAGTTCATACGACCCAGTCGTGTACTTTATTTTTTTTTGTTAACATGAGTTTATGCAACTACCGATCTTTAGGAATTCTATCGCCAAGCTCTACACAGCGGGTAGGAAAATTGTTTCCTATTAAAAGGGATGTAATTTTTTACTTGCTCAATTGGGCAAATATTGGTTTCGTGCAGAAAAACAATCGAGGTTTTAATCAAACATGACATTACGATGATAGAGAAGCCCAAAAAGGTGGTTTTCGCCATACCGTCCGTCGGTCTGTCTGTGCGTCTGTGCGGATGTGCGCTTTTTCACGTCATGCTACAGCCTAAACCGCTTGACGGATTTTCTTCAAACTTGTTGTCGAGGTTTTTTTTATTTCGTTTTAGCCCGGCTCAAACTGGTACCTTTCAAGTAACGGTTTTTTTCAATTTGAATTTTCTCGAAAACGGCTCTAACGATTTTGATTAAACTCAAAATTTAGCTTACTTTAAGCATTTCTAACAAAACTGCGTTTTTAGTTTTTGGCTCAAATAGTCCTAACGAAAATCAGGTTTTAACGGCTTTTTTTCAAATAGCCATAAGTTCACAACGGCTTGATTGAATCGACTCAAATTTCGTTTGACATAGTTTTTATAGTTTTCTATAGGATGGCTTTGTAAATTTTTCACTGAAGCCTTTCTAAACGGTGGCTTCCATACAACGAGCCGATAAGTTTTAGCCAACATTTTTTGGTTTTTTCTAATTTGCTCGAAAACCGCTCTAACGATTTTGATTAAACTTTGTGTGTTATATTCTTTTAGTGTTTTTAAGAGAACTGCGTTTTCAGTTTTTGGCTAAAAATGCAAATAACGGAGATCTGCTCTTAACGGCTTTTTTTCAAATGGCCATGAGTTGTCAACGGTTGCATCGAATTCACTCAAACTTTGTTTTGTATAGTTTCTTCCAGCTTCCTTTCAGATGGCATTGATTTTTTTTGATTTTCTTTTTTTTAAATGGTGGCTCCTATACAAAGAGCCATTAGATTTTGGCAATTTTTTCGTTTTTTTTAATTTACTCAAAAAAGGCTCCCCCGATTTTTATGAAACTTTGTATGTTACATATATAGAATATTTCAAAGAAAACTGCATTTTTAGTTTTTTGCTACACATGACAATAGCGGAAATATGTAATATCAGTTTTATTAATTTGGCCATAAGCGGAAATTTATATCATTTATATCACCCAAAAGACGACATCTAAATTTGATATACTAAAGGTTACCTGCTTAACGTTAGCTCCCGTATATCGAGTCTTCCAGTTTTAGCCAAATTTTTTTTTAGTTTTTACCAAATTTTTCAAAAATGAGTTGTTCTTATTGATCGGAAAGTTTGTTTTCGTCGTACTATTGCACCCACAGAGCAAGTACGTGCGACCAAGTCGTGCATTTTATTCTATCTTGACTTAAACGAAATTTAGTTTTCAGCGTCTTACGGAGGGTTATTGACTGAATAAACGTCTTATACTTGAAATGTGTGTTTGTTTTTATGTCGTCTTAATTATGTGTGAATACCAGCCTTGCTGAAATGAGGTGAATGGGGTCATTTTTTTACATATACACGAGCGTCTTACAGCATGTCATGGAGGGCTAAAACGTCTTACATTGTTATTTTCGTGTTTATATTGAATCAATGAACGATATATTAAAAGATGAGCCTTGCTGAAATGAGGTGAATGGGCACTTTTTTTTTACACCTTCAAGCCTTGAACTTAAGGCCTCATGGAGGGTACCGGAGTGTAAGACGGGCATTTTTATAACTGTCGGGCCTCAATCTTTCTATGACCAAAGTTTAAGCCTTGCCAAAATGAGGTGAGAAAATCGGTCGCTAGCTCTCCGTCTATTCGTTCTACATCCGTTCTGCCGATTCAGCATCTGGATTCACTGGAAAATATCGACGATCGAAACGACCAACAATGGGAACCAAAAGGTTGACGATGGAAGCGAGCGAATTCGAGGTCAACTCAACATTTATTTAAAATAAGTTTGAAATTGTAATTTAGTCTTAGTTTGAACGTTGAAAAATAAAGTTGTTTTTTTTTAAAGAAATTTATGTTGTAAGAATTAACTTATATAAAGAGCGAATAGCAAATAATACGCCACCGCCTCTACTTAAACCAGTCCGGTCACAATTTCGATCTTTACGAAAAACATTAAAATCATTTTTGAAAAATTCCCTCGTTAGAAAGTTTTCATTAAGCCATGTTTCAGTAAGCACGATAATGTCATAAGAACAATCCGCAGCAGCAAGAAAAAAATCTAATGATGTTGTCCGCATACCTCCTGCATTATTGCAAAACATAATAAAACGTTCATTTGTCACAGCACCATTTGTAGTTTTGATTACGTTAGAGCGGTTTGTTGTAGGCGCAACTCGTTTTTTGGGCGGCTTAAAAACGGCTTAATTTGAACTCCAACAGGCCAGACAGTTGTTTGAAGTGCATTATTAAACGAGCCAGCTGGGACACCCAGTTTAAAATTGATAAAACGGAGTGATCCTTTTTAACCAATTTGGAGCAAACAAAACTTGTTTTAGGTATATTAAGCTTGCCCGCGATGAAATTTATTACGATCTCTTCAGTTACTGTATTCCTTAGCCGAGAGATATGAATAAATCGTAGCTGAGGTACTGACGGAAGAGCATTGAGAGCATCAGCATCATCATCAATGCCAAACATCTGTTTTTGTTGTTTATGTTTTTTGTTGCCAACTCGCGACCATGAAAATTGGTTTTTGACAGCACTTTCAACTGTATGCTGTTGTTGAGAAACATTTGTAGGCATCTCATTAATAAGCTCATAAGAGGAACCAGCAATATTTACAGGCAAGCAACATTGGCATTGTGGGCAGCAACAGCAATAAAGGTATCAGTGACATGTTCATCAATAGGATTCATATTAACATCGGTGTCATCAACATTCGAAATCAAAACAGCAGCATCATCAGGTGTGTCGACAGCAGCAACAGTGTTGTCAACATTCGGGATGATAACAAGAGATTCATCAACATTCGGAATAACAGCAGGAGCAGCAACATTAGTTTCAACTAAATCATCATTTCATACTTCGCCGATCTTATCCGATGAGAGAAAAAGAGACGGAGCATTATCATTATCGGCAACTTCCACACACACGATGGTAGGCGTAGGAACCGACGATGGCTTTTTTTGTTCAGCAATGCAAATAGAATCTGCAGAAGAGCAGTCAGTTATGGAAGCTCTTCGGTTTATCAGAGAGACAGAAAGCGGTTTGTTTTTATCATCAACTTTCGTAATTCTTTGTGCACGAGTAGAGCCACGAATATCACGACTAGCATTCAGTTTCAGTGAATTTGACGGTTTTGCAGTTTTATTAAGAGAAGCACAGTCATTGGAAGAGCTTTCTATTAAATAGGTTGAGATTTCTTTCATATTTTGTAGAAAACTATACAGTGGAATATGTATGTACTTTTCACACTTGAAAAATAAATGTTTATAAGATTTAATAACTTTAATGTCTATTTTGTTGATGTTACAACAGTCCAAATGTGAGTTAAGTCCACATAGCTCACAGGATACAAATGATAAATCAGAAATGATTTTTAAGCACTTTAAACATTTAGAGTTCATCGTAAGAGAAAACAAAACACGCAGCCGTTTCGATTGAAAGTAGTCGAGAGACTATTTATAAGATATATATTACTAAAAATAAAATAAGAAAGCTCGCATGCGGCCGCAAAGAGAGCGATATGAATGAATTAAAAAAAATATTAGGAGAAATATTTATAAAAAATAATATGAAAGTGCACATTATTGAGAAAAATATTTAAATTACTTATCCTTGTTAGAAGAAATTAATACTTAGTGATTACCATATTCTTCCAACCAGCGGACATGCAGGAATAAACCGCATGCTACAAAATATAAAAAGAAAATACTATTGGACAGGCATGCAAAATGATGTGACGACATACGTAAAACATTGCCCAATTTGTCAAAGAAATAAATATATTCAGCCAAAAGAGCAACCAATGACTATCACAGCGACAGCTGAAAGGGGTTTTGACAAAATATTTTTAGATTTAGTAGGACCCTTAGCAGAATCAGAAGTTGGATTTAAATATATCTTAACTATACAAGATGAATTAACCAAAATCATCGAGGCAATACCCATTTCAAATAAAGAAGCAAGTACAGTGGCAAAAGCTCTAGTAGAAGGTTTTATTTTAAGATACGGATTACCACATACAATAGCCTCCGATCAGGGAACCGAATTTTTAAATCAAAAAATTTGTAAATTTTTGAAAATAGAACAGTTGCATACACAGCAATTACCATGAGAGCATAGGAGCTTTATAGAACTCTCATAAAGTGTTAGGAGCATATTTGAGAAGTTATGTTTCAGAAAAGCATACCGATTGGAGCACATGGCTACCATACTACGTTTTCTGTTTTAATACTTCAGTACACTCAGAAAACGGATATATAAATTTCGAATTAATATTCGGAAAACAATGTATCTTACCATCAAATCTAGTTAAACAGTTAGAACCCGTGTACAACTATGACGATTACGTGATTGACTTAAAACATAAATTACAAATCGCTCATAAAGATGCTCGAGAAACTCTGATAGCAAAAATATAGCAAGGAAAAATAGATTTGATTTAGAAGGGTGAACAAAAAGCTAAAATTTTGAAATAGAAAGCTTAGTTTTACTTAGAAACGAAAATAGAAAGAAACAAGATCCAATCTACATAGGTCCATACGAAGTTTTATCTCAAAAGGGTGTAAATTGCGATATAAAATATGAAAACAAGAAGATATCGGATCACAAAAATAGGATAAAGCCATTTTATATATAAAACTCTGATTTAAAATTTTAAAAGCTGACCAGTAATTTTCTAAACCCGAATGAATTATATTAATTAATAAAAATAACAAAAAATAAAAAAAAGTTAAAAGTTGTGAACATGATTGTATAAAACTTTCCCAAAAATAAGGGCGAGAAAGTGTCTCCGCAAATATAAAAATGTAAGAATAAATTAAAGAAAAAACATAAACATGATACAAGTTGTAGATAAACTTGTTAATATATATTAATATTCATTTAGGCGCGCATAGACTTAAGAGTTACATAATTACTATTAGTAAGTAAATAATTAATTTATTTTTTCTACTTCCCTTAGTATATTATATCACAATAATATGAATCTAGAAGGTATGGCTTTTCCGTCAGCTATTACTATTATATTAAGTTAAATAACTTTAATAACAATAAGATAAAACAAGCACCATTCTCATAATAAAACAACTATTGATAAGCAAAGAAAAAAATTTATATGTATACATACAATCCTAATTATTACTACTTAATATGTTTCTAGCCAAAGTAAGGTAACAAAAATGTACATAGCAAAAATAATCTCTATTGGTGTAACTATTGGTAAACGATTTAATACAACAAAATATATCTACATATATACAACAAATCTATCACACAATTTCAAAAATACAATCCAATGTCAAAGAAAAATTATCATAAGATATCAAATATCTAGAACATAATAAAATAAAATCCCTCATTGCACAAAGGGTCGCATAAAGAGAAGAAATCATAACATGTCATGATTTCTCTTTTTTCTCCCAAGAAGAGTGGTGTGAAGGGATTGCACCAGCGATCACTTAACTAATTGTCGCTAAAAAACAATTAACAGAGTATTCAACCTTCTTCGATACTTGATACTCAATTTCCCAACCATCCCATGCCATATGACACATTTAGTGTACGAGCATACAAATCAAGAATATTTTCAAGGGTCGCTGGCTTATGAATTATGGTGATAAATTGTGCACCATATAAGCAAGCTAGCCCAAAGCCTTTTAAAGTGCATGGTATGGTCAAATGCTGATTATGCGTATTGGGTAACATCGATAGAACGTTATCCATTATCGATGTGTGGTTGGATACGACTGCAGACAATCCATTGTTGTATAAATAGAGTGAATATAATATTAATTGGTCACTTAAAATTCTGAAGTTCAAAACTTATCTTTTCTTTACAAAGCAACTCGCTGGAGATTCGATACGTGGATTGTTGATAAGAATAGTTCAGATGCCCTACGGAGCAACAGTGCTTTTGGATCAAGGTTTATTTGGCAACTCGCCGGACCAAGTCTGCTCCGTTTAATATCCACGAGAGGGATATTAAAATCGTAAAGGAAATCGAGACTTCCATGGCTATCTTGCCAGGAAGACGATCTTTTCAACATAATTCCTGAATGTCAAGCGCTGATCAACTGGGCCTAACAGCCAGCCTAATTAATTAAGCTCAGGCCTTACTAACAAAGCCACCGAAACCTGAACAAATCCGTGTTGGCCCCAAGCCGCTGACTATACCGGAATATTTAAAGCGAAATACTGTACGTCAAGAATCCCACGAAATTCCGCTGCCCCCAGCTCCAAAGGCACGAACAGGAGAGAGGGCAGTTGAAGAAACACATAGCTGAGCTGATCCGGTTGGCGAACATACCAGGCCAACTTAGCGAAATCAAACAAAAATACTTCCGCCAAGCGAAGCAAGTTAAGGGAGCCATCCGCTCCAGCAGAAACGAGAAGAAAAAAAAAGAAGAAAGCCGAGGAACAGAGGTTTCATTCCTTATATGCGCTGGTTGCATCCGCAGCCAAGGAAGCCATCCAGCGCAGCAGCTAATTGCGGTTTTTTTACTTCTGACGCTTTTTTTTATTATTCAATTTTGCTATAAACTTAATCTTTAAATGAATTTTTCCAAGGTCATGAAAGCTTTAGGATCACTCAAGAATTGTCATGACAATTTAAAGAAATCTAATAGGATAAGAAAAGCAGAAGGGATAAAAAGAAGTCAGAAGAAATAGATACTTTGTGAAGCTCTTTTTACGAAGAATATTTAGATATAAAACAAGAGGAAGCATCCGAGACTGAATTACAAAACTTACAAATTTAGTAACTCAAGCTAAAAATTGAAAAAAAAAATCTCAGAAACCATAGTTAACAATAGTTTTTAAAAGGATGATATAGGTACAATAGCTAAAGATAATTCAAAAGAAGAAACTAAAAACATCGAAACGAACAAAATGGCAGAAATATTTAATTCAGCATAGCTCAGAAATTGCCAACTGTAAACTACGAAGATAACAACAAATGTACGAACGTACCGAAAATATTAAGGATTTTCTCAACATTATTGAATTTTACCACGACACCCTAATAGTCTAAGAGCCGGCAGCGAATTTTGTGAGTGGAGTGATAACCAAAATGTATACACATGTATGTGTAGATATACGCAACATAATGCCAAATTCAACCGTCTGGCAGGTTTTTTTTTCAGCCGGGGGCGGGGGTGGGCGTTCGAAAATGGTCATTTTTTCGATTCTGGGGTCGAAGTGATAACCACCTAAATATATATATAAAGAATAGGAGATGGTGCCCTGATGTCAAAAAAGTGTGTCCAAGACGTTTTACCTTCAGCCTTACCCCCGCCAGACGGCCGCTAAAATGCGCGAAAATCAGCTTTTTGGGTCGAAATGATAACCACTTAAATTAATATATAATCAGTAGTGGATGGTCCACTGATATCAAAAAAGTGTGTCCAAGACGTTTTACCTTCAGCCTTCCCCTCGCCAGACGGCCACCAAAATGCGCGAAAATCAACTTTTTGGGTCGAAATGATAACCACATGAGTGATACATCAAAAAATCAGGAAAATTCTCCTGATTGTAAAAATGTGCGTCCAAGACGTTTCTCTTTCAGCCATCCCTTTGCCAGACGCATTTTAACACTTTTTTAAAGCATTTTTCAACTTAGATCCTTAATAACTTTTTTCATGTTAACTATAACCAAAAGAATCATATACCAAAATATCAGAAGAATTCCTCTGATTGTAAAAACGTGTGTCCAAGACGTTTTTCTTTCAGCCATCCCTTTGCCAGACGCATTTTAACACTTTTTTAATGCATTTTTCAACTTAAATCCTTAATAACTTTTTTCATATTAACTATAACCAAAAGAGTCATATACCAAAATATCAGGAAAATTCTCCTGATTGTAAAAATGTGCGTCCAAGACGTTTCTCTTTCAGCCATCCCTTTGCCAGACGCATTTTAACACTTTTTTAAAGCATTTTTCAACTTAGATCCTTAATAACTTTTTTCATGTTAACTATAACCAAAAGAATCATATACCAAAATATCAGAAGAATTCCTCTGATTGTAAAAACGTGTGTCCAAGACGTTTTTCTTTCAGCCATCCCTTTGCCAGACGCATTTTAACACTTTTTTAATGCATTTTTCAACTTAAATCCTTAATAACTTTTTTCATATTAACTATAACCAAAAGAGTCATATACCAAAATATCAGAAGAATTCCTCCGATTGTAAAAACGTGTGTCCAAGACGTTTTTCTTTCAGCCATCCCTTTGCCAGACGCATTTTAACACTTTTTCAAAGCATTTTTCAACTTAGATCCTTAATAACTTTTTTCATGTTAACTATAACCAAAAGAATCATATACCAAAATATCAGAAGAATTCCTCTGATTGTAAAAACGTGTGTCCAAGACGTTTTTCTTTCAGCCATCCCTTTGCCAGACGCATTTCAACACATTTTTAAAGCATTTTTCAACTTAGATCCTTAATAACTTTTTTCATGTTAACTATAACCAAAAGAATCATATACCAAAATATCAAATATCAAATTTTCTGAAAAATTGACTTATTTTGTAAAAAAAAATATTTAAAATCAACGGGTTCGTTTACAATACCGTGTTATACCTTTTTGGAAAGCCAAAAACTTCTCCTTTTATTTTGTTTCTAAATTAAATTGTTTTAACGAATAATTTAAAAAATATAAATTTTCAAACTCTAAATTTTGAAAAAAAATTTGAAAAAACAATTTTAAAACTAATTTTTTTCAAAATTTTACGCTGGTGAATCACCCTGTATATGTATATGCAGGTCACATACTTTGCAGCACTTCGTTATAAGTTTTTACTAAAAAAACATCATAAAAAAAATGATAGCGAACAAGACAATTCAAATTTTAAAATTCCATTTAATATTGTTTTATGTGATTAAATAATTTTATTTTTAAATAAAATACAATTGTTATGCTTGCAAAACAATGGTTTTTGTGCATTCTTTCTTTTGGGTTTTCTGGCAAGCATAAGACTGCAAGAAAAACGTCTTGGACGCACATTTTTACAATCAGAGGAATTCTTCTCATATTTTGGTTTATGATTCTTTTGGTTATAGTTAACATGAAAAAAGTTATTAAGGATTTTAGTTGAAAAATGCTTTGAAAAAGTGTTAAAATGCGTCTGGCAAAGGGATGGCTGAAAGAAAAACGTCCTGGACACACGTTTTTACAATCAGAGGAATTCTTCTGATATTTTGGTATATGACTCTTTTGGTTATAGTTAATATGAAAAAAGTTATTAAGGATTTAAGTTGAAAAATGCATTAAAAAAGTGTTAAATGCATCTGGCAAAGGGATGGCTGAAAGAAAAACGTCTTGGACACACGTTTTTACAATCAGAGGAATTTTTCTGATATTTTGGTATATGACTCTTTTGGTTATAGTTAATATGAAAAAAGTTATTAAGGATTTAATTTTAAAAATGCTTTAAAAAAGTGTTAAAATGCGTCTGGCAAAGGGATGGCTGAAAGAAAAACGTCTTGGACACACGTTTTTACAATCAGAGGAATTCTTCTGATATTTTGGTATATGATTCTTTTGGTTATAGTTAACATGAAAAAAGTTATTAAGGATCTAAGTTGAAAAATGCTTTAAAAAAGTGTTAAAATGCGTCTGGCAAAGGGATGGCTGAAAGAAAAACGTCTTGGACACGTTTTTACAATCAGAGGAATTCTTCTGATATTTTGGTATATGATTCTTTTGGTTATAGTTAACATGAAAAAAGTTATTAAGGATCTAAGTTGAAAAATGCTTTAAAAAAGTGTTAAAATGCGTCTGGCAAAGGGATGGCTGAAAGAGAAACGTCTTGGACACACATTTTTACAATCAGGAGAATTTTCCTGATTTTTTGATGTATCACTCATGTGGTTATCATTTCGACCCAAAAAGTTGATTTTCGCGCATTTTGGTGGCCGTCTGGCGAGGGGAAGGCTGAAGGTAAAACGTCTTGGACACACTTTTTTGATATCAGTGGACCATCCACTACTGATTATATATTAATTTAAGTGGTTATCATTTCGACCCAAAAAGCTGATTTTCGCGCATTTTAGCGGCCGTCTGGCGGGGGTAAGGCTGAAGGTAAAACGTCTTGGACACACTTTTTTGACATCAGGGCACCATCTCCTATTCTTTATATATAAATTTAGGTGGTTATCACTTCGACCCCAAAATCGAAAAAATGACCATTTTCGAACGCCCACCCCCGCCCCCGGCTGAAAAAAAACCTGCCAGACGGTTGAATTTGGCATTATGTTGCGTATATCTACACATACATGTGTATACATTTTGGTTATCACTCCACTCCCAAAATTTGCTGCCGGCTCTTGGTCTATAAAGAAAGATTCACAGCCTATGCTAATTAAATTTTTGTTGAAGTGTAAAGTTCAAGGTAGGGCATTAACTGAACTAGGAACCGCCAAGCTCGAAACTTTTGAACAACTTAAATAAATTGAATATCCAAATGCGGAGACAAAGAAACAATAGAAAGCATTCAGTCCAAATAAGATAGATCGCGTCAAAGAAACCGACCAATGCGAGAATTCGTTTCAGAAATAGAGCAATAATTGATAGCCAAAATGACCGAACTCGAAATCAGTTTGCAAGGGGAAGAAGCTCGATAAACACTTACTATAGCAAATGAACATCGAGGATTAGGTCTCTTCAAACAAAGAGTGAACCAGTGAACGATAGGTACAAAATAATTCTTGATAGTGCAAGACATACAACAATGCAGGATGCTATAAACCATTTGTTAGAGCTAGCACCAAGTTTTGTACCAATTACGGAAACTTTCAGGTATGCCAACAATCCCAATTATTCCCAACCCCATAACCGAAATCAAAGTCGAGGATATTTCCATAACTCCTATCGATCAAATTATAATACTACTAATTATCCCAACCAAAATTTTTCCAGACAAAATTATTTTCGTAGTAATAACTACTCCCCCAGTTTCACAGGACATAATAACGTCAGTAACAATACAAGTAGGCTAATATCATCTCCATTCCTTTGATTTAAACCGCTGTAAAGATAGAAATTTTCTCTTCCGATTTTTACTTTAACTTGTGTTCTTGAGCCATTAAGCAAGCTTTATCTCAGTCACATCATAGAAACTCGTCACTACAAACTAATAACAACCGTTTTAAAACAAACAGAAACCCTCCTAAGATTACAAATATACAATATAATAATAGGAATAATTTTAATATAAGGACTAGTTTTTGCCGAAATAGAAACCCCAGTAGAAGTTACCCACCCTACGATAATAACAATAGCAGTTACAGAGTTTTAGCATTGGGAAACGAGCGACCCACCGATGGAGAAGCCGACCCATCAGAAGGGGATTAACTAATCCACCAATGGCAAGTGCCATTTGCACTGCTGGAATATCGAACGGCATTTACGTTCAGCTAAAACTGGATTACGATCAACTTACAAAATTTTTATTGGACACAGGAGCTTCAATTTTTGGAGGGAAAGTCAGTTCAGTAAATTTAAACATACCCATATTCAAACATAAAAGCACAAAAATTCTAGGTATTTTAGGATATTTAGAAACAATAGGAACATGTAATATTCGAATCCATTTAAAAAACCTTATAATTCCATACGAATTTCACGTTGTTATCGCGGAATTGGCGATAACGTTTTTATGTTTTCGAAATCTGTGAACGGAGTTCTTTAGCGAATAAAACACAGATTTTTCGTAAGACTCGTTACAAATTTTCTATTTAAAAGGAATTTAATTAATAATCATCAATATATTACATTTATATACATACTTTTAGTATTTCTTCAATTTATTTGACTGACCAATGAATCCTGATTTAAATATGTATATAATTATTTTTCTTGATCTCAATCAAATCAAAATTAAATAAAAATCTATATACAAATGAAATATTATTAAGAAACTACTTAAAACTTAAATACTCTAAACAAAGTACAAACAAATAAAAATACAAGGTATTTTAAACTATCTTTAGACTAATCTCCGCTAACACCCGTGGTACCCTATAATTTCCCAATTCCCGTTGAAGGTACATATTATTGGAGCAAACTTTTTCTTAGAATTTAACGCCATAGAATTAAAGAAATTTCTGTTAAAAATCAAAGAGGGAAGTAACATTATTCATCTGCCCATATGCTCCCAAGGAAATATAACTACCATCTCAATAGTGCCAAGATACAAAGCCACCTATTGGCTGAATACAAAACACACCGAAGCTCGAGTATTTTACCCCCAAAAATTATGCGAACACGTTTTTATGGCAGGATCATTATCTACTGCCATAAACGGGAAAATACCAATAAGAATTTTAAATTCACGGGATCCAACAGTAACTCTGAAATGAGCCGAACCATTGTCCTCACCAGCCTCGGAACACTACATTTTGCGTTACAACCAGACAGATAAATCAACAAACGCTCGAGTTAACAAAATAATAAACGAAATAAATTTTGACATATTAAATAGTAAAGAAAAAGCGGAAATTGAAGCAATATGTAATAAATACCAAGACATCTTCCACATTGATGGTGACAAACTCATGTATACATGTGGGAAATAAAAAGAGTGCCTTTTATAATTCGCTACGATTTATTAATAATTCATTAAAGTAATATAAAATTGAAATAAAAAAGTTAAAAAATGATTGAAATGTCACAAATTACGGCCAGCTTAATTATGTACGGCTTAACTGCTTGGCGGCCTAATTGTAAAAGAGGGAGATTGTACTTTGGTACCTCCGCATTTCAGATTCGATTAACTGACCCATAAAGTGGTTTAAAATGAAACTAATAATAATGATAATTAAGAACGAAAATGAAACTAATGATAATGATAATAAAGAACGATGACATTTCCTTAAGAATGCGTTGGTTAATTAGGCTGCAAATGACATGCTAGGCGCTACTGCTTTGGGCCCTTCATCCGGCCATCCTGCAAATCGTCCGTCTCGGGCGATGTAAAGTTTTCGTCACCCTGACTCCATGGCTCCATGAACTCACTGCTGGTTGTTGTATTGGTTGGGCCCTCCGAGGATGGTGAACACTTTTGGACTGAATATCTGTTGCCCCTGCCTTTTGATTTCACTTCATAGGGACCTAGAAAGACAGAAGATAGTTTTTTACCAGTCACAAACTGTGTTCTCTTTATTGCCACCAGATCTCCGATGACATATTCGCGAGAAATTTTTCGTTTTTTGTTGAAATTAATTTTGTTTTCGTCTTGGATTTTTTCAATCTTACGGCGTGCTTCTAACCGGAGCTGCTCCCGTTCATTGGCAAAAGTATTTAAAAACTCCTGTTCAATCAGCTCTCTTACTTTCATTTCGTCTTTTTTCCGGATTGGGACTCCGAAAAGTACTTCAAAAGGAGGGCGATTTATAGAACGATGGTAAGAACTGTTCATTGCCACTTGTACACTTGCAGCGAATCGATACCACTTCCCTGGTGAATCAGCTGCCAATCGTTTAAGCACCTCCAAAATGACGCGATTCGTCCGCTCTGCTTGACCATTGCTTCTTGGCATGCCAGTTGTTATTGAGACGTGTTCTATGTTTTCCTCCTTGCAGTATTTATTGAAAGCTTCCGAAATGAATGCACCTCCGCGATCGGTGATGATACGGCGAGGATTTCCGAAAATCTGCTGATGCTCTGTCAATCGTCGAAGAACTTCATCTGTGGAGAGGGTTTTTGTTGGGAAAATCCATGTGTATTTGGAAAATCCATCGACCACTGTTAAGATGTATTTGTACTGCTTTTGTGTTGCGTCAATTGGGCCTTTATGGTCCAGATGTATGGTATCTAGCGGTTTATCTCCCTTGTTCAGCTGTTCAATGTATCCTCCTTGTTTTCCGGCTTTTCGGTTGGCTAAAATGCATTTAACGCAATTGTCGATGCAACTCTGAATTTTAGGTCTAATCTTCGGTATGTAAAATTCCTGTGAAATGAGATTAAGTGATTTTAAAATTCCAAAATGACCTTGATCGTGTTTCATTTTTATGATTTCCTTTTCCATGCTTCTTGGCACTACCAAAAGCTCGTATCCATTATCTTCTTTGAACAAGAACTCTCTCTTCATCATAAAAGTGTTGTAAGGCTTCAACTTAAGTACCGCTTTAATAGATGTTATAAAATCGTCTTCGTTTTGGGCCTTTTTTAACCTTACTAACAGTTCGGGTTGCAGCGTATAAATTGTTGGGTACCTACTTAAAGTGTCAACGTGTGCCATGCGTGTGCCTGGTCGCTGCTCAACGGAGTAATTAAAATCTTGTAAGTACATGATCCATCTACTTACGGATATAGGAAGATCTATTTTAGTGACGGTCTGCCGGAAAGCGATACAATCGGTGACCACTTTGAACTCTTTCCCTAAGAGGTAGATCCGAAACTTTTCTAAAGCTTTGAAGACAGCATAAACTTCAAGGACGTAAGAGTGCATTTTCTCTTCTGCTGGTGTGTTCTTCTTGCTGTAGTAAAATACAGGGTGTAGCTTGTGGTCGTAACCTTCCTGCAAGGAAGGACAGCTCCTATTCCCTGCTGGCACGCGTCAGTGTGGACTTCTGTATTTGCATCTTGTCTGTAAATAAGGAGAAGAGGATTATTGGTTAGAGCATTTTTAAGTGCCGTAAATGATTGTCGCTGGGGTGCATCAAACTTAAATTTTGTGTCTTTTTTTGTCAAATTTGATAGTGGTCTTGCCATTAACGAATACCCATTTATAAATCTCCTGAAGAACCCGCTGAGGCCTAGAAATGCTTGAACATCCTTTACTTTTTTCGGCTCAGGAAAATTTTTGATAGCTTTTGTTTTCTCTGCAGATGGTCGAACTGTACCTTTCTCGATAACGTGGCCCAAAAACTCGATTTTTCGTTGTAAGAATTTACATTTTGGCCGCAACCTCTAAGACCATCTCAAGTTTTCGTAAGTTCTCCTCCTCAGTTTTTTCCCAAATTATTAGGTCATCCACGTAAACTTCTACAATTTTTTTACTCACCAGACTCCGGAATATAGTTTGAATATACCGTACGAAAACTGCACCGGCATTTTTGAGACCAAACGGTGTGAAGTTAAATTCGAACAATCCATCATCTGTAACGAATGCTGTGTACTTCTTGCTTCCTTCTGCTACAGGGACGTGAACATTCTTCAAATCTAATGTTGTAAAAACTGCTGCATCTGCTAAATTATCGACGATAACTTCGATTATTGGAAACGGGAAACCATCTCTGATAGTTTTATCATTGAGTTTTCTAAAATCGATACAAATTCTTGACGATCCGTTTTTCTTTTTTACGACGACGACACGGCTGCTAAAAGGTGAATTTGAATGGCGTATTACTCCATCTTTGAGCCACTCTTCGACCTGCTGCTTAACGATAAGTTTTTCACATACTGGGAGGCGACGGGGTGCTGCGAAAACTGGAATTTCATCTGTTAACGTTATGTTTATTTATTTATTTATTTATTCATCAATGGATTATACATCTGCTGATTACATTTAATATCTTAAAATAAATAAGAACTGAACAACATATCTACAGAAAATTTAACATTGCAATATTTACAAACAATTAGCTTAATGACTGTAAGACAATACATTTAAACTGGTTTCTATTCATTGTAATGTCAACTTCATTGCAAACCGAGTTATACAAAGATAATGAACGTGAAATTGGCTCATGAAGACCATAATTAGTTCTGTGAGTAGAGACATAAAAGAGTTCATTTCTGATTCGCAGTATTCTTTCTGGGACATAGAATTTTATTAGATTTAATAAATCTATACAATTTATTTGGCTAGATAGAATATCTTTTATAAGAATTATACTTTGAGCATTTCTTCTTACTTCAAGCGTATTCATACTTATCAGGGCGCATCTTGAAAGATAATTTGGCAAATTACCTGACCAATTTAAATTGCGAAGTGCAAATCTCGTAAATCTTTTTTGAATTTGCTCTATTCTTAGTATTCCATTAGCGTAAAATGGGCACCAGATTATAGAACAATATTCAAGATAGGGTAATACCAATGAGTTAAACAACGTTTTAAGTGTATAAACATCTTTAAAATCAACTGAATTTCGTTTTAAAAATCCAAGCAACGAATTTCCTTTTGAAACTATAAAATCAATATGGGCACGAAAGTCCAATTTAGAGTCAACGAGAACACCGAGGTCTTTTACCGTATCGACTCTTGAAAGAGCATCGTTGCCGAATTTGTAAACGAAATTAAAGGCATTAAGTGATCTAGTTGCACTGAAAACTTTACATTTAGAGAAGTTTAATTCAAGATGATTATAATTGCACCATTCAAGAAACAAGTCAATATCCGTCTGAAGTCGGTGGCAGTCAACAATCGAATTGATTGCATAAAAAATTTTAACATCATCAGCAAACATAAGGCAGGATGTATTTTTTAAAACTAAAGGCAAATCATTTATAAAGAGAATGAAGAGCAATGGGCCCAGATGGCTTCCTTGGGGAAGGCCTGAATCCACGTCAATTGGACTCGAATGATACCCACTTATTTCAACAATTTGCTTCCTGTTAGTAAGATACGATTTTAACCAACTGAGAAAAGAGTTATTACAACCCATCCTCTTAAGTTTTTGTAAAATCAATCCATGATGAACTCGGTCGAATGCTTTAATAAAGTCTGTGTAAAGGACATCTACTTGATTGCCTTTCTCTATCTGGTTTAAGCAATAATTTGCGAAAATACAAAGATTTGTCGCTGTTGATCGACCCTTTACAAATCCATGTTGAGCAGGAGACAAAGACTCTTTTACAGAAAAGTATAACTTTTCTGTAACTACTTTTTCTAAAAGCTTTGGTATAGCCGAGAGCTTTGAAATGGGCCTATAATTTTTTATTAATTGCTTGGAACCACTTTTAAAGATCGGATTAATAAATGAAATTTTCCATTCTTCTATAAACTCAGCTGTAGAAAGAGATTTGTTAAAAAGAAGTGTTAGGGCAAGACTAATTGTGGAAGAGCATCTAGACAAAAGAAGAGGTGGTATTTTGTCGTAGCCTGCTTTTTTTGAAACATCAATATTGCACAAGGCATCTAAAACTTCTTCCACAGATAATTGAGGAGGAACGAAATCGATCTGATGATCAATATTTGGATACCAAGTTTCAACATTTTGAATGAGATCGATATTATAAGATGACTTAAAAAAAAGTGAGAAGAGTTGACAAGATGATTTGATATCGTTAGAATGATCGTTAAAATATTCCATCGACTGAGGAAAAGAGGTGGTTCGATTACGCTTCGAGTTTATAAAAATCCAGAACGATTTACTGTTTTTTTTCATATTTGATTCAATAGTACTAATATATTGCTGGTATAAAAATCGGTTGAGAAAATCAAATTCTCTCCTGAATTGAAGGAACCGATTTCGATCTCCGATATGGCCTGTTAATTTGAAACGCTTAAATGCTTTATTTTTAACGTTTTCTAAATTTCTTAATCTTATATTATGCCATGGTAACTTAAAATGTTTTTTCTTTCTGAAGGTAGGTACAAAAAGTTCTATACCCTCAAAAAGAATACTTTTAAAATGTGTGTACATTTCAGAAAGGAATTTGTTTTGAAATATATTTTCCCAATCAAAAGTTCTATAAAAATTATTTAAGGCAATGAAGTTTCTTTCCACGTTTGGCGGAACATATGCATATTTATAGAAATCTAAGTTTACATGTACTGCAATATGGTGCACGGAATTATTTAATAATGGAAAGTCTACAGCCTGTACATTATAATTTAAATCATTATTTATAAATATAAGATCAAGAATTCTTCCTAAACTATTTTTTATATAATTTATCTGAAATAGATCAAGAGAAGATAGTGAATCGACAACCAAACTTTCATTTTCTCTATTAGCATTGAATGGAACTAAAATTTGTTCATCTTCCATAAAGCACCAGTCGATTTCACCAAGGTTAAAATCGCCTAGCACACAGGAATACTGATTTGTGGTCAATTCACTAACTATTGAATTTATATTTGATATATGCATAGAATATGTTTCAATACTACTACGTGGTCTAATATAACTTACAATAAAGTAAAAATCTTTTGAACACAGGCTAATACAAACACAAAGCTGCTCGACGACGTCTAGGTCATTGATCAGGTTGCATTGTTTACTACTGAATTTTGATCTTACTGCTATCAGCACACCCCCTCCACGCTCCATATTTGTTGCAGGTGGCCTTTCTCTTCGGTATACTTGAAAAGAATTATCGAAGAGTTCAGATGAAAGAAAGTTTGTATTTAACCATGTCTCAACAATGATGATGACGTCGTACTCATGAAGTGAAGATGATAAGAACAGCTGGTTTGTTTTTGTCCGTAGACCACCAGCATTCTGGAAGTACACCCGCAGTTGTGTCGTTGATATTGATGGAGGTTCTATTTTATTTATACTGAGATCTCCTGGTGATGATTCTCTTGAAGAGGAGATTCGTTTTTTGGCATATGTATAAATTTTTTGAACTGTACTCCAACAGGCCAAAAATCTGGGTTGATTGCAGCATCAAATTTGCATCCAGGAATGCCCAACTTAAAGTTTAAGAAGCGAAGTGATGATACGTCAGCCCCTTTTTTAATCAATTTAGAGCACTTTAATACAGTTTCCGGAAGATTCAATTTTTTAGCAGTGTATGAAATTATATTTTCTTCAGTTCAATCCTTTTGCAAACGGGAGATATGCAAGAAACGAAGGCGGGGAACTGTGGGTAAAGTGTCTGTTACTGATGAATCTGTACCAAATGATTTTCGAGATCGTTGGCCACGACAATTTTTGTTTTGAACATGCCTCCAATCTTCCTGTCGAGACGACAATCCGTTTTGCGGCAAGTCCATCGAATTTGGTGCAAGCTGAGTTGGTGAACTTCTTATAAGTGGAGTGTTCATAGTAATTTGTCTATTCGAGTCTATGGCCTTAGCCGACGACGATGATTCATTTTGTGGTGGAAAAAGGTCATGTGACTCCACTGAATTATTTGTAAATTGTGTTGGTAGATTTACTTGGAGTGGCAGAGTAATCTCCCCCGCAGATGACTCGCTCTCGTTCGAAGCCGACGCAGATGCCCTTTGTTGAGAAATTTTGTCATGTGACTCGATCGAATTCGGTTTAGTGTTTTTTTTTTTGTTTGAAGACTTTTTTCTGATGGAAACTGATTCATTGTTGAACTTGGAATGCTGAAAAGATGGTTTTTTATATCTGCAACATCCTTTTTTAAATCATAAAGAACAGATCCACAGACCACAGTGCAATTTTCGCACTTCCATGACAGACTACGATCGGCATCAAGAGCCTTTGCAGAGTTCTCAGACAGATTTACACAACTTTTGTGAAATTTTTGGCCACAAAAGCCTTCACATTTGATGGAATTATCACGAAGAAGTTTATTTGAACAAATCTTACAAATTCGCGACATAATTAAAATAATTTTAAATAATTTTAAATACAATTTAAGAAAAATTTATCAGTAGAACGACTTATCACTTTGACAGATGACGACTGTTCATCTCAATAGGGCAGTTGTTCGTCTTAGTTGGCTTGTAGTTTTTGATTCTGCGACGAACATCTTCAGCATATTGGGGAGGAACATCAATTTCTGCATTTTCATCAACAGTAACTAGCATGATAGGATTTTCAGTTTCCAAATCATAAAATGTTGGTCCACTTTTGTCAAAAACCACTTTTGCCTGGGAAATAATATCGCTTCCAATGATGACTTCGAAATTAATTGCTGATCTAGGAACAACAAGAATTGGGGATTTAATACTTATCTTGTCGATTATTATGTGCCCATCAAAGCTTCCAATTGTTTGAGATTTAGCTGACTCCAATCCCACAAGTCTGATTTTCTTTTCCTGAAGCGGTGTTCTACCTAGCATTGCGAAAGCGTCTTCCCTTATAAGAGAGACTTGTGCACCTGTGTCAATTAAAGCTTGAAAAGAGGCATTGTTAATACAAATTGTTTTGCAATTTAATACTGATATTAAATTCGTTTCTTTTTGAAGATAACCTGTCTTTTTGGGACATGTGTTTGACATGTGACCCTTGCCGTTGCATCTGAAGCATTTAGTCTCTTCCTTGCAGTCTTTTCTTTGGTGATCTTTTGCTGCACAGTTATAGCAATGCTCTGAAAAATTCCTGCTACTGTTCCTCTTTGCCATAAACCTTCCTGATGTTCCCATGCCACTGCTGCTGCTGTTTCCACCTCCGGAGCCACCGTTGCCGCTACCAAAACCATTAAAACATATCCCACTGACCTTGCCTTTGAATTTTTCATATGTCTCATAGAGTTCCTTCAGATCTTTTATCGTTTTTGCATTATAAAGCATTGCTTTATGCTCTTCGCGACCTGGAATGCCATTAATGATGTAGAAAATTAAAGACTTCTGATCAACGTCTGCTAATTGACTTGGTTCTTGCATTTTGTAAATGTATTCGAGGAACTTTTCATGCTTTTGCATTCTACGACCTTGCAATTGGTTGTAAATGTCGGCTTTACACGCTTTCACCTCGAATTCATCGTTGAGTTTTTTCTTGAAAGTCTCATACGAGTTACAAGCACATGTTTTTATAAATTTTTTTGCAGAACCTCTCAATTGTTTTTTAGCAAAGATGTATTTCTCCACCTCACACCAGTTTAATAATCCCGCAAGTTCTTCAAATTCAGTAAACCAAGATGAAATTGAGAGTTTATCATCGCCACTGAACTTTGATATCAGATTATCTATGTCTCTCACCGCGATTCGACATAAGAGGTTTTCTGCTGCGCTCTGTTCTTTTTTAGTGTCGTCTGTCATTACGAGGTTATTTTTTTTTATAATCTGTCGGTTCTTCTGCGTCTGCGTACTCGTCTTCAGAACCCACGTTATCAACTTGATTTCTTCCTTTGATCGCGTTTTCCAAACGGGCAATCAATGTAGCTTTATTACCTTTTGTGTCTAACGATAGACTTGACAATTTTACTTTTAATTGCTCGACTGTTAAGTTTTTTATCATATCAACGAAAAATACTAATTTAATGGGTTGGTTGAGCCCCCAAAGATGTAGGAAATAAAAAGCGTGCCTTTTATAATTCGCTACGATTTATAAATAATTCATTAAATTAATATAAAATTGAAATAAAAAAGTTAAAAAATGATTGAAATGTCACAAATTACAGTCAGCTTAATTATGTACGGCTTAACTGCTTGGCGGCTGAATTGTAAAAGAGGGAGATTGTACTTTTTTACCTCCGCATTTCAGATTCGATTAACTGACCCATAAAGTGGTTTAAAATGAAACTAATGATAATGATAATTAAGAACGAAAATGAAACTATTGATAATGATAATAATAAAGAACGATGACATTTCCTTAAGAATGCGTTGGTGAATTAGGCTGCAAATGACATGCTAGGCGCGACTGCTTTCGGCCCTACATACACATATTGGCAAAGCAGATATCTCGCTCAAAAAGGATGCAACACCAAAATATTCAAAGCTATTTCGTCTCCCACACATACAAAAACAGGATATAAAGGAAGAAATAAGAAAAATTTTAGAAAATGACAATATAGAACATTCTATCTCCCCTTGGAACTCACCAATACTAAAAGTACCTTAAAAAACCCTGTGACCGGCCTACAGAAATTCCGTATGTTGATCGACTATCGTCACGTGAACGAGCGAATTGAAGATAATAAATTTCCACTACCCAGCATAACAGACATCTATGATATGGTAGGAGGAGCAACTTACTTCTCGTGCATACATTTAAGTCAGGGATACTACCAAATAGAGTTGGATGCCAATAGCAGGCAAATCACAGCGTTCTCAACAGAAGATGGTCCTACCAGTTAAAACGAATACCAATGGGTTTAAAAATCTCACCCAGTAAATTTTCCAGAATGATGTCCATAGCCATGTCAGGACTAACATATTCACGATGTTTTGTCTATCTCGATGATCTTACAGTTTTTGGTAGACGTTCAATAGACCACAACAAAAGTTTGATATAAGTATTTGAACGTATAAGAGAAGTAAATCTGAAAATACATACTGGAAAATGCTCTTTCTTGCGAAGAGAAGTGTTATACATAGGACATGTTATTTCTGATAATGGCATCCTACCCGATCCCACTTAATCTTCCGCAATGAAAAATTACCCGACACCCACCATCGCCAATGAAGTAAGAAGATTCGTTGCATTAGCCAACTATTATCGTAAATTTATCCCTAATTTCGCTACCATTTCCATTCCGCTAAACCGGTTGTTGAAAAAAGATGTTGAATTTCATTTCAATAAAGATTGCGAGAAATCTTTTAAGTTGCTTAAAGAAATCCTTGCAAGTCCTAAAATTCTACAATTTCCAAATTTTAACGAAGAACTCATCCTACGAACGGAAGCCTCAGGTTTCGCTCTAGGAGCTGTTTTATCTAATTTCGACGATATACCGATTGCCTATGCAAGCAAAACTCTTAATAAAGCAGAAAAAAACTATAGTACAATTGAGAAAGAATTACTTGCTATTGTATGGGCAGTTAAACACTATCGTCCCCACCTATTCGGAAGAAAATTCAAAGTCTTAACAGACCATAGACCCTTAGTGTCCTTGTTCTCACTTAAAGAACCTATTAGCAGACTAACAAAATTACTACTAGAAGAATACAACTTCTACATAGAATATTTTCCAGGTAAGGATAACTGTATAGCCGACGCACTGAGTCGCATAAAAATAGACTCCAATGATTTAAAACAATTATGTATTTGTGTTGTAACGAGAGCTCAATCAAAAGCAGAAAGTAAAATTCATGAACAGAAGGAAAAAATAATATAGAAAACACGAAAACTGATGAACTACTCAAAACCGAACTGCTGAAATTACCAAAAAATAGACCTAAAGTCATAGAACTGAGGATTGTTGACAACTTTGAGGAAGATTTAATTAATTTCAAGGATACAGACATAATTAATGGTGCAAATAGAGTTTTAGCGTATATCCCAAAAGGGAATTGTTTACTCCTTCAGAAGTCCAAGGATAGCACTACAACCCAATCGACAGTATTTGGCAAAATATTGTCGAGAGATGTTCATAAACTCTGCAGATTGAATTGTGTTAAATAGATATATATTACAAAAAATTAAATAAGAAAGCTCGCATGAGGCCGCAAAGAGAGCAATATGAATGAATTAAAAAATAATATTAGGAGAAATATTTAAAGAAAGTAATATGAAAGTGCACATTATTGAGAAAAATATTTAAATTACTGATCCTTGTAAGAAGAAATTTATACTTAGTGATTACCATATTCTTCCAACCAGCGGACATGCAGGAATAAACCGCTTGCTACAACATATAAAAGAAAATACTTTTGGACAGGCATGCAAAACGATGTGACGACATACGTAAAACATTGCCCAATTTGTCAACGAAATAAATATATTCAGCCAAAAAAGCAACCAATGACTATCACAGCGACAGCCGCATCGTGGATTTGACAAAATATTTTTAGATTAAGTAGGACCCTTAGAAGAATCAGAAGATGGATTTAAATATAACTTAACTATACAAGATGAATTAACCAAATTCATCGAGGCAATACCTATTTCAAATAAAGAAGCAAGAACAGTGGCAAAAGCTTTAGTAGAAGGTTTTATTTTAAGATACGGAGTACCACATACAATAGCCTCCGATCAGGGAACCGAATTTTTAAATCAAGTTTTCCAGAAAATTTGTAAATTATTGAAAATAGAACAGTTGCATACACAGCAATTACCATGAGAGGAGCTTTAGAGAACTCTCATATTTGAGAAGTTAGGAGCATATTTGAGAAGTTATGTTTCAGAGAAGCATACCAATAGGAGCACATGGCTACCATACTACGTTTTCTGTTATAATACTTCAGTACACTCAGAAACCGGATATACACCTTTCGAATTAATATTCGGAAAACAATGTTTCTTTCCATCAAATCTGGTTAAACAGGTAGAACCCGTGTACAACTATGACGATTACGTGATTGACGAAGTAGTTTTTGTTTTTAGTGGACTTTATTGAATTGAAATTCCAAATAAAAGTTTAGTGACCTTTAGTCCAAATGCGTTTCGCCCAGGAACAACAGATGGGCTCATCAGTTATATGCTGTTGTACCCTTCTAAGACGCAAAATTTTGGTCGATGGTTACCGACATTTGATAAAATTACAGCATGAATACACTGTGAATTCTATTTTTAGGGGAATTCGTTTGAATTCATGCACCTAAAACTATACATATATAAATATATATATGTATACACCCGTGGTCTAGCCGAAGTTAACGAAGTAGTTTTTGTTTTTAGTGGACTTTATTGAATTGAAATTCAAAATAAAAGTTTAGTGACCTTTAGTCCAAATGCGTTTCGCCCAGGTACAACAGTTGGGCTCATCAGTTAGATGCTGTTGTACCCTTATAAGACGCAAAATTTTGGTCGATGGTTACCGACATTTGATAAAATTACAGCATGAATACACTGTGAATTCTATTTTTAGGGGAATTCGTTTGAATTCATGCATCTTAAACTATACATCTTACTAATATTATAAATGTGAAAGTTACGATGTTTGGATGTTTGGATGTTTGGATATTTGTTGGTAACTCACGCCAGAACGGCTAAACGGATCTGGATAAAATTTGGCACAGAGATAGCTTATAGTCTGGAATAGCAGATATGCTATTTTTTATCCCGGTAAAATGTATGGTTCCCGTGGGATAGATTTGTTTTAATTTTTGAAATTACACCAGAATGGATGAATGGATCTGAATGAAAATTAGCACAGAGATAGATTATAGTCTGGAATAGCAAATTGGCTACTTTTTATCCCGGTAAAATGTATGGTTCCCGTGGGATAGATTTGTTTTAGTTTTTGAAATTACACAAGAATGGCTGAACTCATCTGAATGAAATTAAGCACAGAGATAGATTATAGTCTGGAATAGCATATTGGCTACTTTCTATCCCTGTAAAATGTATGGTTCCCGTGGGATAGATTTGTTTTAATTTTTGAAATCACACCAGAATGGCTGAACGGATCTGAATGAAATTTAGCACAGAGATAGATTGTAGTCTGGAATAGCATATTGGCTACTTTTTATCCCGGTAAAATGTATGGTTCCCGTGGGATAGATTTGTTTTAATTTTTGAAATCACACCAGAATGGCTGAACTCATCTGAATGAAATTTAGAACAGAGATAGATTATAGTCTGGAATAGCATATTGGCTACTTTTTATCCCGGTAAAACGTATGGTTCCCGTGGGATAGATTCGTTTTAATTTTTGAAATCACACCAGAATGGCTAAACTCATCTGAATGAAATTTAGCACAGAGATAGATTATAGTCTGGAATAGCATATTGCCTACTTTTTATCCCGGTAAAATGTATGGTTCCCGTGGGATAGATTTGTTTTAATTTTTGAAATTACACCAGAATGGATGAACGGATCTGAATGAAATTTAGCACAGAGATAGATTATAGTCTGGAATAGCATATTGGCTACTTTTTATCCCGGTAAAATGTATGGTTCCCGTGGGATAGATTTGTTTTCATTTTTGAAATCACACCAGAATGGCTGAACTCATCTGAATGAAATTTAGCACAGAGATAGATTATAGTCTGGAATAGCATATTGGCTACTTTTTATCCCGGTAAAATGTATGGCTCCCGTGGGATAGATTCGTTTTAATTTTTGAAATCACACCAGAATGGCTGAACGGATCTGAATGAAATTTAGCCCAATGATAGATTATAGTCTGCAATAGCATATTGGCAATTTTTATCCCGGTAAAATGCATGGTTTCCGTGGGATAGATTTATTTTAATTTTTGAAATAACACCAGAATGGCTGAACTCATCTGAATGAAATTTAACACAGAGAATTTGGGGATAGATTTGTTTTAATTTTTGAAATCACACCAGAATGGCTGAACTCATCTGAATGAAATTTAGCCCAATGATAGATTATAGTCTGCAATAGCATATTGGCTATTTTTATCCCGGTAAAATGTATGGTTTCCGTGGGATAGATTTATTTTAATTTTTGAAATAACACCAGAATGGCTGAACTCATCTGAATGAAATTTAGCACAGAGATAGATTATAGTCTGGAATAGCATATTGCCTACTTTTTATCCCGGTAAAATGTATGGTTCCCGTGGGATAGATTTGTTTTAATTTTTGAAATTACACCAGAATGGATCAACGGATCTGAATAAAATTTAGCACAGAGATAGATTATAGTCTGGAATAGCAAATTTGCTACTTTTTATCCCGGTAAAATGTATGGTTCCCGTGGGATAGATTTGTTTTAGTTTTTGAAATTACACAAGAATGGCTGAACTCATCTGAATGAAAATAAGCACAGAGATAGATTATAGTCTGGAATAGCATATTGGCTACTTTTTATCCCTGTTAAATGTATGGTTCCCGTGGGATAGATTTAATTTAATTTTTGAAATTACACCAGAATGGCTGAACTCATCTGAATGAAATTTAGCACAGAGATAGATTATAGTCTGGAATAGCATATTGGCTACTTTTTATCCCGGTAGAATGTATGGTTCCCGTGGGATAGATTTGTTTTAATTTTTGAAATCACACCAGAATGGCTGAACGGATCTGAATGAAATTTAGCACAGAGATAGATTATAGTCTGGAATAGCATATTGGCTACTTTTTATCCCTGTTACATTTATGGTTCCCGTGGGATAGATTCGTTTTAATTTTTGAAATCACACCAGAATGGCTGAACGGATCTGAATGAAGTTAAGCACAGATATAGATTATAGTCTGGAATAGCATATTGGCTACTTTTTATCCCGGTAAAATGTATGGTTCCCGTGGGATAGATTTGTTTTAGTTTTTGAAATTACACAAGAATGGCTGAACTCATCTGAATGAAATTAAGCACAGAGATAGATTATAGTCTGGAATAGCATATTGGCTACTTTCTATCCCTGTAAAATGTATGGTTCCCGTGGGATAGATTCGTTTTAATTTTTGAAATCACACCAGAATGGCTGAACTCATCTGAATTAAATTTAGCACAGAGATAGATTATAGTCTGGAATATCATATTGGCTACTTTTTATCCCGGTAAAATGTATGGTTCCCGTGGGATAGATTTGTTTTAATTTTTGAAATTACACCAGACTGGATGAACGGATCTGAATGAAATTTAGCACAGAGATAGATTATAGTCTGGAATAGCAAATTGGCTACTTTTTATCCCGGTTAAATGTATGGTTCCCGTGGGATAGATTTGTTTTAGTTTTTGAAATTACACAAGAATGGCTGAACTCATCTGAATGAAATTTAGCACAGAGATAGATTATAGTCTGGAATAGCATATTGGCTACTTTCTATCCCTGTAAAATGTATGGTTCCCGTGGGATAGATTTGTTTTAATTTTTGAAATCACACCAGAATGGCTGAACGGATCTGAATGAAATTTAGCACAGAGATAGATTATAGTCTGGAATAGCATATTGGCTACTTTTTATCCCGGTAAAATGTATGGTTCCCGTGGGATAGATTTGTTTTAATTTTTTAAATCACACCAGAATGGCTGAACTTATCTGAATGAAATTTAGCACAATGATAGATTATAGGCTGGAATAGCATATTGGCTACTTTTTATCCCGGTAAAATGTATGGTTAACGTGGGTTAGATTTGTTTTAATTTTTTAAATCACACCAGAATGGCTGAACACATCTGAATGAAATTTAGCACAGAGATAGATTATAGTCTGGAATAGCATATTGGCTATTTTTGAAATCACACCAGAATGGCTGACCGGATCGGAATGAAATTTACAACAGAGCTAGATTATAATCTGGTATATCTTATAGGTTTCTTTTTATCACGGTTAAATGTAGGTATTAAATTATAAAGCTATAAAAGAAGAAGAAGCTAGATTACGATAGACTATACTCCTCAAGGTACAGTCTACTTCTTGATCAGCTGAAACGCGAGTGAAGCCGCGGTGTATATATAAAAATGGATGTGTGTATATATGTATGTTGCGTATGGACTCCTAAACCACCCAATGGATCTTTATGAAATTTTTGGGGTAAATATAGTTTAGTCCAGGGATGGTTCTTGTGAAGGTTTCGTGCCGATCGGGTGGAAGGAAAAAAAATGCATGATTTTAACAATTTTGGTTCAGTTTTTTTTTAATTCTTTTTTGGTGTTTTTCATAAATTTTTAAGCGGAATGCCCGGGTGGAAGACAGAAAAATGCGGGCTTTTGGCAAAGTTTTTTTTTTCAACTTTTTTATAAAAATGTTTTCCTTTCGTTGAATAAAAGCATCATATTAATGGAACTGAGTCGAAAAATCAAACTCTGAACGAACGTGCGTGTCCATTTGGTGCAAGAATCGTCCACCCAAACATTTTCCAAACAACTTTTAAACATAGGAAAAGGAATTGAATCGCACAACAAATGACATTTTATGTTCCCAAATTTTTGTCAAATGCAGCAAAATATTCAAGCCACAATTTATCAATGTTATCATGTTCAGTTTAACAATCAAATTAACTGCACTTTGTTTGTATGCCAAAAAATTTGTATATTTATACACCAACCGAAACGACCAAAAATATTGCTTATCCGCTAACATTGAGATAAAATATACATATAAATAAATTTAGTTTCACATTAAATACACAAGTGTTTTTTTGGGCGTAGCAACGCGCGCCGGGTACCGCTAGTATTATATATATATGTATACACCCGTGGTCTAGCCGAAGTTAACGAAGTAGTTTTTGTTTTTAGTGGACTTTGTTGAATTGAAATTCAAAATAAAAGTTTAGTGACCTTTAGTCCAAATGGGTTTCGCCCAGGTACAACAGTTGGGCTCATCAGTTAGATGCTATTGTACCCTTCTAAGACGAAAAATTTTGGTCGATGGTTATTGACATTTGATAAAATTACAGCATGAATACACTGTGAATTCTATTTTGAGGGGAATTCGTTTAAATTCATGCACCTAAAACTATACATATATAAATATATATATGTATACACCCGTGGTCTAGCCGAAGTTAACGAAGTAGTTTTTGTTTTTAGTGGACTTTATTGAATTGAAATTCAAAATAAAAGTTTAGCGACCTTTAGTTCAAATGCGTTTCGCCCAGGTACAACAGTTGGGCTCATCAGTTAGATGCTGTTGTACCCTTCTAAGACGCAAAATTTTGGTCGATGGTTACCGACATTTGATAAAATTACAGCATGAATACACATTACAAGTAAATAAAAGATGTATTATCTTTCTTTGTGAGTTTACAACTGACTCATTGCGTTTATTGATTTTAACTTAATGCTATATTTGCTTACAAATCAATTTTATTATTATTATTATTATTATGCTGACTAAGATAATGAAAGGAAGTGTGTAGGAAATGAAGCGTTGGGTGCTAAGGGTAATGCACTTAGGTATATAGGAATGCGCTTAGTTAGGAATATGGAATATGGGAATCTTTTAGGAAAGGTATATGAAATGAATATGGGTATGAATTGTTGTTAACTTATGGGAATCTTTTAGGAAAGGTATATGAAATGAATATGGGTATGAATTGTTGTTAACTTCTCCCCTTTTTAATTTTGAACGTCCTCGTTCATGATCCTGAGTACTCGCATTTTCATTAGGTCTTTATCTAATGACGATAAGCCGGGGTCTGCATTTGTCGTGATTGTAACTTTTTTTGGCCTAAGTTTGGCGTATAGTAGCACAAGTATTATTGTTACAAGTATTCCTGTGACGCCGTACCACTCCATTTGGTTGTCTCAAGTGTAACTTTGAATTCCTTAATTTGTTGGTTGTTGACGAAGTGCAACTTGTGTAAGTACGGTAGGGAGATTTTTTCATTGAAGGCGGATTCGTTCAAAACTGTTATTTTTGGTGCTGGATGGTGATTTGCGATTAATGGCTTATCTGTAATATATTCTCTACCATTAATTTTAATTTTTTTATCATACGTTATTAGGAAGGAACCATTAAGGACTATTCGCTGGTCCCTTTCCTCAACAGTTATGTTCTTGTCCCTGGCGATGATGATTCCATCTGCGACAACTTTTATTTTTTTTATATGATCGGCGTGAGTAGATGGGCATTGTGCCGTGTTATTATTCAGGAGGTGAGAGAGGCAGGAATTTTTGGGATCTATTTTGCAGTAGGAGTAGATGGGAGCTTTTTTACATGTACTTAAAGGATAGTTTATTTTTTTACAATTTGCTGACCTGTTGGAACTTAAATCTAGAATTTTGTTGTCATAAATGACTGGCGAGATTTCAAAATATTGACAAATTTCTTGAACTTTAGGTATTTTGATTAAGTATACCAGAGTATCGTTTTGGTAATACATTTTAACATCAGCAACATTTAACAAATCACTTATTTCAGTTACAATATTTTCTTTCATTTCAATTAGTTCTATTTCGTCTAAACTTAAAATTAAAGGATTTACAATATTATTTTTAGCCAATATTTAGGAGTAGATATTATTGCTTAAATTATTTATTATTATTCTATTTCTTCTAGACATTATCGAAGTTAGTTTTTCATAGTTATCAGCCGTTCCTTGTTTACTTAGAGCGTTAATATTTAGATTATTAATCGTGTCGGTAATTTCATCTAATTTATTTTGAATTTGGGTGTTAATATCGATTTGCCTGTTAGTACTCCTAGTCAATTCATCTTCCTGTATTTTTAACATTTCCATATCTTGGTGATCGGGTGTCCCTGCGATAAATTTTATTGCGGAACCTATGAAATCTATGGATCGTCTTTTTCTAATTGGAGATTTAAGCAATCTTAACAAACGTTCCAATTCATCTTTGTCTTGTAGGAGTACTTCTTTGCATCTTTCATCCTTGATACGGTTTAACATATTTGTATTTTCAGACAAAATCGTTTCAATGTCAGAAAAATTCGTAGTACGAAAAAATAATCTTGATAGATAGCAACTTCACCTGCTGGTATGGGGATATAGAGGGCTGCAGAATAGTCTATAATATTTGCAGTTCCTAGCCATATTTGGGTTAATCTGGAAGTAGAGTATCATCTCAAATTATTTTTGTGAGCTTGTCTGCCTTGGATTATAATTGCAGTGCCTAAATCAGCCTGAACTGTTTTCTGATAATATAATTTAGATAGTTTATTTCCAATTCTTTTATTGGTTTTTAAGTATACCTTATCACCTGGGTTAAATTCCTTGGGTGTGGTATTATTATTGTGAAATTCTAGATCTTTGATTTGTTTGATTTTAAGTTTGGAAATTATTTCGTTTCTCATTTGGTTAGAAATATCATGAAATATTTCCGAAGGTTTATAACCTGTAACTGAGTGAATTGAGTTATTATATTTAAAGGTTGATAGTAGCATTAACTCGACAACATCTGTGGTAGTCTCTTTTGTACATCTAGCTATTTCTGCAAGAGTGGAGTGAAATCTTTCCACTTGTCCATTGCTTTGACTATGAAGTGCTGGTACGGAATGTGTTGAAATATTAAACTCATTTTTTAAAAATGCTTGAGTTGAAAATGATGTAAAAGCACCTTCATTGTCTATAACTACTATTTTTGGATTTCGGAATTGGGAAATGATTTCAATCAATGGAATTTTGATATCTAGAGAATTTCTTGAAGGAATATGTTTTATGATGGCAAATTTTGAAAATTTGTCCATACAAGTTATAAAATATTTTTTACTAGTATTATATAAAATATATATATAAATATATATAAGTGCAGAATTTCTCCTACATACGTGGGAATTGGTGTTGCACCGATTGGATGTTGTGTTGGTCTGCGCTGGTATTTATTTTCTTTACAAATTTTACACTTAGAAGCGTATGTATTACATAGTTTCCTAAGATTTTGGAAATAATATTCAGCGATAATTTGTTTGAAATTTTCCTGTGGCCCCCTATGTGCTCTGTTATGCTCATTTACGATCAGTTCTTCTTGGTCATTTATGTTAAACACATCTTTAACAAGTTTTTTTGCATATTTCATTTTTACATTGGGAAATGCAATCATTAGATCGTTTTGGACTTTTCCTAAAGTTTCAAGGGTGCAATAGATTCCATTGACTACTTCAGTATGAAGAATATCACGCATTAATTCAATAAGTTCTGCAATAGTTGTAAATGTTATAACATGTCTAACCTGCTTTTTGAAAAGAATTTTTACTTTTTTGCTTTTCTCAGAAGCTTGACTAATAAATATTTGATTCTTGAAGCAATTGATAGGATTTTCTACTGAGGGTATAACTTTAGTTAATGATTCCTCGCTGTGAACAGTTTGTCCTGAGGTAGAGATCGTGTTTATATGCTGTCGAGATAGTGCGTCTGCTACCTTGTTTTCCTTACCAGGTTTATAGTGAAAGGTTGGAGAATATTCTTTACATTTACATTTTTCGGAGATATTCTCATGTTAGCGTTAAAGAGTTTAGAAAATACTATTCTTATGTCCTCTAAATGCTCATTTTCGGTTTGCGAAAATATTATTACGTCGTCTATATAGACGTGACAACGCTTTCCAATGTCGCTTCTGAGAATGTTATCGATTGCTCGTTGAAAGATGTTTGGAGCGTTCTTCAAGCCAAAAGGCAATCTGCAAAATTCATACTTTCCGTTATTTACGGAAAAAGCTGTTTTTTCACGGTCCTTTTCTTCTAAAAGAATTTGATGGAAACCGGATTTTAGATCTATTGTTGAATAAAATTTAGCTTGTCCCAAATTCGATAAGATGACAGAACTCTCGGGAATGGGACACCGATCCGGGATAGTGCGTTCGTTCAGCTTTCTGTAGTCAAACACTAGCCTAGATTTGGGAGTACCGTCTTCGTTCTTACCTTTTTTCCCTACTACCAATATGGGAGTGTTGTATGGGAAGTGTGATGGTCGTATTATTCCATCATGAAGCATTCTTTGTAATTCTTTGTTAACGAAGGGGACAGCCGCCATGTTGTATGGTCTTGGTTTTGAATAAATAGGTTCTAAATCTAGCGTTCTAATGCTAGCTTTTATGTTTGTGTTGAAAGGCAAACTTTCATTGGGCTGAGCGAAAACTTCCTTAAAGTCTTCAATTAATTTTTTAAACTCATCCCTGACGGTTTCAGGAACTGTTGTCGAATCGATTTCTAAATTATTTACCTGCTGGCATTCAAAATATTTAATTTGCATTTCGCCATTTTCGTAAATTAGTAAAGACCGTTCGGTATAATGTGTGCTTTAATTTGCACGAGAAAATCATACCCTATTATTGCATCAAAAGTTTTTAATTGGGGAAGCAGGAAAAAATCTGTAGTTTCACCACAAAAATGTATTCTACATTTCTCGGTTATTGTGTTGTCACCGTTACGGGATTTAACCTTAAATGGTTTGTTATTAGGGATAGCTTTTAAAAAGGGTATATTTTTAATATAGTTTTTGGCTGTACCAGTGTCTATTAGAATCCTCATAACGATTTTATCGTCGAGTTTCTTTTCAACATATGGTAGAGCCGACTTTATTCTAAAAAATGTAGCTGATCGTCGTATTCCCCATTGAAGGTTTGATATTCGTCTTCAAATTCATATTCTGTATCGCAGTCAGGACCAGGACTACTCTTTGGTTCTTTGTTGTCATTTTTTGACTTTATGAAATTTATTCGTTGCGTTTTTGCCAACGGTACCTTATCGGAATCACGTGGGCGCTTAAAAGTCCTACTGAATTCATAGTTTTGCGGCTGTTGCCTGATGGTCTGATTACTACTGCCCGCAGGTGCCGCTTGTTGAATCTGTGATTTTTGACTGTGTCGGACTCTAGACGAGTTGTCGACACTCATATGATCACTGGGTGCTGCTGGTTGGTAATTTTGATTTTTCTGATAGATATTCGGGGGGTGCGGTTGAGTAACTCGCCTATAGTTGGGGTTGTTCCGTAGAGGAACGTTTACTGATCTGGGATCAGCATAAAGGCTGTTATCAAAGGCTCTAGCGAAGTTATACCTATATTGGTTTGCTTCAAGCTCTTGGGCCTTGGCTAATGCAGAGGGCAAGTCTTCGCAACCAGCAGAGAACAAAATATTGCAAATGGGCTTATTAAGGCCTGAAATAAACACACGCAGTGCATCACCTTGGTATTTCGTTGCTAAAGAATTAATTAATTGGTTATTACCTGAATAATCCATGGAAATTTTGTTAGTGATTGAAGTTAGATGCTTCTCTACTCTATCGAAGTACTCCGATATGGACAAAGTTCCTTGGCATAAAATGCTCAATTGGTTCTCTAAAACGTGAAGTGGGCGTTTGTCAGAGTACGAATTGTCAAGACGAGCAATTATTGCGTCAATATTAAGGACCGTGTTAAAAGAAGATAAAATTAAATCAGCGGAACCGACAATTTTGTTACGAATTATTGCGACAGCCTGATAGTGTCTCTCGGATCCTTCATAAGGCTGAAATAATTTCATGGCAGTCTTGACAGCTTGGCGCCAAGAAATGTATTTTGCACTTTCACCAGAAAAATCTGGTATGGATTTAACTACATCCAGTGAAATTTCACATTTTACCGTTGGAAGAACGACAGAAATGGGCTCATAGGCCACGACTGAAGGGGATTGTAAATGTACTGAGTTTACTTTGTCTGTTAATTCTTCAATTTTATCTAAGACACCTTCGTTAACTTGCTTATTTTCTTCAGTTAACTCGTTTATTCGCGAAACTATAGACGCACATGCTGTTTCTACGGCTGCTTGAACGGCTGATGAAATGATTTGGGCAATTTCAGCCATTGTGATTTAATAACCAAAATTATTCGTTCAAATTATAAATTATTTTTAAATAATACAAAAAATAGCACTAAAATAATACTTATTAGTTTCTTACAAAATAAAAACCAGCATCGCTTCCGTATGTAAGTATTTCTCGATCACAGCTTAATACACCGCTTTTATTGAGACAAATCACAGCTTAATACACCGTTTTTATTGAGACAAAAATGTTCCGCAGAAAAAAATAAAGAGTGGGTTTTTTTTTATTTATTTATACGCGTTTTTGTGTAAAATAATTGCTCTATTCTCTTTTTATGAAGATTTTCGGAGCACACAATACTATGCGAAAAAAAATTGTTGGGCGCCAGTAAATAAAAGATGTATTATCTTTCTTTGTGAGTTTACAACTGACTCATTGCGTTTATTGATTTTAACTTAATGCTATATTTGCTTACAAATCAATTTTATTATTATTATTATTATTATGCTGACTAAGATAATGAAAGGAAGTGTGTAGGAAATGAAGCGTTGGGTGCTAAGGGTAATGCACTTAGGTATATAGGAATGCGCTTAGTTAGGAATATGGAATATGGGAATCTTTTAGGAAAGGTATATGAAATGAATATGGGTATGAATTGTTGTTAACTTATGGGAATCTTTTAGGAAAGGTATATGAAATGAATATGGGTATGAATTGTTGTTAACTTACATTACGTGATTGACTTAAAATATAAATTACAATCGCTCATAAAGATGATCGAGTAACTCTGATAGGCAAAAATATAGCAAGAAAAAATAGATTTGATTTAGAAGGGTGAACAAAAAGCTCAAATTTTGAAATAGGAGGTTTGGTTTTAATTAGAAACGAAAATAGAAAGAAACTAGATCCAATCTACATACATAGGTCCATACGAGGTTTTATCTCAAAAGGGTGTAAATTGCGATATAAAATATGAAAACAAAAAACAAACTCTGATTTAAAAAACTATTTTGAAAATAATTATTATAATCAATGATATTGGAAAGTATTTTTGTTTTAGAATGAATTGTTTACTGAATTTTTCTTATCTTTCTCAAAATGTTTTTATATTTTTTATTTACATACAATTTGAAAAGCTCTCACATAAACTCAATTAATGTACTTTCACTATATTATAAGATATTTTATCTTGCAGTGTAAGTTATCTCTTAATTAAATAAATGAAATGAAAATGAAATTTAAAATTTTAAAAGCTGACCAGTATTTTTCTAGACCCCAATGAATTATATTAATTAATAAAAAAAAAAGTTAAAAGTTGTAAACATGATTGTATAAAACTTACCCAAAAAAAGGGAGAGAAAGTGTCTCCGCAAATATAAAAATGTAATAATGAATTAAAGCAAAATATAAGCATGATACAAGGTGTAGATAAACTTGTAAATATTATATTAACATACATATATGCAAATAGACTTAAGAGTTACATTATTACTATTATATTAAGTTAAATAACTTTAATATGTAACAATAAGATAAATCAAGCACCATTCTCATAATAAAAAAACTATTGCCAAAAAAAAAATTTATGTGTATACATAGGTACAAACCAAATTATTACTACTTAAATACTATATCTTTAAAATGCATCTAGCCAAAGTATCGCAACAAAAATGTACATAGTAAAAATAATCTCTATTGATGTAACTATTGTTAAACGATTTTATTAAAAAAAAAATATATCTACATATATACAACAAATCTATCACACAATTTCGAAAACGTCAAAGAAAAATTATCATAAAATACCAAATATCTAGAACATAATAAAATAAAATCCCTCATTGTACGAAGGGTCGCATAAAGAGAAGAAATCATAACATGTCATGATTTCTCTTTTTTCTCCCCGAAAGAGTGCTGTGAAGATATTCCACCAGCAATCAGTTAACTAATTGTCGCTACAAAACAATTAACAGAGTATTCAACCTTCTTCTATACTTGATACTCAATTTCCCAACCATGGGAAATGCACTACATTTACGTTGTTCCGCCGCCGACTAGCTATAGCATACCGAACCACAATAAGTATTCATATTTCCATCTAGATACTCACATAGTTTGACCGGCACCATCTGTGCAGGGCTATATGAGAAATATGCCACATTTAGTGTACGAGCATTCAAATCAAGAATATTTTCAAGGGTCGCTGGCTTATGAATAATGGTGATAAATTGTGCATCATAAGCAAGCTAGCCCGAAGCCACTTAATGTGCATGGTATGGTCAAATGCAGATTATGCATATTGGGTAACATCGAAAGAACGTTATCCATTATCGAAGTGTGGTTAGATACGATTGCAGACAATCCATTTTTAAATAAATAGAGTGAATACAATTGTAGTGTAATATCATTCAATAATAAAAACAAGTAACAAAACCACATGCACTTCACAAATTCACGATACATGAGACTGTAGTAGCAGCAAAGACTTTCAGATTTGCTATTCATAATTTTCATAAACAATAAAGCTCATCCAGAGCATTGATATTCGCTGACAAGAATTTAAATATTATTACACTGATGTTGAAGTGGCAGAAGTTCAATGACATTACATTACTCCAAACAGCCTATACAATTGAATCACTAATGGACTCATTAGAAAAACAGAGAATTGCAATTGCTTTGCATTTTTTTATGTTTAGTATGGATAGCCCAAATAATTTATAATAGACTGTATGTAGTAGAAATAGCTGTAAGAATTGTAAATAAATATTAATTATTACTCAACAACCAACGTTTTATTAACAGCGGCATTAGTGCCATTTGTTTGTTAGCGAGCTGCGCTTTATAAAGCATAAGATAGCGTGATACGCTTAAGTATCATACGTTACATATCGATCCTACCAAACTGTTAGGTACAAATTTATTTTAAGTATTTTTCCAACAGTAAGCGGACCAAACAACGGATACAAAACTAAAGACGAACCAGATATTCAGCAGCAACAACATTAATATATACATATTATTAATTTTAATAATTATTTTAATAGATAAGATTCATTCATATTATACAAAATATGTAAAGAAACAAATAATAAGAAATAGAATAAACAGCATTATAAAAATACAAAAAAAAAAACATGCGAGAGCTACAGTACGTTTGCAACGAACTGTTGGATACCCTATTCCTTATTTTTTTGTATGTGAATGCGTTCGCCTCCCGCAGCCAGCCGATGATCCAGTTTCAGAAACAAAATTCTTCTTTACCAGACAGAAAAAAATTCAATAACATTAATTTTGTGTGGTGTGATGTTCAATTAGTGCTGGCACAATAAAAAAAGGCGTGTGCCTCGCCCAAAGTTAAGACTTTTAATTGCCAAGGCTTTTAGTATGAGCTCAGTGACATTCAATTTTATTCTTGCAGATCGATTTGAACAAAACAAGGCAAAACTTAAATTTTTAAAAACTAGATTTTGAATGGAAATAGCGATTATGGGTGATTTTAACAATTCTTGAACCACACGCTGCTACGTTACCAAGGAACTTAAATCTAAGTGTTAATCTTTTTAATTCAAAACTGCGACCGAAAGTTAAAAAACGTTAAAAAATTAATTGATTGTACGAAAACGCCCCTTAAAAGTGGACGTGTCTTAAAAATTTGAAGCAATAACTGAGCTTTGACCATTGGTCAGTATTTAGGCATATGTGTAAAACTACATCTGAGTCGAGTAGTTTTTAAGCGATCTTACCTGAACAAAGGTATTTTATCAAAATCACGCCTTTAAAAGTGGGCGTATTGAAAAAATTTACACAAGAAAATGTAGAAATTTTTTTCATAAAACGAACGGAAGGGAAAAAAGCTTAAATTGAATATTGGTAGTACCTTAAATTTTTAAAACAACGTTATTCATTCTTTCATGGAAAGTGGGTAAAAGCCACGCCCAAAATTCAAAAATCTCCTTTCATGCACAAACGTTTAAGTTTCTACTAAGAGACGCAAAATGATGGCTTGCGGATTCATTATAAATACCGTTTATTTGCAAAAACAATTCTTTATAGTTTCTAGTGAAAAGTGGGCGTCAGCCACGCCCAAAATTAAATTTTTTGATTTCAAACACAGGATGTTTATGAGCAAGTAATACCTACAAAGTTTAATGTTTTTTGCTTCTGTTCTGTCTGTCTCTCTCTGTCGTATTACTGTGTGTTGTCTTGAGCCGAAGGCCTAAGTTGCCAGTGCTTGTAAGTGTGTCTACTCCGTTCGATTCATCGACGGAGTTGTTGTAATAATAATAATAATAATTTTACCAAATTGAGGTTGTTCATCAAAAATGGCGATTGTGGGCGTGTTTGTGGTAGGATTTTACCGGCCTTACTCTTGCACCAAAGATTATATTTACCAATTTTCAGCTTTCTAGCTCAAAAATTGCGATCTCTAGAGAGTATACATACGGACGGACGGACGGACGGACATGGCTAAATCGACTAGGCATTTGATTCTGAGTCAGAATATATATACTTTTCTATACCTAACGGTATTATTTCTCTATGTTACAAACTCCACACCAAATACAATATACCCATTCTATGGAATAGGGTATAATAATATAGCATGTCATGGATAATTTACAAACTATTTTAAGTAACTTTTAAAAAAATCCAAAAAGAGAATATACTGAGGAATATAAAACTAAGATAAAGAATGAAATTGGCCTCATATGGAATAGTATACTAGAAGATACAGACAAAACTGAACTCGAAGAAACAACTGCGATTTTTAAAGATATAGAGAAACAAATTTTAGTATTACTCAAATCAAAATCAGAAAGTAAAGAAGAAAGTAAAGAAGAAAGAAAAGAAGAAAGTAAAGAATCAAAATAATGTCGAAATTTGGTATGTTAACAGCAAAGCTTATTCCAGAAATTAGTGGGGAATTAAAGCAATTGTCAAATTTTTTAGGGATATTCAAATATTATTCAGATACATTAGAAACAGTTGAAAAGAATAAAGTTATAACATTTGTAATAGCTACAAAGGTTAGAAAAGCTTCTTATTTAAGAAAAACAACCAGAAAAATTAGAAGAACTTCAGACGGTTCTAAATGAAATTTACAAGCCAAAAACAGATCCATTGTCAAAACATAATGGCTTTGCCACACAGAAACAAGGATCTCAAGAAGTAGGACAATTTGCAGAAAAATAGAATCTCTTTGGCTTCAATTTAATGAAATACAAATAAGCGAGCAAAGTGAAGGTAACAACAAAATAATACTTAGTCTAAATGACCAATTAGGGCTCAAGGCATTCATGAATGGGTTAAATGAATCTAGTAGACAAGTGTACAGGCATCAAGGGTTACAACCTTCAATGAAGCTGTAAAAGTAGCAACTGAAATAGAAGCTTCTTATAAACAAATTAATATAATGAACTTTAGAACGAATTATTATAATTGTAGAAATTATAATCCAAGATTTTCACATAATAACAGATACTTTGATAACAATAATTATGCTAGAAACAATAACCATAATAGGGGTAGAAGTTTTTACAGAGGATACCATAACAACAATACTAGATCGGAAAACTTAGGTATCCCCGGTCAACAGAATCGGGAAATGCAAAAAAGATTTTAAATTTCTATGGGGAGTATGATAAAAATTTCGTTAGCATAAGAATAAAACATTTTAACAAAATTTTTAAATTTTTAATTGGCACGGATGCAGATATTTCTGTATGAAAGGAATATCTGGTAGAAGATTTAAATAATCATTTGTCATGTCAAATAAACGGCATTACAAATAAAACAATATTTTCAAAAGGTATATCAGTTCTAAACCTCATGTTAGGAGAGACTAATATAAAGCATCAATTCCACGTAGTCAGTGAAGAAATAAATATAACTACTGATGGGATACTGGGTAGAGATTTTCTTAAAGTTTATAATTGTAAAATAGACTATGAAACTTGTGTGCTTATAATTTTAGTAGAAGATGAAGAAATTTTACTTCCATTAAATATTTTCCTGAAAAATATTGGTAAATTAACAGTCCCGCCGAGATGTGCCGTGAAATAACGCCGAATGCAATAACGCCGAATTTCAAAATTCGGCTTTATTGCACTTTACGAAAGTGAAATAACGCCGAATTTTGACGTTCGGTCTTATTTCACTATAATAAAGTGAAATAACGCCAATTCGGCGTCCAGTTGAAGCTGGGGGAATATTTAAAAGTTGAATCATTAAACAAATGTTTAAGTACCCTTTGTATATTTTTTTTGTACAGGACCAATTTCCACTTAAAAATAAAACAAAGCAAATATGTTCTTCCCAAAAGTTCGTTTTAATGAAAAAAAAAAAAATTTAATAATTCTTTTTTGTTGAAAAATACATACTTAATAAACATAACAGATTTACATTTCGATATTATTATTATTGAGTTTACGAAATGCATACTTCATTATATTTTTAAAACCTAGTGCTGTTAAGAGAAGTCTTTTGAAGTAAAAGTTTCAGTATTTTTTGAACTTAAAATGTATATGTAGATACCTAGGTTCTATATCTATATCAAGCTAAATAAAATGTCAAACTTTTATTCGAAACCGTTGATATAAGTGCAACATATAAAATCCAAGCTTTGCAGAATTTGAGAGAAAAATTTTTCAGATCCAAGTTTTTTGAGAAATTCATCAAATAAAAATAAAAAATCGCGCGATTTTTTATTTTTATTCGGCAGAGAACAGAAATAATAAAAATTATCGAAATAGATTTAAAAGAAGATAGTGTTGTCATCGGGAGTGAAATCAAAAAAGGAATTTTCGTATCCAACTCAATACTACCATCAAGAGGAATAAAACATACAAAGACGTTAAATACTACAGATAAAGAAGCAACAATAGACAATGTTATGATTGTGACAGAACCGCTGAGCAAATACAGAATATTATCAAATAATAAAAGATTCAAAGATAACCAAATATTTAAAAATTTGATAAAAAAAATTCAAGTAGACAACTAAGATAAATCTGCTGCCGAGACTATACTAAATATCTGTGAAGAATTCCAGGACGTTTTCCATGATTATGATAAAAAACTAACAACAAATAACTTCTATGAACAAAACATCGCTTTATCAGACAAAAATCCGGTATACATAAAAAATTATAGACTTCCAAATGCTCAATTAGATGAAATACAAAAACAAGTGAGTTACTAAAAAGTTACATTATAGAAAAATCAGTTAGTCCATATAATTCACCTTTACTTATAGTTCCAAAGAATACAAAAAATGGACACACTAAATGGAGATTAGTAGTAGATTTTAGGTCTTTAAATAAAAAAGTTGTAGATGATAAATTTCCCCTCACAAGGTTAGAAGATGTATTAGATATATTAGGTAATGCCAAATATTTTTCTAATCTAGATATGACAAGCTATTTCATCAAATTTAACTTAACAAACATTCTAGGCCATTGATGGCATTTTCAACAAGTGAGGGTCATTACCAATTTAAGAGACTTCCTTTCGGATTAAAAATTTCAACAAATAGTTTCCAGAGGATGTTGTCAATTGCTCTTAGTGGTTCACAAGCCTCAGCCTTTCTATATGTGGATGATGTAATTGTATTTGGTAAGAATTTAAAAGATCACAACGAAAATTTGATCAAAGTTTTAAGAAGACTTCGTAAATATAATTTAAAATTGAATATAGAAGAATGTGACTTCCTCAAATCAGAAGTAATTTACTTGGGTCATTTGATAACTTCAAACGGAATAAAACTAGCTCCAAGAAAGTATGAAACAGTTAAAACGTATCCACTAGATGATGTAAGGATATTTGTAGCATTTTGTAACTATTATAGAAAATGTATAAAAGACTTTGCAGAAATAGCTAAGCCTCTTAACCAGTTATTAAAAAAGACACAAATATTTTCTTGGACAGAAGACTGGAAAAAATATTTTAACACACTAAAGCAAAATTTAATGACCCCTCCCATACTAAGCTATCCAGGTTTCAAAAAACCGTTCATACTAACAACAGATGCTTCCAATTTTACTTTAGGAGCAGTACTCTCACAGGGAGAAATTGGAACAGACAAACCTATAACGTATGCTAGTAGATCTTTAAAGAAACATGAATTGAATAAACCCATTATAGAAAAAGAATTACTAGGGAATAAATTATTTCAGGCCATATCTTTTTGGTAGAAAGTTCATAGTGTACACGGATCACAGACCATTAATCAGTTTATTCACTCATAAGAACCCATCATCTAAATTAACAGGAATACAAGTTGAATTGATGGACTGTGATTTTGAGATAATATTTAAAAAGGGCAGGATGAATACCAATGCAGATGCTTCATCAAGAATAAAAATTGAGTCAGACGAGTTGAAAAAAATGATACCCAAATATAATATAGACGTTTTAACAAGAGCAATGAGAAGATACCAAGTGAAAAACAAAATTGTGCAAAAGCCTTGGACTTGAATGTTGAGACTAGCTACCTACATGTTTGGGACTGTACATCAATAACGGACATAAGGCGATTAAAGAAGTTAGAATTTAAAGAAAGTAACGTTTCAAAGAGAAATATAAATGAGATAATAATAGCAGCAAACACTGTACTTGTAGAATTAAGCGATAAATCTTTATCAGAGATAAAATTGATGCTGAGGAAGCTTATATTCAATATGAACAATGCAGGTGTCAAAAGACTAGCGCTAGCAAGAAATAGTCTTATATTTAATGAAGTTTGCATACAAGAATTTAAAAAAATATTTAATAAGCTGCAGGGAAACACAAAAGAAGATAAATGTCTAGACATAATATTAAACGAACCTAAAAGACAAATAACAGATGAGAAAGAAATGCACAAGTTAATAGAAGAACATCATAATTCTAAAACAAAAGGACATTGCGGTATCAGAAGATGCGTCCACAAGTTAAAACAGAGATATGTTTGGAAAAACATGAATAAAATCTTAAAAAGTTAGAGTAACAACTGTGAAACATGCAACGAAACAAAAATAACAAGATATACCAAAGAAAACATGGTAATTACTGATACACCCACAACGTCATTTGAAACAATAACAATTGATACTGTAGGGCCATTAAGACCATCAAATGGTTATAGATACATACTAACGGTACAACTAACGAAATTTGTAGAAGCATTCCCGATAGAATTAAAAGAAGCTAATACTGTAGCGAAAACAATAGTCAAAAAACTTATTCTTAAATACGGATGTTTTAAAAAATTAAGAACTGATAAGGGAACAGAATTCACGAACGATTTGTTGAAAAATATTTGTACACTGTTGAAAATAGATAAAATAGTTTCTACACCATTTCACCATGAAACAATGGGATCAGTTGAAAGAAACCATAGGGTATTTAATGAATATATTATGAGCGTAGGTGATAAAGACAATTGGGAGGAATGGTTACCATACTATACATATTGCTATAATTCCATGCCACACTCCACAACACTATATTCACCATTTAAACTTGTATTTGGAAAATTATGTACACTTTCATGCGAAGTAGTAGAAAATAAAGATACATTTTATAATATTGACAATTACTTGAATGAATTGAAATGTTAATTGAGGCATGCCCATGAAAAAGCAAAAAATCACTTAAATGAGGAAAAATATAAAAGACAAAATCCTCAGGAAAATGTAATTAATTTTAGAGGACCATATAAAATTATATCACAAAACGGTGTAAATAGTACTATTCTATTAGATGATAAGAAATATGAAATACACAATAATAATTTAATTAAAACCAGAATAATAAACTCATAATATATTTAAGCCAATAGGGCACAACACAAGACAGAAACAAATAATATTTCTTTTAATTTTGGAAATGTAAATAAATATAATTTTTTTTTAAAGGGGAAGGGTGTAGTGTAATATCATCTACATCTATACATATAATAAAATTGTAACAGGTCGATGTCTGTACATTGAAGATATAGATGCAAAACTAATATGGGGAGTCTCTATTAGACCCACAGAAGCCAAAACAACCGTTTATAGAATTTTTGTCTGTCTGTCTGTATGTTTCTACGCGCATCACGCAAAAACTACTGCATGGAATTGAATGCGGTTTTCGCAGATTTATTGGTAGTACGCCAACTAAAAATATAGGCTACATTTTATCGCAGAAAAATATATAATTCTGGTTGTTTTTTGGTGGGCAAAATCGTATCGTCACCTCCAAGTGGTGCCTGCTGGATAACCGAAAATAACCTGCGAAATAACCAACGACGAACGTTGGATCAATCGGATCCATAGGTTGTAGATACCTGAGTTATCTTCTCAGGAACTAGGAGCAGGAAGAAAGAGATACGCTCTGAAGATCCAGAAATCTCTATGTTGAGCGAAGGAAATATGAGAAACGTCTACTCAGGAGGAAGAAAAAAGAACACCAGCAACGCGAAGTCGAGGAGATGCAGAGATGTTTTTGCAGAAAAGAGGTACGAAACTTCTATAGAAGGGTGAAACAGTCTACATCCGGTTTCACAAGCCGCCTTGGGCCCTGCAAAGATCAGGATGGAAATACCATAGTGGAAACGCAGGCGATGTTAGCCATCTGGAGAGACTACTTTAACCGGTTGCTAAATGGCGATGACAGCCAAGATCCCAAGATCAACTTGTTCCAGTTAATCTAGATGACGACCACGAACTAAACCCGCCCGACCAAAATTAAATCAAAGTAGCCATCACCAGACTAAAGATGAATAAGGCAACTGGATGTGCTGGCCTTCAAGCGGAGCTTTTTAAACACGCTGGAGATGACCTGCTCAGGAGCATACACCAACTCATCTGCAAAATATGGTCGGAGGAAAGTATGCCCGATGAGTGGAATCTCAGTACCATCTGCCCGATTCACAAAAAAAAGAGACCGCCTACTCTGCGCCAACTATAGAGGCATAAGCCTTTTAAACATCGCCTATAAGATCCTGTCCAGCGTTTTATGTGAACGTCTCAAGCCGTTTGCTGACGACCTGATAGGTCCTTACCAATGCGGCTTCAAACCTGGAAAATCTACCACCGGCCAAATATTCATATTACGCCAGATCCTGGAGAAAACCCAAGAATATAACATCGACACCCACCACCTGTTCGTCGATGTTAAAGCCGCCTATGACAGTGTTAATAGAGTTGAACTGTATCGTGCCATGTCTAACTTTAGAATCCCTGCCAAACTGATACGCCTTATCAGGATAACGTTGGAGAATGCACGCTGTTCCGTCCAAGTTGGTAGAGACTCTACTGAAACCTTCGAAACCACCAGAGGGCTTAGAAACGGTGACGCATTGTCATGCAGCTGTTTTAATATTGTGCTTGAAAATGTAATACGGAGCACCCATGCCAGTACAGCAGTCACCATTTTCAATAAATCGACACAATTACTTGGGTTTGCTGACGACATTGACGTGATAGGAAGAACAAAGCGAGCAGTAACCGGTGCTTTCACTACTATGGAGTCAGCAGCATGCAGAATGGAGCTGAAAATAAACGAGGACAAGACGAAGTATATGCTTTCATCAACAAATGTCCAATCCCACCACCGACTTTGTCAGAACGTAACCATTGATAGGGATAACTTCGAGGTAGTCAGTGAATTTGTCTACCTGGGCACTGCTGTAAACACAGGCAACAACATCAGCGCTGAAATCAAACGCAGACTAACTCTTCCTAATCGCTGTTTCTTTGGACTGAGTAAGCAATTGAGGAGTAAAGCCCTATCGAGAAGAACCAAGGTGACACTGTATAAAACACTCATCATCCCGGTCCTGCTATATGGTGCGGAAGCATGGACCCTCTCCCAATCGGATGAAAATTCACTTGGAGTCTTCGAGAGAAAAGTTCTGCGTACGATCTATGGTCCTGTCTTCGTAAATCGCGAAAACAAGGTTTGGAGAAGAAGATATAACAAAGAAACTGTACAAGCTGTACATCGACATAAGCCTAGCCAGAAAAATTCGAATCCAAAGACTAAGATGGCTGGGCCATGTAGAGCGAATGGACATCGACGCTCCAGCTCGTAAAGTCTTCAACGCCAAACCCGATTGAGTCAGAAGCCAAGGTAGACCTCATCTTTGATGGAGCGACCAGGAAGAGGGAGACATCCGTCAACTTGGAGTACGAAATTGGAGACCGCAGGCTATAGATCGAGCCGGCGGGAGGGGCATTCTCAGCAAGGCCCAGGAGTACCACGCTCCAGTGGCGCCAACATAAGTAAGTAAGGTCGTTTTTTTAATATTGCTGCAATCGAACGTTATTCAATGAACTTAAAGCGAAATTAAAAGATTTTAAGGAAGTTAGCGTCTCACTTACATAATGGCGCTGGAAATCATAAAAATAGCGCCACACTTACCTACATTTTATACGTGAATAGAAATAAGTTAGTCGTTCTGAATAGAAGTTACATCAAAAACATCATAGATGACGCTATTTACCACCATATAGACAATGTCTCATTCAGCGAAAGCAGAAATCGAAAAATAATGTAACCATAAAGAACGGTGAACGAGCAATACTTACGCCCAAAACTGATGAAGCGGAGCTGCCATAAATAGCAGTATCGGCGCGTAGAATCGTTTTAAAAGTGGGCATTTCAATTAGGTATATTGCTATATTTGCAATTTTAACCGTTATGATAGTTCGAAATAATATTATACAGAAGCCAAAAATCTTACGGCTGTAGAGCTGGTAAAGTATGTAGCTTTCATACCACGCATACCCCCCATTTTGAACCGGTTGTGCAAAAACAAAAATATACTGAGATACCTACTTTATTTTAAAATCCACGCGTACAAAGTAGCGGTCAAAAGCTAGTTAAATAATAAAAACAAACAACAAAGCCACATGCACTTCAGAAATTCATTGATACATGACACTGTAGCAGCAAAGACTTTCAGATTTGCTATTCATAATTTTCATAAACAATAAAGCTCATCCAGAGCATTCATATTCGCTGACAAGAATTTGGATGTTATTACACTAATGTTGAAGTGGCACAAGTTGAATGATATTACATTACTCCAACCAACCTATATAATTGAATCACTAATGGACTCATTAGAAAAACAGAGAATTGCAATTGCATTGCATTTTTATATGTTTAGTGGGGATAGCCCAGAGAATTTATAATAGACTGTAAGTAGTATAAATAGCTATAAGAATTGTAAATAAAAATTAATTATTTCTCAACAACCAACGGATTATTAACAGCGGCATTTTTGCCATTTGTTTATTAGCGAGCTGCGCTTTATAAAGCATAAGATAGCGTCATACGCTTAAGTATCTTAGGGAACAACGGCTAGAATACAGATAGCGTTACAATAATATTATTTGGTCACTTAAATATCTGAAGTTCAAAACTTATCTTTTCTTTATAAAGCAACTCGCTGGAGATTCGATACGTGGATTGTTGATAAGAATAGTTCAGACGCCCTACAGAGCAACAGTGTTTTTGGATCAAGGTTTATTTGGCAACTCGCCGGACCAAGTCTGCTCCGTTTGATATCGACAGTAAACAGAATCTCCACGAGAGGGATATTAAAATCGTAAAGGAAATCGAGACCAACTTTACATGGCGATCTTGCCAGGAGGACGATCTTTTCAACATAATTCCTGAATGTAAAGCACTGAACAACTGGCCCTAGCAGCCAGCCTAATTAAGGAAGCTTAGGCCTTACTAACAAAGCCACCGAAACCTAAACAAATCCGTGTTGGCCCAAGCCGCTGACTATACGGGAATATTTAAAGCTAAAGAATTCCACGCAATTCCGCTGCCCCAGCTCCAAAGGCACGAGCAGGAAAGAGGGTGCAGCTGAAGAAACACATAGCTGAGTTGATTCGGTTGGCGAACATACCAGGCCAACCCAGCGAAATCAAACAAAAATACTTACGCCAAGCGAAGCAAGTTAAGGGAGCCATCCGCTCCAGCAGAAACGAGAAGAGAGGTTCCATTCCTTATCTAATTGCGGTTTTTTTTCCTTCTGACGTTTTTTTTATTATTCAATTTTGCTATTAACTTAATCTTTAATGAATTTTTCCAAGGTCAGGAAAGCTTTAGGATCACTCAAGAAGTGTCATGAGAATTTAAAGAAATCTAGTAGGACAAGAAAAGCAGAAGGGATAAAAAGACGTTAGCAGAAATAGATACTCTGTGGAGTTTTTTTTACGAAGAATATTTAGAAATAAAACAAGAGAAAGCATCCGAGACAGAATTACAAAACTTACAGCATTTAGTAACTCAAGCTAAAAATTAAAAAAAAATCTCAGTAACCGTAGTTAAGAACAGTTTTTAAAAGGATGATATAGGTACAATAGTTAAAGTTAATTCAAAAGAATAAACTCAAAACATCGAAACTAACAAAATGGCAGAAATATTTAATTTCAGCACAGCTCAGAAATTGCCAACTCTAAACTGCGAAGATAACAACCAACGTACCAACGTACCGAAAATATTAGGGATTTTCTCAACAATATTGAATTTTACCACGACACCCTAAAGAAAGATTCACAGCCTATTCTAATTAAATTTTTGTTGAAGTGTAAAGTTCAAGATAGGGCAATAACTGAACTAGGAACCGCCAGGATCGAAACTTTTGAACAACTTAAAACAAATTTAATATCCAAATGTCGAGACAAAGAAACAATAGAAAGCATTCAGTCCAAATAAGATAGATCGCGTCAAAAAACTGACCAATGCTAGAATTTGTTTCAGAAATAGAGCAATTGATAGCCAAAATGACCGAACTCGAAATCAGTTTGCAAGGGGAAGAAGCTCGAGAAACACTTACTATAGCAAATGAACATCGAGGATTAGCCTTCCTCAAACAAGGAGTGAACGATAGGTACAAAATAATTCTTGATAGTGCAAGACAAACAACAATGCAGGATGCTCTAAGCCATTTGTTAGAGCTAGCACCAAGTGCTGTACCAATGACGGAAAGGGTCAAGTATGCCAACAATCCCAATTATTCCCAACCCCAAAACCGAAATCAAAGTCGATCACTCCTTTCGATCACATTATAATACTACTAATTATCCCAACCAAAATTTTTCCAGACACAATTATTTTCGTAGTAATAACTACTCCCTCAGTTTCACAGGACATAATAATGTCAGTAACAATAATTATAACCAAGCTTTATCTCAATCACATCCTAGAAACCCGTCACTACAAACTTATAACAACCGTTTTAACACAAACAGAAACCCTTTTAATAGCAATATAAATTAACAAAATAATAATAGGAATAATTTTAATATAAGGACTAGTTTTTCCCGAAATAGAAACCCCAGTAGAAGTAACCCACCTCACGATAATAGCAAAAGCAGTCACAGAGTTTTAGCACTGGGAAACGAGCGACCCACCGAGGGGGATGCCGACCCATCGGGGGGATTAACTACTCCACCAATGCCAAATGCCATTTGCACTGCTGGAATATCGAACGGCATATACGTTACGAAGTAATCCACCTAACGATATTAACAATAGCAGTCAAAGAGTTTTAGCATTGCGAAACGAGTGACCCACTGAGGGGGAAGCCGACCCATCGGAGGGGGATTAACTTCTCCACCAATGTCAAATGCCATTTGCACTGCTGGAATATCGAACGGCATGTACGTTCAGATAAAACTGGATTACACCGAAAGAATTCTTAGATCAGATCAAGAAAAATAAGCTACAAATCACGTTAAATGAATCCAGGTTTGAACCTTGGATTCGAAAATAATAAATCTAGACTTTTTATTTGCAATTTTAAGAAAATAGCGAAACGAAGATATTGATACTCTGTAATCATTTCAACATCTTTTAGTATCAATAATTCAATCGAGAGAAGCAAAACATTACCATTCGCAAATGACAAATTGATGCCAATGAGTATCAATTTTATATTTACTCGATTGCTAATTGCAAAAGCGTGTCGAAGATTTCTTTTTGTTTTAAATAAAAAATCTGTTTTTGAAAAAATCAGTGGTAAAGTCGTAAATTGCAACCCCAATTTGCAATTTGTAACAAATTATTATATCGCTTTGAGAGAAGCAACTTCTTACATTAATTGAAATGCATTTATTATTCTTAATTGAAAAATGTAACTTTTACTTACTTGGCTGATTCTAGGAATCGAATTCGAGACCCCCTGCATACCAATCTAGCACACATCTACTAGGCCATGGTGATGTATCCAAGTCGGATATCAAAAATTAATAATAAGAAGCAACCTGAATATGAGTTACATTTTAGGGGTGTTTTGAATTAAGATTATGTTTTATTGGCGAGACAAATATAGTCGTCTTATTTAAGAGTCTAACGTACAATTTTTTGTGATGATCATTTGAGTAAACCTAAGAAATTGTATATAATGTGTAGGTGAAATTCAACCTTGTACTCCCTATGTAAATAATAGAACTACAAAAAAGGCATTATTGGAGACACAAGCGGGGCCAGGGCCTAATGACTTATATTCTGAATGATTCCTGTATGTGCCTTGATATTCTGGTGGAATATCATTTCCTGCTGAATCCGAATGACTAACAAAGATCCACTTTTAATATAAACCAGATTTATTCTTCGAGGATTTTGCATTTCCTCAAAAGAGACAGTACCAAAAAAAAGAAGACATTTATTAGTTGGAGACAGGGATCGAACTCGGGACCTTCGACGTAGCCGTCAGAGACACTTGTGTTGATTTTAACATTCAGTGAATGTAAATCACGAAATAATTTTAGCGAATCCAGATTGGTAAAAAGTATAAATGGAATTATTCCCTTGAAGTAGTGAATTGCGACAAAAAGGTTTTAATTTACTTTGAAGGGCGCAAGCTTGAATTATGACTTTTAATTGTAAATCTCAACTTAGGAATTGGTGTAATTTGAGAATAATTGAAAGTTAAATTTTTCTATCAGTTTCGAATAAAAGCGCCGTGATTTACAAAAAAAAAAACATGTTTTGTACATTGCAACTGAATATTTCGCAATTGGTGATTTTTCAATTCTTTTCGTGACCGATCAACATACAAAATTTTTATTGGATACAGGAGCTTCAATTTGTGGAGTGAAAGTCAGTTCAGTAAATTTAAACATACCCACACTCAAACATAAACAAACAAACAAACATAAACATAAAAGCACAAAAGTTCTTGGTATTTTAGGATAATTAGAAACAATAGGAACATGTAATATTCAAATCCATTTAGAAAACCTTATAATTCCATACGAATTTCACGTGGTACCCGATAATTTCCCAATTCCCGTTGAAGGTGCATATTATTGTAGCAAACTTTTTCTTAGAATTTAACGCCATAGAATTAAAGAAATGTCTGTTAAAAATCAAAGAGGGAAGTAACATTATTCATCTGCCCATATGCTCCCAAGAAAATATAACTACCATCTCAATAGTGCCAAGATGCAAAGCCACCTATTGGCTGAATACAAAACACACCGAAGCTCGAGTATTTTACCGGATAAACTTATGCGAACACGTTTTTATGGCAGGATCATTATCTACTGCCATAAACGGGAAAATACCAATAAGAATTTTAAATTCAAGGGATACAACAGTAACTCTGAAATGGGCCGAACCATTGTCCTCACCAGCCTCGGAACACTACATTTTGCATTACCACCAGACAGATAAATGAACAAACGCTCGAGTTAACAAAATAATAAACGAAATAAATTTTGACATATTAGATAGTAAAGAAAAAGCGGAAATTGAAGCGATATGTAATAAATACCAAGACATCTTCCACATTGATGGTGACAAACTCATGTATACACATATAAGCAAAGCAGATATCTCAAAAAGGATGCAACACCAAAATATTCAAAGCTATATCGTCTCCCACGCATACAAAAACAGGATATAAAGGAAGAAATAAGAAAATTTTTAGAAAATGACAATATAGAACATTCTATCTCCCCTTGGAACTCACCAATACTAAAAGTACCTAAAAAAAAACCCTGTGAGCGGCCTACAGAAATTCTATATGGTGATCGACTATAGTCACGTGAACGAGCGAATTGAAGATAATAAGTTTCCACTACCCAACATAACAGACATCTATGATATGGTAGGAGGAGCAACTTACTTCTCGTGCATAGTTTTAAGTCAGGGATACTACCAAATAGAGTTGGATGCCAATAGCAGGAAAATCACAGCGTTCTCAACAGAAGATGGTCACTACCAGTTAAAGCGACTAACAATGGGCTTAAAGATCTCACCCAATAAATTTTCCAGAATGATGTCCATAGCGATGTCAGGACTAACATATTCACGATGTTTTGTCTATCTCGATGATCTTATAGTTTTTGGTAGAAATTTAATAGACCACAATAAAAGTTTGATACAAGTATAAGAGAAGTAAATCTGAAAATACACCCTGGAAAATGCTCTTTCTTGCGAAGGGAAGTGTTATACCTAGGACATGTTATTTCTGATAATGGCATCCTACCCGATCCCACTAAATCTTCCGCAATGGAAAATTACCCGACACCCACCAACGCCGAAGAAGTAAGAAGATTCGTTGCATTAGCCAACTATTTTCGTAAATTTATCCCTAATTTCGCTACCATTTCCATTTTGCTAAACCGGTTGTTGAAAAAAGATGTCGAATTTTATTTCAATAAAGATTGCGAAAAATCATTTAAGTTGATTAAAGAAATCCTTACAGGTCCTAAAATTCTACAATTTCCAAAATTTAACGAAGAATTCATCCTACAAACGGATGCCTCAGGCTTCGCTCTAGGAGCTGTTTTATCTAATATCGACGATAGACCGATTGCCTATGCAAGCAAAACAATTGAGAAAGAATTACTTGCTATTGTATGGGCAGTTAAACACTATCGTCCCTACTTATTCGGAAGGAAAATTCAAAATCTTAACAGACCATAGATCCTTAGTGTACTCGTCCTCACTTAAAGAACCTAGTAGCAGACTAACAAAATTTAGGCTACTACTAGAAGAATGCAACTTCTACACAGAATATTCTCCAGGTAAGGATAACTGTACAGCCGACGGACGCACTGAGTCGCATAAAAATAGACTCCAATGATTTAAAACAATTATGTTTTTGTGTTGTAAGGAGAGCTCAATCAAAGGCAGAAAGTAAAATTCATGAACAGAAAGAAAAAAATTATATAGAAAACACGAAAACTGATAAACTACTCATAACCGAACTGCTGAAATTACCAGAAAATGGACTTAAAGTCATAGAACTGAAGATTGTTGACAACTTTGAGGAAAATTTAATTAATTTCAAGGATACGGACATAATTATTGGTCCCAATAGAATTCTAGTGTATATCCCAAGAGGGAATTGTTTACTCCTAAAGAAGTCCAAAGACAGCACTACAACCCAATCGACAGTATTTGGCAAAATATTGTCGAGAGATTTGCAGAAACTCTGCGGATTGAATTGTATTAAAAAGATATACAGGGTGATTCACGAGCGTTGTGCCAAAAAGCTAGAGCGTGTAGGTTAAGTTGAGACAAGAAAAAAATCGTATGGGAGGGGGGGCCTATTACCCCCGTTTAGCCAGGCGGGGCAATTTTCTGAAAAATTGACTTATTTTGTAAAAAAAAATATTAAAAATCAACTGCTTCGTTTACAACACCGTGTTATACTTTTTTGGAAAGCCAAAAACTTTTTCTTTCATTTCGTTTTTAAATTAAATTGTTTTAACGAATAGTTTAAAAAACATAAATTTTCAAACTCAAAATTTTGAAAAAAAAATTGAAAAAATAGTTTTAAAACTAATTTTGTTAAAAATTTTACGTAATTAAGTATAATTTTTTTTCTCAGAATTCAATGTTCCCATTAATTTTTAATCCAACACTGAAAACCGTATGGCTCTACGACTTTTTGTTGTCAAGGCATTCAAAAATAACCGAACCTACTTCTTCACAATTTTCTAAACCCGAATGAATTATATCTTCTATATATATAAAAAGAAGTTACATTTCTTTGGTAATCTTATAACTCAAGAACCGCCTAACCGATTGACACAAAAATTTTACAGTTCGTTCCCACATATGAGGAGGTGGTTTGTGTGAAGTTTGTTTGGAATCGGTGTAGCCGTTCTTGAGTTATGACAATTTATGTGAATAATGCTTTCCTCTCATACGAAATGCCTGTATGGGAAAAACAACAACAAATACACAGCCCCTTATGAGCGTTTCTGTTGTACTGTATATCGTGCTCCTCTCATTGCGAACAGACATACTTTTGGTGAGTATTAACCATGTGTTTCTTTTTTAATATACTGTACCAAAATGCAGTCGATAAATCGTATAGAAAAGTACTGAATTTTGGTAGAGTGTAGTATTTATCGATTGAAATATTTTCAATTATATTTTAAATGTTTCATTTTTATGTATATAAAAGCGTTTCTTCATTTTCGCAAGTTCAATTGGATTGAGGTTTTTTCCAGTGTATGTGTATGTGAATTCATATTTCCACGCACACACATTCATATTACCACGCACACACATTGAACTTTGAATTCAATTTATAATTTTTTCTTGAAATAATTTTCAATGTTTTGCTTTTACATTCAATTAGTAATACACTGTACTGAAAGAATGCCACGTTCAAGACGAGCAAACATTGGCAGACGTTTACGTCAATCAAATGCTACAGCGTTAAATCGAAGATCACAAAGTGAAGAAGATCGTGTTCGACGAAATGAAATGGAAACACAACGACACAGACGGAGAACTCACTTGGTTAATAGTGAAGCACCAAGAAACCGTCGTGGGCGTACGTCCGTTTATGATATACGTCAAATGGAACGCGCGGCTTTCAATTACGATGCCACCATTGATTACAGCATGCATGCCTACATTGGCCAGATGAATATAGAATGTATACATTGCAAAGCATTTAAATTTAGAAACGAAACGCCTTGCTTGTGCTGTGCTGGTGGGAAAGTCAAATTGCCGGTGCTCGAACTTCCGCCAGAACCTTTGCTTTCATTGGTTTTTGGCAATTCACCAACGTCGAAGCATTTCCTCTCAAATATTCAAAAATACAATTCATGTTTTCAAATGACATCTTTTGGAGCTACAAATATTATAAGAAATGGATTTATTCCGACGTTTAAGGTAATTTCTTCGTGTGGAATAAGCAATATCATATTTAATTCATGTGCCGTCCCTGTGTTGGATGGTTTTACAAATTCAGATCCGTCATCTATATATAAATCTCGAACGTTACAGATTCAAGGTCAAATATACCATAGAGCTGGGTCTTTGCAGATGGTGATCATCAATTTTTGCAAATATATTTTATTGGTGATGAGAATCGTTAATTAAACCAGCGCTGTGCAATTTCGACGAATACGAGAAGATCAATCGTGAATGAATTGCAAACATTTTTCCATCAACACAATGATGGCCACAAAATCATAATAAAAACCAATAAAACACCAATTGGGGAGCACGCCAGACGATTCAATGTACCAACGATTGATGAAGTAGCCATTGTTGTGGTTGGTGAACAGTTTCGGCTACGAGATATTGTTTTGTATCGTAGAAATGAGCAATTACAATGTATTTCAGTACTCCATCGCTGTTATGATTTATTGCAATACCTCATTTTGTTTTGGAGAGGGGACGATGGCTATCATATCAACATACCACTGATAAATCCAACAACTGGTATATACACATTCGATTTTTGTTTAAATATGATTTTTAAATCATTATCATTCGCTAATTAATTTTTGCATTGCAGGCCAAGAATCAACGAAAAAAGTAAGTGCGATGAATTTTTATTCGTATCGATTGATGATTCACCCTCAAGAAACCAATTGTATTTTACGATGCAATCAACTTTCGCATCAATATATCGTCGATACGTACGTCCAAATTGAAATTGAGCGATTTAATTTCATCCGTCACAATCAAGCCCGATTAAGATCAGATGAATACATAAATTTGCGTGACGCAATGATCAATGATGCAAATTTGAATGATATCGTCCGTTTAACGCAATTACTGGTGCCACATTCAATTCAAGCAACAATTCTCACTGGCAAAGCAAAAGGTGAAATTGTACTAATACCGCGCATCCCATTAATACCAACGGACATGCCATTTGAATTCAAACGTCTTCAATTCCCCGTGCGTTTATCCTTTGCTATGACCATTAATAAAGCTCAAGGACAAAGTCTTCAAGTGTGTGGTGTGAATTTGGAGGAACCGTGCTTTTCACACGGACAATTATACGTAGCATGTTCCAGAGTAAGAGCCCCAAAAAATTTATCTATACATGCACCACACCATCAAACAAAAAATGTTGTATACACTATTGTATTGAATTGATTTACAACTTTAGCATTAAGCTACCATTAGACGGTCCTTGTAATGGTCCTTGCAAGGACAGTCTGACGTCATTATGACGTATTTATCTGTCCTAAAATCGACATATCGTGTAATGGACATTGTAAAATGCTGTCCCTGCAAGGACAACCACAATGTCCACCACAATGTCATGTGTCCTTGCAAAGACAAATTACAAGGACCGTGTAATGGTCCTTCCGTTGTTGATGGGACACAAGGACACATTTTTTTGACATCTGGTCCTTGCAAAGAATATGTCCCAACAATGCAACAGCACGAATTTCTGCCAGGACATTGTTGCTTGGAATGTCCACTTTTCAGGGTGGATTTGTTGTTGTTAAATTTCAATGAGCTGCCATTAAATTTTGACAACCTTGCGTGCATTTGCTCTGTTCCCACTCTGAACTTTCTTTTGGACCACACAGAACGAACTCTTCGTGTTGGCCCTTGGTTGTTGTCGTCGTCGTCGTTGCTCTCCAATATATGTATGTGCTGCGAGAATCGTAATCTGCAACTTTCGATTGTAGTACGACATACCTCCCTGTTATAACTATTTTTTTTTTTTTTTTTTTTTTTTTTTACACTATCAGTTCTCGAGAGTAAGAAGCTTATATCAAGCATTAACTTACAATCAGAGATTAGCCAACACATATTATGTGCTCACTGGCTACATCATTTAGTGCAGGTGTTAGTTGTTAGTAAGCAAAATATACAAATAGCATAACACAAGCACAAAAAATAAAAAATTAATAAACACATACATTTATACAAAATAGATACAAAAACATTGAGAACATACAAAACATAAACTATGAGCGTGGTGCACTGGTTTTAAATGTTTTTTTTAGAGAGGATTTACTAATATTAAAATCAACAATACTTTTATTTGAGTTGAAAAGTTTGCACATGCGGGTAAGAGGTTCATTCATGCCATAATTAGTACGGTGTTGGGGACAATGCAATAGCTCTAATCTACGAAGATGATGAGCCCCTCCGCGATAGTTAAAACCTACACACGATAGAAGATCGGGTGAGTCCAAAGAAAAAGTTTTGTGAAAAAGTTTGAATCTGTAGAAGTTGAATCCGGTGTTCGTAAGGTGGGAGGTTGTATGGATCTGCCCAGGAGAGACCTTTTAAAGCAAATCGAATAAAATTACGCTGAACTGCCTCTATCCTAGACTTATGAACTTCGTAGAAAGGAGACCATACCTGTGATGCATATTCTAGATGGGGACGAACATGACAGTTATATAAAGCTAGGGTTACATAAGGATTTTGAAATTCCTTCGACCATCTTTTAACAAATCCCAACATGGAATTAGCTTTTTTAACAATAAAGTTGATGTGTTCCGTGAAACTCAAGTCTGGGCTAAAGTTTACTCCCAGATCTTTAAAACTAAAAACGCGATGCAAAACTTGTTGTGAAATGTAATAGCCGTGTGTACTTGGTACCCGTTTCCTTGAAAAAGTCATTGTCTGACATTTCGCTGGATTCAGGCTTAAACAATTCTTGCTACACCAGATAGCAAATCTGTCGATGTCGGCTTGCAATTCTACGCGGTCATTAGCTGAGTTAATAGATTTGAAAATTTTCATATCATCAGCGAAAACAAGGATCTCACTAGAATGAATACACGAAGTTACGTCATTGATAGCTAGTATAAACAGTAACGGACCAAGATGGCTGCCTTGTGGGACTCCTGATTTTGTTAGGAAAGGGCTAGAAAACGAATTTCTGAACTTGACTATGTATGATCTGTTTCGGAGATATGAATATATCCAATTAACAAATCCTACAGGGAAACCTAGAGCTTTCAATTTGAAAATGATAATTTCATGTGAGAGTTAGTCAAAAGCTTTTGAGAAATCTGTGTAGATACAATCCAGCTCATGTCCACTCTCTAATGCCTTTGAGCACTTGTTCATAAAGGTTAATAAGTTTGTGACAGTAGACCGCTTCTGCATAAAGCCGTGTTGTTGATGGCAGATTAAATGTTTGCAGAAAAACAAACTGCTTGTTCGAAAAGCTTTGGAATAGAGGACAGTTTAGAAATCGGTCTATAGTTGGTAATATCGGACTTATTACCCTTTTTGAAGACGGGAGTAATGAATGAATCTTTCCATACTTGAGGAAATTTACCGGACTTAAGGGATAGGTTGAAAAGGAATTGCAAGGGAGAAGCTAAAACGGAGGAACATTTTTTTAATATAATAGGAGGAATGCCATCAGGACCGGGAGAGTAATCATCTTTCAGCAATGAAAGATAATGCAAAACTTTATCATTATCAATTTGGATGTTGTTAAAAGTGGCTTGGGGGAAATCACGGGAGTAGTCAAAGAAATCAAAGTCTATATTGACGGGATTTTCAATAAAGGACTTACTGAAATGCTTTGCAAACGCATTGCATATCTCAGGTGAGCTTGTCAAAGCGGAATCTTTGTAAACAAAGTTCACTGGATACCCATCAGACTTTTTCTTTAAATTTACAAACTTCCAAAATTTCTTCGGATCAATCTTCAACGAAATTTCCATTTCCTTCACATATGCTGCATATAGGTTTCTGGAAAGTAAATTAAACTCTTCAAAAAGTGCAAGGAACACATTTTGATCAGAAATTGAAAGACTTTTAATGTAAGACTTCCAAGCCTTATTCCGTTTGTTGCGTAGACATTTAAGCTCTTTCGTGTACCACGGATGAATGGAGTTGATATTTTTAGATATCTTAAGAGGAATTGAATTTATCAAGCAGCTATTGAAAATTTCGTAGAATTGAGTAACTGCGTCGTCAATGTTAGAGCAAACATGAATATTCGAAATATTAGAAGCACTCAAATTGTCGTAAAGTAATTGAAAGTCAGCTTTACGGAAATCAAGTGAATAAGAAGAGTCTTCGGCATTACTGTTATTAAGTAAATTGCTGCTCATATCAAAACATATATCCAAAGGGGGATGGTAGGAGTCTACGTTAGAAATGGCAGAGGTAGATTCTACCACTACCGTACTAACAGCGTCAGAAGAAAAGACTAAATCGAGAATTCGATTTCTACAATTATTAATACAGCTTACTTGCTGTAAGTCAGTAGAGGTTATGTTGTCCAAAAGAAGAAGTTCCTGTTGCGAAGAAGTCAAGGCAGCTTCTAAATAGGACTCGTCTTCAGAAGGGGTCCACGTAATGTTAGGTAAATTGAAGTCACCCAACAGTAAAATGTTGCTATTTGAACTGGCAATATCAATCATATGATCAAGAATTAACGATAGCTCGGCACAAACTGACGCAGAACTTTTCGGTGGAATATAAACATTAATAATAAAAAGATCATATGATTGAAAAGAAACCTTAACACAAATGAGTTCAATTGAAACATTAAAGGGCAAAGAGACAAGGGAAGATGAGATGCAATTACGAACAGCAATCAATACACCACCGCCCACTTCCTTCGGCTTATCCACATGACGATCCTTTCTGAAAACAGAAAACTCATCGTCGAAAATTTCTGTGTCCAAAACTGAACTATTGAGCCATGTTTCTGTGAAAGCAAAGATATCATGTGGAAAAGCTTGAGAGTTTTTAAAAACTTCAGCAGTTTTGCTGCGTATCCCTCTTACATTTTGGTAGAAGAGGGTAATCCTATTAAGTTTTTTGGAGCCGATACTTTAGCAACTCGATTATTGAGATTTTTTGATCGAACTACAAATTCTTTGACAAGTGTACCGGGAGGCCAAAACTTATTGTCGCAGAGAGGACCGAAAAATGATGGAGGAGTAGTTATCCTGAACGATGACACGAAACTGTCAGGCTTACTGATTTTATTGCATTTTATAGCTGACGCACTCGAAATGCAGTTATTAGCAACAAGATGTTGAATTATGTCATTGGGTTGGAGTTCAGGGTCAAGTCGGGATACAAATACTAGTTTTGGCTTAGGAACAGATTCTATTTTTTTGGGAGGTTCCGAATCGTTGATGTTATTAGTATTAGTATTAGTATTAGAACAACTTGATAATATTTTCGGTTCAGAGCAAGATGGGGTAGTGCTGGCTAATTCAATGGGAACCGCCACCGCCGCCGGTGCATCGATATCGGCCCTAGAGCTGTTGACGGTGGTTAAATCTACTTCTTGAAGGGGAGGAGGCAGTGGAGTATTGGAATGACTCTCCTTGAATTTGGGCGCTTTGGGTCTGGGGAAGGAGTTTTGGATGACGATGATCCTTCACGACCCCTTTTCTTACCCTTTTTGAGAGCAGACTTGGTGAGTATAGAAGAAGAGGGGTTACTCGGGGGCAGGGATGAAGGATGAATAGAGTCAGGATCTAACGGCTCTGTTGACGTTGATTTGCTAACAGTTTTGATCGGGGAAGGAATTGAAACTACATTTGCTACAACTGAGTTAAAATTTTCATGTAAAATATCAAAGTTCTTAGCAATTTTTATAATATCATCCTTAAGAGACGACATTTTGAAAGAAATTTGCGATAAGGATATTTTGATACAGGTTTTGCAGTACCAAAAAGCAAATCTTGAAGAATTTATTTTATCAATAAAACTGTTAGTTGAGCCTAAGCATTTGGCGTGGAATAAATTCCCACAAGGGCAAGCAAAAAGAGGAGTTAAATTCGAGTGCTCTATACATTTCTCAGCTGAGCAGACCATTTTAGTATATATAGAAATGAATGAGGAAAGAAAAAAAAAACTAAAAAAAGAAAATTTTATCTTAATTAAAAAATTACGAATTTTGAAGTTGAATCCAGAATATAATATATAAAAAAAAAAAAAAAAAAAAAGTTAAATGTTTGGACTCGGCTAGGATTCGAACCGCGGATTACAGAATCCTAATGTAACGCGCTCAGACAGACTCGGCCGTCAAGTCGACAATAGTACAATAATTAATTTTTTACAAAAAAAACTACCAAATGATTAATTTGATACGTTATTAGTAAAATATAAAAGCTAGGATTAAAAGCTCTTTTTTTAAATAGAGGGGAAAAAAAGTTTAGTAAAAGGGGAAGTAAATAGCTTGTTATATAATTATAAAAGCACTAAATTGAAGAAAAAACAAAGATGCTTGAATGACGCTTACCAGAGCAAACAAAAAACAATGACAATTATTAAATTACCTAATAAAATCACAAATTTAAATCACCACACATATTACGAATGCTTTAAAATAATAATACTAGACAAATTATTATATAAAAATAGCTAGATCATGCAAAAAACAGATTAATTCAAAGGAGCTTAAATTCAACGCGACCACCACAAATATAACCAGTGCTGCCACATTACTATAATTTTATTATATTATATTTAATTGAAATTATTTTTTCACACACATACCTCTCGTGAATATTTCCTAGAGAAAAAAAAGACAATACGATAGTCACTCAATTTATAAATGTCCCCGAAACGTCAAATTTTCTTTTAACAAGGACCATATTTATAAATGTCGTGTAATGGACATTGCAAAAAATTGCATTCTTTAGCGCGGTTTCATTCACTACCAACTGTCAAAATGGTCATGTCGTGTAATGAAAATTGTTATGCTTGTCCTTGCAAGGACACCAAACTGCAAAAGTAACAATGTTCACTTTGGTGGACATTGTACTTTGGGACAAGAATGCCAAATTTGTTTCATTCGTGTAATAGAAATTCTTACTAGCAAAGACACGGTGAAGAATGTCCATTTACTGACAGCACAAGGACACATTTTCTGTGACGTCAGACTGTCCTTGCAAGGACCATTTACAAGGACCGTTTAATGGTAGCTTTATAAATAAAATCCTTTAAAATTATCGCCATCGAGTTGATTTATTACAAAAAACATGTTTTTTCTTGGGCGTAGCAACGCGCGTCGGGTCCCGCTAGTTAATTAATAAAAATAACAAAATAAAAAAAGTTAAAAGTTGTGAACATGTATAAAACTTTCACAAAAAAAAGGGCGAGAAAGTGTCTCCGCAAATATAAAAATTCAAGAATAAATTAAAGAAAAAAACATAGACATGATACAAGGTGTAGATAAACTTGTAAATATTATATTAACATACATATATGCAAATAGACTTAAGAGTTACATTATTACTATTATATTAAGTTAAATAACTTTAATATGTAACAATAAGATAAAACAAGCACCATTCTCACAATAAAACAACTATTACAAAAAAAAATTTATATGTATACATACAAATCAAATTATTACTACTTAAATACTATATCTTTAAAATGCATCTAGCCAAAGTAACGCAACAAAAATGTACATAGTAAAAATAATCTCTATTGATGTAACTATTGGTAAACGATTTAATAAAAAAAAAAATATATCTACATATATACAACAAATCTATCACACAATTTCGAAAACGAAAATACAATCCAATGTCAAAGAAAAATTATCATAAAATATCAAATATCTAGAACATAATAAAATAAAATCCCTCATTGTACGAAGGGTCGCATAAAGAGAAGAAATCATAACATGTCATGATTTCTCTTTTTTCTTCCAGGAAGAGTGTTGTGAAGGGATTGCACCAACGATCACTTAACTAATTGTCGATACAAAACAGTTAACAGAGTATTCAACCTTCTTCGATACTTGATACTCAACTTCCCAACCATCCCATGCACTACATTTACGTTGTTCCGCCGCCGACTAGCTATAGCCTAGCCGAACCACAATAAGTATTCATATTTCCATAGGGATACCCACATAGTTTGACCAGCACCATCTGTGCACGGCTATATGAGAAAAATGACACATTTAATGTACGAGCATACAAATCAAGAATATTTTCAAGGGTCGCTGGCTTATGAATTATGGTGATAAATTGTGCATCATAAGCAAGCTAGCCCGAAGCCACTTAAGGTGCATGGTATGGTCAAATGCTGATTATGCATATTGGGTAACATCGATAGAACGTTATCCATTATCGAAGTGTGGTTGGATACGACTGTAGACAATCCATTTTTGTATAAATTGAGTGAATATAATATTATTTGGTCACTTAAAATTCTGAAGTTCAAAACAGCTTATCTTTTCTTTATAAAGCAACTCGCTGGAGATTCTATACGTGAATTGTTGATAAGAATAGTTCAGATGCCCTACAGAGCAACAGTGCTTTTGGATCAAGGCTTATTTGGCAACTCGCCGGACCAAGTCTGCTCCGTTTGATATCGAGAGTAAACAGAATCTCCACGTAAAGGAAATCGAGGCCAACTTTACAGAATATTGAAAAATTGCTGTCCAGGCTCTTATTTTAGCAAACAAGGACTTCATCCATTGTATCATTGCCACCCGAAACAGTCTAACACATTTCAAAATCAAAATTAATCTTTATCTGTATTTTGTTTAATATCATCATCACAGCCACAATTAATATAATCATCGCAACGTCAAAAATACAAATTAAAATTCCACAAAGGATACCGCTCTTTTTATATATCTACCTATATTATATTTCGGTGTGTGAGATTCCTTTGTTATTGTTTTAAAATTTTTAATATTTATCATTAGCATGTCAACTTTCTATTCATATAAAAAGTATAAATATTATTGATTGAAAATAAAAAGAGTTATCACTCAATGATGTAGGGTCGTTCTTAGAATACCCGTTAAAAGAGATTTAAACGAAGGCACTTGCAAAAACAAATATTAAAGATTTAATTAACTATTAAACATTTAATTAAAATCTATTCCCCTGACCAATATAATAATTGAATATTCCTTTTGACCAATAAGTCTACCATTTAATTGATTAAAAAGTCTTTGTCGCATCTTATTTGTTTTCACGAACTTCATATACATGGTGAATCGCATACGGTATGAGAAAAAGCTAGAGCGTGTGGTTTGGGTTGAGTCAAGAAATAAATCGTGTGGGAGAGGGTCTATTCCCCTCCGTTTAGCCGAAAGGGGCAATTTTCTAAAAAAAATACTTAAATTGGAAAAAACACTAATACAAAATAACGGTTGCTTCTACAATGCCATGCTTTACCTTTTTGTAAAGACAACACATTTTTCTTTTAAATATTTTTCAAACAAATTTAAAATATTATTTTCAAAATATTAACTTTCAAACATTAAATTTTGAAAAAAAAGTTAATCAAAAATTTTCAAAATAATTTTTTCAAAATTTTACGTATTTAAATATATTATTTTATTAGTTTTGCGTTGAACAGAGAAAACCGTAAACTTTTGAAAATTTTTTGTTACCAAGCTATTTAAATATAACGGAACTTCTTTAAACGCCTATTTGTGTGCTTAGTACAGAAGGAAAAGGCATACAATTAGTTGTTGTCACATGTACATATACATATTTAGAATTAGTGTTTAAAAACCAATCACTCGTGGTTTTTTTTGCTGAGGTTCAGGTTCTCGTTTTCTGCAGGATTTTGGGGATAATTAATTAACCTTACCTGTAAATTAAAGAATAGTTAAAATTTTTACATGGTTTTATGCCTTTTCCTTTTGTACTAAGCACACAAATAGGTGTTTAAAGAGCTTTGTCTCAGTTCTTCAAAAATCCATTTTTATGTTTTTTCAATATTGTTACTGAACTCTTAGTCTCACAGACTTTGTTTTGTGCTTAAACGAAAGCAAATGAAATTTACTTCAAGTTTATACATGCTAACTTTTCTCATAGGACGAGTGATTTTGACAATATTTTGATCCTTACAGCAGCAAAACTAAAAATTATTTATTTTCTGTAAAAATGGACCATTTTCAAAGAATCATAGCTCGGTCTCTATGGGGTTTATAGAGTTGCGGTTAGTTTTAAATTGTTGTAAATTTAATGGACTTACAGAAAGTGGTTATTTTATTTGTCAAAAAATGTATAATTTAAGCCTTTTAGAGCAAAAAATGAAAGAAGTCCTAAGACTGTGAATTTTTTCGCTTGCTACGCAGCGAGCACAAGTTTTTCGAAGTTGCAAATTTGGATTTACACTATTCTAACTGGTCCACACAACATACCAAAAAATCAGAACTACATCATGCTTTGCGATTTTAGCCTTTTTACTTGCGATTATAGGTACTATAAGGCAAGTTATGCATTCGTCGAAAAAAAAAGTTTTGAGATAAAAATCAAACATGACATTACGATGATAGCGAAGACGAAAAAAGATAGTCTAAAAATTCTGTCCGTCTGTATGTCTGTCTGTCTGTCTGTCTGTCTGTCTGTCTGTCTGTCTGTCTGTCTGCCTGTCTGTATGTAGACCTACAGCCCAAACGGGTGGGCCGAATTGCTTCAAACTTGGTATATGGACTTTTTTAGGTATTGTACAGAGGGGAAATTGAAATTTTTTTTTTAGCTCAAAAAATAACGGTACCTGCCATACAACCGTTACGTTAAAGCTTATTTTTCTCAAAAATGGCTCTAACGATTTCGATTTAAAAAAATCAGTGTTGCTTTTTAGGTACGATCAATTATATGGCTGAAAATTTTTTTTTTTAAAATGGCTAAGAACGGTACTTTCCATAGGACCGTTTTTTTTGCTTTCGACTATCTCGAAAACGACTCAACCGATTCTTTCGAAATTTCACACACATATAGCTGTAGGTAGCTCAATTTGTATTGCATACCAATATTTTTGAAAAATATTTTTTTGTAATTTTAAAAGCATTTTTTTAAAAAAAATTTAAAAAATTAATATTTTGAAAACTGCTTATTAAATTTTTTTCAAAAATTTGTAAATAAATGTATTTGCTGAATACCTACAAACTGGCGTTTTTGAATTTTTTTTTGAAATTTTTTTTTCAAAAAGTTTTTCAAAAAAAACTTTTTTTCTCAAAAACTGCTCCACAGATTTTTATAAATTTATTCTCATAAATTCAAATTTATCCAAGAAATAAAATGGCGTACTTTTTTTTCAGCTCAAATTAGTTTAAGTATTTATTTAAGAATTTTGAAAATTTTATTTTTATTAAAATCTCAAGCCCCTAAACCACTGTCACTCATTAGAGCAAGTTCGTGCGACCCAGTCGTGCATTTTATTTTGTGTCGATTTCTACTGGGCTATATATATATAAAAATGGATGTATGTTTGTTTTTTTGTTTGTTTGTTTGTTTGTTTGTTTGTTTGTAAATATGTTATTGACTCTGAAACCGCCAACCCACTTGAGCTCAAACTTTCAGAAAATCTTTGGTATTATTTCGAGAATGTTCCTTTAAGGTTTTGTCCAAATCGAATATCCAGTTCGGCCATAAGACGAAAAAAAACACGCCGGGTCCTTGAAAAGCTTCTATATTAGAAATGTTTAATTTAAATTTTTTTTTTGTTTTTAATGATTGTAGTTTACGGATGGCTTGAGGGCTAAATATTTCTTGCAAGACTTAGCTGTTTATAGGGTGAAATATCGTAAAAAAAATAGAAGGTATCCTATTGATTTTTTTTTAATTTCCCATAGAAAAATCTATAAAAATGCTTTTTTTAACGCTATCTACTAAAATCTCTTATTTTGAAACAATGCATGGTAAAGAAAATTGCAGTTAATTAGTTCATAATATGTAACAACAATATCTTAACAAAATTGAATGAAAACTACAATTCTGAATGCAGTTGAAGATGAACTTGCAGTAAAAGAAAAGAAAAATAGTTCGAAGAAAAAGTTTTATACATCATACACATTTTCATATGCAACTGCAAATTCAATTTTATTTCTTTTTTTTTTTATTCACGTTGCATTTTAAAATACTTCAAAAACAGTAAAGATGCAAAAATACCAAATATTGGAAAAGGCAAAGCAGCAACAAAGTCATTAGGGAAGAGGAGGGGGATGGCAGCAGTAAAAGATGAACGGCTAAACTGATTGAGTTCCTACAATCATCTTACTAATATTATAAATGTGAAAGTTACGATGTTTGGATGTTTGGATATTTGTTGCTAACTCACGCCAGAACGGCTAAACGGATCTGGATAAAATTTGGCACAGAGATAGCTTATAGTCTGGAATAGCAGATAGGCTATTTTTTATCCCGGTAAAATGTATGGTTCCCGTGGGATAGATTTGTTTTAATTTTTGAAATTACACCAGAATGGATGAATGGATCTGAATGAAAATTAGCACAGAGATAGATAATAGTCTGGAATAGCAAATTGGCTACTTTTTATTCCGGTAAAATGTATGGTTCCCGTGGGATAGATTTGTTTTAGTTTTTGAAATTACACAAGAATGGCTGAACTCATCTGAATGAAATTAAGCACAGAGATAGATTATAGTCTGGAATAGCATATTGGCTACTTTCTATCCCTGTAAAATGTATGGTTCCCGTGGGATAGATTTGTTTTAATTTTTGAAATCACACCAGAATGGCTGAACGGATCTGAATGAAATTTAGCACAGAGATAGATTGTAGTCTGGAATAGCATATTGGCTACTTTTTATCCCGGTAAAATGTATGGTTCCCGTGGGATAGATTTGTTTTAATTTTTGAAATCACACCAGAATGGCTGAACTCATCTGAATGAAATTTAGAACAGAGATAGATTATAGTCTGGAATAGCATATTGGCTACTTTTTATCCCGGTAAAACGTATGGTTCCCGTGGGATAGATTCGTTTTAATTTTTGAAATCACACCAGAATGGCTGAACTCATCTGAATGAAATTTAGCACAGAGATAGATTATAGTCTGGAATAGCATATTGCCTACTTTTTATCCCGGTAAAATGTATGGTTCCCGTGGGATAGATTTGTTTTAATTTTTGAAATTACACCAGAATGGATGAACGGATCTGAATGAAATTTAACACAGAGATAGATTATAGTCTGGAATAGCATATTGGCTACTTTCTATCCCTGTAAAATGTATGGTTCCCGTGGGATAGATTCGTTTTAATTTTTGAAATCACACCAGAATGGCTGAACTCATCTGAATGAAATTTAGCACAGAGATAGATTATAGTCTGGAATAGCATATTGGCTACTTTTTATCCCGGTAAAATGTATGGTTCCCGTGGGATAGATTTGTTTTAATTTTTGAAATTACACCAGACTGGATGAACGGATCTGAATGAAATTTAGCACAGAGATAGATTATAGTCTGGAATAGCAAATTGGCTACTTTTTATCCCGGTTAAATGTATGGTTCCCGTGGGATAGATTCGTTTTAATTTTTGAAATCACACCAGAATGGCTGAACGGATCTGAATGAAGTTAAGCACAGATATAGATTATAGTCTGGAATAGCATATTGGCTACTTTTTATCCCGGTAAAATGTATGGTTCCCGTGGGATAGATTTGTTTTAGTTTTTGAAATTACACAAGAATGGCTGAACTCATCTGAATGAAATTAAGCACAGAGATAGATTATAGTCTGGAATAGCATATTGGCTACTTTTTATCCCGGTAAAATGTATGGTTCCCGTGGGATAGATTTGTTTTAATTTTTTAAATCACACCAGAATGGCTGAACTTATCTGAATGAAATTTAGCACAATGATAGATTATAGGCTGGAATAGCATATTGGCTACTTTTTATCCCGGTAAAATGTATGGTTAACGTGGGTTAGATTTGTTTTAATTTTTTAAATCACACCAGAATGGCTGAACTCATCTGAATGAAATTTAGCACAGAGATAGATTATAGTCTGGAATAGCATATTGGCTATTTTTGAAATCACACCAGAATGGCTGACCGGATCGGAATGAAATTTACAACAGAGCTAGATTATAATCTGGTATATCTTATAGGTTTCTTTTTATCACGGTTAAATGTAGGTATTAAATTATAAAGCTATAAAAGAAGAAGAAGCTAGATTACGATAGACTATACTCCTCAAGGTACAGTCTACTTCTTGATCAGCTGAAACGCGAGTGAAGCCGCGGTGTATATATAAAAATGGATGTGTGTATATATGTATGTTGCGTATGGACTCCTAAACCACCCAATGGATCTTTATGAAATTTTTGGGGTAAATATAGTTTAGTCCAGGGATGGTTCCTGTGAAGGTTTCGTGCCGATCGGGTGGAAGGAAAAAAAATGCATGCTTTTAACAATTTTGGTTCAGTTTTTTTTTAATTCTTTTTTGGTGTTTTTCATAAATTTTTAAGCGGAATGCCCGGGTGGAAGACAGAAAAATGCGGGCTTTTGGCAAAGTTTTTTTTTTCAACTTTTTTATAAAAATGTTTTCCTTTCGTTGAATAAAAGCATCATATTAATGGAACTGAGTCGAAAAATCAAACTCTGAACGAACGTGCGTGTCCATTTTTTGCAAGAATCGTCCACCCAAACATTTTCCAAACAACTTTTAAACATAGGAAAAGGAATTGAATCGCACAACAAATGACATTTTATGTTCCCAAATTTTTGTCAAATGCAGCAAAATATTCAAGCCACAATTTATCAATGTTATCATGTTCAGTTTAACAATCAAATTAACTGCACTTTGTGTGTATGCCAAAAAATTTGTATATTTATACACCAACCGAAACGACCAAAAATATTGCTTATCCGCTAACATTGAGATAAAATATACATATAAATAAATTTAGTTTCACATTAAATACACAAGTGTTTTTTTGGGCGTAGCAACGCGCGCCGGGTACCGCTAGTAATTCATATATTAAATGTGCTTAGTTTGTTTGTGTGAGTGTTATCAAATTAGTCAGTCAGCATATGTATACCTACCTACAACCTACATATTTCAATGATTGGGAAAAAATAAACCAAAACCAAAAAGTTTAACTTAACGATAATCATACATTTAAATTGGTAGGTAGCGAAGAAAACGCCAAACTTTTGCCTGTTGGAACATTCAACTAACGATGTTGTGCAAAAGGTTTTCGTTGATGTCCTGACCAACTACAAAAATAACGATTGGCTTTGTAAACATGCACAAAAAAAACGATGAAGTCAACAAAATAAACTATCAAATTCAAATTGAAATTTTCGGCAAACAAATGAAACACAAATCAATTGATACAGTTTTGGAAGAGAAACAAACTGCCGACTACCCAATCGAATTCTTGAACTCATTGGAGCCATCTGGAATGCCACCAAATGAATTAGTTCTCTAAATAGGTTCACCGTTGATGTTAATGCACAACGTGCAACCGCCGCAGATGCTGTGCAACGGAACCAGACTTGTCGTAAAAAAAACTCTTATCAAATCTAATCGAGGCTAAAATTATAACCGGCAAGAGCAAAGGCGAAGTTGTCCTGACTCCGCAAATACCAATGCTTTCGACAGATTTGCCGTTTAGCTTTAAACGACTGCAATTTCCGTTACGCCTAGCCTTCGCAATCACCATCCATAAAGCGCAGGGACAGTCGTTAATTGCTGGCCCTAATTTAGAAAATGCATGCTTTTCCCACGGCCAGTTGTATGTCAAATGCTCCAGAGTTGGAACACATTAAAATGTATACATTTATACACCTAACAAAAAAACTAAAAACATTGTATATCCGCTTTCACTACGTTAGTAAAATAAAATAATTTTAGCATTAAAAATCAAATAAAACAATAAAAAATATAATACGGCTTCTGTTTTTTAAGTTATTAAATTATAACCATTCAATAATAATGACTCACATTTTCAGTAAAAAAAGTAAACTTATGAATGGATGAACTTAAAGGAAAATTTACAATTGGCAATTGCCAATTTTTCAACTTAAAAACTGGCAATTGCCAATTTTTCAACTTAAAAACAACGAAAAAACAGTAAAGTACACTCGGGCGTATGCATACTTTTCTGAGTTTATTTAATAAAAAAAAAAAATACCATCCATGTTCTCATAGTTTAGACAAACTGATTGGACGGTATAAATGTAATAAATTAAGAAGTCAAACTTATCACGCTATCTGCTCGGAAGGGCAGGACAACGTCTGCCGGGACAGCTAGTTTTAATAATAATAAATGATCTGGATGTACCTACTCGTGTAGAAATTCAGTTAGAAAATATCTTTGTTTACATATGTGCAAACAAAATAGAAAATTAAAATATAAAAAGGACTTAGCTATTCAGTTGAAATGAAAAATGAGAATAAAAATGTATTTCAATAATTAATTAATATTAAATTATATGAAAACTTAAATACATAAAAGTAAAGTATGTGAACGTTAAAGTTTATATTTTCAATACTCCTCTTCGTTAACACAACGTTGCATTTATCTCTGAAATAATTATGTTTCGTTGTATTTAAAGGTTAAGTCAATAAATCTGCGATCATTTTTCAGTCGGGCAATATTCACACTTGATGACCTCCTTCTTCGCTAAATCTAATATCATCTTGTATTTTGTGTCTATGTGCTTGGTTTTGTATGAAAACTTGTGGTCGCGCACTAGTTCAATACATCCTTGATTGTCTTCCAATATTGTAGTTGGTGAATCAATTGTTTCATGAATTTCCTTCAATAGTTGTCGTAACCATTTAACTTCTTTTGCTGCTTCCGCTATCGAAATAAATTCAGATTCACACGTTGACGTTGCTACCATATTTTGCTTCTTACATGACCAACTAATTGTTCCTCCATTCAGAAATATGATACGTCCACTGTTTGAATTTCTGTGGTTGCGGTCATCCGCCCATGTAGCATCAGCATAACCAATTAATGAAAAATCGTTTAACTGAATGTTACTGAGCTTCAACTTCATTTGGTGTGTTGCGTTTAGGTATTTTACAACACGTTTCAGCTGATTCCAGTCTTCTGTTGTTGGTCTTGATACCTTTTGTGCCAAAATACTGACGCTCGCTGAAATATCAGGTCTTGTATTTACTGATAAGCACAGTAATCTTCCAATCAACTGTCGATATTTTGTGTTATTTTCAAGCTGAGTTGATGATTCTGTCTCCGTAGTTTACTTCTAAAGGTGTTTTAACGTCCTTTGCTTCTGTTAAGCCAAAATCTGATGCTGTTCTCATGATATATGTTGACTGACATAGTTCGAAATTTCCACTTGAGTCTTTTAGACCAAGAGCTAGCGACCGATTTACTCACCTCATTTTGGCAAGGCTAAAACTTTGGGAATAGAAAGATTGAGGCCCGACAGTTATAAAAATGCCCGTCTTACATTCCGGTACCCTCCATGACCCTTAAGTTCAAGTCTTGAAGGTGTAAAAAAAAGTGCCCATTCACCTCATTTCATCAAGGCTCATCTTTTAATATATCGTTCATTGATTCAATATGAACACGAAAATAACAATGTAAGACGTTTTAGCCCTCCATGACATGCTGTGAGACGCTCGTATATATGTAAAAAAATGACCCCATTCACCTCATTTCCAGCAAGGCTGGTATTCACACATAATTAAGATGACATAAAAACAAACACACATTTCAAGTATAAGACGTTTATTCAGTCAATAACCCTCCGTAAGACGCTGAAAACTAAATTTCGTTTAAGTCAAGATAGAATAAAATGCACGACTTGGTCGCACGTACTTGCTCTGTGGGTGCAATAGTACGACGAAAACAAACTTTCCGATCAATAAGAACAACTCATTTTTGAAAAATTTGGTAAAAACTAAAAAAAAATTTGGCTAAAACTGGAAGACTCGATATACGGGAGCTAACGTTAAGTAACCTTTAGTATATCAAATTTAGATGTCGTCTTTTGGGTGATATACCTAAATGATATAAATTTCCGCTTATGGCCAAATTAATAAAACTTATATTACATATTTCCGCTATTGTCATGTGTAGCAAAAAACTAAAAATGCAGTTTTCTTTGAAGTATTCTATATAATGTAACATACAAAGTTTCATAAAAATCGGGGGAGAATTTTTTGAGTAAATTAAAAAAAAACGAAAAAATGGCCAAAATCTAATGGCTCTTTGTATAGGAGCCACCATTTAAAAAAAAGAAAATGAAAAAAAATCAATGCCATCTGAAAGGAAGCTGAAAGAAACTATACCAAACAAAGTTTGAGTGAATTCGATGCAACCGTTGACAACTCATGGCCATTTGAAAAAAAGCCGTTAAGAGCAGATCTCCGTTATTTGCATTTTTAGCCAAAAACTGAAAACGCAGTTCTCTTAAAAACACTAAAAGAATATAACACACAAAGTTTAATCAAAATCGTTAGAGCGGTTTTCGAGCAAATTAGAAAAAACCAAAAAATTTTGGCTAAAACTTATCGGCTCGTTGTATGGAAGCCACCGTTTAGAAAGGCTTCAGTGAAAAATTTACAAAGCCATCCTATAGAAAACTATAAAAAACTATGTCAAACGAAATTTGAGTCGATTCAATCAAGCCGTTGTGAACTTATGGCTATTTGAAAAAAGCCGTTAAAACCTGATTTTCGTTAGGACTATTTGAGCCAAAAACGAAAAACGCAGTTTTGTTAGAAATGCTTAAAGTAAGCTAAATTTTGAGTTTAATCAAAATCGTTAGAGCCGTTTTCGAGAAAATTCAAATTGAAAAAAACCGTTACTTCAAAGGTACCAGTTTGAGCCGGGCTAAAACGAAATAAAAAAAAAACCTCGACAACCGTTTTTCTTCAAACTACTATAAATCAAGTTTGAAGAAAATCCGTCAAGCGGTTTAGGCTGTAGCATGACGTGAAAAAGCGCACATCCGCACAGACGCACAGACAGACCGACGGACGGTATGGCGAAAACCACCTTTTTGGGCTTCTCTATCATCGTAATGTCATGTTTGATTAAAACCTCGATTGTTTTTCTGCACGAAACCAGTACTTGCCCTATTGAGCAAGTAAAAAATTACATCCCTTTTAATAGGAAACAATTTTGCTACCCGCTGTGTAGAGCTTGGCGATAGAATTCCTAAAGATCGGTAGTTGCATAAACTCATGTTAACAAAAAAAATAAAGTGCACGACTGGGTCGTATGAACTTGCTCTAATATGTTAAAATGGTCTTGGGGCATGAGATTTTGGGAAAAAGGCGTTGAAAAAATCATAACAAATTTTATAAATCACTTAAAAATCAATACTTAAAACGTTTTTTGGAGAAAATGAAGTAAACCATCAGGTTTCTTTTACTTTTTTGAATTTTTACGAATTTTTATTTTTCAAAATCGTTTGACCAGTTTTTTTCAAAAAAAAACAGTTTTTTTTTTGAAAAACTTTTCGAAAATACATTCCAATTTTTTTTGAGTATGCCAACTTCTAGCACAAAAATTAAAAAAAAAAAATTGAAACTTTTTTAAAACACTCAAAAAAACTTTTTTTTTTTAAAAATTAAGAATTTATATTATTTCTTTTATAAAAGGGCTTCTACATTAAAAATTTCATCGAAATTCGTCAAATGGCTTCCGAGAAAATTGGATTTCAAAAAACCGGTCCCATGGGAGGTACCGTTATAAGACTTTTCCTGAAAAATCTATTCCAACCAAAACATGAAATTTGCATAGAAAACACTATTCAGAAAGTTTTATCAAAATCATAGGAGCCGTTTTTGAGAAAAATTTATTTTTTATTTTTATGGCAGGTACCGTTAGTTTTAAAGCTAGAATGCTAATTCTAGTCCCCTATGTAGGACGTCATAATAATACTATCTACCAAGTTTGAAGCAAATCGGTTCAGGCGTTTAGGCTGTAGGTGCCGATACAGACGGACGGACAGACAGACAGACAGAATTGTCGGACCCACTTTTTTCGACTCTATCATCGTAATGTCATGTTTGATTGTTAGAATTTTTTTTAACGAATGCATAACTTGCCTTATAGTACCTATAATCGCAAGTTAAAATGCACGACTGGGTCGCACGAATTTGTTATTATGCTGGCTTACCGCCTTTGTATTAAAAAAAAGGGTTTTTTTTGGAAAACCTTTAATTTTTATTTAAGAGTTTACGACTTTTCTTGGAAAAACTAAGTATTGGAAAAAAAAATATTGAAAATCTTTCGACCAGTTTTTTTTAAGGTTAATTTTGAAAAACGTTTTGAAAAAATATTTTGAAATTTGTTCGAGTATGTAAATTTATGGCAACTTGTAGTTTGCATCTGAAAAAATAATGTTTACAAAATTCAACATACACATACATACAAAATGTATTTTGAAAACAATTTTTTTTTCTTAAAAATAAAAAAAAATTAATTCAGAATTTCGAAATTCCATTTCAATAGGGTTATTAATGACATCCCGTGTTCAAAATTTGATTGAAATCGGATTTATAGTATACGAGAAAACTTGATTTGAAAATTGCGGTTCTATGAGAGGTACCGTTATAAGACAAATTCTGAAAAATATTTTTCAACTAAAAGATAGATTATTATATAAAAGTAGCATGTTGAAAGTTTAATCAAAATCGTTGAAGTGGTTTTTTGAGAAAATCAAACTTTGATTGTATGGTATCGTTATTTTTGGACCTAGAGCAAAAATGCAAAAAGACCCCCCTAGAAAATTAATTAAAATTTAATCTATATTTTTTTAATTTTATTTTTCTGATAAAAACTACAAAGTGCTAGAAGTTGGCATGCTCAAAAAAATTGGAATATATTTTCGAAAAGTTTTTCAAAAAAAAAACTGGTCAAATGATTTTGAAAAATAAAAATTCGTAAAAATTCAAAAAAGTAAAAGAAACCTGATGGTTTACTTCATTTTCTCCAAAAAACGTTTTAGGTATTGATTTTTAAGTGATTTATAAAATTTTTTATGATTTTTTCAACGCTTTTTTCTCAAAATCTCATGCCCCAAGACCATTTTAACATATTAGAGCAAGTTCATACGACCTAGTCGTGTACTTTATTTTTTTTTGTTAACATGAGTTTATGCAACCACCGATCTTTAGGAATTCTATCGCCAAGCTCTACACAGCGGGTAGGAAAATTGTTTCCTATTAAAAGGGATGTAATTTTTTACTTGCTCAATTGGGCAAATATTGGTTTCGTGCAGAAAAACAATCGAGGTTTTAATCAAACATGACATTACGATGATAGAGAAGCCCAAAAAGGTGGTTTTCGCCATACCGTCCGTCGGTCTGTCTGTGCGTCTGTGCGTCTGTGCGGATGTGCGCTTTTTCACGTCATGCTACAGCCTAAACCGCTTGACGGATTTTCTTCAAACTTGTTGTCGAGGTTTTTTTTATTTCGTTTTAGCCCGGCTCAAACTGGTACCTTTCAAGTAACGGTTTTTTTCAATTTGAATTTTCTCGAAAACGGCTCTAACGATTTTGATTAAACTCAAAATTTAGCTTACTTTAAGCATTTCTAACAAAACTGCGTTTTTAGTTTTTGGCTCAAATAGTCCTAACGAAAATCAGGTTTTAACGGCTTTTTTTCAAATAGCCATAAGTTCACAACGGCTTGATTGAATCGACTAAAATTTCGTTTGACATAGTTTTTATAGTTTTCTATAGGATGGCTTTGTAAATTTTTCACTGAAGCCTTTCTAAACGGTGGCTTCCATACAACGAGCCGATAAGTTTTAGCCAACATTTTTTGGTTTTTTCTAATTTGCTCGAAAACCGCTCTAACGATTTTGATTAAACTTTGTGTGTTATATTCTTTTAGTGTTTTTAAGAGAACTGCGTTTTCAGTTTTTGGCTAAAAATGCAAATAACGGAGATCTGCTCTTAACGGCTTTTTTTCAAATGGCCATGAGTTGTCAACGGTTGCATCGAATTCACTCAAACTTTGTTTGGTATAGTTTCTTTCAGCTTCCTTTCAGATGGCATTGATTTTTTTTCATTTTCTTTTTTTTAAATGGTGGCTCCTATACAAAGAGCCATTAGATTTTGGCCATTTTTTCGTTTTTTTTTAATTTACTCAAAAAATTCTCCCCCGATTTTTATGAAACTTTGTATGTTACATATATAGAATACTTCAAAGAAAACTGCATTTTTAGTTTTTTGCTACACATGACAATAGCGGAAATATGTAATATCAGTTTTATTAATTTGGCCATAAGCGGAAATTTATATCATTTATATCACCCAAAAGACGACATCTAAATTTGATATACTAAAGGTTACTTAACGTTAGCTCCCGTATATCCAGTCTTCCAGTTTTAGCCAAATTTTTTTTTAGTTTTTACCAAATTTTTCAAAAATGAGTTGTTCTTATTGATCGGAAAGTTTGTTTTCGTCGTACTATTGCACCCACAGAGCAAGTACGTGCGACCCAGTCGTGCATTTTATTCTATCTTGACTTAAACGAAATTTAGTTTTCAGCGTCTTACGGAGGGTTATTGACTGAATAAACGTCTTACACTTGAAATGTGTGTTTGTTTTTATGCCATCTTAATTATGTGTGAATACCAGCCTTGCTGAAATGAGGTGAATGGGGTCATTTTTTTAAATATACACGAGCGTCTTACAGCATGTCATGGAGGGCTTAAACGTCTAACATTGTTATTTTCGTGTTTATATTGAATCAATGAACGATATATTAAAAGATGAGCCTTGCTGAAATGAGGTGAATGGGCACTTTTTTTTTACACCTTCAAGCCTTGAACTTAAGGCCTCAACGAGGGTACCGGAGTGTAAGACGGGTATTTTTATAACTGTCGGGCCTCAATCTTTCTATGACCAAAGTTTAAGCCTTGCCAATATGAGGTGAGAAAATCGGTCGCTAGCTCTCCGTCTATAACTTCCATCTCCAAATAATGTTTTATTGGTCCCAAATTTTGCATTTGAAATTTTGACTTCAGAATATTTTCAATCACCTTGAATTGATCGACTGTGATAAACATGATTCTATCTGTGTTGATGGTGTTACCAGAACCAACGTAATGGTATCCATACATCAAGAAGGTCTTCCCACTAATTTCAATGATCCGTTAAGAATTTTTAACCTTTATCATAAAATTATTTCTAATTTTACACCTTCTGACGTTCAAAATGATCTTTCTACTTATTCTTCTTACGTTCATTATAGACGGCTTTCGCGATTTGAGTCAAATCGTAACAATAATCCCTTTCGTTCCTAACAACCGCATTTCAGACCCGCCGAGACCCAAATTTGTATCCTTCTACTACCAAAATGTTCGGGGTCTGCGCACTAAAAGTTCGAATCTTTACTTAAACTCCCAAAAACTTCCATTTGATGTATTTGCCCTCACCGAAACAAACCTAACATCTGATTTTCATAATAACGAGTTCTTTAATTCTGATTTCAATGTTTTCCGAAAAGATGTTTTAATCTCTAATGCTAGTCCTGATATAGATCCGCCTGGAAGCTTTTCACCCGGACGTGGTGTTTTATTGGCACTTCATTCCAATCTCGATTCTTCTTTGGTTTTTATTCCTAACACAGTTAACCTTGAACTTATTTGTGTTAAAGTCTGTGTATCTAAACGTTCCCTCTACATTTTATGCTGTTACATTCCACCTGCCCAACCTACATCAGAATATGAGCTCCTAGTTAATGCAATTGATTATGTTGTTGATCTTTCTAATCCTGAAGATAACATATTAATCGTTGGTGACTTCAATCTTCCTCGTTTAAATTGGGAAATATCTGACGATGAAATTTATTTTATTTCATCCGACGCAAGCTCTGAGAAGCAAATTCTCTTTATTGACCGCCTCCTCTCTTCTAATCTCGCTCAAATGAGTGGGGTAAAAACTGCATGCAAAGACAATTAGACCTTATTTTGTCATCTGATGCTCAAAACACTGAAGTTATACAAAGTCACCATATCCTTTCAAAGATCGACAGTTATCATCCCCCCATTTCCCTCACTTTTGCTTTTGAGTGTGATTATATCCAACTGTACTCCCTCACGTCCCAATCATTTAACTTCCGTAAAGCAAATTATGATAAGCTTAACGACCTTATTGGGAATATTAACTTTGATTTCATCTCCAACGACTCTAACATTGATGTTTTGATTGCCACCTTTTATGAACAGATCCAAATTTGTTTTTCTCAATCCATCCCTCTACTGCCTCAAAAGAATTTTACCTCTTCTCCATCGTGGTATACTAAGGAACTCTGCTCACTTAGGAATAGGAGGAATAAACTTTGGAAAAGGTAACTTTGTTCGAAGTCAATTCATGATTTCAACAATTATGTCGCAGTTTTTAACAACTTTTCCAACTTGAGCGAGTCCGTATACACCAGCCATCTTACCCAAACCCAATCGGTTATTATTTCGAATCCAAAACACTTTTTTAAATTTATTAACTCAAAAAGAAAATCTGATGGTTATCCCTCAACACTAAAATACAACAATTCCTCATCGTCCGATCCAAAATGTATTTCTAACCTTTTTGCCGATTTCTTTGGTCAAGCATTTTCTCCTAATGATTCAGAGGTTGATGCAAGCAACTTTAATCACTTGTACAACTGCACCCAAACCACCCTTAATTCCTTAAACATATCCCTGACCTCAGTAATTAATAAAATTCACCTGTTGAAGAATGACTTTTCTTCGGGTCCAGATGGGATTCCTGCTGTTGTTCTTAAAAACTGCGTCTTCAATTTAGTTCAACCACTCACTGATCTCTTCCAACTTTCCATTTCTCAAGGTCTGTTTCCAACACAATGGAAAGTCTCTCTCATAATCCCAATTCACAAAAAAGGAAGTAAAGGAGATATCTTTAATTATAGACCCATTGCAAAACTTTCCTGCATACCCAAATTATTTGAGAGTTTAATATATGATATTTTGCTTCTTCATTGTAGACCACTTTTCTCACCTAAACAGCATGGCTTTCTTAGCGGTAGGTCTACAACTACCAACCTAACTGAGTTTATCTCCAATACCATCTGCTCCTTGGAAGCTGGTAATGAGGTTGATGCGATTGCAACTGATTTCAGTAAAGCTTTCGACAAAATCTCCCATATTATCATTTTCAAATTTAAATCCTATGAATTCCAATCTTGGATCCAATCGTATTTAAATGATCGTCGTTACACAGTCCTTTTTAGGTCCTGCAGCTCCAACCCTATCTGCCCAACATCAGGAGTCCCTCAAGGAAGTCATCTAGGTCCCCTGATTTTTCTACTGACCATTAATGATGTGGATCTCATCCTTGAAGGATCTGACGTTCAGATTTACGCTGATGACATGCGAATTTCTAAAAATATTAAATCAATGGACGATTTTCGATTACTTCAAACTGATCTTAACAATTTTTTTACTTGGTGCCAACACAACCTTCTCGAACTGAATGTAAACAAATGCCAAGCCATTACATACTCCCGAAAACGCCCTCCTTTACCACAACGTCAATATTTTATTGACAATGAACCAGTTGCGATTGTCATTTCCATTCGTGACTTAGGTGTGATATGTGATAACCAACTCAATTTTCGAGTTCACTATGATAATATTATTAATAGAGCTAACTCTACTCTAGGCTTCGTAAAACGCTGGTCGAAAGTATGTCACATTTGTTAGACCTCTTCTTGAGTATGCCTCTGTAGTATGGTCTCCGTACCACCATATTCACAATAAACGTATAGAAGCTGTTCAACGTAGATTCATTCGCTTTTCCTTGCGTAGTCTTTGTTGGAACGACCCATATAATCTTCTTCCTTACGAAAGCCGTCTAAAGTTAATAAATTTGCAAACTCTTAGTAGACGTCGCGATAATGCCGATACACTCTTTGCACACCAGCTTTTGAATGAAGTCATTGATAGCGAATGTCTTCTCAATAAATTTAAACCGAACACTCGGAATCATCATTTGAGGACCATTCCCCTCTTCTTTGTCCCTTTCCATCGTACCGAATATGGCCAAAATCAACCAATTACTAGAATAATTCGAAAAGTATATAATTCCAACATTTTTGCCTTAAACCTATCTAAATCCTCTCTCAAACTTGCTCTCAAATCTTAATTTTCCTTCTATCCTTTTAATCCTTATCCTTTTCTTCACCTCAGCTCTAAGATTTAATTGTTATTTAGTCTTAAGATATTATGTGCTTGTACTAAGCGAAATAAATAAATAAATAAATAGACTGTTAAACAAAACACTATTATGTCATCAACGTTGACAATGATATAGCAGTAGCTGTTATCAATCCATTTGGAATGCATGCACGGATCATTGTAACTCTGATGAAAATCTCCTTCAACCAATACATCGTGGAGCTACATACTCGTACCTAGCTTTGTAACGCTTAATTTCACCACTTGCATCTGTTTTGATTTTAAAAACCCATTTACCTCCGATTGCTGTCTTTCCTTTTGGTAACTCGACTAGCTCCCATGTACCATTAGCTTGATGTGACTGAATCTCCTCCTGCATCGCTATAAGCCAATGCTCCTTGTCGTCACATTCAATGGCTTCAGTGTATGTCTTCGGCTCTATAAGTTCCTTTGCTATGAACATTCCGTTTATCTGTTGTTGAGTTTCATCATTCAAATGTTTCGGTGGAATTCCCTTATTTATACGCTGTGAAACTCTTGCTGGATGATGTGGTGATTTTTCTTGAGTTTTCCTCTGAATTTCTCGCTCCTCTTGTACAAATTGATCCATAATCGGTTTATCACTGATGCAAAGTTTTGATCTGGAACTCAATTCCACGGAAACTTCATTTTCACTGTCAGTCTCATGTATGTTTGATGAACATTAGCTTGCTGGTACTTCCTTTCCAAGAGTCCATATTATTTGTTATTCTGTTTATTAAAGTGCTTTCTGTATTTTTGATACAAAATATAATGCTTTCTGTCAAGTTCAAAAATCTCACTATACAATGCTCTTTTAAATAAATTTAGAATTGTAAGTAATTTAAAAGAAAATATATTGAAAATGTATTTGGCAAAGAGCTTTACCGAATATATTAACTTTACTTTGCCTATAACCTTCACGGAAGTGCAAGCAATAAGTTGACAAGCTTTAAACGCAATAGGGTGAATGATTTAGCAGCACAAAAGACACGACCAAACGCACATTAATTTGTATATACTAGAAGAATATAAGATAACCAGACATTAGCAGTAATAAATTAAAAAATAAAACATAGTTGAGATGTATTTTTAACAACTACCAAACTTGAAATTGTATCATTAATAGTTTCAACATGAATATGTATTAATTTTTTAATCATAAATTAACTTATCAGAACGCAAACTTCAAAAAATGCTTTTTATGGCACGGTGTACTATTTTTGAGAAAAATATTTAAACCTAGAGTTAAAAACCATGTATACTTATGAAATGTCTACAACTATACTCGAACAGTGTGTTTAATTATTGTGCTTATTCAAAAAAACTCTTACTTCCACTAATATCAGTTTTTACATAGCAGCTAGCGACGCGAAGCACGGTTCATTCGTATCGTAAAAAAAAGCTTAACAATCTTAAGATTTCAGCCGTCGGCGTCGCGTCGTCAGCCTTTGGAGCTTTTTTAAAATATGTGAATTAAAGTTACGAATTGAAAATAGTGCTCAGACAGTTGCAACCCTCTTTTCACAGGTAATCAGTTGGAACACCCTTTACGTGCTTTTATAAGGGGTGACTGGTAAAATTTGCGAAAAACTACCTTTGCAGATAGAAAGTTTCTTATTCACCACGTTTAGTTCATGTTTTTCGCTCTTTTAATGAGCAACACGATTATTTTTTTCTTCTTAACTTGGTTAAAATTGAATAATTTTAATATTGTATACTGGTTAAAAAAGATCTTTTTTGTATTGTGTTGGGAGTGGTACTGTTTACAGTTAATAACAATTTTTTGATTTGTGCATTGATTCCTTTTCTCTAATTTGCATGATGTGCATTTTTATTTTAAACTTTTTGTCATTTTAATGGATATTTGGAATCTGATCGATTTTTTTTCTGTTTAATTTTGTTTTTGGTTTAGATAAACGAAGCACTTGAATTGGCGCTACAAGCTATTGATCTAGAAGAAGATACTATTATCGACGTGGAGAAGAACAAAGTTATAGCAAGTCCAAATCATTTAGAAGCACAAAGTGAATCAAAAATAACTGCCGTCGTTGCTCCAGGTGGTGAACCTATTTACGAGAATATCTCAACATCGAGAGTGGAGCGAGATGAAAGAATGATGTATACTTTACTATTTCCATCTCCACCTCCGTTGTTATTGTCAATGTCGTCATCAGACGCTGTCATAGTGAAGACAATTAAAAAAATGTCCATTACAGAAAACATCATCGAAAAAGACAATTTTTATTCAAGGATAAGTAGCTCTCGGCCAAAAATCGTCGAATATGAAAAAGAACCCTACTACCAGGTGCCTAAGTCTAGTGAGCCTCTGTATCAAGTTCCAAAGCTTCAAAAACTAATATCTCTGTACGAGAATATGGAGATGCTTTATGCGGTCCGAGAAGACGAGTATGATTCGGCTAACATTCCACTACATTTGCAACCTCCAAAAGAGAAGCCACCACCACCACCGACTATGGATGCAACGAATAGTGATAATACAAAAAAAGACGGTATAGAAACTGGAAGTACTGGTAGTAGAAACACGAACACTTATGTAACTATTTCTCATGGTGTGACAGAAAATGGAGGATCGGTACAGCCACCAATGCGGATGAACTTGACAAAGCGAATCAAAAATGAAATCCGCAATAAACGGTCCAGCTATCTAGCCATCGAAGAATTTGATGACAGTTTCCTGGAGCTCACTGTGGCGCCACCACCGGATATGGTGCAACTATTACAGGATGAGAGAAGACTGGATAAGCAATTGTGCATTAAAGCCGATTTCTATGACAATTCTGATGCTGGTAAGCTGACATTATATTCATTAGGGTGAAATGGGTTGGATATGTGGGTAGTGGAATGTTAAATAATCCATTTATGCATTTGAAAGACTTTGCTTTTGTATTATAGTCTTTTTTACTTGCCATTATAGGTACTATAAGGCAAGTTATGCATCCGTCGAAAAAAAATGGTTGATACCTATAACAAAATCAAACATGACATTACGATGATATCGAGTGTCTGTCTGTCTGTCTGTCTGCCTGTCTGTATGTATGTATATAGACACCTACAGCCCAAAGGGGTGGGCGGAATGGCTTAAAGCTTGTTATATAGAGTTTTTTAGCTCAAAAAATTACGGTACCTGCTAAATAACCGTAACGTTAAAGCTTATTTTTCTCGAAAACTGCTCTTACGATTTTGATTTAAAAAAATCAGTGTAGCATTTTAGCTATGACCAATCATATGACTGAAAGAAATTTTTAAAAAATGTCTAAAAATGGTATTTTCCATTGGGCCGTTTTTTTTACTTTTGCTTATCTCGCAAATGGCTCTACCGATACTCCCGAAATTTCACACATACATTATATAGGTGTAAATAGCTTAATTAACACTGCATACCAATATTTTAAAAAAATATTTTTTTTTGTTTTTTTAAAAGCATTTTTATTAATTAAAAAAAAAAACTAATATTTTTAAAACCGCTCATTAAATTTTTTTCAAAAATCTATACATATAATAAAACTGTAACGGGTCGATGTCTGTACATTGAAGATATAGATGCAATACTAATATGGGGAGTCTCTATTAGACCCACAGAAGCCTAAACAACCGTTTTTAAAATGTTTGTCTGTTTGTCGGTATTATGTACGCTCATCACGCAAAAACTACTGCATGGAATTGAATGCGGTATTCGCAGATTTATTGGTTGTACGCCAACTTAAAATAAAGGCTATATTTTATTCCAGGAAATTATCTATTTCTGGTTTTTTTTTAATGTAGCTCCAATCGCATGTCATTCAATGAACTTAACGCAAAATTAAAAGTTTCTTAGTAAGTAAGCGTCTCACTTACATAATGGTGCTGTAAATCATAAAACGAACGCCACACTAACCTATAGACATGAATAGAAATAAGTTAGACGTTCTGAATATTTGTTATATTAAAAACATCTTTAAACCTTAAATAAACTTTAAAGACTCATCTCTTACAGCGAAACCAGAAATCGAAGAATAATGTAACCATAGAATGGAATAGAGGGACGCACGAAGGACAGTTTAAATGTCACGACAATGTTTGGCTTAGAGTTTCTTAGCTCTATTTCTCCCAGCGCGTAACATCGTTTTGAAAGAGGGCATTGCGATTAGGTATATTGCTTCGGAACTAAATCCTCCAACTATGCAATGGAAACCGTCTTTAAGTTATGTTACTTCGAAGCAGTGCTGCCATTTCTCATGATTTAGCATGATTATCATGCTTTTTGGGTTCGAAAAATGTTTTAATGTTTTCGAGTCCAATATCATGTTTTTTTTTCAATAAATTTTTTTTTATTTATAGAAAATAAAAAAAACTACATTACCACCAAACCAAACATGCCCAACCTACCCTACACGAACATGAGATATTTAAATTGGCCTTTCAAATCATGAGCAGAGAGAAAAGAGAATGTGTGTTCCATCCCCCACGCTCCACTAGCCTCGATTTTCGTGGTCTCTTTTGTATTGTATTCATTGATAGATAGATAATAGATAGATAAAATAATTTTATTTCCAAATAATCATTTTACAAAAACATGTTTATGCTTATTTCAAAATTAAATTTGACAATAACTTTTGTAAGTTGTCTGTCAGGTTCAGAGATTCTTTTACTTTGTGAGCTAAGCAAGTTTTAAGAAAATTCGTTTATTATTAGATTACGATAATTAAGTGAGTTTTTTAAGAACAAAAAGAGTTTTGGGTAGCTAAATCCATTTAAAAATTCATAGAACGTTGATTTGTCTAACGTTTCGCTTCCAAGATATTTTTTCCGGAATCCTTTAAAGATGGGACACATGCCGATGAAATGATAGGTATTTTCTGTTGCGTCGAGATTACATATGGTGCATATACCCACAGAATCGTTACGGAATGCCTTAGCATTTAGATTCAAAAGTCCACATCTTGCTTTGAATATTAAATTTATCATCTCTCGAGAGTTACAATCAAGGAAATAGTTCGGGACTTCAGCATACGTAAGGTTACTGTATTCATCGTGGAATTGTGATTGAAGAGCCTTGTTGGTGAAGGACAACCAGTCCTTTTCTCGTAGTTTTGTTAACAGCATATCATGGAACTTTTTCCATTCGGAAGAAGGTGTTTCGAGACTGAAGTCTATTTCAGTCTTCTGGAAAAGGCCTGACCATTCCTGGGCCCAATAAATATTTTTTTGTAACACTGCTTCAGAAAGAATACGCGGTAGACGGCTTCGTGGCAACGTTAATACTTTTCTAATGTACAATAGATGTAATTTTAATGTTGTCAGGAACGATTTTGGAAGACCAGTTTCTATATGTATTGCATAATTGGGTGTATTTTCTGGCAGTCCAAAGCATCTTTTCACGAAGAATCTTTGAAGTTTTTCAATTTGAACATGCTCTTTGTAACCCCACACTTGTGCACAATAGTTCATTATTGATCTTGTAGCAGCATCGAACACTTTGTATTTTGAAGAATGAGTCACGTTTTTATTTCTCACGAACTTAGACCACGTTGAATTAATGGAGTTTTTTGACGTTGCTAAACGGTTTGTAAGATGATCTGACCAGGACATGTTAAATGTGAAGATAACGCCAAGATATTTGTATTGGTTAGATACCTTAATCTCAGCATTGTTAAAGAACCATTTTTCGGCAGCAGCTCGTCGGCCTCCATTTCTAAAGATCACTATTTCTGACTTTTGTTGGTTTACAGAAAGGTTCCAATTACTGCAATATCTGTAAAAACTATTGATAACTGATTGAAAGACAGTGTGGCTATCAGAAAGAAGTACAATATCATCAGCATACAGTAGAGCGTTAATTTTTAGACCATTTAATGTGAGACCAGTTGGTAGTTCATCATGAAGGTCATTTAAGAACAAAACAAAGAGTAGAGCACTCAGTACACATCCTTGCTTGACTCCTTTGGTCGTCGTGAAGAAGTGCGATGCATTTTTTCCATCCCATACTGTTGCTGACGTATCTCGATACATTGCTCTTATAACAGATACCATCTTTGTTGAGACCCCTTGTCTTAATAATTTATAAAATAACGCATCTCTGTTAATGTTATCAAACGCTGCCGACAGATCCACAAAGTAAGCATAGAGCTTTTTTTTCTGACTTAGTTGCAGTTGGATGATGCAGGAAAGGTTATAAACTTGGTCCACCGTACTGTACTGACTTCTGTATGCTGCTTGATATTCATTAAGTATATTGTTTTCTTCTATCCAATTTGTAAGCCTTTTTAACAGAATTGAGGTAAATATTTTGTACAATGAATCTTGAAATGAGAGTCCCCTATAATTGGATGCCATGTGGATGTCTCCTTTTTTGTACACCGGGAAAATAATTGACTTACTGAAGGATGTGGGCATATGTTCAGTGTCAAAAATGTCTCTCAGGAGTGCATGTATTTCCGCAACAAGTGTAGTGCAGGCATTTTTGTAGAACTCGTTCGGTATACCATCAATACCTGGTGCTTTGCGTTCCTTTGACAATGTTATCGCAGAGATTACTTCCTCGATTTCAATTTGGCTATCTAGTATAGGGATATTTATGATTTCAGAAATCGGAGTAGGTATTCGAGTAAGAAAAACCTCTTCATTAAGTGTGCTGTTGAAATGATGCATTAACTCATTTGCACTTACATGTATGTTGCAGTACGTCAAGTCTCCACGAATTTCCTTCGCAATTCTAGACCAATCTTTTGCTGTACTAATAGATGTAAGTTGAAGGGTAATGCGCAGAAAGTAGTCTCGTTGTTTTGATTTGCAGAGTGCCTTATATTTTTTGTTTGCTGTGGTGTAGTTTTTTCTGCTTAGTTCAAGATTGTATTTTTTGTACACTCTCAGTTCACGTAAAGATTTTTTCCTAGCAATTTCACATTCTAGATCAAACCAAGGTTGTTTACTTTTAAATTTTATATTTTGTATGTTAGCATTCTCGTAAGCATCGTATATGCAATTTTTGATTGTTTCGCATCTAGTTTCTATGGGTTCTCCACGTACGATTTTGCTTAAAACGGCAACTTCCAGTTTTTGTGTATAGGCCAAACGCTTGTTGTCTGACCACTTAAGCCTGGGTAGCAGCTGCATAGTAGAGCAATAATTGTTGTTGTCTGATGGAGATTTGAGTGACAGGCATAATGGCATGTGATCTGAAAAGTTCTTGCAACCAATATAAAAGTTATCTATGATACCAACGGTGTTATAAGTGGGGCAGCAATAGTCTATCACAGAAGATCCTCTGCTTGACACGAAGGTGTACTCGCCATTCCTATCGCCAAATCCTCTCCCGTTAAGAATGAATGCGCCTATGTCTTCCAAAAACTCTAGGAATGTGTTACAATTTCCATCAGTTGTGGAGTCCTTTGAACATCTAGAATTTGTGACCGATTGCGGAGAAATTGCTTGTATGTCAATAGAGCCCTTCTTTTCCGTTCTTACGTTAAGATCTCCTAACAATATAAAGTTGTTTGACACAGATTCTTCAAAGGACTTTTTTAAAAGGTTAAAATCTCTCATCCAATGGTTGCAGTTGAGGTAGCACGGAACTAAGTTGACGATCACTCCTTGAAACGAGCCTCGTAGGATCGTGGTGCCGTTGTAGTCTAAGAACTTCAGATTATACAGAGACTCAATGTTTTTATTATAACCAAACAAACATCCACCACTTGCTCTACCATAGTTTTGGGTTTTAGTCGCAGGAATCCATAGTAATTTAAAGCCCATGAAAAAATGTTCGTATTTTTGTATTTGTTCTGATATTATAAAGGTTTCATATAAAAAAAAGATTTGAAATTCAGAAATATATTTAAAAAATTGTATTCATTGTCCATGTGAAACAACAACGAGTCGGAACTCGGAATCCTCCATCCACATCTTCTGAAAATGAAGGGGTAGCAAAAAAAAATTCAGAAATCGTGTTTGGAAGAAGCTTCTTAATGGAGAAGACACACTTAACATTTGTTAAGGAAGGACTGCACTAGAACCTAGAAGGCGATTAATCTCAATGGAAAAGTGAACGATGTTTATTCTTTAGATTGCTATTTCACAGCTCAAATTAAAGATGAATTTTTAAAATTGGTTAGAATATAAACTTTTATTCTCGAAATTCAATAATGGCGGGCTTACACATTTATGAATACACCGCACGCCAATATCTGTATAAGTTAAAATTTCGTGATTGTGAAGGTTAACACACAGAACCCAATTCTTGTTGCTTAATTTCCATACGCGTTTCCAAGTTACTTTTGTTTTACTCTCATATAGTTTTCTAACTAACTGCGTGAGCAGAATGGTGTAGCTGCATCATTAGTACGTAGCACTTACAATGTGAGATTGCACTGCAGCACAGAAAGTAGCTGAAGTACAAGTCGACTCGACTCCAACTTCATGAACGTTTTAAATAAATACTATGAATAAAATTGTTTAAAAAAAATTTGTTTTACTCGTCACAAGTTACGATATGGTTTCAAAATTTCATTTTTAATTTTTTACCATTATCATCTTTCTTTCTATTGTCAATAGAAGAAACCTTCAACATAATAGTACTTAGTTTAAGATAGCTTTGCAATTATTCTTAGATAATTAGTGCCAGATGATGGAAATTTAATTTCCGAAACGCGTAGCACAAAGTAAAATAAAGTTGTGATATAAGTGATTTAATTTAATTAATAAAGATTTTATAAGTTTAACTTAACAAATATCTTTTATTTCATATTTAATAACTAAAAACCCTCAATGCATTGGATAACTTGCAGCTTGTGCAAGATATCGCATTTCTTCCTTCCCGTCGTCTTTTCTTGACACTTATCTGCTTCGTTTATAGAAGCGATCGTGTTAACTACTCCCCCACTTAGATAAAGGCCGTCCTCGGGCTTCTTGAAAGCCTTGATGACTTCCTGATGGTATAACAAACTGTAATGAGTGCAAGTGTCGAGCAGCAGGCTATAAATAGATGGGTCGTCAATTTTGTCTCTATCTCACCAATGTAACGTAAGTTGTCCGTGTTCATTCTATGAAGGAATGGCAAGCTCAGTATCTCTTTATGACCGGTGATATTGAGAAGCGTAGATGTTGCACTACAGGGTAGCTTTTTCTGGATGCTTTTTCGATTGATAAATTTGGACCCATTGATCCACACAGCATCATCAAAAGTCAGCAAATACGTCCTGTTGATGTCCGTCTGAAAATCATTCGCCTCCCTTATTCTGACATTTCTGTTGTTTATTATAACTATGGCATCATCAATAACTAACACGGATAACCGATGGTCTGGCTGTGTGCTGCAATGAGCCATGCCTCTAGAGTGTAATTGTTGAGCGCATGTCTCGCGCGGTAATTCCTTGCAAAATGTCATGGTTGTTGCTACGTTGCAGTCCTCTACAGCCAGCACTTGTCTTCCACATTCTGCCAACACATCATCTCCATTGAAGAATAAAATATTGCCGTTATGAGCAACTGGGTAGATTATTACCTTCTTACAAACTATCTAAGGTCTAGGATAATTAATTATGAAATGTAAGGTTTAATCATTTTGCAAAACCTTTACTTTTGACACTTCCATAAGTTCTGTAACACTTACATTAAAAAATTGATCGTTTATTATGACTTTTAAGTCATCATCATCTAAAATTACTGGGTTTATGACCCTGAGCCTTGCAAGTGTTACAGAGAGCATAAGATTTTGAATTTCTGAAATAAGCATTCTATTTCTTGCTTACAAGATTTCATAAACATGAACGGTGTCGATTTCTGATTTTTTTGAATGAGCCAAAATATCAATTACGGTGTCCGTTAGCCTATTAATTTGCTCCTGAGATTTTGTGTTTATTACTGCTTGTCTATTGTTGGAATCGATCAATTGGTACTGATTGAATTTAATTTTCTCAAAGTCGTTGAAGTCAGGGGTGCCAGCTACAATTTTCAAACCTGTGTCTAAGAAATTTAAACTCCTTGTGCTTCTATGGTGGATACCTATACTCATGAAATCCCATGCCTTTGCGTAATTTCCTGTGCTTAAGTCTAAATGATGCAGAAGACGTTCGGCATCCCCACTTGAACTCTCTTTTAAAAAGTGCATTTTTTGAATTTCGTTTAAACCTGCGCTGTTGTGCACAAGGAAAATGAAAATGTGGTAGAAACGCCATGTTATGTATGACCCAGAGAAAGTTGGGGGTTTTATTGGCGGAAGCTTAAGTACATTCGTTTGTTGAGCTGGTGTCGTTTGCTAAGTCACTCCAGCATTAATCGATCCGAGAGGTCGCGTGGGTGAAGCTGGAGCAGGTGGAGGTGGAGGTGGAGGTGGAGGTGGAGGTGGAGGTGGAGGTGGAGGTGGAGGTGGAGGTGGAGGTGGAGGTGGAGGTGGAGGTGGAGGTGGAGGTGGAGGTGGAGGTGGAGGTGGAGGTGGAGGTGGAGGTGGAGATGGAGCTACCTTGTCCAGAGCATCCATCAATTCACTCTTGTAATCTAGATAAGTGTCGCGAATTTGATCAAACATATTGATCATTTCTTCTCTTTTCAAGGTCTCCTCAAGCTTCCCCCCGCTAATGATTTCCTCGTGATATCGTTTGGCATTTTCTAAACTTGCTTCTAGGTGCCCCAAGCGAGTTTTTAAATAATTCACAGTACGACGTGCCTGGCCTGTTTTCTTAAAATTTGAAAAATCCCGCTCTAATTGGGATAAGACTTCCTTCTGTAGTTCCCCAAACGACATTGTGGGCTTTTATTTGAAGAATGTAACAAAAAAAGACATACAAAAAAAATAGTTTAATAGTGAAGTGGTTATGAGTTGCGTTGGGTTTTTTTTCACGGCGCGGGAATCCCGATTTGCGTAGCACAAAATTATTTTAAATTGTTTTTTTTAGTTTTTTTTTTTTTAATTATTTTAATTTATATTTTTAAACTGTTCAATATATATTTGCACAATTAAATCTGTCTTATGTACTATATATACGTATAAACATTACACTTTAAACACAGCAAAGCAAAATAGCAATTTCACACACTTTTTGTTCTTTAATGGCTCGAAGGACCAATATTTAGGTGTAGCGCTGGATAATAATTCTCCTATTATTTTTCGTTGAAATAAAACTCGATTTCTTTTATTACGTTATAAAATTACTTTAATTAATTTCCAAAAAAAATATGTGTCGTGATGAAAGTTCTCGAAAGAATGACCTTTTTGTTCATATTGAAGGTAAAAAGATGATTTTGCATAATTCAAACATATTTGACAAGAAGTGTGACATTCTTATAATCTACACGTTAATTTAAAGATTGTTCACAATAGTGATTTCAATTTGAAAGTGTTATACATGTTTAATTTGTTAAGTGTAATTTGTGTATTTAAAATAATAATAAATATAAATTCGTTGAGTGTTAAACCTCTCCTGTGTTAAATTCTCATTTGACCAGTAAACCACGATAGGCATATGATCTGAATAGTTTTTAAATTGCACTTCGAATTTCGTAATTAAATCAATCATTATTTGCTGCACAGTAATCATATAACAGAATTACCTTGTCCTCCAAAAAAAGTTAAGTTTCCATCATTATCTCCCATCGTACATCCATTTAAAATTAAGCAGTCATGCATTTGTAACATGTCCATAAGACATGTTCCATTGTGATAACATATAGTGTCCTTAGACGCTCTGGTTTCATGATTGATTATGTTGTTGTTGTTGCTCTAAACTCAAGTGGTTTGCAAGGTGCTTATTCTAGCATTCAAATCTCCCATCAATAAAACATTTTTGTCCGCAAGATGAAGAATATTATTGTTACGGCGGCGGCGTTGGAAATCTTCATTCCACCTGTTACAGTTTACATAGATCGGAACAATAAACATATTGGGCTGTATTCATAGACGTATCTTAAACTGCTGCTAAGTTGTGACCAACCAAACCTGGAGTTTAAGCTATTCATAAACGTATTTAGACCTAGGAATTTAAAAGTGGCTGATGTAGTGTTTAAGTTACTTTTAAACTACTACTGTCATACAATAATTGAAAAACGTATAGGTAGGTACTTTGTCTGCCAGTAGCAAGTCGATACAAACAAAAATACCTTGGAAATTCTTAAAATACTATATTAAAATGTCAATAGACGTAGAAACTGAAGGAGATTTCTTAATTCTGGAAGACATAGATTTGTTGTATGAAATTGTGCCACCGGTCAGAAAAAAGAAAAATTATAAGGCAGAGTTCAATAGATTCGAGTTAAATGATAAAGATTTTTTTCAAAGATATCGATTCGACAAAGAAACAGCAACATTTGTCATAAATCTGCTTACTTCTGTAATTGCAAAAAATTGGGATAACAGCTTCCACACTTTGTTCAATTCCCATTCACAAGTCAGGAACTTCATTTTGAAGTCGTTTTTTTTATCATCTATAATATTTTGATGTCTTCTTAGCTGTTTTATCTAAAATTAAATAAACGATTTCTTTTTAAGATTTGGTCAATCAGTAGAAGCCCGATGATGGTTTACAAATAAAAAAACCGAAACGCGTCGCTCGATGATAAATAAATAATATTAATGTTGTGAAAATTTTCAATAAATTTCAATAAATTATAATAAAATAAATATAAGTGTTTTTATTTTTATTTTTATTTTACTTATTTATACTTAAACAAATCGTTTAAACGATTTCTTGTTTATTTATTTTTGTCAGGCACGGGTGGCAACGACCAAAGGCCCAGAGCCCAGACAAACACAAGACAAAGAGAGACAGACAGAACAGAAGAGGGAACAACATGTCAACAGTAAACAGCTCCGTGGTTTATTGTTGTACAGTCCTCCATCTTACAACTAACCACGCGCAGTGATGCTTGGTTTCGCTGATCGATCGGGAAGCGATTCTTTATCAATATCATGATTTGAAGTATAATTATAGTAGATTTTTGCATTAAGCTATTACTAGCTAAACACAGCTAGAAAATTGTTTATGAATAGCAGCTGTGTTTATCTAAAGAATTCGGCTTAACCTGTAGGTTAGTAAATCACAACTGTAGTAAACATCTATGAATAGGGCCCATTATATTTTCACAAGAGCTTCACCAGCGGTACTCCCTCAAGTTCAACAAAATGGTAGTGTTTTAAAAGTGATGTTTTTATTCCGTAGAGACTTCCACCACTTGCACGACCCCTCGCATTTGTTTTGACTGCTGTTTCCCAATTTAGCTTCTATCCAACTTTCTTTCCTATCTTTCCATTCCTTCTCTCCCCTCGCTCACACATGTTATTTCATTATAGAGGTATTAATATCCCTTTAAGTGCGAGTGCATTATAAAAACCAAAAAAAAATCCGTTAAAATATATTGACAACTTCAAAATCAAGTTCTCCGAACATATTTCGCAGGTGGTCTTCTCCGTCTTCATTTTTGTATTTAAGAGTGTTATTATTATTTAAGTAAAATGTTGTATTGGAAACTTTAAAATGATTATTTTTTATTTGTCCTGCTTCATTTGGATGTTTTGATTCAATAATTTTTCTCTAGCTAGGCAAGATTCGGTGTTTGTGTTGCTATCGTTTTGACGGATCGCGTTGGATGAAAATACCTGTGCCCTTGAGTTTTGCGTAATTTCGCAGCATGATCGTAGCATTTTCATTGGAGCCAGTGTTTATTTTCAATTTTATAATCGAGCTTTTTTCGCTCAATTTCACAACCTCTAAAATTTTTTTGGGTTGTCCAAGGAGAAGTTGCCCGTACGCGTACATTGGATCTTATTTTGCGGATCCACATTTTCATTGGGTATCGTTAGGATGATGTTTTTTCCTTTGATTTTCCTGCTCTGCAATTCAAGTTCCTCTTTCAAAATACTGCATCGCGCTTCAAATAGCTGGACTTTTATAGATAAATTCCCATTTTATTTTCGCAAATGATCAATTTCAATGTTAAGTTTAAGAATATTATCTTTGGTAGCTTAGTGATAAGTGAACTATCTATTATTTTCTTAGTTTTCAGTAAATCAGCTTCCGAAATTGGGTATCCTATAGAATCCCCAAGAAAAAAAATCCACATCGATTAAAATCCCCAAAAATTATAATCCAACTGGCTAATATTCCCAAAGGCATTATGCACATTGGTGAAATCCACACCCAAACAATATTTTTTGCCAAAATCCCCACGAAATCCCCAAATCTCCAGTGTCCGTGTAAATCTAAATAATGTGCATTTAGTTTTCAGAAAAATCTCATGAAATTGTTTTATTGTGAATCTAACTAATAAGTGATAACGATTAAGTTTTTCTATTCGTTGCATTTAAGACTTTATGAATATTTATTCACTTACTGATTTTGAAAATGTATTTTTATTTTAATAAACATTACAAGCACTAAAAAAAATTTTATATTTACTCTTTGGATTACATTTCCTGCAATATAAATTAAACCAAATATCACCAAAACAAATATGTTCAAGTAGTGAACCATGCGATCAAATCGCGCGCACGATTTGATCGCATGATTCACTACTTGAACATATTTGATTTGGGGATTTTCAGCTTGTAGGATTTTCTCTTTAGGGATTTCGGGGATGGGGATTTTACTTTTGGGATTTTGCGTTTGGGGATTTCCGTTTGGTGCTTGTGTTTTGGGACAAACGTTACCAACCCTCCGAAATTATCATTTTTAGATGGTGTTTATTAGTTTTTGATGGGCTATAGATAAGTGTTATTGATTTTTTTGGTGTAGAATTTACTTCGGGTGAAGTTTGTGCTATTTTCCTTTTGTTATCATGTGACTCAGAGGATCACAGAAATAATTGATTCTAGTATTATTTAATAAGATTTTTCCCTTAACAACAATAATTTGAGTTAAGTTGCGATACAAGAACTAGAACTTAGGAAGTTTAATAATTTGTTCGGTCGTTTTCACTATTTAAATTTAAAAAATTGCAGGAGTAATACAAAAATTGAAATAATTACTTTCACAGCAGTGTTGCCAACCATATATATACATATATGTGACAAATGAACTGTCAAATCATACATTTGCACATTAAGATGACGAATGAAGCCGTTCAGTTATGAAATAATTTAAATGAATTTTAAATGCTGACTTAAAAGCTTAAGAGAATTAACCTTGGTATCTATATTGTGCTGCTCGACGCTTGATATGACAACGTACACATTTAAATTTATTATACCCATGGTTATATTTTATATTAAATTCCATGCAATCAAAAAACCACTCTCGAGCACTTTTAATTTTCCACGAAGCCAAAAAAGCAATCTAGATTTGATCTCAGATTGAATCTAGATCAATTTTTGTGAATCTCGATTCAGTGCCAGATTTACACTCACTATCAAAATTGACATTCACTAAACGTCGCGTCAGTTGGAAATTTTGTTTCGCTCATTGTGGTGTTGTGAAAAAAAAGCATATTTATTAAATTTATAATTTATTTAAAAATGGAGTAGCAACCACTAATTATATTTCAATATCATTCGATAATGAAGAATTTCTCAAAATTGAAAATTTGTTAAATAAAAGCGAAATCCATTTCGTCAAAGATTTTGGATGATCTTGTTGCATATCATTCAGACGAAGAAGTGGGTGACAATTTGGTTTATGATATTACAAAACAGCTGTTAATGACACACACACAATAACAGAAACAAAATCAGTCTCTATTCGTTTTCCATGCACCCAGAAAATCTTGAAATCTATGGTCGTGGAATTCACCATTAATCAATTTTGCTCAAGATACTCGGAATGTCGATTTTATTAATCGATTTTATTCATTTTATTAAATTGCAATCTTCTTGTTCTTATCTTAAGTATTTGTTTTAAGCCGCTGTGTTCTTGTCCCGTAGAACTTGCCGTAGTAGATGTCAGAGTTTTATCCTCCTTGTGCCTTCTCCATCCCATCACACTTCTTGGATGGCTGTGATGTCAGATTTGACACCATCTAGGGCTTCCACTATTTGTTCGGCTTCACGTGGTCTGTTTAGGGTCCGGACATTCCACGTGCAGAACCGAAATTCGTTGTCCTTGTTTCGTTTGCTAGAATTTTCATCAGTAGGGTCATCCATATCCGAGGCAATTGGTTGTTTCGGAACAAAAAGTTTTATACGTGGTAGGGAAGTTACCCCGACGCACATCCCCCAACATGGAGCTGGAGAAATCCAGAGTCAGTAACCCACTACGGGGATGAGAGAGCTACCATTGGTCCTATATGGGCTCATTATCCACCTCCTCTATTTCACTACCCTGACTAATAGTAGTGAAAGGAAACTTTGCCATCCACCAATCTTTGTTTCTTGTCTCATACAAAAGCATTTTTGTAGTGAAATGTGTGTCTTGTTGTTGAAATACTTTGACTATATAATCTGCCTGTGACTTTAAAGTACTGGTAAACAGTTTGGGCAGTCCCGTTTCGATATAAAGTGCGTATTTGGGAGTGTTCAAAGGTAATTTGAAAAGTTTTTTTTTTAAAGTTCCTATGAAATTTTTCGTTCGTTGTCAAAAGTTCTGCATAATAAAATTTTAGGTGTGAGGTTTTTAAAGTGCGATGCCAAAACTTCAGCAGATACTCCTGTCAATATTTTGAAAGTTGATCCATTTATGTCTTGCAATTTTCCAAAATTCCTAAGCGTTGTTCGTATTTCGAAGTTATAACGCTTGGCTATTCTCAAAGTTAACTTTCTTCTTCCAACATAAGTTCTTATAGTGAGTGTTCGTTTCATTATACCATTTTTTAGATCTCGGTTGCTGGAGTTTCGCATTTCATAAAAAGAAAGAAAGATTTGTTCGTGTCCTATGCATTCATTATCAAACCATTTTAAAGTGCGTTGCCAAAACCTCAGCAGATACTCCTGTCCCTATTTTTAAAAGTTGATTAGCTATTCTCAAAATCAACTTTCTTCTTCCAACATAAGTTCTTATGGTGAGTGTTCGTTTCAATATACAATTTTTTTAGATCTTAGTTGTTGGAGTTTCATTCATTAAAAAGTAAGAAACATTTTGTCATGCCCAATGCATTGATTACCAAACCATTTTTCTTTGAACTTGGAGCCATTTTTCGTACCCATATTCGCGGCAGAATTGTAAGTTGGTTTGAGTGTGAATCAGCTGCCATGGTGGATACATTTATTGTCATGAGAGAATTATCTTAATTTTGTTTGTACAAAGTTGTTTCACCCTGTTTCCATTTCAGCCTTGGCAAAATTTTTAAGTTCTTCTCCTGTGTCAAATTCTCATTGACCAGTAAACCACGATAGGCATATGATCTGAATGGTTTTTGAATTGCACTTCGAATTTGGTAATTAAATCGACCCAATCATTATTTGCTGCACAGTAATCAATAACAGAATTACCTTGCCCTCCAAGAAAAGTAAAGTTTCCATCATTATCTCCCATCGTACATCCATTTAAAATTAAGCAGTCATGGATATTGTCACATGTCCATAAGACATGTTCCATTTGTTACGGTAAGATTTACCGCAACAAAAGCTATTCCTTTGTGGTTCTTAAAACCTCTTTCTGATCGTGTTGTTTTAGTCACGGTCTGACTCTTAAAACCTGTTTTCCGCTCCATCCTATCCATTCCTATTTTTCGACCAACATTTTGAGTCCGTTGTCCTCTAAGAGTTTTGAGAGTTACTCAGAGAGGATAACAAAACAGGTCCTTATATTTCGTGTTGAGCCAGCGGATGAGCTGAAGACTCACTCGCAACAGTCTTTCGTGTTGAGCCAGCGGATGAGATGGAGACTTACACGCATCAGTCTATCGTGTCGAGCCAGCGGAAGGGCTGGAGACTCGCACGCATAGTTAAGAAGGCGAGGAAGCCAAAAATTAAGCTTTCCAACGAAAACGAAAGAGTCCACAAAAACACAACATTGTGTGAATTATAATCACACCAACGTAAATTTAGAATGGCCGAGAGCCCACCGTAAAGTGTCTGATATCAAAGAAAGATCGCAATGATGTGTTTTCCCTGTTTAAATATTATCTGCGCGGAGGTCTACGGAATTAAGATTATTCTTGTTCATAATTTTGTACCATTTTAGTAGGAAAATGGTTAGGATTCTTTCCAACAAAAATATTCTTCTCAAAGCAATTAGTTTGGCCCGGTTTTGGCTGGGGACTTTGCGCGTTGTGTCGTAGTTTTTCACTTGCCTTTTAAAATCTATATATATAAAAATGAATGTGTGTATGTTTGTATGTTTGTATGTTGTTTATGGACTCTTAAACGGCCCAATGGATCTTTATGAAATTTTCAGGGTAAATATAGTTAAGTCCAGGGATGGTTCCTGGGAAGGTTTGGTTCCGATCGGGTAGAAGACAAAAATAAAATGCAGGCTTTTAACATTTGTTGGTCATTTTTTTTTGTTGGGTTTTTCATAAATTTTTTAGCGGTTTGAAACATCAGCGAAAACTCCGCAATTTCCGATCGGGTGGAAGACAAAAATAAAATGCAGACTTTTAACATTTTTTAGATAATTTTTTTTTTTAATTTTTGATTTTTTTCATAAAATTTTTAGCTGTTTGAAACATCAGCGAAAATTCCGGAATGGCCGATCGAGTGAAGGACAAACAAAAATGCAAGCTTTTAACAATAGTTGGTTCAATTTTTTTATAATCTATATATATAAAAATGGATGTGTGTATGTATGTATGTATGTATGTATGTTGGGTATGGACTCCTAAACCACCCAATGGATCTCTATGAAATTTTCGGGGTAAATATAGTTTAGTCCAGGGATGGTTCCTGTGAAGGTTTCGTGCCGATCGGATGGAAGGAAAAACATGCATGCTTTTAACAATTTTGGTTCAGTTTTTTTTTAAATTCTTTTTTTGGTTTTTTTCATAAATTTTTAAGCGGAATGCCCGGGTGGAAGACAGAAAAATGCGGGCTTTTGGCAAAGTTTTTTTTTCAACTTCTTTATAAAAATGTTTTCCTTTCGGTGAATAAAAGCATCATATTTATGGAACTGAGTCGAAAAAATCAAACTCTCAACGAACGTGCGTGTCCATTTGGTGCAATAATCGTCCATCCAAACATTTTCCAAACAACTTTTGAACATCGGAAAAAGAATTGAATCGCACAACATTTTATTTTCCCAAATTGTTGTCAAATGCAGCAAAATATTCAAGCCACAATTAATTCAATGTTATCATGTTCAGTTTAACAATCAAATTAACTGCACTTTGTGTGTATGCCAAAAAATTTGTATATTTATACACCAACCAAAACTACCAAAAATATTGCTTATCCGCTAGCATTGAGATAAAATATATAAATAAATTTAATTTCACATTAAATACACATAAATGTTTTTTTAGGCGTAGCAAAGCGCGCCGGGTACTGCTAGTAAAATATAATTGACGTTATACGGCTGAACACTGAGCCAATGGAGATCGCATCTTCAACGCATAGGATCGCGTGCAATGGTTGTATCACTGCTCTCGGTCGAACTTCTCAGCCTATATTGGCAAGATGCTGCTGTATGGCCGAGACAAGAACACCACCACGCAAAAGATCCGAAGAGGATAGCTGTATGGCCGTGGCGAAGTGGACAAGCCAAGCCTCCATTTTGAATGAGAATTCAGTTTTGGATTTGAAAAAGATAAGAAGGAAATTTTTGAGAAAAAAAGAATTTTGAAGAGAAGTGAAAAACTAGATATTGTTTCGAAACTAAAATTTGAGATTAGAATTGTGGTATACAAAATAGATAAAGCTTGAGGTATCTGAAAGACATACTGTGGAGAAATTGAGAAGGATATTCTGGTTGGAAAACGTTCAGAAGCTAAGTATTTTGTGTCTGTTTGTGACCAGAATTTTAGCTTGTATTTTGGTTGTTTAAATTGCGTAAATTTGTTTTTATTTGTGACCCTGTGTGGGGCAAATATATTGTTGTTAAAGTAGGCCTTCGCTGATTATTCGTTTCCTCCCAAGATTGTGGGACTCGTGACCTTTTTTTTCTACTTTCCATTACCTCTGTGACCTTTCTTTGTGTCTATTGGACACAAACCATTGTTTGCTTCTTTTTATTATTTGCTTCTATATTATTTTCGAGAATTAGCCTTCTGCTAATCTCGAAAAACTATTGTTCTTGCTTTTTCTGTTGATTGAAAAGACTCTGAGTTTTTATCCCGGCATTTGCCACGATTTCCCAGACCAATAATTTCCCGATCAATAAGAGATTCTAACTTTCCATTGGGATTAATAATTCTTCCGTCTTATTCTTTGCAATTGAAGACATATTTTTCAGATTTATATTGGTAAGGCAAACACCATAAAAGTTTCCTGGCGCCCACCCTGTAACGTAAATACTTGTATTTACGTTCCACTCCCCATTAAATCAATCGATACTCTTTTCATTCGAGCATCTCTTTTAATTCCTACAATAAAATATACCTACACACGATCACTTTGATTAAATACTTTTTTTTATTCGACGAACCACCCTAGCTGACAAGTTGGGAGGACTGCAAATACAATTGCAGTTGTTGTTGCAATTTTCTTTATCCATTCTCCCTCTTTTATTTTGACATTTCGTCAATAACGAAATTTCTTTGCGCGGTGCCGGTTGCACATTTGTTTACTCGTTGTTCTTCTTAATAATTAATTAATATTGGATTCGAATTAATCCAAAGTTACGTGGTTTATTTGTTTCGTCTTCCTAATTATTTTAACATTTGTTAACATAAATATTATTGCAACAAAGTGGCTCCCTTCGTTTTATAAATTTTATTTTTAAGGTTTCTTGCTAACCCAGATTTTTACGTTTTTTTTTTAAGTTTTCACTTAGTGATTCCTAGTTTTTTTCTAAAATTTGTTTGTTGTTGTTAATTTCACTTAGTATGGAGGTTAATAGATTAGCGCAAGACGAACTTGCTTACGAAATGGAGTGGAGAGGACTAGAAGTAGGTCCGTAGAGGAAAGCGCTTCGGGTCGCGCTTAAATTAGAACGTAGGAAATCTTATGTAGCTCCAGCTTATCCATTTAGTTTTGAAGTGGACTGAAAAGCGGTCGAGCAAAAGTTATCAGAAATAGGGAAACTTTTAGAAAACCCTCATAGGCCAGAAACATCAAAGGAATATTTAAAGTAGAATGGGGATTAGGTAGATTAGATAGGTCGGTTCCTGAAAATGCAAACGAGGATAAGAGCAAGCAGGCTCTTAAAAAGAAATTAGTGATGGCAATGGCCCAGTAAGATGTAGATGAGAAGAGGAGAAAGAACAGGGGAGAGAAATGTTTCTGGAACAGCAGAATATTTCGGAGGTTGAAAATCAGCGTTCAGCTGAATCTCAAAATAGCAGGTCGGTAAATACTCCTGCCATTATATCGACGGGTATAGTAGGGGAAAATACAAGTATGGAGGTTAAAAGGGATAGTTTGATGAGAGGTAGGCAGATTGTAGAAAGAGTTTTTGTTAATCAGGAACGATTTGAGAATTTGTCTAAATGGGAGGTTAAATTCACTGGTAAGCGCTGTGGTGCCTCAGTGAACGCGTTTTTAGAAAGAGTAGGAGAGATTCGTAGTGCACGGGGTGTGACGGAATCTCAATTATTTAGAGCAGCGGTCGATTTATTTGTAGGGAAGCACTTATTTGGTATAGGGCGATTAGGGTTTCGGTAAATTCGTGGCAAGAACTTACCAGAGAGTTGAAGCTGGAGTTCTTACCACCGAATTATGACGATTCGTTGTTAGAAGAAATTAGGCATCGCACGCAGGGAAAAGATGAGTCAATCGGCGTCTATGTGGCGACTATGAAAAACTTGTTCGGTAGGCTTTCTGAAAAAATATCAGAACGGAGGAAGCTGTCAATGATTCAGCGGAACTTGACACCTTTCTACCAGACTCAATCTGGTTTTGCTAGACCAAATTGCGTTTCTGATTTAGTAACGTTAGGTCGAGATTTAGAGGCAGTTAGGGCCAATGTGGAATCTTATGTTCTACCCCCCAGTGTTAGGAATAGGACGTTGCTAGAACCGCATCTAGCATACGTAGGTTTAGAATTTCCAACAGTTTCGGTTGTTACTGAGAGCAACCAAACTGATCGATAGGCCCCCATCTCAAATCAGCCGCAGATAAGAAACCAAAATCCATTCTCTGGAAACTCTCAAGTTGGTAGTAGAAGATCTGATCCGGTTGTTAGGTGTTTCAAATGCAATGGTGAATTCCATTTAGCAAATAAGTGCTCCGCTCCTAGGCGTTGTTATGGTTGCGGTAGAGTTAGAGTTACTCGAAGTAACTGTCAACAGTGTTTTGGGGAATATGGGCCGAAATAATAATTCGGGAAATGTGAGACGCACTCTCGGGTCAGTAGGACGAGAGCGTCGTTAAAATCTTTAAGGTTGCCTACTGGTAACCAGTCGGCTAAAATTCATTTAGGTTTCACACTCGCGCAAAATGGTAGGGATCAACGGCCATATTTAGGCGTTGAGATTTTTGGAATTAAAATGTTAGGGCTTTTAGACTCAGGTGCTTCACGCACAATAATTTGTAGGGACGGATGGGATATTTTGAAAAATTAAGGTATAAGTTTAGGGAAAACCAATAACTTTAGCGGATGGTGCAGGAATAGAAGTAGAAGGATCAGTTTCACTTCCAATTAGGGTAGAAGAAAAAGTAGTTCTTGTGGAGTGCCTCGTCATTATTCCTCGCCTTCCTCATAGATTGATTTTAGGAGCAGACTTTTGGGCTCGTTCGGGTGTAGTCCCGGATCTTCAATCAGGGGAATGGACATTTTCGAACCAAACTTCGTTGGCTTCGATGACTTGACAGATTTAGACGAGAAACAGAAACAAGAATTAGATAGCTTTTTAGAAAAGATTTTTCAAGAAATGCCGGAGGGATTAGGGTGCACACAGATGGTGTCGCACAAAATTAGGACAAAAGCTGAGCCGATTAAACAGCGGTACTATCCGGTGTCGCCAGCTATTCAAACTTTTATATATAAGGAGTTAGAAGAGATGCTCCGAGACGGAGTCATGGACAAATCTGACAGTCCATGGGCTTCTCCCATTGTTATGATTAAGAAGAAAGATGGCACGTATAGGTTTTGTGTAGATTATAATAAGTTGAATGAGGTAACAGATAATGACGCATACCCCCTCCCAGCGCCGGATCTAGGATTTGTTCAAGGGGGGGCAAAAGTTGAATTTTGCGCCCCCCCCAGCAATTTTTTTTTTCATTTTTAAATACAAAACTTGAACTCGTTTTGTTAACCTGTTTTTATCTTTATGCTCTAATGCTTGATGCTGTTGACAATACCTTATGTACGATACATGTCATAAAAGTCTGTGTGACCCAACCTAAGAAAATAAGGTATTGCTAAGGGTTCTAAATGTTACTGATTACTCAAAATGCAATCTTGGCGTATGTGCAAAAAAAAATCCTTTGGGGTATGTGCCATAATCCAGATTGATTTGATAATTTTTCTATTTCAATAAACGAGTTAAAAAAAAGTTAAAAGAATGTATGCTTATTTGTGTTTCTGTCCGATATTTTGATTGCACATTTAACTTTTACTCACCGATATACAAAATCATAACTAATCCATAGAACAGCTTTAGTGAAATAGCTTAGTTGTACACAACAAAAATTCTTTTTCTTTTTTACTTGCTCTATAGGGCAAGTATTGGTTTCGTGCAGAAAAAAAAATCGAGGTTTTAATCAAACATGACATTACGATGATAAAAAAGCCCAAAAAAATGTGCTTTTTCACGTCATGCTACAGCCTAAACGGCTTGACAGATTTTCTTCAAACTTGGTATATAGCAGTTTGAAGAAAAATGGTTGTCGAGGTTTTTTTTGTTTTGTTTTATCCTGGCTCAAACTGGTACCTTTCATGTTACTGTTTTTTTCACTTTGACTTTTCTCGAAAACGACACTAACGATTTTGATTAAACTCAGAATTTAACTTACCTAAGATATTTCTAACAAAGTAGCGTTTTTCGTTTTTGGCTTAAATGGTCTTAACGAAAATCAGGTTTAAACGGCGTTTTTAAATAGCCATAAGTTCATCATACTATTGCACCCACAGAGCAAGTACGTGCGACCCAGTCGTGCATTTTATTTATTTCAAACATTTAACTTTTATCTTTTGATAAAAAAATTAGGACCACTTTTGAAAAACTCGTACATTAGAAATTTTATAGTTCACTAGCTATTCCGACAGACGTTTGCTGCCCTAACGAGCATCAGATAGCGCGATGATACAAACCATGATAGATAGAAAATTGTTGAACATTGAGGGATAAGTTTGACTTCTTAATTATATTTATACCGTCCATTTAATTTGTCTAAGATATTAGAACATTTATGATTTTCTTAAAATTAAATAAACTCAGAAAAGTACTTATACGCCCGAGTGTACAATACTGTTTTAGTGTTGTTTTTAGGTTGAGAAATGGGCAATTGCAAAAAATTTTTCTTTTAAGTTCAATCTATTCGCTAGTTAACTTTTTTCATACTAAATCAACAGCAGTTTTAAATCAAATCATAACACAAGATAATTTGCATTTGAAAATATTTCAGTTTGGTTTTTCTGATCGCTATAACTTGGCCCCTAAGTCTAATATCACTTGTTTGCTTTTGGCCCATTTCACCCTATTAACAGCTTAGTCTTGCCAAAAAATTTTATCACCTATTCCACGCGCAAATTACAACCTTTCAATCTTTGTGGTTTCTGAGTTAAGTCTTAGTAAACAAACAAATAATATAGAAGATTTTCAAGGACTCGGCGCGTCGAATCTTTCTTCACCGTGTGGCTAAACTACATAATCAACTTTAACCAAACCTTCCAGAAAACCTGATGGCACAATACCAAAGTTTTTTAGATGTTCTTTAATCCATCGACATCGTAGCCATCCTTCGATAAAATTTGAATTTTTGTATCTTGACAGACGGGGGACAAACTATATTTTGACGTGAATATAGTATTTAGTTTTAACTGGCTCCCGAAAGCACTAGAATCGCACTTTTCCCAAACGAAACATAAAAACTTGAAATTTCTGAATCCGTCGACATCCTAGCCATCCTTTCGATGGAATTTAACTTTTTTTAATTTGACAAACGGTCTATGGTTTTAGATTTCAAGAATTCCACATAAACATCCCAAGAATGTGTCGCTCCTATGATTACTGAATTTGTATCGAAGTTGACCTTTTTGTTATTAAATTCTTATTTTTTTTAATAACGCTCTTATTTCAGAACATCAAGGCATTGAGCAAAAAAAAATAACTTTTAATTATCCAGGTGCTGAAACGAGTCAAAAATATCAATCATCAACTCAAACTGAAATGATTTATCCATTATTCAATGCTTTAATAGCATTTAGTAAGTAATGCAGAAATAAATTATTATTTTATTTCTTCATCTTCCAATTTTGCACCCCCATGAGGGGCGACGAATTTGTTTAAAAGGCGACGAAAGTGGTTCATTACATATTTCATATTTGGAACAAGAAATAAATAAACTGCATTACTTTGGTGCCCTGTTCAAATGTTGAATACTTTTTTTTTTGCTCTCTTCATCTTCGATTTGGCGCCCCCTAAGGCCAGGCGCCCGGGGCAAGTGCCCCCCTTTGCCCCCCCTCCCTAGATCCGGCGCTGCCCCCTCCCATATATTACGGCCATCTTGGAAAAATTAAATAATGCTAGGTTTTTGAGTTCGCTCTATATAAAATCTGCATATTGGCAGATTCCAGTCGAAAAGGAATCGCAGAAGTATACTGCATTTACAGTTCCAAGTCGGGGACTGTTTAATTTTTTGAGGATGCCATTTGGGTTGCATAATGCACCTGCAACATGGCAAAGATTTATAGATACGGTCCTTGGACCGGAGTTAGAACCATATGTTTTTGTCTGTCTCGATGACATCATCATCGTTACAGGCATTTTTGAAAAACATATGGAGATTTTAAGTGAGGTTTTTAGAAGATAAGTTAAGGCAGGTTTAAAAGTAGGTAGGGAAAAATGTCACTTCGTTAGGCCATCTTTGAAATTTTTGGGATATGTTGTAGACAGAAAACGGTTTACACATGGACCCAGAAAAGATAGAAAGCATGTTAGGGATTCCTTCACCCAAAAATGTAAAAGAAGTTAGGAGTTTTATCGGAACGGTATCTTGGTACAGGAGATTTATACCAAACTTTGCGAATTTTGTTATAAATCGTTATCCGATCTTCTTAAAAAGAATAAAAAGTTTGAGTGGAATAGTGAGTGTGAGGAAAGCTTCCGAAAAGCTAAAGAGTGTTTAGTTGCAGCACCCATCCTAACGTGTCCGGATTTTACGAAGCCATTTGTCGTTCAGACAGACGCTTCGGACTTTGGGATTGGGGCTGTTTTGAGTCAAAATTGGGATGAAGGAGAAAAAGTGGTTTGCTATTTAAGCAGACCGTTAAATAGATGTGAGAGAAACTATTCGACCACAGAAAAAGAGTGCTTAGCTGTTCTGTGGGCTATAGAAAAGTTGCGGCCATATCTAGAGGGAGTGAGGTTTACGGTCAGTACCGATCACTACTCTCTTATATGGTCGAGCAAGTTGAAGGATCCGGCAGGTAGGCTGGCACGATGGGCTGTACGTATGCAGCAGTTCGACTTCGACATTGTTCACCGCAAAGGATAGGATCATGTGGTGCTCGATATGCTTTCTCGAAGCGTACCGGTTATCTCCGGGATTTCAGAGCCAACAACCGATCCTTGGATAGCAAAAATGATAGGAGATGTAGATAAAAAGCCATTGTCTTTTCCAGCATGTCGAGTAGAAGATGAAAAATTATTTAAATTTGTTAGGGCAAGTCATGTTTTATTCCACGACACAAATAGTGAGTGGAAAATAGTTGTTCCCAAAAATGATAGGAGAAAAGTGTTAGAAGAAAATCACGACCATCCGTTAGCAGGGCATATGGGGGTAAAGAAAACTTTTGCTATGATAGGAGAAAGATATTACTGGCCCAAAATGAGGTTAGATATCACTAGGTATGTACAAAATTGTAAAGTTTGCCAAAGTGTGAAACCAGTGAACGATAAACCGGCTGGGTTGATGACGGAGCGGAAAGGGGTAACCGATCCGTGGGATATGATTTGCGTAGACTTGGTAGGTCCACTTCCAAAATCGAGTAGAGGTTTCGTCTACATTTTAACGGTCGTCGACTACTTCACTAAGTTCCCTTTGTTGTTTCCTTTGAGGTCTGCAACGGCCAAGTCAGTTTGCAAGGAGCTAGAGGACAATGTCTTTCTCTTGTTCGGTGTCCCAAAATTTGTTGTCTGTGACAACGGTCCTCAATTCAAAGGCAAAAAGTTAAAGTCCTTGTGCGATAGTTACGGTTCGACGATTAGGTTTACGGCGTATTACCATCCTCAGGCTTATCCAGCAGAGCGGATTAACCAGATTCTGAAGACGACACTTAGGCCGTTTGTTTCTGAGAACCATAGGGCATGGGACGCTCAGTTAGCAAAAGTAGCTTGTAGTATTTGTACTGCACAACATGAAGTTTTAGGTGTATCGCCGTACTACGCAAATTTCGGGCGAGGTATGGTGACTTTTGGTAGTACATCAACCACCATTCCGCATGATAGGAGCAATAATACGGACGATACTAGGGAGTCTTTTAGAAAGCTTAGGGAACAGATAGGGCAGAAATTAGAGTTAGCAACCAAGAAGGCGGCGAAAACATATAATCTTAGACGAAGGGATGTCCAATTCCTTCCCAACGAATTGGTTTGGCGACAAAACTTCATCTTATCTGATGCAGCGAATCACTACACCGCGAAACTAGTGCCTAAGTTCGTAGGCCCGTTTTGAATCAAGAAAAGAGTATCTGCGTGGACCTATATACTCGAGGATGACAATGGCAAAAATAGAGGTACCTGGAACGTTAAGGACCTCAAACCTTATAGCGATGACCCTGAAGAAAGATCTTAAATTTAGTCGCGTAGCATGGACGAGTAGCGTTAAGAGATACTGAGAGCTTAACAGCTCTGTGATGCGATTGAGATTTAGTTGTATTGTTTGGTAATGTTTGTTTTCCAAAGTTTTGTTGTTTAACCTTTTCTTACTCCTTTTACTTCGCTTTCATTTCTGAAAGCCTCTTTTCTTTCTTGGTAGGCAAGGGTGGAATTTGTTACGGTAAGATTTACCGCAACAAAAGCTATTCCTTTGTGGTTCTTAAAACCTCTTTCTGATCGTATTGTTTTGGTCACGGTCTGACTCTTAAAACCTGTTTTCCGCTCCATCCTATCCATTCCTATTTTTCGACCCACATCTTGAGTCCGTTTTCCTCTAAGAGTTTTGAGAGTAACTCAGAGAGGATAACAAAACAGGTCCTTATAGTTCGTGTTGAGCCAGCGGATGAGCTGGAGACTCACTCGCAACAGTCTTTCGTGTTGAGCCAGCGGATGAGCTGTAGACTCACACGCATCAGTCTATCGTGTCGAGCCTGCGGGCTGGAGACTCGCACGCATAGTAAAGAAAGCGAGGAAGCCAAAAATCAAGCTTTCCAACGAAAACGAAAGCGGAGTCCGCAACAACACAACAATGTGTGAATTTTAATCACACCAACGTAAATTTAGAATGGCCGAGTGCCCACCGTAAAGTGTCTTATATCAAAGAAAGATCGCAATGATGTGTTTTCCCTTTTTAAATATTATCTGCGCGGAGGTCTACGGAATTAAGATTATTCTTGTTCATAATTTTGTAGCATTTTAGTTGGAAAATGGTTAGGATTCTTTCCAACAAAAATATTCTTCTCAAAACAATTAGTTTATGCCGGTTTGGGCTGGGGACTTTGCGCGTTGTGTCGTAGTTTTTCACTTGCCTTTTAAAATAAAATATAATTGACGTTATACGGCTGAAAATGTCCACTGAGCCAATTAAGATCGCATTTGCAACGCATAGGATCGCGTGCAATGGTTGTATCACTGCTCTCGGTCGCACTTCTCAGCCTATATTGGCAAGGTGCTGCTGTATGACCGAGACAAGAACACCACCACGCAAAAGATCCGAAGAGGATGGCTATATGGCCGTGGCGAAGTGGGCAAGCCAAGCCTCCATTTTGAATGAGAATTAAATTTTGGATTTGAAAAAAAAAGAAGGAAATTTTTGAGAAAAAAAGAATTTTGAAAAGAAGTGAAAAACTAGATATTGTTTCGAACTAAAATTTGAGATTAGAACTGTGGTATACAAAATAGATAAAGATTGAGGTATCTGAAAGACATACTGTGGAGAAATTGAGAAGGATATTCTTGTTGGAAAACGTTCAGAAGCTAAGTATTTTGTGTCTGGTTGTGACCAGAATTTTAGCTTGTATCTTGGTTGTTTAAATTGCGTAAATTTGTTTTTATTTGTGACCCTGTGTGGGGCAAGTATATTGTTATTAAAGTAGGCCTTCGCTGATTATTCGTTTCCTCCCAAGATTGTGGGAGTCGTGACCTTTTTTTTCTACTGTCCATTACCTCTGTGACCTTTCTTTGTTGTTATTGGACACAAACCATTGTTTGCTTCTTTTTATTATTTGCTTCTATATTATTTTCGAGAATTAGCCTTCTGCTAATCTCGAAAAACTATTGTTCTTGCTTTTTCTGTTGATTGAAAAGACTCTGGGTTTCTATCCCGGCATTTGCCACGGTTTCCCAGACCAATAACTTCCCGATCAATAAAAGATTCTAACTTCCCATTGGGATTAATAATTCTTCCGTCTTATTCTTTGCAATGGAAGAAATTTTTTTTTCATATTTATATTGGTAAGGCAAACACCATAAAAGTTTCCTGGCGCCCACCCTGTAACGTAAATACTTGTATTTACGTTCCACTCCTCATTAAATCAATCGATACTCTTTTCATTCGAGCATCTCTTTTAATTCCTACAATAAAATATACCTACACACGATCACTTTGATTAAATACTTTTTTTTATTCGACGAACCACCCTAGCTGACTAGTCGGGAGGACTGCAAATACAATTGCAGTTGTTGTTGCAATTTTCTTTATCCATTCTCTCTCTTTTATTTTGACATTTCGTCAATAACGAAATTTTTTGGCGCGGTGCCGGTTGCACATTTGTTTACTCGTTGTTTTTCTTAATAACTAATTAATATTGGATTCGAATTAATCCAAAGTTACGCGGTTTATTTGTTTCGTCTTCCTAATTATTTTAACATTTGTTAACATAAATATTATTGCAACACATTGTGATAACATGTAATGTCCTTGTTAATGCTCTGAACTCTAGTGGTTTGCAAGGTGCTTATTCCACCATTCAAATCTCCCATCAATAAAACATTTTTGTCCGCAAGATGAAGCATAATGTTGTTATGGCGTTCGAAATCTTCATTCCACCTGTTACAGTTTACAGAGATCGGAACAATAAACATATTATATTTACACAAGAGTTTTACCTGCGTTATTCCCTCAAGTTCAACAAAATGGTAGTATTTTAAAAGTGATGTTTTTATTCCGTAGAGACTTCCACCACTTGCACGACCCCTCGCATTTGTTTTGACTGCTGTTTCCCAAATAAGCTTGTATCCAACTTTCTTTCCTATCTTTCTGTTCCTTCTCTCTCTTCGCTCGCACATGTTAATTCATTATACAGGTATTAATATCCCTTTGAGTGCGAGTGCATTATAAAAAAACAAAAACAAAATCTATTAAAATATTTCGTAAATTTACGAAAATGTTCACTAAGAACATTTGTTTCATATAAGAAAAATAAACCAAATTTTGTGATATAATTAAAAAATCTATGAACAAAAGTATGTTATTAAGGCCTAAAACGTTGTAGGATAAAATTTTACTATTACTTAAAAAAGAGCTGACGGCTTTACAATATAAATTTTGAAAAGATGATCTGGAACTTAAATTTTGTGAAAGTGGTACCCCTGGTGATATGGCATTAACTGGTCTAGACCATTCATTGTGATGTTTGTTTGACAGCACCATCAGATTGACAACTTCAAAATCAAGTTCTCCGATCATATTTCGTTCGCAGGTGGTCTTCTCCGTCTTCATTTTTGTATTTAAGAGTGTTATTATTATTTACGTAAAATGTTTTATTGGAAACTATAAAATGATTATTTTTTATTTGTGCTGCTTCATTTGAATATTTTGATTCAATAATTTTTCTGTAGCCAAGCAGGATTCGGTGTTTGTGTTGCGATCGTTTTGACAGATCGCGTTGGATGAAAATGCATGTGCCCTTGAGTTTTGCGGAATTTCGCAGCATGATCGTAGCATTTTTGTTATAGCCAGTGTTTATTTTGAATTTAATAATCGAGCTATTTTCGCTCAATTTCACAACCTGTGAAATTTTTCGGGTTGTTCGAGGAGAAGTTGACCCGTACACGTACACTGGATCTTTTTTTGCGGGTCCACATTTTCATTTGGTATCGTTAGGATGATGTTTTTTCTTTGATTTTCCTGCTCTGCAATTCAAGTGTTTCTTTCAAAATACTGCATCGCGCTTAAAATTGCTGGACTTTTATAGACAAATCCCCATTTTGTTTTCGCAAATGGTCAATTTCAATGTTTAGTTTGAGGATATTATCTTTGGTAGCTAGATTGGCGGTTGCTTTTGAAAGTTAAGTGATAAGTGAACTATCTATTATTGTCTTAATTTTCAGTAAATCAGCTTCCAAAATTGTCATTATTAGATGGTGTTTATTAGTTTTTGATGGGCTATTGATAAGTGTTAGTGATTTTTGTATTGTAGAATTTACTTCGGGTGAAGTTTGGGCTATTTTCCTTTTGTTATCATGTGACACAGAGGATCACAGAAATAATTGATTCTAGTATTATTTAATAAGCTTTTAACTTTAACAACAATAATTTGACTTAAGTTGCGATAATTTTTTCGGTCGTTTTAACTATTTAAATTTAAAAAATTGCAAGAGTAATACAAAAATTGAACTAATCGCTTCTACAACAGTGTTGCCAACCATATATATACATATATGTGACAAATGAACTGTCAAATCATACATTTGCACTTAAAGATGACGAATGAAGCCGTTCAGTTATGAAATAATTTAAATGAATTTTAAATGCTGACTTAAAAGTTAAAGAGAATTAACCTTGGTATCTATATTGTGCTACTCGACGCTTGATATGACAACGTTCACATTTACATTTATTATAACCATGGTTATTTTATATTAAATTCCATGTAATCAAAAAACCATTCTCGAGCACTTTTCATTTTCCACGAAGCCAAAAAAGCAATCTAGATTTTATCTCAGATTGAATCTGGATCAATTTTTGCGAATCTCGATTCAGAGCCAGACTTACACACACTATCAAAATTGACATTCACTAAACTTCAGTTGGAAATTTAGTTTCGCTCATTGTGGTGTTGTGAAAAAAGCATATTTATTTAATTTATAATTTATTTAAAAATGGAGTAGCAACCACTAATTATATTTCCATATCATTCGATAATATAGAATTTCTCAAAATTGAAAATTTGTTAAATAAAAGCGAAATGCATTTCGTCAAAGATTTTGGATGATGTTGTTGCATATCATTCAGACGAAGAAGTGGGTGACAATTTGGTTTATAATATTACAAATCAGCTGTTAATGACACACACACAAAAACAGAAACAAAATCAGTCTCTATTCGTTTTCCATGCAACCAGAAAATCTTGAAATCTAGATCAAATCTGAAAGCAAATCTGAAATTGTCGTGGAATTCACCATTAATCAACTTTGCTAAAGATACTGTTAATGTCGATTTTATTAATCGATTTTATTCATTTTATTAAATTGCAATCTTCTTGTTCTTATCTAAAGTATTTGTTTTAAGCCGCTGTGTTCTTGTCCTGTAGAACTTGCCGTAGTAGATGTCGGAGTCTTATCCTCCTTGTGATAGATAGATAGATAGATTGATTCTTTATTTCATCAAAAGGTTTTACAAAAAGTTCACTTTAGAATAATGACATGGCAATCGTGCCGTCTGCCTGATTTGACATTTCTGATAAATTAAAAAAATAATAAATTTGGAATGTGTAAAAAAGATATAACTAACACATATGGTGCAAAATAATAAAAACTAATTCAAAATAGCTTAAGTGCTTTATTTGAAATTTAGCTCAAATAAAAACTAAACGTAAATTTTAAGGAGATAAAATATTTAAAATAATACATTATTAATTTCGAAGCTTCGATAAATAACAATTTTAAAAAATAAAATGTAATGAGCCTTTAAACATAAATAAGACCCTTGTCGAGTCAATTTTAGGTGATTTGAAACACAAAATACAAGAATAATTTTCAATGATTTGCAACATAAAATGAGATAAGATTAATTTGCAATAACTGGATGCGAGCAATCGCCAAATTAAAAGAAACTGTTACGGAACGAGAGAGCGTGTTTGCAATATTTATATAAACTAAGCCATCCTGCTCCTCCATTTAAAATTTCAATTTTCTGTTGTAATGACAAAAAGCTTTCTTGGAAATACAGGCGACGAATTCCCTGAAGTATTGGACACATTGCAATGAAGTGAAAGATGTCTTCAATTTCTCTTCTGTTACACAAATTACATTGTTGAGGAAGATCCATTCGATACGGAATGAAGTTGAGATTCAATATTTCAACTCTGGCTCTAAATATAGTACTAATGACTTCGGACGAATATTTATTACTAAAATAGTTGGCGTTTGATAGCAGCTGGTGGTTTAAATTTTTATACCCTATTCCATAGAATGGGTATATTGTATTTGGTGTGGAGTTTGTAACATAGAGAAATAATACCGTTAGGTATAGAAAAGTATATATATTCTGACACAGAATCAAAAGCTTAGTCGATTTAGCCATGTCCGTCCGTCCGTCCGTCCGTCCGTCCGTCCGTCCGTCCGTCCGTCCGTATGTATACTCTCTAGAGGTCGCAATTTTTGAGCTAGAAAGCTGAAATTTGGTATATATAATCTTTGGTTCAAGAGTAAGGCTAAGTTCTTGAACCGGTAAAATCCGCCCACAAACACGCCCACAACCGCCATTTTTGTTGAACAACCTCAATTTAATAAAATTAAATTATGTGTTTTGTACAGTTACGATAAAAGCATAACGCTAAAATTTTGCACACGTAAGCTTTAGGTAAACTTTCTTCCAATCAAACAAAAATATTTCAGTTTGGGCGTGGCTTACGCCTATTTGTCATACAAAAACATCAATATTGTTTTTATAAAATAACAATTGTTATATTAAAGCGAAAAACATTAAATTTTGTGGGTCTTACTGGCACATAAACATCTTGTGTATGAAATCAAAAAAATGGATTTTGGGCGTGGCTGACGCCCACTTTTCATTAGAAACTATACAAAAATTGTTTTTGTAAATAAACGGTATTTATAATGAATCCGCAAGCCAAAATTTTGCGTCTCTTAATAGAAACTAAAAGGTTTGTGTATGAAAAGAAATTTTTGAATTTTGGGCGTGGCTTACGCCTACTTTTCATGAAAGAACGAAAAACGTAGCCTTAAGAATTTAAGGCATTTCCAATGTTTAATTTAAACCTTTTGCCTTCCATTCGTTATTTGAGAAATATATCTCTACATTTTCTTTTGTAAATTTTTTCAATACGCCCACTTTTAAAGGCGTGATTTTGGTAAAATACCTTTGTTCAGGTAAGATTGTTTAAAAACTACTCGATTCAGATGTAGTATTACACATATGCCTAAATACTGAAAAAAGTGCAGTAAGTGCTTCAAATTTTTAAGACACGCCCACTTTTAAGGGGCGTTTCCGTCAAAAGTCGTATAATGCATTAATTTTTTTAACGTTTTTTAACTATCGGTCGCAGTTTTGAAGTAAACAGATGAACACTTGGATTTATATTCCTTGGTTACGTAGCAGAGTGTGGTCCAATAATTGTTAAAAACACCCATAATCGCTATTTCCATTCCAAATCTAATTTTTAAAAATTTAAGTTTTGTCTTGTTTTGTTCAAATCGATCTGCAAGAATAAAATTGAATGTCACTGAGCTCATAACAATTGCCTTGGCAATAAAACGTTTTAACTTTGGGCGGTTTTTTATTGCGCCAGCACTAATTGAACATCACACCGAATAAAATAAATGTTATTGAATTTTTTTCTGTCAACTAAAGAAGAATTTTGTTTCTAAAACATCGGTTGTTTGCGGGAGGCATACTCATGCACATACAAAAATATGGGGAATAGGGTATCCAACAGTTCGTTGCAAACGTACTGTAGCTCTTGCTTATGTTTATTTATATTTCTAGAGCTGGACAAAGTTGCTCTCGCTATATACTGGGTATACAATTTTTCGTCAACTTTGGCGATCACCTCTGCGAACTTTTCTTGCCAATTATCAACATTGGACTCTTCTAAGGAAAGAATAATGTCATGGGATGCAGCAAGTTGATTCCATTCTTTAAATGGTGTGGCGTTTGTACTGAGAAGACTAGTTAGTATCATTTTATGAAGGCAACTATTATTTCTTTTCACTATTTTGGTGATAAAATCCGCGTTAGCCTTCAGGTTTCTAATATAAATAGGAGTTATGCCTGACTCTACGTAAATAGCATAGTTCGGCGTCGAAGTTGGCAACCGAAACAAACGTTTAAGGAAGTGCCGATGGACTGCTTCAAAGTTTTCTATGGGTGTAAATCCGAAAACTTGCACTCCATAGCACATGCAAGCATTAACTGTAGCATTAAAGACTCGGTACTTAGAAGCCAAATCGATGTTTTGGTTTGTAAAAAAAAGTGGGCCACATCATGTTTGGCTTCATTACTTTTGGCCTTCGTGTGTTTATCAAAATTCAAATTGTAAGTTATTAATACCCCTAAATATTTAAACTCTTGTACAACTTCTATAGGAGCCCTCCCTAAACACCAACTTTCTTCTGGCAATCTTCTTTTCTGACGGGCTTCAAATATAAGTATTTTTGTTTTCTGAGTGTGAACATGGAGGCCCCAGGTTTCACAAAAGGTTTGAAGTCTGTTTATTTGTAGCTGCAGAGAGAAAGGGTTGTCAGCTAATAGTACCAAATCATCAGCATACAGTAGGACTTTGACTAAAACGTTCGCTGTTTGTACTCCCCCGGGAAGAAGGTCAGAGATATCGTCAATGAATAACGCAAAGAGTAAAGGGCTAAGAATACAGCCTTGTGGAACACCCGCAGTTGTTTCAAACGAATCTGAGAACTCCATCCCACACAACTGCATTAGATTTAGTTAGTAAATTGCAATAGACCAATAAAAACTTTTGCGATAGACCTAAACAAGAAAGTTTGTAAATTAAAGCCTGTCTATTCACTTTATCAAAAGCAGCTTTAAAGTCTACGAAACAGGAATACAATTTTTTTTTCTTTTCAATTGACTTTCTAGCAATACTAGTAAGGGAAAATATATGGTCATTCGTAGAAAATCCAGGACGAAATCCAGCTTGGAACATACTTAGGCGATTACTGTTCTCAATCCAAATAGATAACCGTTCGTAGAGAATAGAAGAAAATATCTTACGAATTGAGTTAAGAACAGAAATCCCCCTGTAGTTTTCTGCATCATTTGCATTTCCTTTTTTTCAGAATCGCGAAGATAACTGCTTCGTTAAAACTTTCGGGAATGCAAGCATCATTAAGCAGTCTGTTAAAGAAAATCAGAGGATAATTTTTAAATTCTGTGGTACTGAATTTAAAAACTTCAGCTGGGATACAATCTATGCCTGGGGCCTTGTTGTTTTTCAATTTACTTAGAGTAAATTCGAGTTCAGAAAAAGAAATAGGGATATCCAGCTCACCAATATTAGCATTTGGTGACGCATAGTGAAAAGTAAGAAGGCTCTCATCCGCTGACAAAAGAGTTTTAAAATGAGCTGCTAATGTTTCAGATTCGAGAGTATTTTTCAAACTATGATCACATCCATTCAACTCACGAACAGTGCTCCAAAATGTCTTAGAATTTTTGGAGTTTTCTAAGTTTCTTGCCAGTTTTTTCAAGTAATCCGTTTTTTTTCTTGACATAAACTTTTATAATCTTTATTAGTTCTGATGTAAATGTTTTTAAAAAAGAGAGCGTTAGTTGAACGAAACAGTCTGAGATAGACGAAAGACAGCCTACGAAGTTTTCTACAGTCATTATCACACCATTTGTTGATAGGTGTAAACGAATAGTTACGAGAAGTTGCAAAAGGACCTGATTCTTTAATAACATCGAGAATGCTATTACAGATCTGCTGTGATGAGCTTGATGATTGAGGAAGTAGCGAGAGGCAATGACGATTTAAAAAGGAACGATAGAGTTGAGCATTGTTATCACTCCATCTCAGTTTGTGATAGATTTGGTTCCTTTGCTGAATTACGTTACTAAAATGGGCTGTTACTGTTATAGGCAAGTGTGCCGAAAAATTGGCTATTGCCACTTCAAAGGATTCGCAAGCACAAATCCACTTCCCCGAGACAGCACAAAAATCTATAACTGAGTGTCCCTGACCACTTTTATACGTAAACTCGCCACTTTCGTCGCCTTTAGCTGCCCCATTTAACACGAATAGATCAAAGTTTTCAAAAAATTCAGTTAAGAGTCTACCATTGCGGTTAAAAGTTTCATCTTTTGAACTTCTAACATCTTCTAACACACCCTGTGATTGCAAATTATGTAACGAAGGATTTTAATATCTTCCAATTCGAGCATTTAAATCTCCAATGATCATAACATTCTCCAAAGAGGAGTTACTCATAAAATCTACTAAATTGTCGAAGTCGCGTTGCCAGTTATTGATTGCAATTTAAATACAAAGGAATCATATAATAATTTAAATTATTGCATTCGATATGAAAAGTTATTTGGTTTTCGATAGTCTTAAATTTGACAAAAGTTCCCCATAAGCTTCTTTTGATCCCATATAAAATACCCCCACTGGCTCTTCCATGTAAGCTGATTCTAGTTGCTTGTGAAAACATAATTTTAAAGTCCTTAAAATATTTATAAAAATCGTTTTCGTTTTTCTCTTCTAAAAAAGTTTCTAATAAAATAATTAAATCAAATTGTTGCAAATATTTAAACAAATCTGATAATAAGAGCTTGCTTTTAAGGCCAGTAATATTATAAGAGCAAATGTTTAAATTAAGAACGTTACATACATTTTGGCAGACGACAGATTTTACCTATAGCCTTGGTTCTGCATTACAGTTCCAGAGTTGACTCACAGGTGGCGCTAGTGGTGGTTGGTGGGAAGATGAAAAAGGCCCATCTGAAGCTTGACTTAGATTCGGCCCCTCGTAGCTGTCAAAGAACTCATAAGCTCTGTCACCAAATATTTGCACCACAAATGTCAATTATTCCTCCTTGTGCCTTCTCCATCCCATCACACTTGTTGGATGGCTGTGATGTCAGCTTTGACACCATCTAGGGCTTCCACTATTTGTTCGGCTACACGTGGTCTGTTAAGGGTCCGGACATTCTACGTGCAGAACCGAAATTCGTTGTCCTTGTTTCGTTTGCTAGAATTTTCATCAGTAGGGTCATCCATATCCGAAGCAATTGGTTGTTTCGGAACAAAAAGTTTTATACGTGGTAGGGAAGTTACCCCGACGCCTGGAGCTGGAGAAATCCAGAGTCAGTAACCCACTACGGGGATGCGAGAGCTACCGTTGGTCCTATATGGGCTCATTATTCACCTCCTCTATTTCACTACCCTGACTAATAGTAGTGAAAGGAAACTTTGCCATCCACCAATCTTTGCTTCTTGTCTTATACAAAAGCATTTTTGTATTGAAATATGTGTCTTGTTGTTGAAGTACTTGGACTATATAATCTGCCTGTGACTTTAAAGTACTGGTGAACAGTTTGGGCAGTCCCGTTTCGATATATAGTGCGTATTTGGGAGTGTTCAAAGGTAATTTGAAAAGTTTTTTTTTTAAAGTTCCTATGAAATTTTTCGACCATATCATATTCATCTGTTCCCCATACTTACTTACTTACTTATGTTGGCGCCACTGGAGCGTCTTACTCCAAGGCCTTGCTGAGAATGCCCCTCCAGCCGGCGCGATCTCTAGCCTGCTGTCTCCAATTTCGTACTCCAAGTTGACGGATGTCTCCCTCTACCTGGTCACTCCATCGAAGATGAGGTCTACCTTGGCTTCTGACTCCCTCGGGTTTGGCGTTGAAGACTTTACGAGCTGGAGCGTCGATGTCCATTCGCTCTACATGGCCCAGTCATCTTAGTCTTTGGAGTCGAGTTTTTCTGGCTAGGCTTATGTCGCTGTACAGCTCGTACAGTTCACTGTTATATCTTCTTCTCCAAACGTTGTTTTCGCGATTTACGCAGACAGGACCATAGATCGTACGCAGAACTTTTCTCTCGAAGACTCCAAGTGAATTTTCATCCGAGTGGGAGAGGGTCCATGCTTCCGCACCATATAGCAGGACCGGGATGATGAGTGTTTTATACAGTGTCACCTTGGTTCTTCTCGATATGGCTTTACTCCTCAATTGCTTACTCAGCCCAAAGAAACAGCGATTAGCAAGAGTTAGTCTGCGTTTGATTTCAGCGCTGATGTTGTTGCCTGTGTTTACAGCAGTGCCCAGGTAGACAAATTCACTGACTACCTCGAAGTTATACCTATCAATGGTTACGTTCTGACCAAGTCGGTGGCGGGGTTGGACTTTTGTTGATGAAAGCATATACTTCGTCTTGTCCTCGTTTATTTTCAGCCCCATTCTGCTTGCTGCTGACTCCATAGTAGTGTAGTAGTGAAAGCACCGGTTACTGTTCGCTTTGTTCTTCCTATCACGTCTATGTCGTCAGCAAACCCAAGTAATTGTGTCGATCTATTGAAAATGGTGCCTGATGTACTGGCATGGGTGCTCCGTATTACATTTTCAAGCACAATATTAAAACAGCTGCATGACAGTGCGTCACCTTGTCTTAGCCCTCTGGTGGTTTCGAAGGTTTCAGTAGAGTCTCTACCACCTTGGACGGAACAGCGAGCATTCTCCAACGTCATCCTGATAAGGCGTATCAGTTTAGCAAGGATTCTAAAGTTAGACATGGCACGATACAGTTCAACTCTATTAACACTGTCGTAGGCGGCTTTAAAATCGACGAACAGGTGGTGGGTGTCAATGTTATACTCTTGGGTTTTCTCCAGGATCTGGCGTAATGTTAATATTGGGTCGGTGGTAGATTTTCCAGGTCTGAAGCAGCATTGGTAAGGACCTATCAGGTCGTCAGCAAACGGCTTGAGACGTTCACATAAAACGCTGGACAGGATCTTATAGGCGATGTTTAAAAGGTTTATGCCTCTATAGTTGGCGCAGAGGAGGCGGTCTCCTTTTTTGTGAATCGGGCAGATGGTACTGAGATTCCACTCATCGGGCATACTTTCCTCCGACCATATTTTGCAGATGAGTTGGTGTATGCTCCTGACCAGGTCATCTCCAGTGTGTTTATAAAGCTCCGCTTGAAGGCCATCACATCCAGCTGCCTTATTCATCTTTAGTCTGGTGATGGCTACTTTGATTTCATTTTGGTCGGGCGGGTGTAGTTCGCGGTCGTCATCTAGATTAACTGGAACAAGTTGATCTTGGGCGGGATCTTGGCTGTCATCGCCATTTAGCAACCGGTTAAAGTAGTCTCTCCAGATGGCTAACATCGCCTGCGTTTCCACTATGGTGTTTCCATCCTGATCTTTGCAGGGCCCAGGGCGGCTTGTAGATGTAGACTGTTTCACCTTTTTATAGAAGTTTCGTACCTCTTTTCTGCAAAAACATCTCTGCATCTCCTCGAATTCGCGTTGCTGGTGTTCTTTTTTCTTTCTCCTGAGTAGACGTTTCTCAACTTTCCTTCACTCAACATAGAGATTTCTGGATGCTCTAGTATCTCTCTGGAGCCACGACTTGTATGCCTCCGTTTTGGCTTTGTTTGCCTGAGCACATTCGGAGTCGAACCAGGGGTTTCTGGGGGGTGGCCCAATACCTCTGACGCAGCACTTCTTATGGCTTGTTGACATAGCTGCCATTGGTCTTCCGGGTTCATGTCATCAGTCGAAGGATTTCTCGCAAGCTCAAGGGATACGCGGTCGGCATAGGCAGCGGCGGTCTCTTCCGATTGAAGACGTCCAACATTGAATTTCCTAGGTGTAGTCGGTGTTCGCCTAAGAACTTCCATGGAGATCCGTACCCTAAGTTTTTCACCGACTAGGTAGTGGTCCGAATCGATGTTTGCTCCTCGGAAGGTACGGACATTCATAATGCTGGAGGAGTGTCTTCCATCAATCACAACATGGTCGATTTGGTTGCAGGTTCGACCATCTGGGGATCGCCATGTGCCCTTGTGGATGTCGGGACGTGGGAATCGCGTGCTGCTCAGCACCATATTTTTCCCGCTGCAAAATCGATGAGCCTGAGTCCGTTGTCGGAGGTGGTGTCGTGCAGGCTGTGTTTTCCGATCGTCATATCAAAGATGTCCTCTCTCCCAATTTTGGCATTGAAGTCTCCCAAGAGAATTTTAATGTCATGTTTTGGGCACTGCTCATATGTATATGAAACATTCTTTGGTAGCATCGTCTTTTTCTTCTGTAGGGGCATGGGCGCTAATTAGGCTTATGTGGTGGAATTTGGCCTTAATGCGGATCGTTGTCACTTTCTCGCTGATTTCGCGAAAGCTCAAGACCTTTTGCCTAAGTCTTCCTCTGACAGCGAATCCGCACCCAAACAAGTGCGATCTCCCATCAAGGTGGCATTCCCCATAATAGAAATTACAGGCCTCCGTAATTCTCAGGCCCGGTCCATCCCATCGCATCTCCTGCAGGGCTGTTATATCAGCGTTGAGACTGGCGAGGGTCTCGGCTAGCTGCTCGGCTTTACGCGGCCTGTTTAGCGTACGCACATTCCACGCGCATATGCGTAAATCGTTGTCCGTTTTTCGTTTGCGGGAGGGGGGGTCGTCAACATTTTTGGTTCTTTCGTCCGAGGCATTTTCTGCGGTTTTCATCACAATCGAGTTTTCCTTTCATGACCGGCTTGTGACGCCTGTGCATGACATATAGATCTTTGTGGTGGTTGGATCTTCAGAGCGTATCTCTTTCTTCCTGCTCCTAGTTCCTGAGAAGATAACTCAGGTATCTACAACCTATGGATCCGATGGATCCAACGTTCGTCGTTAGTTCACCTTTCGGCTATCCAGCAGGCACCACTTGGAGGTGACGATACGATTTTGCCCACCATCTGTTCCCAATACCTGGTCATTTAAGCAGAGTGAATTCTTTACAACTGCATCAAATATTTTATATTTTGCAGATAGCGCGATGCGTTCGTTTGAAAAAATATTTCTCCATGATAGAGAAGTAATCTAAGAGGCGGTTTATCATCCATTGGAGATTTTCAGCTGATTCCGACAGTAGCACCAAGTCATCAGCATATAGCGGAACATTGATTGAAATTGCAGACATTCTTATTCCTCCAGGAAGATGTGTTACAACGTCGTTAATAAAAAGTGCGAACAACAGAGCGCTTAGAGGGCATCCCTGTTTGACACCAGAATCTGTCCCGAACCAGTTTAATAAATTGAGTAAAAATATGGTCAATGTTTGAGTAGTTTTTCCTGAATCCAGCTTGAAACTCGATCAGGATATTTTTGGCGTTAACCCAGTTTTCCATTCTGTTTGCCAGAATCCTGCAGAATATTTTTGCCACCACGTTAATGAACGAGATGCTTCGATAATTCCCTACATCGTCCATAGTTCTTTTTTTTTGGGGATCGGGAAAATAACTGATCCTTTGAAAGAGGAAGGGATGACCTCATTTCGAAGAAGTTTTGAGATGTAGTAGGAAAGTTGGAGTTGCGTTTTTGAAAAATTCGTATGGGATCCCATCTTCACCGGGTGCTTTTCCGTTTTTTGCTTTATTTATTTATTTATTTCGCTTAGTACAAGCACATAATATCTTAAGACTAAATAACAATTAAATCTTAGAGCTAAGGTGAAGAAAAAGATAAGGATAAAAAGGAAAGAAGGACAATTAAGATTTGAGAATGAATAATAGCACATACGTTGACAAGTGTGATTTTACTATCCAGAATATCGTTCGTTGTCAAAAGTTCTGCATAATAAAATGTTAGGTGTGAGGTTTTTAAAGTGCGATGCCAAAACTTCAGCAAATACTCCTGTCAATATTTTGAAAGTTGATCCATTTATCTCTTTTGCAATTTTCCAAAATTCCTAAGCGTTGTTCGTATTTCGAAGTTATAACGCTTGGCTATTCTCAAAGTTAACTTTCTTCTTCCAACATAAGTTCTTATAGTAAGTGTTCGTTTCATTATACCATTTTTTTAGATCTCGGTTGCTGGAGTTTCGCATTTTCATTAAAAAGAAAGAAAGATTTGTTCGTGCCTTATGCATTCATTATAAACCATTTTAAAGTGCGTTGCCAAAACCTCAGCAGATACTCCTGTCCCTATTTTAAAAAATGATTAGCTATTCTCAAAATCAACTTTCTTCTTCCAACATAAGTTCTTATGGTGAGTGTTCGTTTCAATATACCATTTTTTTAGATCTTAGTTGTTGGAGTTTCATTCATTAAAAAGAAAGAAACATTTTGTCATGCCCTATGCATTGATTATCAAACAATTTTTCTTTGAACTTGCAGCCATTTTTTGTACCCATATTCGCGGCAGAGTTGTAAGTTGGTTTGACTGTGAATCAGCTGCCATGGTGGATACATTTATTGTCATGAGAGAGTTATCTTAATTTTGTATGTACAAAGTTGTTTCACCCTGTTTCCATTTCAGCCTTGGCAAAAGTTTTTAGTTCTTCTCCTGTGTCAAATTCTCATTTGATCAGTAAACCGCATATGATCTGAATAGTTTTTGAGTTGCACTTCGAATTTGGTAATTAAATCGACCCAATCATTATTTGCTGCACAGTAATCAATAACAGAATTACCTTGCCCTCCAAGAAAAGTAAAGTTTCCATCATTATCTCCCATCGTACATCCATTTTAAATTAAGCAGTCATGGATATTGTCACATTTCCATAAGACATGTTCCATTGTGATAACATATAATGTTCTGTTAATGCTCTGAACTCTAGTGGTTTGCAAGGTGCTTATTCCACCATTCAAATCTCCCATCAATAAAACATTTTTGTCCGCAAGATGAAGCATAATGTTGTTATGGCGTTCGAAATCTTCATTCCACCTGTTACAGTTTACAGAGATCGGAACAATAAACATATTATATTTACACAAGAGTTTCACCAGCGGTACTCCCTCAAGTTCAACAAAATGGTAGTATTTTAAAAGTGATATTTTTATTCCGTAGAGACTTCCACCACTTGCACGACCTCTCGCATTTGTTTTGACTGCTGTTTTCCCAAATAAGCTTGTATCCAACTTTCTTTCCTATCTTTCTGTTCCTTCTCTCTCTCTTCGCTCGCACATGTTAATTCATTATAAAGGTATTAATATCCCTTTGAGTGCGAGTGCATTATAAAATAACAAAAACAAAATCTATTAAAATATTTCGTAAATTTACGAAAATGTTCACTAAGAACATGTGTTTCATATAAAAAAAATAAATCAAATTTTGTAATATAATTAAAAAATCTATGAACAAAAGTATGTTATTAAGGAATAAAACATTGTAGGATAAAATTTTACTATTACTTAAAAAAGAGCTGACGGCATTACAATATAAATTTTGAAAAGATGAACTGGAACTTAAATTTTGTGAAAGTGGCATCCCTGGTGGTATGGCATTAACTGGTCTAGACCATTCATTGTGACGTCTGTTTGACAGCACCATCAGATTGACAACTTCAAAATCAAGTTCTCCGAACATATATCGCAGGTGGTCTTCTCCGTCTTCATTTTTGTATTTAAGAGTGTTATTATTATTTACGTAAAATGTTATATTGGAAACTATACAATGATTATTTTTATTTGTACTGCTTCATTTGGATGTTTTGATTCAATAATTTTTCTGTAGCCAAGCAGGATTCGGTGTTTGTGTTGCGATCGTTTCGACAGATCGCGTTGGGTGAAAATGCCTGTGCCCTTGAGTTTTGCGGAATTTCGCAGCATGATCGTAGCATTTTTGTTGGAGCCAGTGTTTATTTTGAATTTAATAATCGAGCTATTTTCGCTCAATTTCACAACCTGTGAAATTTTTCGGGTTGTCCAAGGAGAAGTTGACCCGTACACGTACACTGGATCTTATTTTGCGGATCCACATTTTCATTGGGTATCGTTAGGATAATGTTTTTTCTTTGATTTTCCTGCTCTGCAATTCAAGTTCCTCTTTCAAAATACTGCATCGCGCTTAAAATTGCTGGACTTTTATAGACAAATCCCCATTTTGTTTTCGCAAATGGTCAATTTCAATGTTTAGTTTGAGGATATTATCTTTGGTAGCTAGATTGGCGGTTGCTTTTGAAAGTTAAGTGATAAGTGAACTATCTATTATTGTCTTAATTTTCAGTAAATCAGCTTCCAAAATTGTCATTATTAGATGGTGTTTATTAGTTTTTGATGGGCTATTTATAAGTGTTAGTGATTTATGTATTGTAGAATTTACTTCCGGTGAAGTTTGGGCTATTTTCCTTTTGTTATCATGTGACTCAGAGGATCACAGAAATAATTGATTCTAATATTATTAAATAAGCTTTTAACTTTAACAACAATAATTTGACTTAAGTTGCGATAATTTTTTCGGTCGTTTTAACTATTTAAATTTAAAAAATTGGAAGAGTAATACAAAAATTGAACTAATCGCTTTTACAGCAGTGTTGCCAACCACATATATACATATATGTGGCAAATTAACTGTCAAATCATACATTTGCACTTAAAGATGACGAATGAAGCCGTTCAGTTATGAAATAATTTAAATGATTTTTAAATGCTGAATTAAAAGTTAAAGAGAACTAACCTTGGTATCTATATTGTGCTACTCGACGCTTGATATGACAACGTACACATTTACATTTATTATACCCATAGTTATTTTATATTGAATTCCATGTAATCAAAAAACCATTCTCGAGCACTTTTCATTTTCCATGAAGCCAAAAAAGCAATCTAGATTTTATCTCAGATTGAATCTGGATCAATTTTTGCGAATCTCGATTCAGAGCCAGACTTACACACACTATCAAAATTGACATTTACTAAACTTCAGTTGGAAATTTTGTCTCGCTCATTGTGGTGTTGTGAAAAAGCATATTTATTTAATTTATAATTTACTTAAAAATGGAGGAGCAACCACTAATTATTATATTTCAATATCATTCGATAATGAAGAATTTCTCAAAATTGAAAATTTGTTAAATAAAAGCGAAATGCATTTCTTCAAAGATTTTGGATGATGTTGTTGCATACCATTCAGACGAAGAAGTGGGTGACAATTTGGTTTATAATATTACAAAACAGCTGTTAATGGCACACACACAATTACAGAAACAAAATCAGTCTCTATTCGTTTTCCATGCAACCAAAAAATCTTGAAATCTAAATCAAATCTGAAAGCAAATCTGAAATTGTCGTGGAATTCACCATTAATCAATTTTGCTAAAGATACCCGGAATGTCGATTTTATTAATCGATTTTATTCATTTTATTAAATTGCAATCTTCTTGTTCTTATCTAAAGTATTTGTTTTAAGCCGCTGTGGTCTTGTCCTGTAGAACTTGCCGTAGTGGATGTCAGAGTTTTATCCTCCTTGTGCCTTCTCCATCCCATCGCACTTCTTGGATGGCTGTGATGTCAGCTTTGACACCATCTAGGGCTTCCACTATTTGTTCGGCTACACGTGGTCTGTTGAGGGTCCGGACATTCCACGTGCAGAACCGAAATTCGTTGTCCTTGTTTCGTTTGCTAGAATTTTCATCAGTAGGGTCATCCATATCCGAGGCAATTGGTTGTTTTGGAACAAAAAGTTCCTTACGTCGTAGGGAAGTCACCCCGACGCACATCCCCCAACCTGGAGCTGGATAAATCCAGAGTCAGTAAAACACTACGGGGATGCGAGAGCTACCGTTGGTCCTATATGTGCTCATCCTCCACTTCCTCTATTTCACTACCCTGACTAATAGTAGTGAAAGGAAACTTTGCCATCCACCAATTTTTGTTTCTTATCTCATACAAAAGCATTTTTGTGGTGAAATGTGTGTCTTGTTGTTGAAATACTTTGACTATATAATCTGCCTGTGACTTTAAAGTACTGGTGAACAGTTTGGGCAGTCCCGTTCCGATATATAGTGCGTATTTGGGAGTGTTCAAAGGTAATTTGAAAAGTTTTTTTAAAAAGTTCTTATGAAATTTTTCGAAAATATCATATTCATCTGTTCCCCATACCTGGTCATTTAAGCAGAGTAAATTCTTTACAACTGCATCAAATATTTTATATTTTGCAGACAGCGCGATGCGTTCGTTTGAAAAAATATTTCTCCATGATAGAGAAGTAATCTGAGAGGCGGTTTTATTGGAGATTTTCAGCTGATTCCGACAGTAGGACCAAGTCATCAGCATATAGTGGAACATTGATTGAAATTGCTGATGGCTGGGTGCTGTATGAATAGGGTAGACCCTGATTGGTATCAACATGGCGATGCCCAGCGTTGCAACTGTCTCATACGCATCAATTGTGCTTATTTTACCTCCAAGTGGTAGCCATCGGGTACTGGTCTTGTCCACCCGGACTTGACTTGCTGAACTTATAAGCGCGAGTGTTGATCACAGAAAAATAGCAACACTATAATTGCCCTGCCATAAAGCTCCTCTGTTTCTCTTGTTGGGTAGCAGTTTATTCTGTACGAACCCCTCAGAAAGCAAGCGAGCGGCGGATGAGCTTCCAATTAAGTGAACCAACGGCGACGCTCACAGACAATATGGTAGGCACCCCATTGAGCTACTTCGACATATTCGGAGCTCAGGTCTTTGGGTCCTTTCACTACTATTAGTCAGGGTAGTGGAGTAGAGAAGGTGGCGGATGAGCCCGTATAGGACCAACGGTAGCTCTCACATCCCCGTAGTGGGTTACTGACTCTGGATTTCTCCAGCTCCTTTTGTCCAAGGAGAGCAGCATAGGGCCTGGTCCCCCAGGTTGGGGGTTGTGCGTCGGGGTAACTTCCCTACCACGTAAAAAACCTCTTGTTCCGAAACAACCAACTGCCTCGGATGTGGATGACCCTACTGATGACGACCCTAGCCAACGAAACAAGGACAACGAATTTCGGTTCTGCACGTGGAATGTCCGGACCCTTAACAGACCACGTGCAGCCCAACAATTAGTGGAAGCCCTAGATGGTGTCAAAGCCGACATCACAGCCATTCAAGAAGTGCGATGGGATGGTGAAGGCATAAGGAGGATGAAAAACTGTGACATCTACTACGGCAAGTGCTACAGGACAAGGAAACAGCGGCTATTTGGATGCGGATTTGTGATAAGAGGAAGGCTTAGGCAAGAAGTCTTGGGGTTTCGTGGCATAAGCGAACGCATTGTCACAATCCGCATTAAATCCAAATTCAGCAACATCTCGCTGATCTGCGTCCACGCCCCCACGGAGGAAAAAGATGACACGACCAAAGAAGAATTCTACGATCTTCTCGAGAAGACATATGATGAATGCCCGAAGTACGACACTAAGTTTATTCTTGGTGACTTCAACGCCAAAATCGGAAAGGAGGGTAACTTTGGCTCGACAGTCGGTAAGCATACCCTGCACGACAACACTTCCGGTAACGGACACAGGCTAATCGACTTTGCTGCGGGGCGAAGTGTCATCTTAGCTAGCACATACTTCCCACACCTCAATATTCACAAAGGGACCTGGCGGTCTCCTGATCAAACTACCGTCAACCAAATTGATCACATTGCGATTGATAGCAGACATGCGTCCAGTGTCATGGATGTCCGCACTTTCCGAGGGGCCAACATAGACTCATACCACTACTTTGTTGTAGCTAAAGTGCGAATGCGGATCTCCACCAGACCGCAGAACTGAACATCCACTGTGAGAAAGTTTGATGTTGCGAAGTTACAATCGCAAGAGACCGCCACAACCTTTGCCAATCATGTCTCCTCTTATCTCTTGACAAGCCCGGCGCCTGCGCCAAACCCAGAGGCCCAGTGGCAACATTGCAAAATGGCCATCAAAACCGGATGTTTTGGGTTTCATTAGGTTACCACAACGAAACACCTGGTTTGATGATGAGTGCAGGCTCGCACACTTGGCCAAAGACGAAGCCTATCATGCAGTTCTGAATGCCAGAACTAGAGCTGCCAAGAGCGCTTTCCGTCCGGTGTACCAGCAAAAGAGGAAAGAGGAACATCGGCTTTTCAGAAGAAAAAAAAAGAGAACTGGAAAAACGAATGGTTGAATCTATTGGGTGCTACCGCAGAAGCAATGTTCGAAAGTTCTACCAAAGGGTAAAGCATTCGTCCAAGGGTTACAAAGCCCGAGCGGAAGCATGTAGAGACGAGGGTGGGAATGTCGTTGTAGATACACAGTCAGGGCTGAGAATTTGGAAAGAAAACTTCTGCAGACTCTTAAACAGCGAAGACAACCAACTAATCGCTGTCAGGCAGAGTGTTACGTGGCCTTTTTTTTTAAAGCAAGCTTACCTGGTTTGCTTGACGCTGGACGGTTGCCGCGGCGTCAAAAGAAAAAAAAAAAAAAAGACACCATAGGTAGACCTTTTAAGATTTTTTTTTCTTGATTTTTTTTCTGGGTGGCTTCCTTTGCCTTTCTGGCTTCCACATTATTCGGGCTTCCTAAAAGAAATAAAATTAGTAAATTGGCTTTTGAAAATAAAGAAAAAAGAAATGCCAATAAATAAATTATTGTGTTCTGAAAAATTCCAAGTGACAACACGGACATTTTTCAGAACCAATATACAAGGTAAAAACATTGGCAATTTCCAAAATTATTATTCCTAAATGTTCTCAATACGTTAAAGAACAAATTGGAATAATAATGCTGGAAATTTTAACACTTTAAATTAATAAAATTTAACAATTTATACTTACCTTCTTCAATTTGCTGCATCCCTCGTTGTTTTGTTGTTTACGTTTTGTTATTTTTTTGACAGTTCTTATTTTATTTATTTGACTCTAATGTTTACCTCTTCAGGTGCGCATGCGAAAGTAGATATCTTTCTTCCTCGCACCTGAAGGAAAGGGGGTCAGGTAAACCAAAGAAATTTCGCGCAGTTTAAAAAGTCAAATGTAAATGAACTTTAGTGTTCGCAGATGGGGTGAATTTTAGGGAAATTTCTCGATTTACACTTAGACTTATTAGATGTGAGGAAATTGTGTGGTTTTGTTTGTAATATGTATTAAGTTTATGTTTAGTTAAGGTATGATGGAAAACATCATTATCAGTGCAATATGTAGGTATATAAGTTAAATTTTAAGAATATAGGCCAGGGGTAAATGCAATTTAATGATAAGGATAGGAGATGCGACCTATTATTTTTTTTTAGATATGGATTGAAATAGTTATCTCACTCAGATGTAGAGGTAACTATTTACATACAAATAAGTGAGGACTGGGGTTGACCTTTGTGAGATTTCATGGTCATAGCTAAGTTTAATTCGGAGTTTAAAGTAAAACATAAACGGCCATTGCGCTTTTGAATTCAAAATTCAAATATACTTACAGAGTTTTGATAATTTTGTTCGAGTGGAAATCGGAAATATTTTCTTTTAATAATCCATTCAAGTGGAGTTCAAAGGTTCAAGTGGTAAAATAGAAAAAGATTCAAGTGATATTTAGTATGTTCTGATCTAGTTGTTATTTATATATAGAGAATTTGGAAAGTAAGGTTTCAAGGAAGCGAACCGCGAATCCTTAAAGAAAAGTAAAAGGAAACTGCAGAGATCTACTTACCAAATTATTGATAGTGCAGAGGTATGTAGTTTCTGTTGAAATTTTACTAGACGATAAAACTAAAAGGTAATTAAATAACTAGGTTCGGGTTCTTCTTTCTGGAACTGTCTGGAGCGGCATCAGCGGGCCTGAGCCTCTGCTATTTTTTTTTGTCTTAACATCAGTAAAAAACTTTTTTTTTTGTTGTGAGAAAGCGTACTTTTGTAGCTAAACAAAAGCATAGTCTTTGTCAGCACAAGGATCCAAAAGTGCTCTGGATTTTGACTTTATATACTCGTGTGTACATAAATGATAAGTCACAAGAGGACTTAAATCTCAATAAGTGTAGATCGGTGCAAAAAGGAAGTTTCGCTGAGCGGAAAAGAAAAGTGCGATAAAAGACATTATCTTTGAAAGAATTCTCTAGTTTAATTTCACAATCCTTTTTCCTTTTTGGTTTTTGTAAAGAATTCAGTTCTCCGTATTTTTTTGGTTTAATTTAGTTTTTTTTTGTAATTAGTTTGGAAAGGTGATTTTTTTTTATTGTGGTTGCTGTCTTTAATAATCATCTTTTGAAATTTAACAAAGCCCAAGTTGCTCCAGTTCTTCGACGTGCTGCCGGCAGGACATCGAGGGACCAAACAAAAAAACTGTAAGTCCTTAATATTAAGACCGAAAAAAGGTCCTTTTTAAACAATTGTTAAATTCAGTGACAAATATTCCTGAGTCATCTTTTCCAACTAGGTATCTAGGTTAATTTTTTTATTAAATTTTTTTTTATTAGTTTTAAGAATTTTGAAATTACATTTTTATTAGTTAATAGTTTTCTTTTAAGAGCAGGAGAGCTCAATTTTTATGAAATTTTTAAATAAATATTATAAAGTTGTTTGAAAGATTTGTAGTATGAATTGCTAATTTTTTTTACAGCTAAAGGTGTGTGGAGGCGGACAAAGCCGTCCTGATGCAGATCTCTGGTAGTATGACTTGACCAACTGACTTTACGTAACATACAGTTTGCGACTGGTTGGTCATTTTAGGGGTTATTTCCGAACATCGGCCATGGAAATAACGTTCAGGAAGTATCTTCCAGATACTTGGGTGGGTTGGCCAGGCCTTCGTCAATAACATCTGGCGAGCGCTTGGAATTCGGTAGTACGGTATCTGAGGGAAATGGAAAAGTGAAGTGCTTTAGTTTTAGGGTTTAGACTAAGGTAAATTTAAGATTTATATAAGTTCAAATTCGTACCAACGAATTTAACTTTGGTGGAGGTGATTTTATTTCATTTTTATTATCTTTGGTGATGGGTTACATTTTATTTTGATTTTTGGTGATGGGAAATTTCATTTTTTTTATTATTTTTGAATTTTAGGTAGGTTTAGTTAGGTTAGTTTGATTTTGAAAAGCACTATACTTACATGTTCCTTCAGGTAGCGTCAAAGTCCTTCGATTTGTGGTAACGTTTCAAACCTTTTAGAGTAGAGTCATTCCTTTTCCAATCTCCTCTTCCTTTCCTATAACTTTCTTCTTTTTCTGGCACGATAATTTTGATTGTCGAGCAGGAGGGATAAGTGGAAGCGGCAAAGAACCACCCCCATTTCCGTCGAGCATAGCCGTGCAACGACAAGCGTGCCGCCGCCCTTCTACTTTCCCAAAGTAAGTCCCCCGTGGAACCCTGACTCGCAACAATGGCGCCCAACGAGACCTTACGGATTCGAGGCCCAAAATAACTTCAAGGAGACGATTTTCTTTTTGAAGGTCGTCGCCTTGGACTTGTTTTGGCCTCCCGCGTTTTTTATTTTTTTTATTTTTATTTTTTTTCTTTTCTATCTTTTTACACAAATCAAGGACGCACTTTTGGTAGTGTCACATATCTCGAACGGCTGTCCAATCTTCAGGCCTTAGCCAGAAGATCTTGTGAGGTAGTCCGAGATGTGTGATAACGCCAGAAGTGGAACAAAGTCGTAGGATTTCAGGCTTTTGCTGCCCATAGAGTCAGGTTAAACCAGACTCTTTGTGAGGTAAAAGTTCTGGATCCGAAAACTTTGTTCGTGTGGAGGTTTTTTTCTGAACTCATAGCCATCCTTCTATCAGGCTATACGCTAGGTAGTAAGATGTGGTTATGAGAGAGGGATAAACCAAAGCACACACTGAATTTCAGGCGCACCAGTCGCAATTCAGACAGACACAACTAACGATTAACTAGGACAACTACCGGAGTTGCAGAGGGAAAGGAAAACTTTGCCAACTTCACACACCTTAGCGCATTCAAAAATACATTTTTTCAAAAACTTTTAAAACATTTTTTTTTATTATTCTTCGTAATTTTTTTTTATATCTTTTCTTTGGAAAACAACTTTTTTTTAAATACTTTTTTTTTATCATTTTTTTTTATTCAATTTTTGAATCCTTTTTTTTAACATTTTTTTTTATCATTATTTTTTTTAATTTTTTTAAAAAAATTCTAGTCTTTACTTCTTTTATTGAATTTTATCAACTGTTTTTTTTTAAATTCAGTTTTCTTCGATTTTTTTTGAACATTTATTTCAAAACAGTTTTTTTTAATTATACATTCTTTTTTGGTTTTTTTTTTCATTGCTCTAGCGAAGTTTTTTTTTATTTTTTTGTTTATTCAATTTTTAATTTTCCATAGTTAGTTTTGTTTGATTTTTTTTTTGAAAAAGAAATGGCAGAGGGTGGGAAAAATACCGGCACGATTCCGAAATCTGCGGGCCTCTGCTCAACACAAAACGCTCAAGTGAACGACATGGATAAGACTTACGAAGACATTACAAACATAATACGAAACCTGAGCGTTACGAACAACACTAACCCCAACATACTACAACAAACTTATACGGAAACTAACGAGACATTTGATGAGTCACACCTACAAAACTATAACAACGAAAACAGAACATACCCTACACAAACGTTTACCAACGAACGCGACAAATTACTACAAGAAACACAAGAACTTCAACGAGAACGAGACCGACTACTAAGACAACAACAAGACAGAGACTTGCATCATTCTGTAGCTGGAGACGATAGAGGTGGAATGTCTCAAGGACCTTCCACTTCCTTCTCTCTAGCTACAGAAGATTTTTACGACAGGATGCAACAAATTGCCTCTGTGACTGTCAGAGAGAGTCAAACCAAGACGCTTGGAATTCTGGCAGAGGGTTTAACCGATGTCATGAAGCTTGTCGACAAGAATATGCAAGCAGTACATTCCAAGCTAAATACTTTGGAACTCTCTATGGCAAGTCACGGGGACAATACATTTAAACGAGACATCGGACAAGACTCAACTTTTCAACAAGACAACTTTTACAACCCACACTCTCAACAAGACATTAACAATACAACAAGACAAAACATTAAAGTCAAACACGACCCACGACAAGACTCAACATTTGAACGAAACACTACTTTCAAACCACAACCACCTAGACAAAATACAACTTTTACACAAAACACTACGGTCGGTTCATACCAACAAAACTTTAACACTACATACAGACAAGACAATATGTACGAACAAACTTACGGACAAAATCAGATACACGACATAAACAACAACAAACCGACCAGACGAGCTTTCCACTCGGAGGTGGTTCAGCCGACTCAGCCTTTGCCACATCCGTCGAATCAGTCCTCTTTTGTGAACATCAATCGTAGGGTTGATGTTCATAAATGGGGGATCAAGTTCGATGGATCGTCGAAGGGTTTGTCGGTTGAGAGTTTTCTCTTTCGAGTGGAAACCTTACAAAAGAAGAGCGGACTGAGTGATGAGCAGCTGTTCGCAGAATTTCATCATCTTCTATCAGGTTCCGCTGAATTGTGGTTTTGGCAGTTTTTGGAGGAGAACCAGGGCGATTACCTCCTTAATTACTTTGATTTAAAGACCGAGCTCGTCCGTCAATATAAGAATAACAAACGTGACCATGAGATCCTTCGGGCAATCATGGATCGGAAACAGCAATCCCACGAGGCATTCGGCGAATTCTACGCGGATATACGGGGATTGACATTGCAAATGCAATCAAGGCCTTCGGAAGGCGATTTAGTTTCGATGGTAAGGGCGAACATTAAAGATAGGGTAGCCACTTTAATTTTTGGTTGTGCAATAGGGAGTATTAGGGAATTAAGAGACGAATGTAAGAGAGCGGAAGAATTCTTAAATGCAAAAGATATGAAAATGAAAAGGTTTGTTCACGAGGTAGAAGTAGATAGAGTAGGAATCTCTCAAGATAGAAATAGGTTTGATAGTGAGTTTGAGTGTGATTTAGGGGTTAATGCAATAGGACAAAATAGACTAGAAAGAAGGAAATATGACTCACATAACAAAACTTACAATCACAATGACCAGGGAAAGAGTACGGATCTTTCGGGAGAGACTCGGCAAGGTCCAGGTGTTTGCCCTTCAACGTTTCATACGTTGACATGTTTTTGTTGTGGACAGGGCAACATCTCCTTCCGGTGCGCGGCCTGTCAGGAAAACTTGAAGGTCGGCAGTGCATCCGGGAGGCAACCGCCGGCAACGAAAACTGTCCCGGAGGATCAGAGACAGATCCAGAATCAAAAGAACCTAGGAGAATAAGAATTTTAGTACGAGAAAACAAGACTGAAGAGGCAAATACTTACGAAAATCCTAAACCATTCAAGAGTCTCCACCAGAGAAAACTGGAATACCAAGAAGCGAGGAGACGGATTTTTGGTGAGGAACTTGCTCCTGTAAAAATAAAGAGTAGGAATTATTTGAAGATATCTAGGCTAAGGGAAAAATGTGCAATATTAAGACGAAGAAAGAGTCAAATTGAAGCTTCAATCTTGACGATTTCGGATGACAATAGGCCATATGTTAAAGTGCAATTGGGGGGTGTAGAGGTTTTAGGTTTGTTAGATAGTGGAGCGTCCGTTACATGTTTAGGGAATGGTGCAATAGATTTTATTAATAAGAAGAATATTCAACTTACAAAAATGAACAACCAGATTAGAACTGCAGATGGAAACCATCAGAAGATAGAGGGTAGTTTCACATCGATTGTCTCGTGGGGTGGCAAGTCCTATGAGTTAGAGATTTTTGTCGTCCCTAGTCTTCAACAACCTCTATATCTGGGTGTAGATTTTTGGAGTAGATTTAAAATAGCTCCCAATATCGTCAGCGAGCTTGCCGTACCTCCGTCATCGAAGGAACAGCCTGCTTTTCGTGACCTTTCTCTAGCACAAGCACAACAGCTGGAGAGAATCAAGTTACTGTTTCCCTCCTTTGCTACACTTGGGCTGGGTAAGACAAGCCTAGAAGAGCACATAATTGAAGTGGATGACGAACAAATTCCCATTAAGCAAAGGCACTACCCAGTTTCGCCAGTCGTACAGAAGCTCTTGTACGAAGAACTAGATAGAATGTTGGCGCTGGGTGTAATAGAGGAGAGTAACAGTGCTTGGAGTTCTCCAGTAGTTTTAGTGAGAAAAGGTGGCAAAAGCAGACTGTGCCTAGATTCACGGAAGGTTAATGCTAGGACGAAGAAGTTTGCTTATCCTCTTCCTCATATTGAGGGGATAATAAGCCGACTTCAGGATACCAAATTCATCTCCAGTATCGACTTGAAGGATGCGTTTTGGCAGATCCCTCTGGAGGAGAAATCAAGAGAGAAGACGGCTTTTACAGTCCCTGGTCGACCGTTATATCAATTCACGGTTATGCCGTTTGGGTTATGTAACGCTGCCCAGAGAATGTCTAAGCTTATGGACAAAGTCATTCCTGGTCGTCTTCGACAGAATGTCTTTGTCTATCTCGATGACCTTTTGATTTGTTCTCCAGACTTCCAAACGCATATTCAAGTACTGGAGGAAGTTGCCGTATGCTTGCGTCAAGCTGGCTTGACGATAAACGTCGAAAAAAGTAAGTTCTGTTTCAAGGAAATCAAGTATTTAGGTTACGTTGTTGGAGATGGTTGTATACGGACTGACAAAGACAAAGTGTCGGCGGTCGAAGAGTTTCCAGTGCCCAAGACACCGAAACAACTCCGAAGGTTCCTTGGCATGACGGGGTGGTATAGGCGATTTATGCCAAACTATGCCACTATTGCTGCCCCTATGACCGATTGCTTGAAGAAAGGACAGACTTTTGAAATGACTGACGAAGCACTGACTGCATTTCAACTACTCAAAAAGAGTTTAGTTACAGCTCCCATACTGACAAATCCAGACTTTTCTAAACATTTTTATATCCAATGTGACGCTTCAACTTCAGGTGTAGGGAGTGTGATCTTTCAGATGGACGAAGAGAAAAATGAACGACCCATAGCATTCATGTCTCAGAAGCTGAATTCCGCTCAGCGGAATTACACAGTGACTGAACTTGAATGCTATGCAGCCGTTTTATCGGTAAAGAAGTTCAGGGCTTATGTGGAGGGTTTACCCTTTACTATCATTACCGATCACGCAAGTCTAAAGTGGCTTATGACGCAAAAAGACCTTGGAGGACGTTTAGCCCGTTGGAGTTTTAAGCTCCAAGGTTTTGACTTCGTGATCGAGCATAGAAAGGGTGTCCAAAATGTAGTCCCTGATACTCTCTCAAGAATACATATGGAAGAGATCACGACCGAAGATTTAACACCAGAAGTTGACTTTAACTCACCATATTTCTCTTCTGAGGAATATGTTGAGCTAAAGAAAATAATAGAACGCGACCAAGACAGACTTCCTGATATTTGTATATCAGACGGATTTGTATATAAACGAACAGACATAAGAACAGGCGACGCAATACAAGACGACCGAGCATGGAAGCTATGGGTTCCTAAAGAGTTGTGTGAAGGGTTGTTGATAGCAGCACACGATTCACCTGCATCGGGACATGGTGGTATATCGAAAACCCTGTCAAAATTACGGCAAAAATATTTTTGGCCGGGGATGGCCACCGATGTTCAGAAGTGGGTACGATCGTGTGACACATGCAAAACAAGTAAGTCTGTCAACATAACGACTCGGCCGCCGATGGGACAACAGACAATTACAGAACGATCATTCCAACGCCTATATATTGATTTCCTTGGACCGTATCCAAGAACAAAACAGGGCAACACGCAAATCTTTATTGTATTAGATCATTTTAGTAAATATGTATTTTTGAAAGCAATACGAAAAGCAACATCGTCTGAGGTAGTGAAATTCCTCGAAGAAAATGTGTTTCATGTTTTTGGTGTACCAGAGTATGTGCACTCTGACAATGGTAAACAGTTTGTGTCAGAATTGTTTACTAGTTTCTTGAAGCGATATGGTGTTAATCATGTTCGCACTGCGTTTTATTCACCTCAAGCAAACGCTTCCGAAAGGGTGAACCAATCAGTTCTATCAAAAATTCGATCCTACCTCGGTAGTGATCAAAAACATTGGGATCAACACGTAAGCAACGTTGCATTTTCACTGCGAAGTGTTGTGCATGATGCAATAAGTGTTGAGCCTTTCTACGCTGTCTTTGGAACTCCCATGATCCAACACGCAAAGACGTATGACCTCTTGCGAAAATTAAATCTAGTCAAAGATTCAAGAGTCGAGATTCTTAATAAAGAGGATCGACTAGAACTCATTCGAGCAAAAATATTCGAAAACTTAAAAATTGCACATGAAAAAAGTAAAAAGGTATATAATACCAGAAGTAGGGATGTGCAATACAAAACTGGACAGGTAGTTTTCCGCAGAAACTTTAAACAAAGTAGCAAAGCGGAAAACTATAACGCAAAATTAGGAAAAAAATTCCTAAAATCAATAATTTTAAAACCTGTTGGGAATTCCCTCTACGTGGTAGGTAACCTCAATGGTGAAAAAGTAGGAACCTTTCACGCAAAAGACCTACATATCTAATTATGTGTTGAAAAGTGACGCACTCAGATGATGTTGCTTTCGACAAACTGTGATATTAGGTTAGTGTATTAAATGTTAGTATAGTTAGTGTATATTAAGTATATATAGTCACAGTTTGTTTACTTTAATTATTTATTTATCTTATTTTTATCTGTGATATTTTTATTTTTAGTTTAAGTATAGTCTATATATTTATTTATCTTAATCTGTGATATTTTTGATGAGTCAAAAGTACCTGATTTAGTTTAAGTATAGTTTATCTATTTACATTTATTTATCTGTGATATTTTTACCTTTAGTTTAAGCATATATAGTATATTTATTTATTTATTTATCGTAATCTGTGATATTTTTGAGAAGTCAAAAGTACCTGATGTAGTTTAAGTTGAATAGTTATTTACATTCAACTAACTGTGATATTTTCTTTTAGTTATAGTACCTGATTAGTTTAAGTATAGGTCATTTTCTTTATCTGTGATATCTTTAACTTAGTTAAGTATAGTTGATTTATTCATTTCATCTTGTGTTAAATTTTGTTTATTTAATTTTTTTAAGTATTTTTGTGTTAAGGTGTATTATCTACGGCTACCTTCCTCACATTAGTGTCTGCAAAGTATGTAAAAGATAAATAGTGTAATAATAAGGACGAAAATAACCTTTCATCTACACACCGTGCAATACTCAGCAATAGAGCATGAGAAAAATCTCAGGTAGTGGGCTCAGCCACACGTACCGAGGACCACAAAATAAAACGAGGCAACGCTAGCTTTGCAAGTCCACTTTTTTTTACGGCGTAAGTGACCTCACGGCCACTCAGCCACTTCCACCGAGCCTGTTACGTGGCCTTTTTTTTTTAAAGCAAGCTTACCTGGTTTGCTTGACGCTGGACGGTTGCCGCGGCGTCAAAAGAAAAAAAAAAAAAAAGACACCATAGGTAGACCTTTTAAGATTTTTTTTTCTTGATTTTTTTTCTGGGTGGCTTCCTTTGCCTTTCTGGCTTCCACATTATTCGGGCTTCCTAAAAGAAATAAAATTAGTAAATTGGCTTTTGAAAATAAAGAAAAAAGAAATGCCAATAAATAAATTATTGTGTTCTGAAAAATTCCAAGTGACAACACGGACATTTTTCAGAACCAATATACAAGGTAAAAACATTGGCAATTTCCAAAATTATTATTCCTAAATGTTCTCAATACGTTAAAGAACAAATTGGAATAATAATGCTGGAAATTTTAACACTTTAAATTAATAAAATTTAACAATTTATACTTACCTTCTTCAATTTGCTGCATCCCTCGTTGTTTTGTTGTTTACGTTTTGTTATTTTTTTGACAGTTCTTATTTTATTTATTTGACTCTAATGTTTACCTCTTCAGGTGCGCATGCGAAAGTAGATATCTTTCTTCCTCGCACCTGAAGGAAAGGGGGTCAGGTAAACCAAAGAAATTTCGCGCAGTTTAAAAAGTCAAATGTAAATGAACTTTAGTGTTCGCAGATGGGGTGAATTTTAGGGAAATTTCTCGATTTACACTTAGACTTATTAGATGTGAGGAAATTGTGTGGTTTTGTTTGTAATATGTATTAAGTTTATGTTTAGTTAAGGTATGATGGAAAACATCATTATCAGTGCAATATGTAGGTATATAAGTTAAATTTTAAGAATATAGGCCAGGGGTAAATGCAATTTAATGATAAGGATAGGAGATGCGACCTATTATTTTTTTTTAGATATGGATTGAAATAGTTATCTCACTCAGATGTAGAGGTAACTATTTACATACATATAAGTGAGGACTGGGGTTGACCTTTGTGAGATTTCATGGTCATAGCTAAGTTTAATTCGGAGTTTAAAGTAAAACATAAACGGCCATTGCGCTTTTGAATTCAAAATTCAAATATACTTACAGAGTTTTGATAATTTTGTTCGAGTGGAAATCGGAAATATTTTCTTTTAATAATCCATTCAAGTGGAGTTCAAAGGTTCAAGTGGTAAAATAGAAAAAGATTCAAGTGATATTTAGTATGTTCTGATCTAGTTGTTATTTATATATAGAGAATTTGGAAAGTAAGGTTTCAAGGAAGCGAACCGCGAATCCTTAAAGAAAAGTAAAAGGAAACTGCAGAGATCTACTTACCAAATTATTGATAGTGCAGAGGTATGTAGTTTCTGTTGAAATTTTACTAGACGATAAAACTAAAAGGTAATTAAATAACTAGGTTCGGGTTCTTCTTTCTGGAACTGTCTGGAGCGGCATCAGCGGGCCTGAGCCTCTGCTATTTTTTTTTGTCTTAACATCAGTAAAAAACTTTTTTTTTTGTTGTGAGAAAGCGTACTTTTGTAGCTAAACAAAAGCATAGTCTTTGTCAGCACAAGGATCCAAAAGTGCTCTGGATTTTGACTTTATATACTCGTGTGTACATAAATGATAAGTCACAAGAGGACTTAAATCTCAATAAGTGTAGATCGGTGCAAAAAGGAAGTTTCGCTGAGCGGAAAAGAAAAGTGCGATAAAAGACATTATCTTTGAAAGAATTCTCTAGTTTAATTTCACAATCCTTTTTCCTTTTTGGTTTTTGTAAAGAATTCAGTTCTCCGTATTTTTTGGTTTAATTTAGTTTTTTTTTGTAATTAGTTTGGAAAGGTGATTTTTTTTTATTGTGGTTGCTGTCTTTAATAATCATCTTTTGAAATTTAACAAAGCCCAAGTTGCTCCAGTTCTTCGACGTGCTGCCGGCAGGACATCGAGGGACCAAACAAAAAAACTGTAAGTCCTTAATATTAAGACCGAAAAAAGGTCCTTTTTAAACAATTGTTAAATTCAGTGACAAATATTCCTGAGTCATCTTTTCCAACTAGGTATCTAGGTTAATTTTTTTATTACATTTTTTTTTATTAGTTTTAAGAATTTTGAAGTTACATTTTTATTAGTTAATAGTTTTCTTTTAAGAGCAGGAGAGCTCAATTTTTATGAAATTTTTAAATAAATATTATAAAGTTGTTTGAAAGATTTGTAGTATGAAATGCTAATTTTTTTTACAGCTAAAGGTGTGTGGAGGCGGACAAAGCCGTCCTGATGCAGATCTCTGGTAGTATGACTTGACCAACTGACTTTACGTAACATACAGTTTGCGACTGGTTGGTCATTTTAGGGGTTATTTCCGAACATCGGCCATGGAAATAACGTTCAGGAAGTATCTTCCAGATACTTGGGTGGGTTGGCCAGGCCTTCGTCAATAACATCTGGCGAGCGCTTGGAATTCGGTAGTACGGTATCTGAGGGAAATGGAAAAGTGAAGTGCTTTAGTTTTAGGGTTTAGACTAAGGTAAATTTAAGATTTATATAAGTTCAAATTCGTACCAACGAATTTAACTTTGGTGGAGGTGATTTTATTTCATTTTTATTATCTTTGGTGATGGGTTACATTTTATTTTGATTTTTGGTGATGGGAAATTTCATTTTTTTTATTATTTTTGAATTTTAGGTAGGTTTAGTTAGGTTAGTTTGATTTTGAAAAGCACTATACTTACATGTTCCTTCAGGTAGCGTCAAAGTCCTTCGATTTGTGGTAACGTTTCAAACCTTTTAGAGTAGAGTCATTCCTTTTCCAATCTCCTCTTCCTTTCCTATAACTTTCTTCTTTTTCTGGCACGATAATTTTGATTGTCGAGCAGGAGGGATAAGTGGAAGCGGCAAAGAACCACCCCCATTTCCGTCGAGCATAGCCGTGCAACGACAAGCGTGCCGCCGCCCTTCTACTTTCCCAAAGTAAGTCCCCCGTGGAACCCTGACTCGCAACAAGAGTGATCCATTCGATTTGGATGATGATGAACAAAATTTCCGTCCTCCCGACCGAGAAGAAGTTCGGATAGCAATATCTAAACTAAAGTCCAACAAGGCTGCTGGAGCGGATGTCCTTACGGCTGAACTCTTCAAAGCAGCGGGAGATGACTTGGTGAGGAGCATACACCAACTCATCTGTACAATCTGGTCGGATGAAAGTATGCCTAACGAATGGAACCTCAGCATTGTGTGCCCTATCCACAAGAAAGGAGATACTCTAAGCTGCGCCAACTACAGAGGTATAAGTCTCCTAAATGTCGCCTATAAAATCTTGTCGGCCATTCTGTGTGAACGTCTGAACCCTTTCGCACGTGAACTGATTGGCCCCTATCAGTGTGGTTTCAGACCCGGTAAGTCAACCGTCGACCAAATTTTCACACTTCGGCAGATTTTGGAAAAGACCCAAGAATTCCAGATCGATACTCACCACCTCTTTATCGATTTTAAAGTCGCCTATGACAGCGTAAACAGGAACGAGCTATACAGAGCCATGTCGCTTCTTGGCATCCCTGCCAAACTCGTTCGATTGTGCAGGATGACTATGGAGAACTCTCGCTGCTCCGTCAAGGTTGGTAAGAACACCACCGACTCATTTAATGTCGAGAAAGGCTTACGACAGGGTGACACGCTGTCATGTAACCTCTTCAACATCATTCTTGAGGCAATCGTACGCAACTCGCATGTCAACACCAGCGGTACGATTTTTTTTAGATCCGTTCAATTACTTGGCTATGCTGATGATATTGACATTATTGGAAGAACGAAGCGCGCTGTCAGTGGAGCATTCGCAAGTATTGAAGTGGAAGCGGCTCGAATGGGTCTGGCTGTAAATGAAGATAAAACAAAGTATATGCTGTCCTCGGGTGAAGTAGATCATCACCGTAGGCTCGGACAAAACGTCACAATGGACAGATATAACTTTGAGGTTGTCAAGGACTTTGTCTATTTGGGTTCCACTATAACCTCTCAGAACAACATCAGTGAAGAGATCAGTCGAAGAATCACTCTTGCCAATCGCTGTTTCTTCGGGCTAAGAAGGCATCTTAGTAGTAAAGCCCTCTCTCAAAGGACCAAGGAGACACTATACAAGACCCTTATCATCCCAGTCCTGCTGTATGGGGCAGAAGCGTGGACACTGACACAATCGGATGAATACAGGCTGGGGTGCTTTGAGAGAAAGATTCTTCGGGTGATATTCGGGCCTGTATGTATCAATGGAGTATGGAGGAGAAGATTCAATGACGAACTGTACGGGCTATACAGCGACATTGACTTGGTTAAGAAGCTGAAAATTCAGCGGCTTAGATAGCTGGGTCATGTGGAGCGTATGGACGAAAGCACTCCTGCCCGACGAGTCTTCAATTCCAACCCAGAGGGCCGACGCAGTTCTGGAAGACCCCATCTAAGGTGGCGCGATCAAGTGGTAAACGACCCCAACCAACTTGGTGTGCGCAACTGGAGGCCACTGGCTAGGGACCGGCCTAGCTGGCGAGGATTGTTGGTTGAGGCCGTGGTCCACAATGGACTGTCTGCGCCACCTTAAGTAAGTAAGTAAGATTGAAATTGCAGACATTCTTATTCCTCCAGGAAGATGTGTTACAACGTCGTTAATAAAAAGTGCAAACAACAGAGCGCTTAGAGGGCATCCCTGTTTGACACCAGAATCTGTCCCGAACCAGTGGGAATAAACTGAGTAAAAATATGGTCAATGTTTGAGTAGTTTTTCCTGAATCCAGCTTGAAACTCGATCAGGATATTTTTGGCGTTAACCCAGTTTTCCATTCTGTTTGCCAGAATCCTGCAGAATATTTTTGCCACCACGTTAATGAACGAGATGCTTCGATAATTCCCTACATCGTCCATAGTTCTTTTTTTGTGGATCGGGAAAATAACTGATCCTTTGAAGGAGGAAGGGATGACCTCATTTCGAAGAAGTTTTGAGATGTAGTAGGAAAGTTGGAGTTGCGTTTTTGAAAAACTTGTATGGGATCCCATCTTCACCGGGTGCTTTTTCGTTTTTTGCTTTATGAATAATAGCACATACGTTGACAAGTGTGATTTTACTATCCAGAATATCGTTCGTTGTCAAAAGTTCTGCATAATAAAATGTTAGATGTGAGGTTTTTAAAGTGCGATGCCAAAACTTCAGCAAATACTCCTGTCAATATTTTGAAAGTTGATCCATTTATCTCTTTTGCAATTTTCCAAAATTCCTAAGCGTTGTTCGTATTTCGAAGTTATAACGCTTGGCTATTCTCAAAGTTAACTTTCTTCTTCCAACATAAGTTCTTATAGTAAGTGTTCGTTTCATTATACCATTTTTTTAGATCTCGGTTGCTGGAGTTTCGCATTTCATTAAAAAGAAAGAAAGATTTGTTCGTGCCTTATGCATTCATTATCAAACCATTTTAAAGTGCGTTGCCAAAACCTCAGCAGATACTCCTGTCCCTATTTTAAAAGTTGATTAGCTATTCTCAAAATCAACTTTCTTCTTCCAACATAAGTTCTTATGGTGAGTGTTCGTTTCAATATACCATTTTTTTAGATCTTAGTTGTTATAGTTTCATTCATTAAAAAGAAAGAAACGTTTTGTCATGCCCTATGCATTGATTATCAAACCATTTTTCTTTGAACTTGGAGCCATTTTTTGTACCCATATTCGCGGCAGAGTTGTAAGTTGGTTTGAGTGTGAATTAGCTGCCATGGTGGATACATTTATTGTCATGAGAGAGTTATCTTAATTTTGTATGTACAAAGTTGTTTCACCCTGTTTCCATTTCAGCCTTGGCAAAAGTTTTAAGTTCTTCTCCTGTGTCAAATTCTCATTTGACCAGTAAACCACGATAGGCATATGATGTGAATAGTTTTTGAGTTGCACTGCGAATTTGGTAAATAAATCGACCCAATCATTATTTGCTGCACAGTAATCAATAACAGAATTACCTTGCCCTCCAAGAAAAGTAAAGTTTCCATCATTATCTCCCATCGTACATCCATTTAAAATTAAGCAGTCATGGATATTGTCACATGTCCATAAGACGTGTTCCATTGTGATAACATATAATGTCCTTGTTAATGCACTGAACTCTAGTGGTTTGCAAGGTGCTTATTCCACCATTCAAATCTGCCATCAATAAAACATTTTTGTCCGCAAGATGAAGCATAATGTTGTTATGGCGTTCGAAATCTTCATTCCACCTGTTACAGTTTACAGAGATCGGAACAATAAACATATTATATTTACACAAGAGTTTCACCAGCGGTACTCCCTCAAGTTCAACAAAATGGTAGTATTTTAAAAGTGATGTTTTTATTCCGTAGAGACTTCCACCACTTGCGCGACCCCTCGCATTTGTTTTGACTGCTGTTTCCCAAATAAGCTTGTATCCAACTTTCTTTCCTATGTTTCTGTTCCTTCTCTCTCTTCGCTCGCACATGTTTATTCATTATAAAGGTATTAATATCCTTTTGAGTGCGAGTGCATTATAAAAAAACAAAAAAAAGTCCATTAAAATATTTCGTAAATTTACGAAAATGTTGACTAAGAACATGTGTTTCATATAAAAAAAATAAATCAAATTTTGTTATATAATTAAAAAATCTATGAACAAAAGTATGTTATTAAGGCCTAAAACATTGTAGGATAAAATTTTACTATTACTTAAAAAAGAGCTGACGGCATTACAATATAAATTTTGAAAAGATGAACTGGACCTTAAATTTTGTGAAAGTGGCATCCCTGGTGGTATGGCATTAACTGGTCTAGACCATTCATTGTGACGTCTGTTTGACAGCACCATCAGATTGACAACTTCAAAATCAAGTTCTCCGAACATATATCGCAGGTGGTCTTTTCCGTCTTCATTTTTGTATTTAAGAGTGTTATTATTATTTACGTAAAATGTTTTATTGGAAACTATACAATGATTATTTTTATTTGTACTGCTTCATTTGGATGTTTTGATTCAATAATTTTTCTGTAGCCAAGCAGGATTCGGTGTTTGTGTTGCGATCGTTTCGACAGATCGCGTTGGATGAAAATGCCTGTGCCCTTGAGTTTTGCGGAATTTCGCAGCATGATCGTAGCATTTTTGTTGGAGCCAGTGTTTATTTTGAATTTAATAATCGAGCTATTTTCGCCCAATTTCACAACCTGTGAAATTTTTCGGGTTGTCCAAGGAGAAGTTGACCCGTACACGTACACTGGATCTTATTTTGCGGATCCACATTTTCATTGGGTATCGTTAGGATGATGTTTTTTCTTTGATTGTCCTGCTCTGCAATTCAAGTTCCTCTTTCAAAATACTGCATCGCGCTTAAAATTGCTGGACTTTTATAGACAAATCCCCATTTTGTTTTCGCAAATGGTCAATTTCAATGTTTAGTTTGAGGATATTATCTTTGGTAGCTAGATTGGCGGTTGCTTTTGAAAGTTAAGTGATAAGTGAACTATCTATTATTGTCTTAATTTTCAGTAAATCAGCTTCCAAATTTGTCATTATTAGATGGTGTTTATTACTTTTTGATGGGCTATTGATAAGTGTTAGTGATTTTTGTATTGTAGAATTTCCTTCGGATGAAGTTTGGGCTATTTTCCTTTTGTTATCATGTGACTTGAGAATCACAGAAATAATTGATTCTAGTATTATTTAATAAGCTTTTAACTTTAACAACAATAATTTGACTTAAGTTGCGATAATTTTTTCGGTCGTTTTAACTATTTAAATTTAAAAAATTGCAAGAGTAATACAAAAATTGAACTAATCGCTTTTACAGCAGTGTTGCCAACCATATGTATACATATATGTGACAAATGAACTGTCAAATCATACATTTGCACTTAAAGATGACGAATGAAGCCGTTCAGTTATGAAATAATTTAAATGATTTTTAAATGCTGAATTAAAAGTTAAAGAGAACTAACCTTGGTATCTATATTGTGCTACTCGACGCTTGATATGACAACGTACACATTTACATTTATTATACCCATGGTTATTTTATATTAAATTCCATGTAATCAAAAAACCATTCTCGAGCACTTTTTATTTTCCACGAAGCCAAAAAAGCAATCTAGATTTTATCTCAGATTGAATCTGGATCAATTTTTGCGAATCTCGATTCAGAGCCAGACTTACACACACTATCGATATTGAAATTCACTAAACTTCAGTTGGAAATTTTGTTTCGCTCATTGTGGTGTTGTGAAAAAGCATATTTTTTTTAATTTATAATTTACTTAAAAATGGAGTAGCAACTACTAATTATATTTCAATATCATTCGATAATGAAGAATTTCTCAAAATTGAAAATTTGTTAAATAAAAGCGGAATGCATTTCGTCAAAGATTTTGGATGATGTTGTTGCATACCATTCAGACGAAGAAGTGGGTGGCAATTTGGTTTATAATATTACAAAACAGCTGTTAATGGCACACACACAATTACAGAAACAAAATCAGTCTCTATTCGTTTTCCATGCAACCAAAAATCTTGAAATCTAAATCAAATCTGAAAGCAAATCTGAAATTGTCGTGGAATTCACCATTAATCAATTTTGCTAAAGATACTCGGAATGTCGATTTTATTAATCGATTTTATTCATTTTATTAAATTGCAATCTTCTTGTTCTTATCTAAAGTATTTGTTTTAAGCCGCTGTGGTCTTGTCCTGTAGAACTTGCCGTAGTAGATGTCAGAGTTTTATCCTCCTTGTGCCTTCTCCATCCCATCACACTTCTTGGATGGCTGTGATGTCAGCTTTGACACCATCTAGGGCTTCCACTATTTGTTCGGCTACACGTGGTCTGTTGAGGGTCCGCACATTCCACGTGCAGAACCGAAATTCGTTGTCCTTGTTTCGTTTGCTAGAATTTTCATCAGTAGGGTCATCCATATCCGAGGCAATTGGTTGTTTCGGAACAAAAAGTTTCTTACGTGGTAGGGAAGTCACCCCGACGCACATCCCCCAACCTGGAGCTGGATAAATCCAGAGTCAGTAAAACACTACGGGGATGCGAGAGCTACCGTTGGTCTTATATGGGCTCATCCTCCACCTCCTCTATTTCACTACCCTGACTAATAGTAGTGAAAGGAAACTTTGCCATCCACCAATTTTTGTTTCTTATCTCATACAAAAGCATTTTTGTGGTGAAATGTGTGTCTCGTTGTTGAAATACTTTGACTATATAATCTGCCTGTGACTTTAAAGTACTGGTGAACAGTTTGGGCAGTCCCGTTCCGATATATAGTGCGTACTTGGGAGTGTGCAAAGGTAATTTGAAAAGTTTTTTTAAAAAGTTCTTATGAAATTTTTCGAAAATATCATATTCATCTGTTCCCCATACCTGGTCATTTAAGCAGAGTGAATTCTTTACAACTGGATCAAATATTTTATATTTTGCAGACAGCGCGATGCGTTCGTTTGAAAAAATATTTCTCCATGATAGAGAAGTAATCTGAGAGGCGGTTTTATTGGAGATTTTCAGCTGATTCCGACAGTAGGACCAAGTCATCAGCATATAGCGGAACATTGATTGAAATTGCAGACATTCTTATTCCTCCAGGAAGATGTGTTACAACGTCGTTAATAAAAAGTGCAAACAACAGAGCGCTTAGAGGGCATCCCTGTTTGACACCAGAATCTGTCCCGAACCAGTCGGAATAAACTGAGTAAAAATATGGTCAATGTTTGAGTAGTTTTTCCTGAATCCAGCTTGAAACTCGATCAGGATATTTTTGGCGGTAACCCAGTTTTCCATTCTGTTTGCCAGAATCCTGCAGAATATTTTTGCCACCACGTTAATGAACGAGATGCTTCGATAATTCCCTACATCGTCCATAGCTCTTTTTTTGTGGATCGGGAAAATAACTGATACTTTGAAGGAGGAAGGGATGACCTCATTTCGAAGAAGTTTTGAAATGTAGTAGGAAAGTTGGAGTTGCGTTTTTGAATATCTTGTATGGGATCCCATCTTCACCGGTTGCTTTTCCGTTTTTTGCTTTATGAATAATAGCACATACGTTGACAAGTGTGATTTTACTATCCAGAATATCGTTCGTTGTCAAAAGTTCTGCATAATAAAATGTTAGGTGTGAGGTTTTTAAAGTGCGATGCCAAAACTTCAGCAAATACTCCTGTCAATATTTTGAAAGTTGATCCATTTATCTCTTTTGCAATTTTCCAAAATTCCTAAGCGTTGTTCGTATTTCGAAGTTATAACGCTTGGCTATTCTCAAAGTTAACTTTCTTCTTCCAACATAAGTTCTTATAGTAAGTGTTCGTTTCATTATACCATTTTTTTAGATCTCGGTTGCTGGAGTTTCGCATTTCATTAAAAAGAAAGAAAGATTTGTTCGTGCCTTATGCATTCATTATCAAACCATTTTAAAGTGCGTTGCCAAAACCTCAGCAGATACTCCTGTCCCTATTTTAAAAAATGATTAGCTATTCTCAAAATCAACTTTCTTCTTCCAACATAAGTTCTTATGGTGAGTGTTCGTTTCAGTATACCATTTTTTTAGATCTTAGTTGTTGGAGTTTTATTCATTAAAAAGAAAGAAACATTTTGTCATGCCCTATGCATTGATTATCAAACCATTTTTCTTTGAACTTGGACCCATTTTTTGTACCCATATTCGCGGCAGAGTTGTAAGTTCGTTTGAGTGTGAATCAGCTGCCATGGTGGATACATTTATTGTCATGAGAGAGTTATCTTAATTTTGTATGTACAAAGTTGTTTCACCCTGTTTCCATTTCAGCCTTGGCAAAAGTTTTAAGTTCTTCTCCTGTGTCAAATTCTCATTTGACCAGTAAACTGCATACGATCTGAATAGGTTTTGAGTTGCACTTCGAATTTGGTAATTAAGTCGACCCAATCATTATTTGCTGCACAGTAATCAATAACAGAATTACCTTGCCCTCCTAAAAAAGTAAAGTTTCCATCATTATCTCCCATTGTACATCCATTTAAAATAAAGCAGTCATGGATATTGTCACATGTCCATAAGACATATGTTCCATTGTGATAACATATAATGTTCTGTTAATGCTCTGAACTTAGTGGTTTGCAAGGTGCTTATTCCACCATTCAAATCTCCCATCAATAAAACATTTTTGTCCGCAAGATGAAGCATAATGTTGTTATGGCGTTCGAAATCTTCATTCCACCTGTTACAGTTTACAGAGATCGGAACAATAAACATATTATATTTACACAAGAGTTTCACCAGCGCTACTCCCTCAAGTTCAACAAAATGGTAGTATTTTCAAAGTGATGTTTTTATTCCGTAGAGACTTCCACCACTTGCACGACCCCTCGCATTTGTTTTGACTGCTGTTTCCCAAATAAGCTTGTATCCAACTTTCTTTCCTATCTTTCTGTTCCTTCTCTTTCTCTCTTCGCTCGCACATGTTAATTCATTATAAAGGTAATAATATCCCTTTGAGTGCGAGTGTATTATAAAAAAAAAACAAAAACAAAATCTATTAAAATATTTCGTAAATTTACGAAAATGTTCACTAATAACATGTGTTTCATATAAAAAAAATAAATAAAATTTTGTAATATAATTAAAAAATCTATGAACAAAAGTATGTTATTAAGGCCTAAAACATTGTAGGATAAACTTTTACTATTACTTAAAAAAGAGCTGACGGCATTACAATATAAATTTTGAAAAGATGAACTGGAACTTAAATTTTGTGAAAGTGGCATCCCTGGTGGTATGGCATTAACTGGTCTAGACCATTCATTGTGACGTCTGTTTGACAGCACCATCAGATTGACAACTTCAAAATCAAGTTCTCCGAACATATATCGCAGGTGGTCTTCTCCGTCTTCGTTTTTGTATTTAAGAGTGTTATTATTATTAACGTAAAATGTTTTATTGGAAACTATACAATGATTATTTTTATTTGTACTGCTTCATTTGGATGTTTTGATTCAATAATTTTTCTGTAGCCAAGCAGGATTCGGTGTTTGTGTTGCGATCGTTTTGACAGATCGCGTTGGATGAAAATGCCTGTGCCCTTGAGTTTTGCGGAATTTCGCAGCATGATCGTAGCATTTTTGTTGGAGCCAGTGTTTATTTAGAATTTAATAATCGAGCTATTTTCGCTCAATTTCACAACCTGTGAAATTTTTCTGGTTGTCCAAGGAGAAGTTGACCCGTACACGTACACTGGATCTTATTTTGCGGATCCACATTTTCATTGGGTATCGTTAGGATGATGTTTTTTCTTTGATTGTCCTGCTCTGCAATTCAAGTTCCTCTTTCAAAATACTGCATCGCGCTTAAAATTGCTGGACTTTTATAGACAAATCCCCATTTTGTTTTCGCAAATGGTCAATTTCAATGTTTAGTTTGAGGATATTATCTTTGCTAGCTAGATTGGCGGTTGCTTTTGAAAGTTAAGTGATAAGTGAACTATCTATTATTGTCTTAATTTTCAGTAAATCAGCTTCCAAAATTGTCATTATTAGATGGTGTTTATTAGTTTTTGATGGGCTATTGATAAGTTTTAGTGATTTTTGTATTGTAGAATTTACTTCGGGTGAAGTTTGGGCTATTTTCCTTTTGTTATCATGTGAGGATCACAGAAATAATTGATTCTAGTATTATTTAATAAGCTTTTAACTTTAACAACAATAATTTGACTTAAGTTGCGATAATTTTTTCGGTCGTTTTAACTATTTAAATTTAAAAAATTGCAAGAGTAATACAAAAATTGAACTAATCGCTTTTACAGCAGTGTTGCCAACCATATATATACATATATGTGACAAATGTACTGTCAAGTCATACATTTGCACTTAAAGATGACGAATGAAGCCGTTCAGTTATGAAATAATTTAAATGATTTTTAAATGGTGAATTAAAAGTTAAAGAGAACTAACCTTGGTATCTATATTGTGCTACTCGACGCTTGATATGACAACGTACACATTTACATTTATTATACCCATGGTTATTTTATATTAAATTCCATGTAATCAAAAAACCATTCTCGAGCACTTTTCATTTTCCACGAAGCCAAAAAAGCAATCTAGATTTTATCTCAGATTGAATCTGGATCAATTTTTGCGAATCTCGATTCAGAGCCAGACTTACACACACTATCAAAATTGATATTCACTAAACTTCAGTTGGAAATTTTGTTTCGCTCATTGTGGTGTTGTGAAAAAGCATATTTATTTAATTTATAATTTGCTTAAAAATGGAGTAGCAACCACTAATTATATTTCAATATCATTCGATAATGAAGAATTTCTCAAAATTGAAAATTTGTTAAATAAAAGCGAAATGCATTTCGTCAAAGATTTTGGATGATGTTGTTGCATACCATTCAGACAAAGAAGTGGGTGACAATTTGGTTTATAATATTACAAAACAGCTGTTAATGGCACACACACAATTACAGAAACAAAATCAGTCTCTATTCGTTTTCCATGCAACCAAAAAATCTTGAAATCTAAATCAAATCTGAAAGCAAATCTGAAATTGTCGTGGAATTCACCATTAATCAATTTTGCTAAAGATACTCGGAATGTCGATTTTATTAATCGATTTTATTCATTTTATTAAATTGCAATCTTCTTGTTCTTATCTAAAGTATTTGTTTTAAGCCGCTGTGGTCTTGTCCTGTAGAACTTGCCGTAGTAGATGTCAGAGTTTTATCCTCCTTGTGCCTTCTCCATCCCATCACACTTCTTGGATGGCTGTGATGTCAGCTTTGACACCATCTAGGGCTTCCACTATTTGTTCGGCTACACGTGGTCTGTTGAGGGTCCGGACATTCCACGTGCAGAACCGAAATTCGTTGTCCTTGTTTCGTTTGCTAGAATTTTCATCAGTAGGGTCATCCATATCCGAGGCAATTGGTTGTTTCGGAACAAAAAGTTTCTTACGTGGTAGCGAAGTCACCCCGACGCACATCCCCCAACCTGGAGCTGGATAAATCCAGAGTCAGTATAACACTACGGGGATGCGAGAGCTACCGTTGGTCCTATATGGGCTCATCCTCCACCTCCTCTATTTCACTACCCTGACTAATAGTAGTGAAAGGAAACTTTGCCATCCACCAATTTTTGTTTCTTATCTCATACAAAAGCATTTTTGTGGTGAAATGTGTGTCTTGTTGTTGAAATACTTTGACTATATAATCTGCCTGTGACTTTAAAGTACTGGTGAACAGTTTGGGCAGTCCCGTTCCGATATATAGTGCGTATTTGGGAGTGTTCAAAGGTAATTTGAAAAGTTTTTTTAAAAAGTTCTTATGAAATTTTTCGAAAATATCATATTCATCTGTTCCACATACCTGGTCATTTAAGCAGAGTGAATTCTTTACAACTGCATCAAATATTTTATATTTTGCAGACAGCGCGATGCGTTCGTTTGAAAAAATATTTCTGCATGATAGAAAAGTAATCTGAGAGGCGGTTTATCATCCATTGGAGATTTTCAGCTGATTCCGACAGTAGGACCAAGTCATCAGCATATAGCGGAACATTGATTGAAATTGCAGACATTCTTATTCCTCCAGTAAGATGTGTTACAACGTCGGTAATAAAAAGTGCAAACAACAGAGCGCTTAGAGGGCATCCCTGTTTGACACCAGAATCTGTTCCGAACCAGTCGGAATAAACTGAGTAAAAATATGGTCAATGTTTGAGTAGTTTTTCCTGAATCCAGCTTGAAACTCGATCAGGATATTTTTGGCGGTAACCCAGTTTTCCATTCTGTTTGCCAGAATCCTGCAGAATATTTTTGCCACCACGTTAATGAACGAGATGCTTCGATAATTCCCTACATCGTCCATAGTTCTTTTTTTTTGGATCGGGAAAATAACTGATCCCTTGAAGGAGGAAGGGATGACCTCATTTCGAAGAAGTTTTGAGATGTAGTAGGAAAGTTGGAGTTGCGTTTTTGAAAAAGTTGTATGGGATCCCATCTTCACCGGGTGCTTTTCCGTTTTTTGCTTTATGAATAATAGCACATACGTTGACAAGTGTAATTTTACTATCCAGAATATCGTTCGTTGTCAAAAGTTCTGCATAATAAAATGTTAGGTGTGAGGTTTTTAAAGTGCGATGCCAAAACTTCAGCAAATACTCCTGTCAATATTTTGAAAGTTGCTCCATTTATCTCTTTTGCAATTTTCCAAAATTCCTAAGCGTTGTTCGTATTTCGAAGTTATAACGCTTGGCTTTTCTCAAAGTATAAGTTCTTATAGTAAGTGTTCGTTTCATTATACCATTTTTTTAGATCTCGGTTGCTGGAGTTTCGCATTTCATTAAAAAGAAAGAAAGATTTGTTCGTGCCTTATGCATTCGTTATCAAACCATTTTAAAGTGCGTTGCCAAAACCTCAGCAGGTACTCCTGTCCCTATTTTAAAAAATGATTAGCTATCCTCAAAATCAACTTTCTTCTTCCAACATAAGTTCTTATGGTGAGTGTTCGTTTCAATATACCATTGTTTTAGATCTTAGTTGTTGGAGTTTCAATCATTAAAAAGAAAGAAACATTTTGTCATGCCTTATGCATTGATTATGAAACCATTTCTCTTTGAACTTGGAGCCATTTTTTGTACCCATATTCGCGGCAGAGTTGTAAGTTGGTTTGAGTGTGAATCAGCTGCCATGGTGGATACATTTATTGTCATGAGAGAGTTATCTTAATTTTGTATGTACAAAGTTGTTTCACCCTGTTTCCATTTCAGCCTTGGCAAAAGTTTTAAGTTCTTCTCCTGTGTCAAACTCTCATTTGACCAGTAAACCGCATATGATCTGAATAGTTTTTGAGTTGCACTTCGAATTTGGTAGTTAAATCGACCCAATCATTATTTGCTGCACAGAAATCAATAACAGAATTACCTTGCCCTCCAAAAAAAGTAAAGTTTCCATCATTATCTCCCATTGTACATCCATTTAAAATTAAGCAGTCATGGATATTGTCACATGTCCATAAGACATGTTCCATTGTGATAACATAAATGTTCTGTTAATGCTCTGAACTCTAGTGGTTTGCAAGGTGCTTATTCCACCATTCAAATCTCCCATCAATAAAACATTTGTGTCCGCAAGATGAAGCATAATGTTGTTATGGCGTTCGAAATCTTCATTCCACCTGTTACAGTTTACAGAGATCGGAACAATAAAAATATTATATTTACACAAGAGTTTCACCAGCGGTACTCCCTCAATTTCAACAAAATATTTCGTAAATTTACGAAAATGTTCACTAAGAACATGTGTTTCATATAAAAAAAATAAATCAAATTTTGTAATATAATTAAAAAATCTATGAACAAAAGTATGTTATTAAGCCTAAAACATTGTAGGATAAAATTTTACTATTACTTAAAAAAGAGCTGACGGCATTACAATATAAATTTTTAAAAGATGAACTGGAACTTAAATTTTGTGAAAGTGGCATCCCTGGTGGTATGGCATTAACTGGTCTAGACCATTCATTGTGACGTCTGTTTGACAGCACCATCAGAGTGACAACTTCAAAATCAAGTTCTCCGAACATATATCGCAGGTGGTCTTCTCCGTCTTCGTTTTTGTATTTAAGAGTGTTATTATTATTTACGTAAAATGTTTTATTGGAAACTATACAATGATTATTTTTATTTGTACTGCTTCATTTGGATGTTTTGATTCAATAATTTTTCTGTAGCCAAGCAGGATTCGGTGTTTGTGTTGCGATCGTTTTGACAGATCGCGTTGGATGAAAATGCCTGTGTCCTTGAGTTTTGCGGAATTTCGCAGCATCATCGTAGCATTTTTGTTGGAGCCAGTGTTTATTTTGAATTTAATAATCGAGCTATTTTCGCTCAATTTCACAACCTGTGAAATTTTTCTGGTTGTCCAAGGAGAAGTTGACCCGTACACGTACACTGGATCTTATTTTGCGGATCCACATTTTCATTGGGTATCGTTAGGATGATGTTTTTTCTTTGATTTTCCTGCTCTGCAATTCAAGTTCCTCTTTCAAAATACTGCATCGCGCTTAAAATTGCTGGACTTTTATAGACAAATCCCCATTTTTTTCGCAAATGGTCAATTTCAATGTTTAGTTTGAGGATATTATCTTTGGTAGCTAGATTGGCGGTTGCTTTTGAAAGTTAAGTGATAAGTCAACTATCTATTATTGTCTTAATTTTCAGTAAATCAGCTTCCAAAATTGTCATTATTAGATGGTGTTTATTAGTTTTTGATGGGCTATTGATAAGCACACGAATTCAGACCAACAAAATGAGTGTCGTGCAAATATCTGACGAGCAGCTGCAAGCTCTCATGAAAAATGCAGCATCCCAATCAATTGGTAATTTTGCCAATTGCACAACTCGCTACAATGGCGAGCGGTCTAAGTTGAAGGTCGACGCGTTCATAGCAAGCGCTACTATTTACAAGGAAGTAACCACTATGTCTGATAAAAATGCACTAATTGGTCTTCCGCTTTTGTTTGAAGAGATGGCATCAACTTGGTGGCAGGGTGTAAAACACAGGCAAAGACATGGGAAGAGGCGATGATTCTTATTAAAAATGCTTTTGCTACACCAAGGCCAGCATATCTGGTGTATATGGACATTTTCAACAAAAAACAATGCGATAGAACTCCAACAGATGTCTTCATATGCGAAAAGCGCGCTCTTCTATCTGAATTGGCGGCAGGCGCACATGAGGAAGCACAACAGATTGATCTGGTTTTCGGATTATTGCATAGAAGAATCCGAAACAAAATTGAGAGAGACAGCGTCAAAACGTTCGAAAATCTTCTTAGTTTTGCTCGTAAGATCGAGTCAAATCTAGAAGAAAATAAAACAGAGGCAACTCAGAAAAAAAAACGAGGAAAAGAAACTCAATCCCAAGAGAATAAAATGCGGATATTGCTCCAATTTCGGACATGGCATGGACGAGTGTAGGAAAAGAGAAAAAGACGCAACGAAGCAAACAGAAAATAAAAGCAGAGATACGAAAAATAACTCTCGCGCTGTTCTCAATTGCTATGGCTGTGGTAAACCAGGGTACGTTCGAAGTCAATGTCCCAACTGCAATGAAGCAAAAGATCCGACCAACATTAACTTCTGCACTATCGATTCGTTTCCCGAGAAAATCCTCCCACCACTTCGTCAGCGACCTTCTGTTCAGATATCAATCGGTGGGCAGAAGGGCACTGCATTCATTGATACGGGTGCAAGAATGAGTATAGCTAGCTACCAACTATTTAAACAAATGAGTGTTCTTGGTTACCAGTTCACATCATATCGGGCTCAAATTGTTTTGGCTGACGGCATCAAACGCCTACAAAAGGTTCTAGTGACTACCGCTATGGTAAAATTAGAAGGACGCCTTATACTAACCAAGCTTATGGTCATTGAAAGTTCCACTGACAACAGAACGCTCCTTGGAATCGATTTCGTCGAAGACGCTAAAATAGTCATGAACTTGCCCCAAGGCATGTGGTACTTTGCGGATGCTCCATCAAAAAAATTTTATTTTTACCAAACAGAGACCAAACCTTCTATGGATCTAGCACCCTCACTATCAACTCCTGAAAATCAAGGATATTTTATGACACCACCCGAGTTACTGGGAATCTGTTCACCAATCCCAAAGGGAATCAGCCCGATTCCAAATACACCACTCCGTGAGATAACAAATAATTTGGGAAAGAACCGAAGAACGTCGACAGAAGAACTCTTTTTAAACAAAGAAGACTACTCGCCAAGATCTATAGACCAAATCTTTGAAGATGCGCTTCCGAAACAATCAACACTTTCGCATCTCGAGTTGTCGATATATGATCCAGACTTTGTTTTCTTTGAGTCATGTAGTGCTGAAAACATAATGCTAATGGATCACGAAGCTCCAAACATAGAAGAGACACAACGGGCAGAATTAAACAGACTTCTGCAGCAACATAAACAGTTATTTGAACTTTCCGGTAATCCAGCGGCTTCCATTGAGCATGCAATACCAACAGGCAATCATGAACCAATCGCAGTTCCACCCTATAGGCTTTCAGAGAAAAAAAAGAAAGTACTTCAGGAAGAAGTGAGCCAGATGATCAAAACCAATGTTATAGAGGAATGTGAATCTCCTTGGGCTTCACCAGTCGTCATGGTTCCGAAGAAAGATGGTGGTGTACGAGTCTGCATAGACTACAGAAAACTTGATTCGGTTACCAAGCCTGATATATATCCTCTACCACGACTAGACGATCTGCTACATGCAGCAAGGAATGCCCAAGTGATGACAACAATTGACCTTCTCTCAGGTTACTGGCAGATCAAAATGAAGGAAGAAGACAAAGACAAGACAGCTTTTATCACTCCATTTGGTGTTTATCGTTTCCTTCGAATGCCGTTTGGATTAGGAAACGCTCCATCTACTTTCCAACGGCTAATAGATAGGATAAAAACAAAACTGTCCAATGTACGTCTACTAGCCTTTCTAGATGACTTGCTTATACTGTCATCATCTTTCAAAGAGCATTTGGAAGATCTAAATAATGTTTTCAACATTCTTAGCCAGTACAATCTTCGGATTAACCGCAAGAAGTGCTGTTTTTGTAGAACTGAAGTTAAGTTCTTGGGCCACATCGTAAGAAAGGAAGGAATAAGCCCTGATCCTGACAAGGTATCCGCAATTCAAGATCGCTGCGCCCCCAGAAACTTAAAGGAAATGATATCCTTTCTACAAACATGCTCTTGGTTTCGAAGATTTATTCCAGATTTTGCGAAAATTTCAAGACCTCTATCAGAGCTTACAAAGAAAAATGCAAAATGGTCCTGGAAAGATGATCAACAAAAAGCGTTCAATGAGCTTAAGAATCGTCTAGTTACTGCTCCCATCCTAAGACAAGTAGACGAAACCAAGCCATTCACCATTCGAACTGATGCAAGTGGATATGCAGTTGGTGCAGCCTTGCTACAAGGGGAGGGTCCCGACGAACGCCCTGTAGAATATGCTAGCCGACTTCTATCTTCAGCTGAAAGAAACTACAACACGACAGAGCGAGAAGCTTTAGCCTTCGTTTGGGCTATACGCAAGTTCCAAAGTTATATAGATGGCAGCAAAATAACAGTTGTTACAGACCATCAAGCTTTGAAATGGCTCATGACTCCGAAGTCTCCAACTGGGCGCTTGTCAAGATGGTGTCTTCAATTGCAACCATACGATATAAAGATAGAATATACACCGGGGAAAGCTAACGTTCTAGCTGATATGTTGTCCCGCCCACCAGTTAATGAAGATGTATCTTTTTTAGAAAGTTTCATAATTTCTGTCGACTTTCCTCACAGAAGTCTGAAAGAAACACGAAACAAACAATTGGAAGACCCTGACCTTAAGAAAATAATTGACGATCTGAAATCTTTTGCACCAGAACGATTTACCTGCTGGACTTCACGAGGTTACCTGCTTCATGATGGAGTACTATTCCGCTATAACCAAGATGATGATAATGAGGAAGCTCAGCTTGTTCTGCCAAAAGATGAAAGACATCAGATAATGGTTTCCTATCATGATGAACCTACCGCAGGACATTACGGATCCGAACGCACTCTTCAAAGAATATCAACTCGTTACTTTTGGCCATGTATGCGAAGAGACGTAGCAAAGTATGATAAAGATTGCAGCTTATGTCAAAAATACAAAATAACAAACTTAAAGCCTGCTGGACTTTTACAAACTCCATTACAGAACCAACGTTTTGAAGTCCTTGCTATCGATCTCTTCGGTCCACTTCCTTCTTCTAATGACAATAAGAAATGGATTTTTATAGTAGAAGACGTCACGACACGATGGGTTGAATTATTCGCCTTAGAAGAAGCAACAGCTACTGTATGTGGAAAGACGCTCATCAGCGAAGTCCTTTTGCGATTCGGTCTGCCAAGAAGACTGCTAAGCGACAACGGTACGCAGTTCATCAGTGCTGTTATGCAACACATAACCCACTGCCTGGGAATCACACAATGTTTGATTCCCGTTTATCACCCACAAGCAAACCCTGTAGAACTAAAAAACCGCGATCTCAAAACTCAGCTTGCCATCTTAGTTGGTAATGAACATTTCAACTGGCCTGAAAAACTTCCATTTATGAGATTCGCAATAAATACAGTTAGATGTCAAAACACTGGATACACCGCAGCTTTTCTTAACTTTGGAAGAGAGCTACGCGCTCCCGATGATGTTGAACGTGATTTTCGTAACATTGTTCAATCCGAAAACTTTGTTCCTGGCATTACCCCATATCTGACGACAATGGACAAAGAAACCCTCAAAAACGTCCGAGAAATAAACGAAAAGGAACAAGACCGACAGAAATCTTATGCTGATGTTAAAAGGCGACCTGATCCAATGTATTCCCCAGGAGACTATGTTTGGGTCAACACCAAGGTTCATAGCAAAGCTAGCAATCGCTTTACGTCAAAACTAGCTCCAAGACGCGATGGACCATACATCATTCTCGGCAATAAAGGTTCAAACAGCTACGAACTAGCCAGTTCCGGCAATCCACATGAAGTCATTGGCATATACCATACATCCGCTCTGACTAAATGTACTAATCCACATGAAGATAAGCCTCTTGTACCAATAAGACGTCGAGGACGACCCAAAAAACACATGGTGAACTAACTTTCTTGTATCTTCACATTTTTTATTCTTGTTTCAGATACAAAAGGGGAGATTGTAACAAATAAACATAAAGTGGCAACATTGACACTTAACTCATATTGCACAAGCTACAAATGAGTCAAAACTCGCACACATACATATACGAAAAAACAGATTTATCCAAGTAAGCGCCAACAACACCATTCATACTCATATCATTATGTCCATATCCATATGAATACGAGACAAGAAAAATAACAACATCGAAGCAACCGCTGAGCCAATGGAGAAAAAACAGTATAAAAGGAGGCAGCCGATACAATATACTTTACTTTTGATTTACGAACAGCACGAGCACCTCTGGTCTTGTCTCATGTATTTTAAAAGTAATTTGCAAATGTTTGATAGCCTGTATTAAAATATTATAACGATTTAATAAAAAACAAGTAAACTAAATACGAAAAAGCCTTTTATAACAATGACTATTTTTATTTGTACTGCTTCATTTGGATGTTTTGATTCAATAATTTTTCTGTAGCCAAGCAGGATTCGGTGTTTGTGTTGCGATCGTTTTGACAGATCGCGTTGGATGAAAATGCCTGTGCCCTTGAGTTTTGCGGAATTTCGCAGCATGATCGTAGCATTTTGTTTTCGCTCAATTTCACAACCTGTGAAATTTTTCTGGTTGTCCAAGGAGAAGTTGACCCGTACACGTACACTGGATCTTATTTTGCGGATCCACATTTTCATTGGGTATCGTTAGGATGATGTTTTTTCTTTGATTTTCCTGCTCTGCAATTCAAGTTCCTCTTTCAAAATACTGCATCGCGCTTAAAATTGCTGGACTTTTATAGACAAATCCCCATTTTGTTTTCGCAAATGGTCAATTTCAATGTTTAGTTTGAGGATATTATCTTTGGTAGCTAGATTGGCGGTTGCTTTTGAAAGTTAAGTGATAAGTGAACTATCTATTATTGTCTTAATTTTCAGTAAATCAGCTTCCAAAATTGTCATTATTAGATGGTGTTTATTAGTTTTTGATGGGCTATTGATAAGTGTTAGTGATTTTTGTATTGTAGAATTTACTTCGGGTGAAGTTTGGGCTATTTTCCTTTTGTTATCATGTGAGGATCACAGAAATAATTGTTTCTAGTATTATTTAATAAGCTTTTAACTTTAACAACAATAATTTGACTTAAGTTGCGATAATTTTTTCGGTCGTTTTAACTATTTAAATTTAAAAAATTGCAAGAGTAATACAAAAATTTAACTAATCGCTTTTACAGCAGTGTTGCCAACCATATATATACATATATGTGACAAATGAACTGTCAAATCATACATTTGCACTTAAAGATGACGAATGAAGCCGTTCAATTATGAAATAATTTAAATGATTTGTAAATGGTGAATTAAAAGTTAAAGAGAACTAACCTTGGTATCTATATTGTGCTACTCGACGCTTGATATGACAACGTACACATTTACATTTATTATACCCATGGTTATTTTATATTAAATTCCATGTAATCAAAAAACCATTCTCGAGCACTTTTCATTTTCCACGAAGCCAAAAAAGCAATCTAGATTTTATCTCAGATTGAATCTGGATCAATTTTTGCGAATCTCGATTCAGAGCCAGACTTACACACACTATCAAAATTGACATTCACTAAACTTCAGTTGGAAATTTTGTTTCGCTCATTGTGGTGTTGTGAAAAAGCATATTTATTTAATTTATAATTTGCTTAAAAATGGAGTAGCAACCACTAATTATATTTCAATATCATTTGATAATGAAGAATTTCTCAAAATTGAAAATTTGTTAAATAAAAGCGAAATGCATTTCGTCAAAGATTTTGGATGATGTTGTTGCATACCATTCAGACAAAGAAGTGGGTGACAATTTGGTTTATAATATTACAAAACAGCTGTTAATGGCACACACACAATTACAGAAACAAAATCAGTCTCTATTCGTTTTCCATGCAACCAAAAAATCTTGAAATCTAAATCAAATCTGAAAGCAAATCTGAAATTGTCGTGGAATTCACCATTAATCAATTTTGCTAAAGATACTCGGAATGTCGATTTTATTAATCGATTTTATTCATTTTATTAAATTGCAATCTTCTTGTTCTTATCTAAAGTATTTGTTTTAAGCCGCTGTGGTCTTGTCCTGTAGAACTTGCCGTAGTAGATGTCAGAGTTTTATCCTCCTTGTGCCTTCTCCATCCCATCACACTTCTTGGATGGCTGTGATGTCAGCTTTGACACCATCTAGGGCTTCCACTATTTGTTCGGCTACACGTGGTCTGTTGAGGGTCCGGACATTCCACGTGCAGAACCGAAATTCGTTGTCCTTGTTTCGTTTGCTAGAATTTTCATCAGTAGGGTCATCCATATCCGAGGCAATTGGTTGTTTCGGAACAAAAAGTTTCTTACGTGGTAGGGAAGTCACCCCGACGCACATCCCCCAACCTGGAGCTGGATAAATCCAGAGTCAGTAAAACACTACGGGGATGCGAGAGCTACCGTTGGCCTTGGTTGGTAAGGCATTTCACAGATTACCAAGTTATAAGTACCTACATATCTAAACAGATTGATCGACTGCGCAACAAGCTCGACGACGGTTTATGAGTGGTCGTGAGTAAACCGACCTCGTAAAAATGTATTTGGTCAATCGTCAGTTTCATTATTTATGGGTTTTCATTTACTAGTAGAACAATTTACTAGCCGTTCTCAACGTGTGTTACGTCCCACGCCCTGAGTCGTCTTTACGATTTATAGTCGGTCATTTTTAGAGGTAGTAGTCAAGGAAATGATTAGCTTATAAGGGTTTTAAGGAAATATACCAATTAGAGGATCTAGGTATCTGCTAAATATAAATTTTGAGGCTCTGTTCTAATTTTTATATTATTTATCACCTAGCTTTCCTTAAATTCAGATAATTGGCCTACTAAGTCTTTATCTCTCTAACCGGTCTATCAGTCTCATGGATAAAATAAATACCTATACATAAAGATAAGAAGTTAAAATAAATAATTAAAAAAAAAAAAAAAAAAAAAAAAAAAAAAAAAAAAAAAAACTGTGACAGACAAATATTGTATCTTAACATGTGGGAAATAAATAGATGAAATAAATAAATTCCTAATAAATAAGGCTATGTAAATAAATAATTATAAAAAAATAATTCTCTATATAACGAACGGACACGTAAATAAGTAAATATATCTATATCCTTAAACTATATCACAGTAAAGCTTATTTATAAATAAATAATAAATAAATCTCTATGGGTATCTAAACTATATCACAGTATAAAATAAATAAAAATAAAAATAAATAAATCTCAAAAAAATAAAATCTTAAACTATATCACAGAATAATACCTAAATAAATAATAAATAAATCTATGATAATCGAACATGAGACTACATACATATCACAGTTTACTAATAATTGAGCAACAGCAGCTTGAGTGCGTCATTAAGTGTGGATATATTTTGCATGGTAAACTCCCACTCTTTCACCCTTTAAATTTCCCATCTCATAAGTGCAATTTCCCCTTGTTCTCAAGACAATTGCTTTCAGGAACTTAGGTCCTAGTTTGGCATTGTATTTGTCCGATAGGTTACTTTGTTTAAAGTTTCTTCGATATACGATTTGACCTACTTTGTAAGAAACGTTCTTGCTTCTTGTATTATATATCTTTGTAGATCGTTGATGAGCTAAGTTTAAATTTTCAAATATTTGCCTTCTTAACAAAGCTTGTTTGTCCGATTTATCTACGATTTCAATATCTGTATCTTTGAGCATATCTAATTTTCTTAAAAGCTCATAAGTTTTTCCGTGTTGAACCATTTGTGTTCCGAAAACGGCATAGTATGGTTCTAACTTGATGGCATCATGTAACACGCTTCGAATAGAGAAAGCTGTGTTGCTTATATGCATATCCCAATTACGCTGGTCACTATCGATATAGGACCGAATTTTCGCTAACACCGACCTGTTTACACGCTCTGATGCATTGGCTTGAGGTGAGTAAAAGGCCGTGCGTATGTGTTTAACACCATATTTGTTTAAAAAGCTGGAAAACAATTCTGAAACAAATTGTTTTCCGTTGTCGGAATGGATGTACTCCGGTACACCGAATATGTGAAATACACTTTCTTCAAGATATTTAACTACCTCAGCTGCTGTTGCTCGTTTTATTGGCTTTAAGAAAACATATTTGCTAAAGTGGTCTAAGGCGATGAAAATGTGTGTATGTCCGGTCTTCGTTCGTGGGTAGGGTCCTAAGAAGTCGATCTATAGTCGTTGAAAAGGTCTTTCTGTTATTGTCTGTTGTCCCATGGGTGGCCTTGAAATCGAGTTCATTGGTTTATTACATTTGCAAATATCACAGTTTTGTACATAATCCTTAACTTGGATGAACATATTTGGCCAGAAATATCTTTGGCGAAGTTTTGCTAAAGTTTTGTGCATTCCTCCGTGACCGGCTGTAAAAGAATCGTGTGCTGTTGCCAAAAGACCCCTACACAACTCCTTCGGTACCCAAAGTTTCCAGGCCCTATCCTCTTGAATAGGGTCCCCAGTTCGTCTGTCAGTTCTTTTGTACACAAATCCGTCCGAGACGCATGTGTTGGGAAGTATGTCTTTGTTCTCTTCTATTGTCTTCTTCAATTCAACATACTCTTCAGATGAAAAATGTGGTGAATTGAAGTCAACTTCCTGTGTTCCGGTATCGATCTCGTCCATATGTACTCGTGAGAGAGTATCCGGGACTACATTGAGGGTGCCTTTCCTATGCTCGATGTTGAAATCAAACCCTTGGAGTTTAAAACTCCAACGAGCTAACCTACCACTCAAGTCTTTTTGGCTCATTAGCCACTTAAGACTTGCGTGGTCAGTTATTATAGTGAAAGGTAAACCTTCGATGTAGGCTCGGAACTTCTTTACTGACAAAACGGCCGCATAGCATTCAAGTTCCGTCACACTGTAATTCCGTTGTGCGGAATTAAGCTTCTGGGACATAAATGCTATCGGTCGTTCGTTTTTCTCGTCGTCCATTTGAAAAAGAACGCTCCCTACACCAGTAGTTGATGCGTCGCACTGTAGGTAAAAATGTCGAGTAAAGTCAGGATTGGACAAGATGGGTGCTGTTACCAGCATAGTCTTCAGTTCTTCGAAAGCCGTTAAAGCTTCTGTAGACATTTCGAAATCTTTTCCTTTCTTCAGGCAGTCAGTCATTGGGGCTGATATAGACGCAAAATTTGGAATAAAGCGCCTATACCATCCTGTCATACCTAAGAACCGACGAAGTTGTTTAGGGGTTTTTGGCACAGGGAAGTCCTTTACCGCTGACACTTTTTCTGGGTCAGTCCTCAGACAACCATCACCGACGAAATAGCCCAAGTACTTGATCTCTTTAAAACAGAATTTGCTTTTTTCGACGTTAATCGTCAGTCCCGCTTCACGCAAACATCTCGCAACTTCTTTGAGGACGCTCATGTGGGTTTCAAAGTCTGGAGAACAAATCAAGAGATCATCCAGGTAAACAAAGACACTCTCTCTCAAACGAGCGGGAATGACTTTGTCCATCAGCTTACACATTCTCTGGGCTGCATTGCACAGTCCGAATGGCATAACCGTGAACTGATACAATGGCCTCCCAGGGACTGTGAAAGCTGTCTTCTCTCTAGATTTGATCTCCAGAGGTATCTGCCAAAAAGGGTCCTTTAAATCGATACTTGATATGAAGTGTGTATCGTGGAGCCGACTCAAAATTCCTTCAATGTGCGGTAGTGGATACGCAAATTTCTTTGTCGCAGCGTTTATTTTTCTCGAATCCAAGCAAAGTCTGTTTTTGCCTGGCTTCCGCACCAGAACAACGGGAGAGCTGTACGCGCTATTGCTTTCCTCTATGACTCCCAGCTCGAGCATCCTGTCAAGCTCAGCATACATTAGCTTTTGTACAACAGGTGAAATCGGGTAATGCCGTTGTTTGATGGGAATGGTGTCGTCGTCCATCTCAATGACATGCTCTTCGACCGAAGTCTTACCCAATCCTAGCACTGCGCACGATGGGAATGTCTGCTTGACTCGCTCCAACTCATCCGTTTGTTCTGGAGAAAGCTTTCGCAAAGGATCAGACTTCTGCCCTTCCGCCGGTGATAGATTGTCAAGAGCACTGATTATGTTCGGAGCAACTTTAAACGTTGTTGTTGCAGGCTAGGAACGATATATAGTTCCATCTCTTTGGAATTGCCGCCCCATGAGATGTCAGTCTTAATTCTCCCGCTTATCTGTTGATTTTTACCATCTGCTGTTTTTATGTCTAACCTCATTTTTATGATTGGAATGTTATGTTTCTGTAAAAAATCTATTGCATCTTTCCCCATACAGCTAACTGAAGCTCCACTATCTAATAGACCTACCATTTCTTCTCCATTTACTGATACCTTTGCGTAGGGTCTATTATCGTCATTTATAGTTAATATTGAAGCTTCTATTTTATTTTTTCTATTTCTAAATATTGCAGATTTTTCTCTCAACTTAGCTATTTTTCTAAAATTTCTGCTACTCTGAAACTCTTCACAGGCGATTTCCTCATTGAAAATTCTTCTTTTTGCCTCATCATAGTCTATCATCCGTTGATGAAGACTTTTATATTGCACAGGTGTTTTTGGGTAAGTATTTTTTTCTTCATGTTCTCTCTTTAAAATTTTTATTTTTGCAGGCTCTGATTGTCCGGGATTGTCATTTTCGCCGGTGGAGTGGACCCGGGAACACTGCCGACTTTCAGGTTTCCCTGACATGACGCGCAATTGAAGGACAGGTTTCCTTTTCCACAACTGAAACAAGTCAGCGCGTGGAAAGTTGATGCACATGTTGCTGAGTGTAAGTTTTTGTCCTTTGTAAGTTCTGTCCTTTTGTCTCGTTCACCGTTTTTGTAAGTAGCGTTTCGTCTATCTGTGTTTGTATTAGTCGTAAGTTTGTCTGTACGGTTGTGTTGTACTGCAGCAATATGTGCTTCATGTTCCTCTTCCGAATCCGTCAATTGTAGCCTCTTGAGTGACAACTCGTGGTCTTCAATTTCGTTCACGTGCTTTTTAAATTTGTATTCTTTCGTTAATAAATGTTTTTCAGCTCGTCTGCATTCATCTCTTAGATCTCGGATATCCTTAATTTGGCATCCGAAGATCAGCGTCGCAACTTTATCTTTGAGATTTTGTCTCACCATAGATACCAAATCTTTTTCACTTGGTCGATTCTTCATTTGTAGTGTGAGACCTCTTACCTCTTCATAAAATTCATCAAAAGACTCATTTGGTTGCTGACGCCTGTCTAGTATCTCCCGAAGAATCTCATGGTCTCTTTTCGAATTTCTGAACTGTCTTACCAGTTCGGATTTTAAATCGTACAGATTCAAGTAATCATCGCCCTGGTTCTCTTCCATGAACTGCCAGTACCACTTTTCGGCAGTTCCTGACACTAAATGGTGAAAGTTAGCGAAAACTTGATCATTTGTGGCACCACTTTTCTTTTTGAGAGTTTCAACCCGAAAAATGAAACTCTCGACAGTCATACTCTTTGAAGTCCCATCAAATTTCACCCCCCATTTATGGATGTCCACGCGTTTCCCATATTCACTTGATGATCTCTGTGAATAGCCATGAGATTGGTTTATGGATGGAGGAATAACGCGAGGTGGACTTATTTCAGGATCGACCAAAATTACCTCCTCTCTCCGCATTTGATTTTCGTGTAGAGCAAGAGTTGACTTCTCTACTGTTCGTAACCGTTCATTCATGGTAGACATATTTTCCGTCACAGTTGCTACCATTGAGTGCATTTTTGCCATATTTTTAGTCTGCTCGGCAAGAAGAAGTATTGTCTTACTATGCGTTACGTTAATAAACCGGGAAAATTGCACTATTAATAACCTTTTCTAAGTTTTCCCCTCCCATAGTTATCTCATATTCTTCCTTCTCTTTATCACTTTCCAGTTTTTCTTCTTCAATTAGTAAACTCTCCCGTCGTAAAGCTTGAGTTACCCTATTGACTGAATCCCTAGTATCCCCTTCATCCCTTCCTACTGGAATCACCTCTTCTCTAAATACCCTCTCAGCAACCCCAGGTTGATTACTTGGCCCTGGCAACGATGCCGCTATCCCCTCTGCTTCTACTCCACCAATAGGATTCCTAAGGCCCTCTAGACTTTGTTCTAGCAGATCATCAAAAGGGTTTAGCATTTGGCTATGATTTATTTCTGAATCCGATGGTGGTGGACTTGTAGCAGTACCGGTGGCAAGGGCAAGTCGAGTGAATCGCCTTCGCACAGTGCCTCTACCTCGGGTGGACAATGTGGTTTTCTTGCCTGCACCTCTCGAAGATTTCATTTTTTTTTCCAATAAGATTTTAAAAAAAAATTCTGACAAAATCAAAAATTGTATAAATTCCGTAAAAGCAAATTATAATTCACGGATTTGCTTTAAAAAAATACAAAATATTGTGTTCACACAAAAAAAAATTCAGAGAAAATTCGTTAAAAAAATTAATTCAAGTAAGGATACAAAAAAATAAAAAATTTAAAAAAATTCAATACATAGTTAATGAAAAAAAATCCAGGAAATAAAAAAATTGATAAAAATGTATTTAATGTATAATTCAAGGATAAAAGGGATAATTTAAAGGTAAAAAAAAATATAGTTAAAAAAAATAATTATATAAAAAAAATAAAGAGTTGTGAAAGCAAAGTTAACGAAATAAAAATCCAAGAAATATAAAAAATATAAAGAAATATAAAAAAAATATATATATAGAAAAATAAAAAAAATTAAAAGGGAAAAAAAAATTAATTCAAGAGAAAAATTGATTAAAAATTAAAAAAAAATCAAAACAAACTTGATTGAATAAAGCAGAAATAATAATAAAAAAAAATTTCATAGAACGAAAACTCAATTTAAATTGTAAAAAAAATGTCTGTCCTCAGGTTTAAAAAAAATAATTGAATAATCAAGGTGTGTGAGGTTTTCCGACTGAGTATCCAAACGATGAACGAAAAATCATGCGTAATGTTAATAGTTTTGTCTTGTTCTGTTACGTTTCGTGAATTGTAAAGTGTTGTAGTAATGTAGTAATGTAGTAAATAAGTCTGTCAAGACTGTAGTTGGTGCTTTTGTGACCCGACGAGTGCTTCGGATTAGCTCTTGAATTCCCACCACATCGAACTTTCTGATTTTGAAACCTAAAAGGTGGTTGGCTAGGAAATAGAGCAAATCCTCCACACGAGCAGAATACGAAACTTCCCACTTACGCCACACTATGAGTTTGACTGTGCCTTACAACACGGTAAACTGTAAGTGTTCTGAATCGAAACTCTACCCCGCTCTTTGTTTGATGGATGACTTCGTTCTACCTCACTAAATCTACTGGTTCTAGACTAGTTAGAACGGATAGCAAAACTCAATCTTCCACTTCCCAAAGAGCTTTAACGGTCTCCAAGTTTGTGCTTAAAGGATCAGGAAATATAAAAAAAATAGGAAAAAAATTAAGAGCAGATTATTGTAAGTCCAAGACCTTCAAACAAAAATCATCTCCTTGGAGTCCAAAGGAACTGAAAGCCGTTCTTTACGTTGGGCGCCATTGTTGCGAGTCTACGGTTTGGCCACAGGGGCATCTTTTGGTGTTGGAGAAGAGCTGCGGTACGCTTGCTCTTGCTCGGCTAAGCTCGAAGGATTGGGTGTGGATGGTGCCCTTCTCCAAACGCCACCTACTCAGCAAACAAAATTATTCTCGTACCGAATAAGGATGGGAAAGGAAAAGTGAAAATAGGAGTTGGAATAAGGATCTGGATAAGGAAGTGAAGGAATCGCAAAGACTTAGTTACCTATGCCACTGCATTGGTAAAAGGATGGCGTCAATGTAAGGATTCCTGGTGGTTGGAATATAAAAATTCGAAGTTCTAAATCTAATCTAAACGCTAAGCCCTTAATATTATAATTTTTTTTATATCGTTAGAGATATAACCTAAACCTATCTAATCCTATACTAAGCCTTATAATAAGTAATTTTATTTTATATTTCCCACCAAAATCCACCATCGACCCCACTGTCTCACCAACACAATGGTTCGCCGAGCCGTCAAAAGCCCTGCCAGCTGTTGTTGGCAGAAGATTGGCCTACCCCACCCTTGTATCAAAGATACAACCATTGTCATCTCCGTGGCCAGAAGTTTGGAGATGACCCCTGATGTAAACTTCCCCCAACTACAATCGTATATGTAGGTAAGTAGTAGTAGGTACGTAAAGTAAAAATTGTTATGAATGCATGTATTGTTATGTGAGTATGTAGATATGTAAGTACGGAATTGTAATGAAGTATGTATGTAGGTAAGTAAGTATCTTAATTTGTAGGTAAGTAAGTTGGTAAGGTAAGTATCTATGTGAGTACGTCATTGTCGAAGTCTTCGTAAGGTGTTCTATACATTACGCCGAAATCATGCCTCGTTCACCGCTGGCCCAGCCGATCCCGCCTCACACACCATTGATGATAACTTAGCACTCCATTTTTCTATCAAATTACAAGATATTCAAGCAAATTTTTCTTGGCTAAGATCCTTTTTATTAACATAACTTAAAACTAAGAAAATTATAATTCAATATATTATTTAGTATTTAAAAAAAAGAAGGAAAATCAGTAAAATTTATAAAAAAAACTGTCTTTTTTTTTTTTTTTTTTTTTTTCAACCGGTTCAAATTCAAACACCAGGTTTTAAAGGAGAAAGGTAGACCATATAAACAAGTAAAAAAAGGTAGTAGTGTCTAGAGTGTCTTATCTTCTTTTCTTCAACCAAATATCAGTGGGAATGTATATATATATGTACAAGTATATATTTAAATGAACGTTAAAATCACTTACTTTGTATGTATATGTCCCTCGAGGTCCTGCCGGCAGCACGTTCCAGGATACATTTGTGACTGGCTTTATCCAGGTGTTTCGGTTTGATTATGAATATATACCTTTATATATATATATATATATGTATATTGGTTGAAAAAGTCTGAAACTTGTATTCACTTTCGCACTTTTCTCTTATTTTATATTTACTTTAGATTGTAGCGGACAAGAAACGCAAAAGAAAGAGCGCGTCCCTTGACGCTACAAGACAAAACATAAACGAACACACCTCACGAAAAAGAATGTCAAATGTCTTCTCATCTCTGCATATCCGGTTTTCCATTCTTTCTTTCTTTCTTGGGATGTCGTCGACAGCAGCAGTGGGTGCGAGTTTCTTATTAAATAATCAGATTTGTAAAGTTAATTATTAGTTATAAGTTTTTTTTATTAATAAAGATCAAACAAGTTTAATAATCTTTTCTTTGGTCTTTACATTGGTGACCCCGCGTTTGAACATTGTTATTTTTATTAAGTTCATGCAATTTATTTTTTTCTTCACACCCACTGCTTACTGCAATCACCATCCGACACGCCATCATTATCAAACAAAAACAACGGCATCCTCTTAAGCACATTTTTGTTTGATACAATTTGCATCGTGTCGCCAATTTTTTTTTTTGCGAGGTTTACTTCTTATTTCGAGCATTGAAGTCAATTTCTCGCTACGGAGTCGAAATCTTCACCCAAACCACATCAGTCTAAGCCCTAAGGCGAAGGTATGACGGAAAATGACAATAACGACGACAAAGGAAATGCAGGCGCTCCACCAAACAATGCCAGCTCAACGGGATTACCCGGTGGCCAAGCGCTGGCAGTCTCAGGCCTTTCTGTAGCCGCACGAATGCCTCAGTTTTGGCGCGAGAGACCATCTCTCTGGTTCGCACAGATGGAGGCTATTCTTTCAACTTTCAGGCCGAATGACGACACAAAGTTTCAATACGTCATTGCAAATCTCGACCGAAGGGATCTAGAACAAATCTCAGACATTCTTCTGACTCCTCCAGCTACCAACAAATACACCAAAGTCAAAGAAAGGCTCATCAAAGTGTATGAAGAGGATGAGGAACAACGAATGCAACGCCTAATTGAAGGCCTCGATCTGGGCGACTCACAGCCCTCTCAGCTTCTTCGGCGTATCCGCGATCTCTCCGGATCTTCAGGCACTCCAGACGTGGTCATTCAGGTCATGTGGGTAGCTCGTGTGCCTTCGCATGTGAGAGCGATACTCTCATCGGTTAAAGGTGACCTTAACTCACTTGCAGAGGTCGCCGATAAAATCATGAGTCACTCTTCTTCACCTAACTCAATAGCTGCGCTACCACCACCAGCTTCAACTGATAGTGAAAATATGTATGGCATCCTACAGAGGCTAAACGTTATAGAAAAGCAACTCAGGCATCAAACAACATCTGCCCACCAGCAAACAGTAAGCGTTCGTCAGAAGTCAGATAGCCGTCAACGTAACAGCGCTCCCGGCCACTGCTGGTTCCACCGACGATACGGCTCAAAAGCAAAAAAATGCACCTCACCTTGTACATACAAGCAGGGAAACGCCCACCAGCAACTTTAAGTGAGGCTTCTACAGTTGCTGGTAAGTCGAATCGCCTCTTTATTCACGACAAAATTTCTGGCCACCGTTTTCTTGTAGATAGCGGAGCTTCCGTTTCAACCTTATCTGTCAAAAGCACAGCAAGATTGCAACCAGATCCAACAAAACTGCAAGCTGTCAACGGCACTAAAATAAACACTTTTGGCACGACAACGCTTGCCTTGGACTTCGGTATGGGACGCACTTTTCGTTGGACCTTCACCCGTGCAGCAATCCCACACTCAATATTGGGAGCAGATTTTTTGAGTTTCTTCCGGCTCTTGGTTGACGTTCATGGCCGCCGACTCGTGGACCAGGGTTCCAACTGCAGTACCTCAAGCATTCTCACGTCATCAGATGAAGGATCATTAAATGCCATTAATCACAATGATGTCTATACAAAACTACTTCAGCAGTTCCCTGCAATCACTCTCCCGCTTAGTGATCACCGAACACCGCAGCATTCAGTCCAACACCACCTGGAAACTACTGGTGCACCGGTTTACTGTCGTGCAAGACCAATTCCTCCAAAGTACTACATGCTAGCTAAAGCAGAGTTCCAGCGCATGGTGAGTGAGGGCATTTGTCAACCTTCAAGAAGTCCATGGGCCAGCCCCCTCCACATCGTTACTAAAAAGGACGGCACAATTCGACCTTGTGGTGACTACAGGCGCCTCAACGCCGTAACGCTGCCCGACAGGTATCCTTTGCCACGTCTAACGGATTTCCAATTGATACTACCAAATAAGTCAATTTTTACACGCCTCGACATGGCACGCGCGTACCATCAAATCCCCATGGCATCAGACGACATACCGAAAACCGCAATTATAACTCCTTTCGGGTTATACGAATTCAAGCGAATGACTTTTGGGCTACGCAACGCAGCCCAGACCCAGCAGCGCTTTGTCGACTCTATATTCGGTGATTTGGATTTTGTCTTCACTTATATAGACGACATGCTCATAGCATCAAACTCGCAAGCAGAACACCTGAAACATCTAGAGGAGATTTTTAAAAGACTCGACCAAAACGGCATCACCCTTAACAGAGACAAGTGTGAATTTGGAAAGCGAGCTATTACATTCCTGGGGTACCAAGTGGATGAAACAGGTATTCGACCACCTCAAGACTCCGTCAAATCGATGGCAGAATTTCCGAAGCCAACAACAGTCACTGAACTTCGTCGTTTTCTGGGTGCACTTAACTTCTTTCGGCTAAGCCTGCCACACGCTGCGGCAGATCAGGCACCTCTATGCAAAATGCTCCATGGCTCAAAGAAAAAGGACAATTCGCCACTAAACTGGACGCAATCTTCCGAAGCAGCTTTCTTCCGCTGTCGCCAATCACTTACGGACGCCGCCACGTTGGCACATCCTCTTCCGGACTCCGAGTTGCGGCTCATGACTGACGCCTCAAACACAGCAGTCGGGGCAGTACTTCTCCAGGTTGTCAATGGGAAATCTAAGGCTCGGATTTTATTCCAAGGCCCTATCTACAAGGCAACAGAAATCCAGCACATTCGATCGTGAGTTGCTAGCAATTAAGCTGGCAATCGAGTACTTCCGACGTTTCATCGAGGGACGGTCTTGTGCTATTTTCACTGACCACAAGCCACTAACGTTCGCCATTCGAAATCCACCATCATCAACAGAGACGCCACAACGTCAACGATATCTGGAATATATTTCTCAATTTTCCACCGATATTCGCAATATAAGCGGATCTGAGAACGCTGCAGCGGATGCACTCTCCCGGATTGCAGCTATTGACAATCCGATAAGTATAGACTACAATGCTATAGCCACTGCACAGAAGACAGACCCAGAGCTGGAAAAATTGAGATCGGTAAGTCACAAACTAAATTTCACTAACTTTGTTCTTCCCGGTACCGAAACAGAAGTAATTTGTGAAACAACTTCCGGACAAGCTCGCCCTTACATACCTAAGGCATTTAGGAGAACCGCCTTCGAAACAATTCACAACCTCAGCCACCCAGGTATAAGAGCTTCTCGCAAAACCGTTGCACTTCGTTTCTTCTGGCCATCAATGAACGTAGACATAGGAAAGTGGGCACGAAGTTGTCATGACTGTCAGCGAAGTAAAGTGCACAGGCATACCAACCCACCCATGGGAACATTCGCAGCAGCTGAAAGGCTTGAACATGTTCATATTGACATCGTCGGCCCTTTACCAACTTGTTATGGGTTCAGCTACCTACTCACATGTATTGATCGGGCAACACGCTGGCCAGAAGCCATCCCAATTGCTGACATCACGGCAAATTCAGTTGCTGATGCATTTCTCTTCAACTGGCTGGCACGATTCGGTTGCCCTCTGCGCCTGACCACAGATCAAGGCCGTCAATTTGAATCTGCCTTGTTTCGCCGATTTTCCGAAATTCTTGGCTGCGAACGCATTCACACTACCGCTTACCATCCGCAGTCTAACGGGGTGGTGGAGCGGTGGCATCGCTCACTTAAGGCAGCTCTAACCGCTCACAGCCCTGACGGTTGGGTGACTTCACTACCTGCCGTCCTCCTCGGACTTCGCTCAATGGTAAACGAATCTGGCACCACACCCGCCCAGCTGATGTACGGTACTGAATTGCGCCTTCCAGGAGACTTCTTTGAAACTACTCCTCCTAAGGAACCGGTTAGTTTCGTACAGGACCTAAGGGAGAGCCTCCAGCGACTTACACCAACGTTCCCGAGCTGTAAATCGAAGCCTATTTTCATTCCAAGGGAACTAAAAACTTCATCGCATGTGTACGTCCGTAACGACCATGTTCAGCGCCCCTTGCAGCCCGCTTATTCTGGACCCTATGCAGTGCTTGAACGTCAGCCACATGCTTTCAAGGTTGCCTTGCCAAACAAGCAAGTCTTCGTTTCCATCCAGCGGCTTAAACCATCCTACAAAATAGCTAGCTCGGAATGCTTAGAGAAGACAACTACACCTCCGGAACCAGTTACATCGCACCTCTTCGTTAAAACAAGGTCTGGGAGGACAAGCAAACCACCATCGCGTTTCGCTCCTACATAGGGGGGAGCACTGTAGCGGACAAGAAACGCAAAAGAAAGAGCGCGTCCCTTGACGCTACAAGACAAAACATAAACGAACACACCTCACGAAAAAGAATGTCAAATGTCTTCTCATCTCTGCATATCCGGTTTTCCATTCTTTCTTTCTTTCTTGGGATGTCGTCGACAGCAGCAGTGGGTGCGAGTTTCTTATTAAATAATCAGATTTGTAAAGTTAATTATTAGTTATAAGTTTTTTTTATTAATAAAGATCAAACAAGTTTAATAATCTTTTCTTTGGTCTTTACAAGATCTACTAAAAAAAAATTGTTTAATCACTAATTTTCTTTCCTTTCGACACAAAAAAAAAATTCAAAAGCTACTAAAATTCAAAAATAATAAAAAAATTCAAAAAAAAAACAATTTTTTTTATCAAATTCTCTTCGTCCTTAAGGGACCACAAAAAAAAACTGTTTTGATGGAGCACCCTGCCGCACTTTATATCGGTGCCCTTGAGGTGGCCTTCAACAGGGTTAAGAACGACACCCTTACGGTACCACCGGTATGTTACGGTCGTTCACCCACTTTTGTGTCCTTTCTTTAAGGATACGTCCTTTATTCAGGAAGAAAAATTAGGCAGAGGCTCAGATCAATCTTCTTGAGTCGAAAGGCCTCTTAATTGCTTTGTCGTTAATTATTACCGATAAAGAGATGAGATGCTTTACACTTGATCTTCACCTGAAGCATTTAAAGGATTGGTTTTTTTTTTGTTTCTTGGAATAAAATGTTTAATGATTTATAATTTTGACCAAGTTGATGTTTATGTTGATTTGAGAACAATTAAAGTGGAGATTCTCATCGGCTTTGTTGGTCTTTTTGATGGTTAAATGAAAACAGTTTTCATCTGATTTTTCCCAACGTTTCGACGGTGATTGCCGTCTTCTTCAGGGGATGTCTTTATTCACAAAAATGACAAAAAATATGTTTAGTTTAATACATACGAATATTGAATATTAAAAAAAAAAACATTAAAAACAATTGAAACAAATATAAATTAAAGCGCTTCCGATGTGAAGGCTTGTCAACTGTCAACTGTTAAATTTGAACTGTATAATTATTTGTGTTTGAAACTAAGGAACAGTAAACGGCGGATATGTTTTGAGTGTCTTGTTTGCGGTTCATATTGTTTTTGTTGTTTATTATGTGAAGTGTTTCTAATGTGTAGCGTTTAGATGTGTGTTTCTCCGTTGCAAGAATTTCGGCTCCTTCAAAGTCTGGTTGATGTCCTGATCCTATAGCGTGGCATGCTAATGCTGTCTTTTCAGAGCTTTTTTGGCGAATGTCAGATTTATGATTGGCTATTCTTTGTCGAAGGAGTTGTTTGGTTGTGCCAATGTAGCAGAGATTGCATGGTTGGTCCGGTTTTCCTTTACAGTTTATTTTGTAAACTACGTCTGAGCGGCGATCCTTGTCCGTTTTCGTCTTTAGGCGTGTAAATAGAGATGCAACTGTCTGGTTTGATTTATATGCTAAGTTCACGTCTGGGTTGTTTTTGGCGACAACTTCTTTGAAATTTTCGGAGAGTTTGGGAACATACACAACATTTTTGTAAACACCTTTTTTCTCTTCCAACCTATTTCCGGAAGAAACTTGATGTTTTTGACGAAGTATCAAGTTTCTTATGATTTCTATTGGAAAGCTATTGTCAATGAGTATTTGTGTCACTTTTTTCTCATTGGCGGAGTGGTATTTTGGGTCACTCAACGCAAAGACTTTGTTTATGAGATTGGATGCTGTGTTCATACGTATGTGTTTGGCTTGATTAGATCGGAAATTGACAAGTCTTCCAGATGCCGTATCCTTCTGGTACCAGTCGAAAGATAGACGGTCGCTTTCGCGATAGATCTTAACGTCTAAGAACGCTATTGACCTGCTTTCTTCTCTCTCTACGGTAAATTGGATTTTTTCGTTGAATTGGTTAAGACATCGTAGCACATTATCAATTTCTTCTCTGTTAACAATCGCGAAAATATCGTCAACGTATTTTGCTATAAACTTAGGTCTGTAGTTTAGTTTAAAACATTCTTCAAGCAAAAAGTCTAAAACCAAGTCAGCAATCGTCGGGGAAAGAGGATTTCCCATTGGCATTCCATGTATTTGTTTGTACAAATTGTCTTTAAACTGTAAGTAGTTATTGTCCTTTATGCAAAAATTAAACAATTCCAGAAATTTGCTTTGGCTCAACTTTGTATTTTCGCTTATAATTTCCCATTTCTTTTTGATAATTTTGATTGCTAGTTGAACAGGAACATTGGTAAACAGAGAAACAGCGTCGTAAGAAACCAAAACTTCATTTTTGTCGATTATTAGATCTTTTGCTTTGCACTTGAACTCTAACGAATTTCTGACTGAGTGGGGAGATTCTTTCGTGACACACTGTAATATTCTACCAAGAAACTTTGAGAGTTCGTAACAAGGCACTTTCATCGATGATGCTATCGGGCGGAGGGGCATGTTTTGTTTGTGTATTTTTGGTAGTCCATATATAGCAGGTATTTGTGCTGTGTAGTTGGTCATTTTTGTTTTTTCTCTGTCATCGATGATCTTGTTAGAGTGTAGCCATTTAACAAATTCGTTGTTTTTGTTTTGTAGGGTGGTGAGGGGGGTCGTTCTCATGACTCTATATGTAGAGCGGTCAGACAGGAGTTCTATCATCTTCTCTTCATACTCTTTCCTATTCATTGCAACTGTTACATTGCCTTTATCAGCTGCTAACGGGTGATTTTTTAGCTGGTTTGGTTTTGGCAACACTGGTTTTGACACTGGGAATGTCGCCTATAAAATCTTGTCGGCCATTCTGTGTGAACGTCTGAACCCTTTCGCACGTGAACTGATTGGCCCCTATCAGTGTGGTTTCAGACCCGGTAAGTCAACCGTCGACCAAATTTTCACACTTCGGCAGATTTTGGAAAAGACCCAAGAATTCCAGATCGATACTCACCACCTCTTTATCGATTTTAAAGTCGCCTATGACAGCGTAAACAGGAACGAGCTATACAGAGCCATGTCACTTCTTGGCATCCCTGCCAAACTCGTTCGATTGTGCAGGATGACTATGGAGAACTCGCGCTGCTCCGTCAAGGTTGGTAAGAACACCTCCGACTCATTTAATGTCGAGAAAGGCTTACGACAGGGTGACGCGCTGTCATGTAACCTCTTCAACATCATTCTTGAGGCAATCGTACGCAACTCGCATGTCAACACCAGCGGTACGATTTTTTTTAGATCCGTTCAATTACTTGGCTATGCTGATGATATTGACATTATTGGAAGAACGAAGCGCGCTGTCAGTGGAGCATTCGCAAGTATTGAAGTGGAAGCGGCTCGAATGGGTCTGGCTGTAAATGAAGATAAAACAAAGTATATGCTGTCCTCGGGTGAAGTAGATCATCACCGTAGGCTCGGACAAAACGTCACAATGGACAGATATAACTTTGAGGTTGTCAAGGACTTTGTCTATTTGGGTTCCACTATAACCTCTCAGAACAACATCAGTGAAGAGATCAGTCGAAGAATCACTCCTGCCAATCGCTGCTTCTTCGGGCTAAGAAGGCATCTTAGTAGTAAAGCCCTCTCTCAAAGGACCAAGGAGACACTATACAAGACCCTTATCATCCCAGTCCTGCTGTATGGGGCAGAAGCGTGGACACTGACACAATCGGATGAATACAGGCTGGGGTGCTTTGAGAGAAAGATTCTTCGGGTGATATTCGGGCCTGTATGTATCAATGGAGTATGGAGGAGAAGATTCAATGGCGAACTGTACGGGCTATACAGCGACATTGACTTGGTTAAGAAGCTGAAAATTCAGCGGCTTAGATGGCTGGGCCATGTGGAGCGTATGGACGAAAACGCTCCTGCCCGACGAGTCTTCAATTCCAACCCGGAGGGCCGACGCAGTTCTGGAAGACCCCATCTAAGGTGGCGCGATCAAGTGGTAAACGACCTCAACCAACTTGGTGTGCGCAACTGGAGGCCACTGGCTAGGGACCGGCCTAGCTGGCGAGGAATGTTGGTTGAGGCCGTGGTCCACAATGGACTGTCTGCGCCACCTTAAGTAAGTAAGTAAGTAACACTGGTTTTGACAGCTGACGTGTGTTTAGTACTTTGTGTCACTGTCAAACAGCTTCAGTTTGGTTTGCAATTTAACCATGGCTCGTCTTACAAATGAACAACGCTTGCAAATTATTGAATTTTACTATCATAATTCGTGCTCGGTTCGAAATGTTCATTTCCGCTTTTTTATCGAAAAATTGTGTTCAGCGATGAGGCTCATTTTTGGTTGAATGGGTACGTAAATAAGCAAAATTGCCGCATTTGGAGTGAAGATCAGCCAGAAGCATTGCAACACCTACCAATGCATCCCGAAAAAGCCACTGTTTGGTGCGGTTTATGGGCCGGCGGCATTATTGGGCCATATTTCTTCAAAGATGATGCGAATCGCAGCGTTACTGTCAATGGTGAACGCTGCCGAGCGATGATAACAAACTTTTTTTTACCCGAAATGGAAGTTCTTGACTTGCATGATATGTGGTTTCAACAAGACGGTGCCACATGCCACACAGCACGCGAAACAATGGCGCAATTGCGAGGCGAGTTTGGTGAACAGTTAATTTCACGTTTCGGGCCGGTCAATTGGCCGCCTAGATCGTGCGATTTGACACCATTAGACTATTTTTTGTGGGGGTATGTCAAGGCTAATGTCTATAGGGACAAGCCCGCTTCGATTGACGCAATGGAAGCCAACATCCATGCATTCATTCGTGAGATACCGGCCGATATGTGTGAAAGAGTATGCCAAAATTGGACTCAGCGGATGGGCTACCTGAGACGCAGCCGCGGTCAACATTTGCATGAAATTATCTTTAAACATTAAATTGCAAGGTTCAAACTATCGATTCAAATAAATATTTCATTCATTTTTTTCGAATTTTTTGTGTTTTTTTTTTTTAAATGTTCTAAACCCATCGCTTCATATGACAAAATAGAACTCAAATTCCATCAAAAAATTCTTAACCTTGAAATTACTGAAACCTACCACAAAGTAAAACAAACAAATAACACACTCAGAATGCTTAACAAACGAATACATGAAAATATTACATCGGAAGAACATAAACAATTCATAACTCAACAGCAACAAAGCTTTATTAACATTTGCAAGAAAAAACAACAAATCCACACTGAAAAAATCAATCAATTAAAGCATGATTTTTGGACAAAATTTAACATCAAAATGCATGAAAATTGGTTTGTTAATAAAAGCGACATAGAGTTTCCAATTGAAATCAAATGGCTTCTCTCTCTAGGAAAAAAATTTGCATTGCCAATTGGAAAAAATACGTTCCCTCTTTTCCAACTCATTGCTGATGGTGAAGAAATTATAAGAAGTGAAAAAGACGAAACCAAACAAGAAACAACCAGAGCCCAGTACAGCAATATGCTTAACTCTTTTCAACGTCACCACCACAACAATATTTTCGAAAAATATATTATGAAGGTACACAAAGACGCTGTAAATTTTCTCAAAAAACACAAAAACGTCATCATTGTAGCAGCTTATAAAGGCAATGTAACAGTTGCAATGAATAGGAAAGAGTATGAAGAGAAGATGATAGAACTCCTGTCTGACCGCTCTACATATAGAGTTTGTTAATGGCTACACTCTAACAAGATCATCGATGACAGAGAAAAAACAAAAATGACCAACTACACAGCACAAATACCTGCTATATATGGACTACCAAAAATACACAAACAAAACATGCCCCTCCGCCCGATAGCATCATCGATGAAAGTGCCTTGTTACGAACTCTCAAAGTTTCTTGGTAGAATATTACAGTGTGTCACGAAAGAATCTCCCCACTCAGTCAGAAAGTGCAAAGCAAAAGATCTAATAATCGACAAAAATGAAGTTTTGGTTTCTTACGACGCTGTTTCTCTGTTTACCAATGTTCCTGTTCAACTAGCAATCAACATTATCAAAAAGAAATGGGAAATTATAAGCGAAAATACAAAGTTGAGCCAAAGCAAATTTCTGGAATTGTTTAATTTTTGCATAAAGGACAATAACTACTTACAGTTTAAAGACAATTTGTACAAACAAATACATGGAATGCCAATGGGAAATCCTCTTTCCCCGACGATTGCTGACTTGGTTTTAGACTTTTTGCTTGAAGAATGTTTTAAACTAAACTACAGACCTAAGTTTATAGCAAAATACGTTGACGATATTTTCGCGATTGTTAACAGAGAAGAAATTGATAATGTGCTACGATGTCTTAACCAATTCAACGAAAAAATCCAATTTACCGTAGAGAGAGAAGAAAGCAGGTCAATAGCGTTCTTAGACGTTAAGATCTATCGCGAAAGCGACCGTCTATCTTTCGACTGGTACCAGAAGGATACGGCATCTGGAAGACTTGTCAATTTCCGATCTAATCAAGCCAAACACATACGTATGAACACAGCATCCAATCTCATAAACAAAGTCTTTGCGTTGAGTGACCCAAAATACCACTCCGCCAATGAGAAAAAAGTGACACAAATACTCATTGACAATAGCTTTCCAATAGAAATCATAAGAAACTTGATACTTCGTCAAAAACATCAAGTTTCTTCCGGAAATAGGTTGGAAGAGAAGAAAGGTGTTTATGTTGTGTTGTGTATGTTCCCAAACTCTCCGAAAATTTCAAAGAAGTTGTCGCCAAAAACAACCCAGACGTGAACTTAGCATATAAATCAAACCAGACAGTTGCATCTCTATTTACACTCCTAAAGACGAAAACGGACAAGGATCGCCGCTCAGACGTAGTTTACAAAATAAACTGTAAAGGAAAACCGGACCAACCATGCAATCTCTGCTACATTGGCACAACCAAACAACTCCTTCGACAAAGAATAGCCAATCATAAATCTGACATTCGCCAAAAAAGCTCTGAAAAGACAGCATTAGCATGCCACGCTATAGGAACAGGACATCAACCAGACTTTGAAGGAGCCGAAATTCTTGCAACGGAGAAACACACATCTAAACGCTACACATTAGAAACACTTCACATAATAAACAACAAAAACAATATGAACCGCAAACAAGACAGTCAAAACATATCCGCTGTTTACTGTTCCTTAGTTTCAAACACAAATAATTATACAGTTCAAATTTAACAGTTGACAGTTGACAAGCCTTCACATCGGAAGCGCTTTAATTTATATTTGTTTCAATTGTTTTTAATGTTTTTTTTTTTTAATATTCAACTCAATGTAAGTCATACTTATACGCTGTACATAATATTCGTATGTATTAAACTAAACATATTTTTTGTTATTTTTGTGAATAAAGACATCCCCTGAAGAAGACGGCAATCACCGTCGAAACGTTGGGAAAAATCAGATGAAAACTGTTTTCATTTAACCATCAAAAAGACCAACAAAGCCGATGAGAATCTCCACTTTAATTGTTCTCAAATCAACATAAAATGTTTAATTGCCACATACCTCTGCCTTTTGATGAAATTGAAGAACAAATCTTCAAAACTTCCTCCCACCTTGAGTACACTGTATACCCAGTATCTTCTATTAAAACCCTTTTATAGAGTAACCTAGGATTTAATTTATATTTAATTTTCTTTTCTAATTTTTAAACAGTCTTATTTCTCACCTATTTAGTTTATAGTTAATTAAATATTGATTCGTCAATATTAATTTGATTTTCAATCATCTAACACTTTTTGTTCAACAATAGAAAATTCCCGCACACTACGTTTCAAGATTTTTGTTTTTTGTTTTGAATTTCTTTGTCTCGAATAATCTAGCTACTGTGCCACTATATGGTTAAGTGAATTGCACTTTTTGGTTTTAATTACCAAATGCAATTCTCAGGCGGTCATTGATCTTTTGGCCTAGTTTATCATTCCTTTTTCAGTTTTTCTTTGCAGTGTGCAGATCTAAAATTTCAAGTTCAACTTCCCCAGTCACTCACACTTGTGTCGTTAAAAATGAATTGGTCTGTTCATGTACCTATGTGTGAAGGTTCGGGCCTGAGCTTACTCCGAATGTTGCGAGCGAATTCAAATTAATTTAGTAAAAAAGTTAAAATTATTACTTAATAACTCAACAAAACACCTTAAAATTGAATAAATACTAACAAAAATGTCTAAAACTAATATAATTGCAGAAATCCCACATTTTTAAAATATATTTTTGCTACATTTAAATCCAACGGACAACAAAACCCTATCTTTTCCGGGGCGAATTTGAGTGGACGCCATCATTCTTCTTTATTTTTCTTTTTCGCACTTCATTCACGGCGAGTCTGTAGACTGTCACCATTCGAAGGGAATTTGACATTTCTCCTGTCATGAAAATCAAAATGTAAATATTGTAAATTAACTCGTGGCGGGTTTTTAATTTGTTCGAGTGAAATTATTGTTTTTCGGTGTTATATTTATTGAAATAGTTGTGGAAAAGATATGTGTATACTCATATACGTGTTTATCATTATATTTAATCGTTACATATCTAGTCAGCAACCCCCAAATTGTTGAATGCAATCGGCAATGCATTGTTCGAAAGTAGGTAAGTTGTATATTTTCTTCCTTGTAGCTAATTGTATCTCATTTATCTAACTTTATATCTTTGTTGTTTTAGACCGATATCCTGTCGTAGTGAACCCAGACCATCACCACATCTATAATAATTCTACAGATAAGTGATTTTTTTGTCATCAGGGAATGCCTTTGAAACTACTTCTTTGAAGGGTGGCTCATAAGACAGACTCTGATGACAATCCTTTTTTTAAAAAAATCATTTTTAATCATTTTTTTTTCTTTCAGGTACCAACTTCAAGACCATGGTGTAGTGGTAAGGGAAAAGGAACAAACGGACATCTCTATAAATAAACCTCCGTGGTTGGTAAGGCATTTCACAGATTACCAAGTTATAAGTACCTACATATCTAAACAGATTGATCGACTGCGCAACAAGCTCGACGACGGTTTATGAGTGGTCGTGAGTAAACCGACCTCGTAAAAATGTATTTGGTCAATCGTCAGTTTCATTATTTATGGGTTTTCATTTACTAGTAGAACAATTTACTAGCCGTTCTCAACGTGTGGTACGTCCCACGCCCTGAGTCGTCTTTACGATTTATAGTCGGTCATTTTTAGAGGTAGTAGTCAAGGAAATGATTAGCTTATAAGGGTTTTAAGGAAATATACCAATTAGAGGATCTAGGTATCTGCTAAATATAAATTTTGAGGCTCTGTTCTAATTTTTATATTATTTATCACCTAGCTTTCCTTAAATTCAGATAATTGGCCTACTAAGTCTTTATCTCTCTAACCGGTCTATCAGTCTCATGGATAAAATAAATACCTATACATAAAGATAAGAAGTTAAAATAAATAATTAAAAAAAAAAAAAAAAAAAAAAAAAAAAAAAAAAAAAAAAAACTGTGACAGACAAATATTGTACCTTAACATGTGGGAAATAAATAGATGAAATAAATAAATTCCTAATAAATAAGGCTATGTAAATAAATAATTATAAAAAAATAATTCTCTATATAACGAACGGACACGTAAATAAGTAAATATATCTATATCCTTAAACTATATCACAGTAAAGCTTATTTATAAATAAATAATAAATAAATCTCTATGGGTATCTAAACTATATCACAGTATAAAATAAATAAAAATAAAAATAAATAAATCTCAAAAAAATAAAATCTTAAACTATATCACAGAATAATACCTAAATAAATAATAAATAAATCTATGATAATCGAACATGAGACTACATACATATCACAGTTTACTAATAATTGAGCAACAGCAGCTTGAGTGCGTCATTAAGTGTGGATATATTTTGCATGGTAAACTCCCACTCTTTCACCCTTTAAATTTCCCATCTCATAAGTGCAATTTCCCCTTGTTCTCAAGACAATTGCTTTCAGGAACTTAGATCCTAGTTTGGCATTGTATTTGTCCGATAGGTTACTTTATTTAAAGTTTCTTCGATATACGATTTGACCTACTTTGTAAGAAACGTTCTTGCTTCTTGTATTATATATCTTTGTAGATCGTTGATGAGCTAAGTTTAAATTTTCAAATATTTGCCTTCTTAACAAAGCTTGTTTGTCCGATTTATCTACGATTTCAATATCTGTATCTTTGAGCATATCTAATTTTCTTAAAAGCTCATAAGTTTTTCCGTGTTGAACCATTTGTGTTCCGAAAACGGCATAGTATGGTTCTAACTTGATGGCATCATGTAACACGCTTCGAATAGAGAAAGCTGTGTTGCTTATATGCATATCCCAATTACGCTGGTCACTATCGATATAGGACCGAATTTTCGCTAACACCGACCTGTTTACACGCTCTGATGCATTGGCTTGAGGTGAGTAAAAGGCCGTGCGTATGTGTTTAACACCATATTTGTTTAAAAAGCTGGAAAACAATTCTGAAACAAATTGTTTTCCGTTGTCGGAATGGATGTACTCCGGTACACCGAATATGTGAAATACACTTTCTTCAAGATATTTAACTACCTCAGCTGCTGTTGCTCGTTTTATTGGCTTTAAGAAAACATATTTGCTAAAGTGGTCTAAGGCGATGAAAATGTGTGTATGTCCGGTCTTCGTTCGTGGGTAGGGTCCTAAGAAGTCGATCTATAGTCGTTGAAAAGGTCTTTCTGTTATTGTCTGTTGTCCCATGGGTGGCCTTGAAATCGAGTTCATTGGTTTATTACATTTGCAAATATCACAGTTTTGTACATAATCCTTAACTTGGATGAACATATTTGGCCAGAAATATCTTTGGCGAAGTTTTGCTAAAGTTTTGTGCATTCCTCCGTGACCGGCTGTAAAAGAATCGTGTGCTGTTGCCAAAAGACCCCTACACAACTCCTTCGGTACCCAAAGTTTCCAGGCCCTATCCTCTTGAATAGGGTCCCCAGTTCGTCTGTCAGTTCTTTTGTACACAAATCCGTCCGAGACGCATGTGTTGGGAAGTATGTCTTTGTTCTCTTCTATTGTCTTCTTCAATTCAACATACTCTTCAGATGAAAAATGTGGTGAATTGAAGTCAACTTCCTGTGTTCCGGTATCGATCTCGTCCATATGTACTCGTGAGAGAGTATCCGGGACTACATTGAGGGTGCCTTTCCTATGCTCGATGTTGAAATCAAACCCTTGGAGTTTAAAACTCCAACGAGCTAACCTACCACTCAAGTCTTTTTGGCTCATTAGCCATTTAAGACTTGCGTGGTCAGTTATTATAGTGAAAGGTAAACCTTCGATGTAGGCTCGGAACTTCTTTACTGACAAAACGGCCGCATAGCATTCAAGTTCCGTCACACTGTAATTCCGTTGTGCGGAATTAAGATTCTGGGACATAAATGCTATCGGTCGTTCGTTTTTCTCGTCGTCCATTTGAAAAAGAACGCTCCCTACACCAGTAGTTGATGCGTCGCACTGTAGGTAAAAATGTCGAGTAAAGTCAGGATTGGACAAGATGGGTGCTGTTACCAGCATAGTCTTCAGTTCTTCGAAAGCCGTTAAAGCTTCTGTAGACATTTCGAAATCTTTTCCTTTCTTCAGGCAGTCAGTCATTGGGCTGATATAGACGCAAAATTTGGAATAAAGCGCCTATACCATCCTTTCATACCTAAGAACCGACGAAGTTGTTTAGGGGTTTTTGGCACAGGGAAGTCCTTTACCGCTGACATTTTTTCTGGGTCAGTCCTCAGACAACCATCACCGACGAAATAGCCCAAGTACTTGATCTCTTTAAAACAGAATTTGCTTTTTTCGACGTTAATTGTCAGTCCCGCTTCACGCAAACATCTCGTAGCTTCTTTGAGGACGCTCATGTGGGTTTCAAAGTCTGGAGAACAAATCAAGAGATCATCCAGGTAAACAAAGACACTCTCTCTCAAACGAGCGGGAATGACTTTGTCCATCAGCTTACACATTCTCTGGGCTGCATTGCACAGTCCGAATGGCATAACCGTGAACTGATACAATGGCCTCCCAGGGACTGTGAAAGCTGTCTTCTCTCTAGATTTGATCTCCAGAGGTATCTGCCAAAAAGCGTCCTTTAAATCGATACTTGATATGAAGTGTGTATCGTGGAGCCGACTCAAAATTCCTTCAATGTGCGGTAGTGGATACGCAAATTTCTTTGTCGCAGCGTTTATTTTTCTCGAATCCAAGCAAAGTCTGTTTTTGCCTGGCTTCCGCACCAGAACAACGGGAGAGCTGTACGCGCTATTGCTTTCCTCTATGACTCCCAGCTCGAGCATCCTGTCAAGCTCAGCATACATTAGCTTTTGTACAACAGGTGAAATCGGGTAATGCCGTTGTTTGATGGGAATGGTGTCGTCGTCCATCTCAATGACATGCTCTTCGACCGAAGTCTTACCCAATCCTAGCACTGCGCACGATGGGAATGTCTGCTTGACTCGCTCCAACTCATCCGTTTGTTCTGGAGAAAGCTTTCGCAAAGGATCAGACTTCTGCCCTTCCGCCGGTGATAGATTGTCAAGAGCACTGATTATGTTCGGAGCAACTTTAAACGTCCTCCAAAAGTCCACTCCCAAATAGAGTTGTTGTTGCAGGCTAGGAACGATATATAGTTCCATCTCTTTGGAATTGCCGCCCCATGAGATGTCAGTCTTAATTCTCCCGCTTATCTGTTGATTTTTACCATCTGCTGTTTTTATGTCTAACCTCATTTTTATGATTGGAATGTTATGTTTCTGTAAAAAATCTATTGCATCTTTCCCCATACAGCTAACTGAAGCTCCACTATCTAATAGACCTACCATTTCTTCTCCATTTACTGATACCTTTGCGTAGGGTCTATTATCGTCATTTATAGTTAATATTGAAGCTTCTATTTTATTTTTTCTATTTCTAAATATTGCAGATTTTTCTCTCAACTTAGCTATTTTTCTAAAATTTCTGCTACTCTGAAACTCTTCACAGGCGATTTCCTCATTGAAAATTCTTCTTTTTGCCTCATCATAGTCTATCATCCGTTGATGAAGACTTTTATATTGCACAGGTGTTTTTGGGTAAGTATTTTTTTCTTCATGTTCTCTCTTTAAAATTTTTATTTTTGCAGGCTCTGATTGTCCGGGATTGTCATTTTCGCCGGTGGAGTGGACCCGGGAACACTGCCGACTTTCAGGTTTCCCTGACATGACGCGCAATTGAAGGACAGGTTTCCTTTTCCACAACTGAAACAAGTCAGCGCGTGGAAAGTTGATGCACATGTTGCTGAGTGTAAGTTTTTGTCCTTTGTAAGTTCTGTCCTTTTGTCTCGTTCACCGTTTTTGTAAGTAGCGTTTCGTCTATCTGTGTTTGTATTAGTCGTAAGTTTGTCTGTACGGTTGTGTTGTACTGCAGCAATATGTGCTTCATGTTCCTCTTCCGAATCCGTCAATTGTAGCCTCTTGAGTGACAACTCGTGGTCTTCAATTTCGTTCACGTGCTTTTTAAATTTGTATTCTTTCGTTAATAAATGTTTTTCAGCTCGTCTGCATTCATCTCTTAGATCTCGGATATCCTTAATTTGGCATCCGAAGATCAGCGTCGCAACTTTATCTTTGAGATTTTGTCTCACCATAGATACCAAATCTTTTTCACTTGGTCGATTCTTCATTTGTAGTGTGAGACCTCTTACCTCTTCATAAAATTCATCAAAAGACTCATTTGGTTGCTGACGCCTGTCTAGTATCTCCCGAAGAATCTCATGGTCTCTTTTCGAATTTCTGAACTGTCTTACCAGTTCGGATTTTAAATCGTACAGATTCAAGTAATCATCGCCCTGGTTCTCTTCCATGAACTGCCAGTACCACTTTTCGGCAGTTCCTGACACTAAATGGTGAAAGTTAGCGAAAACTTGATCATTTGTGGCACCACTTTTCTTTTGGAGAGTTTCAACCCGAAAAATGAAACTCTCGACAGTCATACTCTTTGAAGTCCCATCAAATTTCACCCCCCATTTATGGATGTCCACGCGTTTCCCATATTCACTTGATGATCTCTGTGAATAGCCATGAGATTGGTTTATGGATGGAGGAATAACGCGAGGTGGACTTATTTCAGGATCGACCAAAATTACCTCCTCTCTCCGCATTTGATTTTCGTGTAGAGCAAGAGTTGACTTCTCTACTGTTCGTAACCGTTCATTCATGGTAGACATATTTTCCGTCACAGTTGCTACCATTGAGTGCATTTTTGCCATATTTTTAGTCTGCTCGGCAAGAAGAAGTATTGTCTTACTATGCGTTACGTTAATAAACCGGGAAAATTGCACTATTAATAACCTTTTCTAAGTTTTCCCCTCCCATAGTTATCTCATATTCTTCCTTCTCTTTATCACTTTCCAGTTTTTCTTCTTCAATTAGTAAACTCTCCCGTCGTAAAGCTTGAGTTACCCTATTGACTGAATCCCTAGTATCCCCTTCATCCCTTCCTACTGGAATCACCTCTTCTCTAAATACCCTCTCAGCAACCCCAGGTTGATTACTTGGCCCTGGCAACGATGCCGCTATCCCCTCTGCTTCTACTCCACCAATAGGATTCCTAAGGCCCTCTAGACTTTGTTCTAGCAGATCATCAAAAGGGTTTAGCATTTGGCTATGATTTATTTCTGAATCCGATGGTGGTGGACTTGTAGCAGTACCGGTGGCAAGGGCAAGTCGAGTGAATCGCCTTCGCACAGTGCCTCTACCTCGGGTGGACAATGTGGTTTTCTTGCCTGCACCTCTCGAAGATTTCATTTTTTTTTCCAATAAGATTTTAAAAAAAATTCTGACAAAATCAAAAATTGTATAAATTCCGTAAAAGCAAATTATAATTCACGGATTTGCTTTAAAAAAATACAAAATATTGTGTTCACACAAAAAAAAATTCAGAGAAAATTCGTTAAAAAAATTAATTCAAGTAAGGATACAAAAAAATAAAAAATTTAAAAAAATTCAATACATAGTTAATGAAAAAAAATCCAGGAAATAAAAAAATTGATAAAAATGTATTTAATGTATAATTCAAGGATAAAAGGGATAATTTAAAGGTAAAAAAAAATATAGTTAAAAAAAATAATTATATAAAAAAAATAAAGAGTTGTGAAAGCAAAGTTAACGAAATAAAAATCCAAGAAATATAAAAAATATAAAGAAATATAAAAAAAATATATATATAGAAAAATAAAAAAAATTAAAAGGGAAAAAAAAATTAATTCAAGAGAAAAATTGATTAAAAATTAAAAAAAAATCAAAACAAACTTGATTGAATAAAGCAGAAATAATAATAAAAAAAAATTTCATAGAACGAAAACTCAATTTAAATTGTAAAAAAAATGTCTGTCCTCAGGTTTAAAAAAAATAATTGAATAATCAAGGTGTGTGAGGTTTTCCGACTGAGTATCCAAACGATGAACGAAAAATCATGCGTAATGTTAATAGTTTTGTCTTGTTCTGTTACGTTTCGTGAATTGTAAAGTGTTGTAGTAATGTAGTAATGTAGTAAATAAGTCTGTCAAGACTGTAGTTGGTGCTTTTGTGACCCGACGAGTGCTTCGGATTAGCTCTTGAATTCCCACCACATCGAACTTTCTGATTTTGAAACCTAAAAGGTGGTTGACTAGGAAATAGAGCAAATCCTCCACACGAGCAGAATACGAAACTTCCCACTTACGCCACACTATGAGTTTGACTGTGCCTTACAACACGGTAAACTGTAAGTGTTCTGAATCGAAACTCTACCCCGCTCTTTGTTTGATGGATGACTTCGTTCTACCTCACTAAATCTACTGGTTCTAGACTAGTTAGAACGGATAGCAAAACTCAATCTTCCACTTCCCAAAGAGCTTTAACGGTCTCCAAGTTTGTGCTTAAAGGATCAGGAAATATAAAAAAAATAGGAAAAAAATTAAGAGCAGATTATTGTAAGTCCAAGACCTTCAAACAAAAATCATCTCCTTGGAGTCCAAAGGAACTGAAAGCCGTTCTTTACGTTGGGCGCCATTGTTGCGAGTCTACGGTTTGGCCACAGGGGCATCTTTTGGTGTTGGAGAAGAGCTGCGGTACGCTTGCTCTTGCTCGGCTAAGCTCGAAGGATTGGGTGTGGATGGTGCCCTTCTCCAAACGCCACCTACTCAGCAAACAAAATTATTCTCGTACCGAATAAGGATGGGAAAGGAAAAGTGAAAATAGGAGTTGGAATAAGGATCTGGATAAGGAAGTGAAGGAATCGCAAAGACTTAGTTACCTATGCCACTGCATTGGTAAAAGGATGGCGTCAATGTAAGGATTCCTGGTGGTTGGAATATAAAAATTCGAAGTTCTAAATCTAATCTAAACGCTAAGCCCTTAATATTATAATTTTTTTTATATCGTTAGAGATATAACCTAAACCTATCTAATCCTATACTAAGCCTTATAATAAGTAATTTTATTTTATATTTCCCACCAAAATCCACCATCGACCCCACTGTCTCACCAACACAATGGTTCGCCGAGCCGTCAAAAGCCCTGCCAGATGTTGTTGGCAGAAGATTGGCCTACCCCACCCTTGTATCAAAGATACAACCATTGTCATCTCCGTGGCCAGAAGTTTGGAGATGACCCCTGATGTAAACTTCCCCCAACTACAATCGTATATGTAGGTAAGTAGTAGTAGGTACGTAAAGTAAAGTAAAAATTGTTATGAATGCATGTATTGTTATGTGAGTATGTAGATATGTAAGTACGGAATTGTAATGAAGTATGTATGTAGGTAAGTAAGTATCTTAATTTGTAGGTAAGTAAGTTGGTAAGGTAAGTATCTATGTGAGTACGTCATTGTCGAAGTCTTCGTAAGGTGTTCTATACATTACGCCGAAATCATGCCTCGTTCACCGCTGGCCCAGCCGATCCCGCCTCACACACCATTGATGATAACTTAGCACTCCATTTTTCTATCAAATTACAAGATATTCAAGCAAATTTTTCTTGGCTAAGATCCTTTTTATTAACATAACTTAAAACTAAGAAAATTATAATTCAATATATTATTTAGTATTTAAAAAAAAGAAGGAAAATCAGTAAAATTTATAAAAAAAAACTGTCTTTTTTTTTTTTTTTTTTTTTTTTTTTCAACCGGTTCAAATTCAAACACCAGGTTTTAAAGGCGAAAGGTAGACCATATAAACAAGTAAAAAAAGGTAGTAGTGTCTAGAGTGTCTTATCTTCTTTTCTTCAACCAAATATCAGTGGGAATGTATATATATATGTACAAGTATATATTTAAATGAACGTTAAAATCACTTACTTTGTATGTATATGTCCCTCGAGGTCCTGCCGGCAGCACGTTCCAGGATACATTTGTGACTGGCTTTATCCAGGTGTTTCGGTTTGATTATGAATATATACCTTTATTGAAAAAGTCTGAAACTTGTATTCACTTTCGCACTTTTCTCTTATTTTATATTTACTTTAGATCTACTAAAAAAAAATTGTTTAATCACTAATTTTCTTTCCTTTCGACACAACAAAAAAATTCAAAAGCTACTAAAATTCCAAAATAATAAAAAAATTCAAAAAAAAAAATTATTTTTTTTATCAAATTCTCTTCGTCCTTAAGGGACCACAAAAAAAAAACTGTTTTGATGGAGCACCCTGCCGCACTTTATATCGGTGCCCTTGAGGTGGCCTTCAACAGGGTTAAGAACGACACCCTTACGGTACCACCGGTATGTTACGGCCGTTCACCCACTTTTGTGTCCTTTCTTTAAGGATACGTCCTTTATTCAGGAAGAAAAATTAGGCAGAGGCTCAGATCAATCTTCTTGAGTCGAAAGGCCTCTTAATTGCTTTGTCGTTAATTATTACCGATTAAGAGATGAGATGCTTTACACTTGATCTTCACCTGAAGCATTTAAAGGATTGGTTTTTTTTTTGTTTCTTGGAATAAAATGTTTAATTGCCACATACCTTTTGATGAAATTAAAGAACAAATCTTCAAAACTTCCTCCCACCTTGAGTACACTGTATACCCAGTATCTTCTATTAAAACCCTTTTATAGAGTAACCTAGGATTTAATTTATATTTAATTTTCTTTTCTAATTTTTAAACAGTCTTATTTCTCACCTATTTAGTTTATAGTTAATTAAATATTGATTCGTCAATATTAATTTGATTTTCAATCATCTAACACTTTTTGTTCAACAATAGAAAATTCCCGCACACTACGTTTCAAGATTTTTTTTTTTGTTTTGAATTTCTTTGTCTCGAATAATCTAGCTACTGGCCACTATATGGTTAAGTGAATTGCACTTTTTGGTTTTAATTACCAAATGCAATTCTTAGGCGGTCATTAATCTTTTGGCCTAGTTTATCATTCCTTTTTCAGTTTTTCTTTGCAGTGTGCAGATCTAAAATTTCAAGTTCAACTTCCCCAGTCACTCACACTTGTGTCGTTAAAAATTAATTGGTCTGTTCATGTACCTATGTGTGAAGGTTCGGGCCTGAGCTTACTCCGAATGTTGCGAGCGAATTCAAATTAATTTAGTAAAAAAGTTAAAATTATTACTTAATAACTCAACAAAACACCTTAAAATTGAATAAATACTAACAAAAATGTCTAAAACTAATATAATTGCAGAAATCCCACATTTTTAAAATATATTTTTGCTACATTTAAATCCAACGGACAACAAAACATTATCTTTTCCGGGTCGAATTTGGGTGGACGCCGTCATTCTTCTTTATTTTTCTATTTCGCACTTCATTCACGGCGAGTCTGTAGACTGTCACCATTCGAAGGGAATTTGACATTTCTCCTGTCATGAAAATCAAAATGTAAATATTGTAAATTAACTCGTGGCGGGTTTTTAATTTGTTCGAGTGAAATTATTGTTTTTCGGTGTTATATTTATTGAAATAGTTGTGGAAAAGATATGTGTATACTCATATACGGGTTTATCATTATATTTAATCGTTACATATCTAGTCAGCAACCCCCAAATTGTTGAATGCAATCGGCAATGCATTGTTCGAAAGTAGGTAAGTTGTATATTTCCTTCCTTGTAGCTAATTGTATCTCATTTATCTAACTTTATATCTTTGTTGTTTTAGACCGATATCCTGTCGTAGTGAACCCAGACCATCACCACATCTATAATAATTCTACAGATAAGTGATTTTTTTGTCATCAGGGAATGTCTTTGAAACTACTTCTTCGAAGGGTGGCTCATAAGACAGACTCTGATGACAATCCTTTTTTTTAAAAAATCATTTTTAATCATTTTTTTTTCTTTCAGGTAGGTACCAACTTCAAGACCATGGTGTAGTGGTAAGGGAAAAGGAACAAACGGACATCTCTATAAATAAACCTCCTTGGTTGGTAAGGCATTTCACAGATTACCAAGTTATAAGTACCTACATATCTAAACAGATTGATCGACTGCGCAACAGATGTAGTAGGAAAGTTGGAGTTGCGTTTTTGAAAAAGTTGTATGGGATCCCATTTCACCGGGTGCTTTTCCGTTTTTTGCTTTATGAATAATAGCACATACGTTGACAAGTGTGATTTTACTATCCAGAATATCGTTCGTTGTCAAAAGTTCTGCATAATATAATAAAATGTTAGGTGTGAGGTTTTTAAAGTGCGATGCCAAAACTTCAGCAAATACTCCTTTCAATATTTTGAAAGTTGATCCATTTATCTCTTTTGCAATTTTCCAAAATTCCTAAGCGTTGTTCGTATTTCGAAGTTATAACGCTTGGCTATTCTCAAAGTTAACTTTCTTCTTCCAACATAAGTTCTTATAGTGAGTGTTCGTTTCATTATACCTTTTTTTTAGATCTCGGTTGCTGGAGTTTCGCATTTCATTAAAAAGAAAGAAAGATTTGTTCGTGCCTTATGCATTCATTATCAAACCATTTTAAAGTGCGTTCCCAAAACCTCAGCAGATACTCCTGTCCCTATTTTAAAAAATGATTAGCTATTCTCAAAATCAACTTTCTTCTTCCAACATAAGTTCTTATGGTGAGTGTTCGTTTCAATATACCATTTTTTTAGATCTTAGTTGTTGGAGTTTCATTCATTAAAAAGAAAGAAACAATTTGTCATGCCCTATGCATTGATTATCAAACCATTTTTCTTTGAACTTGGAGCCATTTTTTGTACCCATATTCGCGGCAGAGTTGTAAGTTGGTTTGAGTGTGAATCAGCTGCCATGGTGGATACATTTATTGTCATGAGAGAGCTATCTTAATTTTGTATGTACAAAGTTGTTTCACCCTGTTTCCATTTCAGCCTTGGCAAAAGTTTTAAGTTCTTCTCCTGTGTCAAATTCTCATTTGACCATTAAACAGCATATGATCTGAATAGTTTTTGAGTTGCACTTCGAATTTGGTAATTAAATCGACCCAATCATTATTTGCTGCACAGTAATCAATAACAGAATTACCTTGCCCTCCAAAAAAAGTAAAGTTTCCATCATTATCTCCCATTGTACATCCATTTAAAATTAAGCAGTCATGGATATTGTCACATGTCCATAAGACATGTTCCATTGTGATAACATATAATGTTCTGTTAATGCTCTGAACTCTAGTGGTTTGCAAGGTGCTTATTCGACCATTCAAATCTCCCATCAATAAAACATTTGTGTCCGCAAGATGAAGCATAATGTTGTTATGGCGTTCGAAATCTTCATTCCACCTGTTACAGTTTACAGAGATCGGAACACTAAACATATTATATTTACACAAGAGTTTCACCAGCGGTACTCCCTCAAGTTCAACAAAATGGTAGTATTTTAAAAGTGATGTTTTTATTCCGTAGAGACTTCCACCACTTGCACGACCCCTCGCATTTGTTTTGACTGCTGTTTCCCAAATAAGCTTGTATCCAACTTTCTTTCCTATCTTTCTGTTCCTTCTCTCTCTCTTCGCTCGCACATGTTTATTCATTATAAAGGTATTAATATCCCTTTGAGTGCGAGTGCATTATAAAAAAACAAAAACAAAATCTATTAAAATATTTCGTAAATTTACGAAAATGTTCACTAAGAACATGTGTTTCATATAAAAAAAATAAATCAAATTTTGTAATATAATTAAAAAATCTATGAACAAAAGTATGTTATTAAGGCCTAAAACATTGTAGGATAAAGTTTTACTATTACTTAAAAAAGAGCTGACGGCATTACAATATAAATTTTGAAAAGATGAACTTGAACTTAAATTTTGTGAAAGTGGCATCCCTGGTGGTATGGCATTAACTGGTCTAGACCATTCATTGTGACGTCTGTTTGACAGCACCATCAGATTGACAGCTTCAAAATCAAGTTCTCCGAACATATATCGCAGGTGGTCTTCTCTGTCTACATTTTTATATTTAAGAGTGTTATTATTATTTACGTAAAATGTTTTATTGGAACTATACAATAATTATTTTTATTTGTACTGCTTCATTTGGATGTTTTGATTCAATAATTTTTCTGTAGCCAAGCAGGATTCGGTGTTTGTGTTGCGATCGTTTTGACAGATCGCGTTGGATGAAAATGCCTGCGCCCTTGAGTTTTGCGGAATTTCGCAGCATGATCGTAGCATTTTTGTTGCAGCCAGTGTTTATTTTGAATTTAATAATCGAGATATTTTCGCTCAATTTCACAACCTGTGAAATTTTTCGGGTTGTCCAAGGAGAAGTTGACCCGTACACGTACACTGGATCTTTTTTTGCGGGTCAACATTTTCATTTGGTATCGTTAGGATGATGTTTTTTCTTTGATTTTCCTGCTCTGCAATTCAAGTTCCTCTTTCAAAATACTGCATCGCGCTTAAAATTGCTGGACTTTTATAGACAAATCCCCATTTTGTTTTCGCAAATGGTCAATTTCAATGTTTAGTTTGAGGATATTATCTTTGGTAGCTAGATTGGCGGTTGCTTTTGAAAGTTAAGTGATAAGTGAACTATCTATTATTGTCTTAATTTTCAGTAAATCAGCTTCCAAAATTGTCATTATTAGATGGTGTTTATTAGTTTTTGATGGGCTATTGATAAGTGTTAGTGATGTTTGTATTGTAGAATTTACTTCGGGTGAAGTTTGGGCTATTTTCCTTTTGTTATCATTTGACTCAGAGGATCACAGAAATAATTGATTCTAGTATTATTTAATAAGCTTTTAACTTTAACAACAATAATTTGACTTAAGTTGCGATAATTTTTTCGGTCGTTATTTAAATTTAAAAAATTGCAAGAGTAATACAAAAATTGAACTAATCGCTTTTACAGCAGTGTTGCCAACCATATATATACATATATGTGACAAATGAACTGTCAAATCATACATTTGCAATTAAAAGAAAAAAAACAAGAAACAAAATCAGTCTCTATTCGTTTTCCATGCAACCAGAAAATCTTGGAATCTAGATCAGATCTGAGAACAAATCTGAAATTGTCGTAGAATTCACCATTAATCAATTTTGCTAAAGATACTCGGAATGTCGATTTTATCAATCGATTTTATTCATTTTATTAAATTGCAATCTACTTGTTCTTATCTACAGTATTTGTTTTTTTTTGTATTATTATTTCTTTTTATACCCTATTCCATAGAATGGGTATATTGTATTTGGTGTGGAGTTTGTAACATAGAGAAATAATACCGTTAGGTATAGATAAGTATATATATTCTGACTGAGAATCAAAAGCCTAGTCGATTTAGCCATGTCCGTCCGTCCGTCCGTCCGTATGTATACTCTCTAGAGGTCGCAATTTTTGAGCTAGAAAGCTGAAATTTGGTGTATATAATCTTTGGTTCAAGAGTAAGGCTAAGTTCTTGAACCAGTAGTGTCGATCAACTAGACCTGGGTCAATCGTTCATTTCAAAAGATCGAATCAATCAAATATGGGTCATTTGAAAGATTCGGTCTTTTCAATCAATCATTCATTCAATCAAAAATGAAATGTTTCGGTTAAGAACTGTGTCGTTCTTTTTCAAAGATACAATCGTTCAACATTCATTCATTTCATTACATCATTCTTTTTCAATCATTTCACTTCCAGCCCATACCGGTTATGGAAATTATGTGAATAAAACATTTTGTGTCTTTGCATTTGTATCTTTGCAAGCCAGAGAACATTCAATACATGTACACAGTACATATCTCTCTCTCTCTCCCTAGTCGCTAGTGCCTTTTAATTGCATGTACCTATACATTAACAATAATAACTATGGTTTCGCTGTGTTTCATTTCAGTCCAATTTCATTTCACTCTAGGTTCGTTTCGTTCGCTCATTTCAATTGTACATACATGATACATTACTAACACCACTCATTGGATCGAATGAATCAATGAATGAGAGTGAGAGTGAGTGAGTTGTGTCGTTCATTTAAAAGTATTGAATCTGATTGATCGGATCATTTCCATTTGTGTGATTGCAATCACCAATACTTTTAAATGAACGGGTCGCAAAGACCGAATCAATCACGATTGACACAGCTCTACGATCAACTACTCGTCGTGTGCTGTCGCGTTGCTTCTGTGCGCGTGTGTCACCAAAAAAAAAAAAATAAAAAAAAACCAAACCAATTCACATACCATCCATAGTGCAATAAATTTAAAACCATAAATAAAACTCAGCCCAAAACTCGAAAAAAATAAATAGAATCAGTGCCAATTAAAAAGAAAAAGAAAAAAAAATATACACCAAATAGCTCGCTCGCATTCGCAGCACAGCATCCAACAATACCCATCCTCTCCACCCGCGCCACCCATAACTGTTGCTTTCTATGCAATGCAAGCCTCTTGTGAGGCTTATCGCAAGAGGTTTTGCATTGGATAGGGAGTAGCATTTGATGTATATTTCTTTCGTGTTTTTTTGTCTATATTAATTCCCGTTTGCAAATTGTTTTATGGGCATAACATCTAGGACAGTTTGTTTATAATTGGAATTAATATGGGCCTATACTGCACGGCTGAAATTAGTTTCGTCAAAGTTGAATTTTTGTGTTTAGTTTTTCAGAATGATAAGTGATTTTTGTGTTGTATATTCAAATATTCGTGGGCTAAGGAAGAATTTCTTTTCTGTGTACGGCCATACTGTGCAATACAGGCCAGCTGTTTTGGCATTAAGTGAAACCCAGGTTGGACAGAATACTGATTTATCAGAATTTTGTTTGTTTGGATATAACTTAGTGCCATTACTTTTTTCCCACCATGGTCTTGTCGTTTATGTTAGGAATGATATTGCTTGCCAGAGCCTTCCCCAATATGGGCATTGTTCTAATACGAACTTTAATTTCCTGTGGCTCAAATTCACTGTCCGCAAGCATATCATTCATTACTGTTTTCTTTACAGGAGTCCGAATCTTGACAGCATGTCTACTTGTGATGAGTTAGATGTTTTGTCAGATTCAATTTCCCGAATTGTTTCCCATTGTCCTCACACTGAAGTCGTGATTACGGGCGACTTCAATGTACACAATTCAAGTTGGCTCCGCTATTCTGGCCAGACAACACTCGAAGGAAGGTATACCGAGATCTTTGCTGAGTATAACCATTTTACCCAGCTTGTCGATGAGCCTACTCGTATACCGGATGTTGATGGGCATTCCGCCCATACTCTTGACTCTTCTCGGTCTGAATAATTTCTTTCGCAACTTTAACTGGTCATTATGCTTCCTCGATAATGACATTGATGCCAGTGCTGAAATGATTACAGAAGTGATTTTTCTTGGAATGAGAACTTTTGTCCCTCACAGAACAAAATGTATCAAACCAAAAGAAAAGTCTTGGTTTACCGAAGAGTGTAAAGAAGCTTTCAGGTTGAAAGAAGTAAGCTTCCGATCCTATAAAGCCAACTCAACTGAGGAAAATCGGAAGAAACACAAACAAGTTAGGAACTCGTGCAACTCCGTTATTCATAAAACGAAATTTTTACATGACCAGAAGTTACAACAAAAAATTAGTACAAAATGTCCCAAAGACAGTAAAAACTTATGGTCATTTGTAAAAAACGTCAAGAACTCAACGTCATCCTCAGTTCCAACGCTCATCGTCGACGATAAACCAATCGTCGGCTCTTCAGAGAAGGCGAATATGCTCGCAGCTCATTTTGCTGCAAGTTCTACGTTGCCAAGCAACAATGCCCCTCCTGTACTTGAGAACGTTAATTTTTCTATGGGACAGGTATTTTTCCGCACTCGTACAGTAGCAGGAGTTCTTCAAGATGTTGATATACACAAATCCGCTGGCCCGGATGGTATACCCCCTATTCTTCTGAAGAGGTGTTCTTCATCGCTGGCAAAACCACTGCGTAAGCTTTTCCATCGCTCCTATCGTTCAGGAATCTTTCCTAGTAGATGGAAAACGGCATTTGTCCAGCCCGTCCCAAAAAAAAGGCGACTCCTCCTCCCCATCCTCCTACCGACCAATTGCACTTACGTCCCTTCTTTCCAAGGTCATGGAAACGCTAATAAATCGTCAGCTGAAGAAATATCTCGAAGATCGGGAGCTTTTAAATGACCGGCAATACGGCTTTCGCAGCAATCGTTCCACTGGTGATCTGATGGCATATCTCACCGAACAGTGGAACAAATCTGTGCATCGCTTTGGCGAAAGCAAGATTATTGCGCTTGATATTTCAAAGGCATTTGATAGAGTTTGGCATGAAGCTCATTTATCGAAAATGCGTGCATTTGGTATCGATGATACTCTTATTCGTTGGATTAGAAGCTATCTTCTGGACCGTTCAATACAAGTTGTATTAGACGGTTTCAAGTCTGATCTCCACAAAATAAATGCTGGTGTGCCCCAGGGCTCCGTTCTGTCTCCGACTCTCTTTCTCATTTTTATAAATGATCTCTTGTCTGTGACTTCTAATCCATTAAATTGTTTTGCTGATGACTCAACCCTCAGCTTTTCATATACGTTTGATAATTCACGGCCTTCGCCTTCGGACGTGTTATTACAACGAAATCGTGTGATAAGCTCGTTAAACTCCGATTTAAACAGCATTGTGAATTGGGGTACTAGAAATCGTGTGGAGTTTAATGCGTCGAAAACTCAATGCTGTCTTTTGTCGTTGAAGCTAAACATACCCCCTATGCCATTATCCATGAATGGTACTTGCATCGAGGAGGCCGAAAAGCTATCAGTACTCGGTATGTGTATCAGTGACAATCTTCGTTGGAATGATCATATACTTGAGATTGCCAAGAATGCTGCAAGATGCTTAGGCTTTCTTAATAGATGCAAGAAGTTGTTCACCCCTTCTGATCTGGCTACAATTTACAAAGCGTTTATACGCCCTAAACTCGAGTATAACTCCCATCTCTGGGCAGGTGCTTCTCAAACTTTTCTCCACCTACTCGACAGAGTTCAGAAAAAAGCGTTAAAATTGATAGGAGAGAGAAACATTATGGAAACATTTCCGTCACTCGAACATCGTCGAAATGTCTCATGTCTTTCCTTATTTTACAGATTCTTTTACAAAAAATGCTCACTCGAGGTAGCCAGCTGCGTTCCACATCTTAAACATTTCCCCCGTAATACTCGTCTTGCTAGGAACGCTCAGTTTACACTTGAGCCCAATTTCGGACGTACCGTGAAATATAGAGATTCTTTCTTTAGCCGTACAACACGAATATGGAATGGATTGCCTGGCACAATTTTTCCTTGCCATTTTGATCTTCAAACATTCAAGATCAATGTTCATCGAAACCTCCTTTCCCTTCCTTCCTAACTTCCTATCGCTCGCGCTGTGACTTATCATTAAAAGGGCCATAACAAACCCCTTGAGCGCGTGTGCATTATAAAAAAAAAAAAAAAAAAAAAAAAGTAAAATCCGCCCACAAACACGCCCACAATCGCCATTTTTGTTGAACAACCTCAATTTGGTAAAATTAAATTATGTTTTTTGTACAGTTACGAAAAAAGCATAACGCTAAAATTTTGCACACGCAAGCTCTAGGTAAACCTTCTTCCAATCAAATAAAAATATTTCAGTTTGGGCGTGGCTGACGCCCATTTTTCATACAAAACCATCAATATTGTTTTTATAAAATAACAAATGTTATATTAAAGGGAAAAACATTAAATTTTGTGGGCATTACTTGCACATAAACATCTTGTGTATGAAATTAATAAATTTGATTTTGGGCGTGGCTGACGCCCACTTTTCAATAGAAACTATTAAAAAATTGTTTTTGTAAATAAACGGTATTTATAATGAATCCGCAAGCCAAAGTTTTGCGTCTCTTAAAAGAAACTAAATCGTTTGTGTATGAAAAGAAATTTTTGAACTTTGGGCGTGGCTTTCGCCCACTTTTCATGAAAGAACGAAAAACGTAGTTTTAAAAATTTAAGGTACTACCAATATTCAATTTAAACCTTTTTCCCTTCCGTTCGTTTTATGAAAAATATATCTCCACATTTTCTTGTGTACATTTTTTCAATACGCCACTTTGGAAGGCGTGATTTTGATAAAATACCTTTGTTCAGGTAAGATTGTTTAAAAACTACTCGATTCAGCTGTAGTTTTACACATATGCCTAAATACTGATCAAAGCTCAGTTAGTGCTTAAAATTTTTAAGACACGCCCACTTTTAAGGGGCGTTTCCCTCAAAAATTGTATAAGGCATTAATTTTTTAACGTTTTTCAACTGTCGGTGACAGTTTTGAAGTAAAAAGATGAACACTTAAATTTATATTCCTTGGTTACGTAGCAGAGTGTGGTCCAAGAATTGTTAAAAACACTCATAATCGCTATTTCCATTCAAAACCTAATTTTTAAAAATTTAAGTTTTGTCTTGTTTTGTTCAAATCGATCTACAAGAATAAAATTGAATGTCACTGCGCTCATACCAATTGCCTTGGCAATAAAAAGTTTTAACTTTGGGCGTGGTGCACTCCTTTTTTTATTTTGCCAGCACTAATTGAACATCACACCACACGAAATTAATTTATTTACATAGCTAAAGACTAGCTTGAGATATAAGTACTTATGTCTTTAATAAGGGTACAATTACATAATTGAATACAAATTTGACTGAAATTAAGATGAAAAATTTAACGATTGGTCAAATAAGTTATTACATCTATTATTGAGAATGACATTTTTAATTTTCGGATTAGCCGCGTTTATAAATAATAATTAGTGAGTTATATTCTTACTCACCCCGAACGTTTCGCTCAAATTACAATGAGCGTGGTCCCGGTGACCACGCTCAGTGTAATTTGAGCAAAACGTTCGGGGTGAAATACAGTCGAAATACAGTCGACTAAGAAAAAAACTCAAATTCGCCTCTATTTCCATTTTTTTGCGAAATAAAACCGATTCGACCTTATTGCTATCTACTTTATTTCACGGCACCTTATTTTCTATGTTAATGCGATCATCGTCGTCCATAGTTCCGAATATGATTTTTAGGAGGTTTCCGCATATATTGATTAATCCTGTTTTCGATTTATGATGTTGAATAAGGTAATTAACTTGATGTCTAATTTTTTTATTTTACTAAGAAATTTATATTGTTTATGGTTAGATTTCATATTGTTCTCTTAATTGGTTAATCAATAGTCTATAATTTGTACTAATTTATCAAGTGTATGATTGAGTTGTAGTTTTGTATTAGTTCTACTTTTTCTTTTTCAATAATTACAAATTCTTGTTCGATTTTATTTATTTGCATGAATTGTGCATAAAATACTGTTGTGATTAACAGGATTGTCTAGTTTCATCATTTTGTTATTTTTTTTTTAGATTTCTAAATTGGTCTTTGAGAAGTATTTGTATTTCTCTATGGGGTTGGATTGTTATTTTCTTTCCTTTTTTGCTTATTATTTTAACTTGTCTGTATTTTGTTTTCAATTTGTTAAATTAAGTGGGGTTATTTATTTTGGTATAGCTTAGATTTATCTTTTCATCTTTGCGATTCGTGTTTATTTTTTTTAAAATAAATTTTCGTTTGTTTTTTCTATTTTATTGTAAATGTTTTCGTGGTTTATTTTTCATAGGTGTATGTCGATTGGGTTCTTTTGTTGTAAGATGTATGGTTCTGTTGTAGATTTACACTACTTTTATCACTTTTAAAAATATGGGTATGTTCTGGTTATCAAGTAATCTTAGATTTTCGTTTAGGGTGCTGTGTAATCTTTCCGCATTTCCAGTATGTCTGTAAGGAGTAGTTGTATGAGCTTAAATATTATTTTTTTTTTGAAATATTCTTTCATAGAATAGGTTTGGGCACGAGTACGATAACTTGGCCGCCAAGATTTGATAACGGGGTTTTATAGAGGGGTTAAATACAAGCATTTTTTACTATGGGAGGGGGGGGTCCATCTCACCCCGTTTAGAAGGTAGGGGCGATTTTCGAAAAAATGACTTAAAATGGAAATCAAAATCTTAAAAAAGAATGGCATTACCTACAATGAAGTTTTATACCGGTTTTGAAAGCCAGAAATCTGTTCTTTAATTCAAAATTAAAATGAAATTCTAAATGTCAATCGTTTTAAAATTATTTGCATGCAAACTCAAAATTTTGATAAAAAAAAATAAAAAAAAAAGTTTACACCAATTTCTTTCAAAATTGTAAGATAAAGTTCTAAACTGGCTTTCTGTCATCAGTGCCTATTACAATTCTTAATCGAATACAAAAAATCGAATCATTTTATGTCTTCTAGTTACTGAGAAAATTGAAAATTTCTAAAACTACTTTTGTAATCAAGTTGTATTATTTTTGGTATTTGAGTATACTTGCTTACCATACAGTGCTAACACACCTTCCAGACGTCAGGCAGACGAACTCAAACAGTTTATGGTATCAACAGTACCTGGGTGGCCCGCTTCGCAGGATCTAGGGATTTTAACCCCCTTTATAAGGGTATGTTTATATGTCAGACAGGCGCCTGTGTCAATAGTATTTGTAATCAATTGCACCTGGGTGGCCCGCTTCGCGGGATCCTTAGATTTTCTCCTCCTTTTTCGGGGGCACACCGCGCTCACGCAGCTTCGCTGCTCCGCTAAGGGTATGTATATTTGTCAGGCAGGCGCCTGTGTCAATAACATTTGTAATTAATTTGACCTGGGTGGCCCGCTTCGCGGGATCTTTTGATTTTCTCCTCCTTTTTCGGGGGCACACCGCGCTCACGCAGCTTCGCTGCTCCGCTAAGGGTATGTATATTTGTCAGGCAGGCGCCTGTGTCAATAACATTTGTAATTAATTTGACCTGGATGGCCCGCTTCGCGGGATCTTTTGATTTTCTCCTCCTTTTTCGGGGGCACACCGCGCTCACGCAGCTTCGCTGCTCCGCTAAGGGTATGTATATATGTCAGGCAGGCGCCTGTGTCAATAACATTTGTAATTAATTTGACCTGGGTGGACCGCTTCGCGGGATCTTTTGATTTTCTCCTCCTTTTTCGGGGGCACACCGCGCTCACGCAGCTTCGCTGCTCCGCTAAGGGTATGTATATTTGTCAGGCAGGCGCCTCTGTCAATAACATTTGTAATTAATTTGACCTGGGTGGCCCGCTTCGCGGGATCTTTTGATTTTCTCCTCCTTTTTCGGGGGCACACCGCGCTCACGCAACTTCGTTGCTCCGCTAAGGGTATGTTTATTTGTCAGGCAGGCGCCTGTGTCAATAGTATTTGCAATCAGTTGAATCAGGGTGGCCCGCTTCGCGGGATCTTTTGATTTTCTCCTCCTTTTTCGGGGGCACACCGCGCTCACGCAACTTCGTTGCTCCGCTAAGGGTATGTTTATTTGTCAGGCAGGCGCCTGTGTCAATAGTATTTGCAATCATTTGTATCAGGGTGGCCCGCTTCGCGGGATCTTTTGATTTTCTCCTCCTTTTTCGGGGGCACACCGCGCTCACGCAACTTCGTTGCTCCGCTAAGGGTATGTCCAGTCGTCAGGCAGGCGCCTATATCAAATAGTTTTTGTTATTAACAGTACCTGGGTGGCCTGCTTCGCTTGGCAATGCAATTCTACCTCCTCGTGGTGCATTCTGGATGATGAAGATGACATCAATCCTCAAAGCGAGATCACCGTAAATACCAAAAAACAAAAACCTCATAAGAAAGTAGTTTTAGTAATTTTCAATTTTCTCAAAACCTAAAAGATATAAAATTATTTGGTTTCTTGCGTTTAATTCAGAATTAATATGAGCATCGAACATGCAAAGCCAATTTGGCATTTAATTTCACAATTTGGAAAAAAATGGTCTAAACTTTTTTTTTTCATTTTTCTTATCAAAATTTTGAGTTTGAATGCAATTTTTTTGAAAACTATTGGCATAAATAAAAAACTTTAAATTGAAAATTAAAGAACAGAGTTTTGGCTTTCGAACCCGGTATAGTTCTTCATTGTAGGTGTTACCGTTGTTTTTTAATTTTTTTTTTTTTGATTAAGTCATTTTTTTCGAAAATTGCCCCTACCTTCTAAACGGGGTGAGATAGACCCCCCCCTCCCATAGTAAAAAATGCTTGTATTTAACCCCTCTATAAAACCCCGTTATCAAATCTTGGCGGCCAAGTTATCGTACTCTCCCCTAGGTTTGAAATGTTGGATCATTATCTAATGTCAATATTTCTGGTTTTTGCAGAGAATATTTTTAAGGAGGTTAGGTTTAAAAAGGCATACAAATTATAGAAATGAAGCTAATGTTTATTCCAATAAAGGTTTTCTAATTTTGCACATGGAAACCAAATTGTTTTAACTTGTGCTGATTGAACAAAAGGTCTTGGTTGCGGCCGAATTGTCGCAACATTTTACAAAACTTATGTGAACAACTGATGCTGAAGTGTAAAGATGATAAGAACACCAATGACAAATCAACAATCAGAGGAGTACAATTGCTGTAGCTGTGAAGAACCTGATTCCGCTGATGATATGGTGCAATGTGACCAGTGTAATGCCTGGAACCATTTTGTCTGTGCCGGAGTAAATCACAGTGTTCACGAAAAATTTTATCTATGCCAAAACTGCACAGATAAGAGTAGTAGTAGCCTTTCTGGGGTGGGTCTCGCAACTGCTGTGGGGTTGGTCACAAAAGCCAACAATCAAAGCCGATCATCGCAAATAACACCCATAACAATAAATGCTGCTACGATCCCTCAAAGTGGCCTTAAACTATCTGCGCCAAATGCGGCCGAGGTTGCCGCTAAGCGTGGAGAGCTCTATCCGGAATACAACCCGTTGCACTTCTCATTACCAGCAGCACCCATAATCGCTGCACATGCCCATAGTTTATCAACAGTTTTCGCTACACGTAAGGCTTGAGATGCCGCTCTGCATTTAAACCCTGCCTCTATGTTTAACTTCACGCATCCCCAATCTTCAGCAGCACCAATAATGACTGCGTATGCGCAGAGTTCATCGATAGTTTCTGCACCCAGTGCGGCCGAAGTAGCCGCCAAGTGTAGAAACATTACTACTGAATATAACCCCCTGTACTTCCCAACATCAGCAGCACCAATAATCACTGCGTATGCCCAGAGCTCATCGAAAGTTTCTGCACCCAGTGCGGCCGAAGTAGCCGCCAAGTGTAGAAACATTACTACTGGATATGACCCGTTGCACTCCCAATCATTTAGAGCACCGATTACCATTGCCCATCAAATTGCTGCGACAGCTTATGCACACAATGCGACCGAAGTTGCCGCTATGTGTAGAAAAGTTGTTCCTGCAGTTCTTATGCCGAACTCTACGCAGTCATACCCCGTTTCTACCACTGCAACTCAAAGTATTTCTAGTTTAGCAAATGTCTCACAGTATGCCTCAACTTTTTTGTCTGATCCACAAAAATTAACAACCTTAACCCATAATTCGCCTTTGTTCTCAGCTATAGGCAATAAACCGAAATTAACTCGCACGTTTCTTCATAGACCAGACAAATATTGTACCTTCTAATCAAGCTCCAAGATCCAAAAGCTCATCTAGCTCAAGGTCGTCCAAGTTCTCCTCAAATAAACTCCAGATAGAATTACAGAAAATAGAAGAGAAACGACAGTTGAGCGAAAACCTTGACAAGGAGGAAATCAGACTTCGAAAAGCGAGGGAAGCGGAATACATGAGTAAAAAGTATAAAATCATGAGTCAAGTTTTTGATTCCTCCGAAATAGATGATAAACCCAGTCACGAGGTACAAAATATAAAGGCTTCCAAAGAAAATATCGGTAAGTGGATTGCTGGAGTACCCGAAAGGAAAAACCTGAACTCCACTACGAATGTTTATTCACATCCACCCAACATTGCTCATCAAATTAATTCAACACGGAGCACCGGAGCAAAAGAACCAACCTACTCAACAGTCCCACCAAATGCTAACCCTACCAGACTACAACAAGAGTCATCATTTGTGCCACCACTTAGCAAACATTCACCCTCGATGCAACAACAACAACAACAACAACAACAACAACAACAACAACAACAACAACAACAACAACAACAACAACAACAACAACAACAACAACAACAACAACAACAACAACAACAACAACAACAACAATAACAACAACAATTCAACGTAAAGAGTTCTCAACATTTGCCCTTGCACAATATTCAACCAGAAACGCCCTCAAATATTTTTTTTACAAAAAATCATTTAGCAGCGCGGCATTTAATCCGTGACTTGCCTACTTTCGATGGGAATCCCTCGGAATGGCCACTATTTATTGCAAGTTTCAATCGCAGCACAGAATTAGGTGGTTTTAGCAATAAAGAGAACCTTCTACGATTGCATAGAGCATTAAAAGGTGATGCATTAGAGGCAGTGAAGAGTTTAATAATACAACCCAACTGTATGGGCCGAGTGATCGATACCTTAAGGATGTTATATGGAAGACCAGAGCTCATCATTAATACTTTGATTAGGACTATAAGCTCTACACCCGCTCCAAAAGCAAGAAAACTGGAGACTATAGTTACGTTTGCTATAGCAGTGCAAAACCTTTGTGCTACGTTTGAAGCCTCGGGAATCTTTGACGACCTCAATTATCCTGCGCTGCTACAAGAACTCGTTGACAAGCTTCCTCCCAATTTGCGTCTCAACTGGGCGATTCACAAACAATTGTTACCAATATGCACCCTTGCAGATTTTATTACCTGGATGTACGCAATGACCGAAGCTGCCAACGGTGTCCTTGTTTCAGCTCCCTTTTCATCTGCTGAGGAAAAGAAACTTCGAAGCAAAAGCTGGAAAAATAAAGGAATCGTAAACGCCCATTATAAAGACATAGAACAACATCCTTCTTAATCGGAAAATAAGTGCTGCGTCTGTAGTGGCAACTGTGAATCAGTAGCAGTCTGTAAGCAATTTATGCAGCTTGATCGCACCGCCCGATGGACGGAAGTGAGGAAGCATCAATTATGTAGCAAATGTCTTAAAAAACACCTTAACTACAGGTGTAAATCAGAGGCTACTTGTGGAAAAGATAATTGCATACTGAAACACCACCAGCTCCTCCATAAGGAACGGACATCAGTAACATCATCTCCTGTTAATGCTGCCACCGTTGGAGTTCACTCTGAACAAGGTTCGGTTTCCTTAAGCTACAAAACCGATCCCGTGCTGTTTCGCATTGTACCCGTATTTCTTTTTGAAAAAAGAACTAACATTAAAGTGTACGCCTTTCTGGATGAAAGGTCATCCGTTACCCTGCTGGATGAGGACATTTTGAGACAACTTAACGTACGAGGGGAGCAACGACCACTATGTCTTAAATGGACAGGGATCACTTCACGATTGGAAAGCCGGTCCGAATTGATCAACTTGCAGATATCCAGCACCAAACAGAACGCAGAGATATTCCAACTCGCTGATGTCCACACAGTGCAGAAACTTGCTTTACCAGCTCAAACCATCAATCAAGATGAGCTTCGAAAATTTGAACACCTAAAAGGACTTTCTTTTGAGTCCTATAACAAAGCTGTTCCAAGACTTCTTATAGGGGTTAACAACGCTCAACTCGGGTTCCCGTTAAAATCGAAAGAGGGGGGTTGGAACGAACCCATTGCAACTAAAACTCGACTACGAGTAGGATGGATAATATACGGAAACTGCACAAATGAAGAAATGGTCTCATGGAAGTTTATTTGGTGCACCTTAGGGAAGGTATTTACCCGTGTTATAGTCCGGGAGCCAGGAACAAATTTCGTCAATCATTTCCTCTCGAATGATAATTGGTGAACAGAATAAGGGAATAATATCATAAAGCCTCGTGAACGTCAGCTGCGGTTCCGTGGGTGGGTTGAGCGGGGGTACTCGCCCAAACACGTCGAAAAAAAAAAAATTTCAGTCATTTCCTCCCGACTGAAACTTTGTCAAAGTATAGCTTATCAGGTATCTAAAAGTAAACACAAAGTCAGCTGGCTGTAACGTGGTGGATTATACGTCAGCTGGACGCTTGAACATGCCAATTTATTATTTTTTCGTACACTTAATATGGCACAGCATGACATTTTACCCTACAAAAGGTCGGGTAGTTCTAAATTTTTGATATGTTATATGGTATGGCTGGTAGATGCAAATTCCAAATTTCCACAATTCCGCCCCCTTCAAAATCCTGGAAAAACCACAAAAATTGGCACTTTTGTCAGTTTTTTGCGTGCAGGGACTGGCATGCACGCGCTTGGGTTTCTGCCTTATCTCAAAGTTAGTTTAAAATCGCAGCAAAAAAACAGACATACAGAGAAAAAATGAGTTAGTGAGAATATTTTAACAAACCACTATCTCAATCTTCACCCGATTGTATTGGTCACAAAATAATAATGCTTGCATGCAATCGGTAGCCAATAAAATTATCTACAAGATTAATTTGAAAAAAATTGCCCTAAACTCGACGGTTAACGAGTTATTGCGCTTTAAAGAGGGCGGAAACTGAAAATTTTTCAAAATACGAAATTTTAGCCCTTTTTGGAAGCTTCATAGCGCCGTTCGTACTGGTTGTAGAAAAATACTTCTCGCATCATATTTATAGGAAATGTTGTAAGCTACAAATTTGCATATTTATTTTTTCGATAAAATACACTGAAAAAAAAGTTATAGGCAAAAAACTGACAAAAGTGCCAATTTTTGTGGTTTTTCCAGGATTTTGAAGGGGGCGGAGGGGGCGTGGTTGTGGAAATTTGGAATTTGCATCTACCAGCCATACCATATAACATATCAAAAATTTAGAACTACCCGACCTTTTGTAGGGTAAAATGTCATGCTGTGCCATATTAAGTTTACGAAAAAATAATAAATTGGCATGTTCAAGCGTCCAGCTGACGTATAATCCACCACGTTACAGCCAGCTGACTTTGTGTTTACTTTTAGATACCTGATAAGCTATACTTTGACAAAGTTTCAGTCGGGAGGAAATGACTGAAACATTGTTTTTTGTCGACGTGTTTGGGCGGGTACCCCCGCTCAACCCACCCACGGAACCGCAGCTGACGTTCACGAGGCTGTATGATACTACTCTCTGATGCATTCCACTAAATACCGCTTGAGAGGAAATTGGTCATGAAAATCTGTCGCTGGCTCCCGGACTATTAAGACCGTCTATCATCAGTACTATGTCAGTATTAACTACATTAAAACAATGCTAAGAACGCCTTACACAAGGTATTTATACCTGCCACAGAAGGTTATAACTGCACCAAAATGCTGTTTTAAAACTATTTAAGACAGGCTATTACTTTGACAAAGAAGCAATAATTTCTATAAGCCATCTTGCTCAGGTCATACAAAAGCTATTCCAGAAACAAAAAATAAAAAAAACAAAAATTAATTATATTGCCTTTATTACACATATTTTCACTTTGTTCACTTATTATAATACTGTTTTTATTTTTGCATATAATTCTTCATCCATCACTTCTTCCGCTTTTTTGTTGTATTGTCTGAAAGTATAGAAAAGAGATAAACTTTAATTATTAACACGGAGTTTGCCGGCTTTCTTATGAAAATAAAGACATTTATTTACCCTTAAAAATTATGCAATAATTCAACTTATCTGATACTCTTGATTTCCCAGATTCCTTGTTTTCTTTTGGCCTCTGAAAATAAGGTTAAGAATTGAACTTTAACTGAAAAATGGTAAACCTAAAAAATGCTCATTTTAACTTAAAAGATTCGCCCGAACTTTTAAATTCCTTTGCATTCTGAAAAGTAAGAAGTTTAATCCATTGCTGCTAGTGTCACCAGTGACGATGGTTTGAGAGGCCCACTTCGCTACCTCGCAAGAAAAAAGGATTTAAACTCCTTTTTTTGGGGTGAGCTTTGATCTCGCAACTTCATTAATTCGCTTGGTGGATGTCCATTTTTCTCCCTAGCACCTATGTAAAGTCGACAGTTTCTTTTAAAAAAATCCTCCGGTATCGGTACTAGCAAAGATATTGATGCTACTGCATGCGAATAGACATTTGCTTACTTTTCGAACCGTCAGTAATGTAGTTTTCCATGAAAAAATTTAGGTTTGCTTCTGAATTTCTTTCGTATGAATTTTTCTTGAGGCATACATCTTAAAAAAGGAAAATAATAAAATAAAATGCGTAATATCTTTAGTTTTTTTGTTTTTTTTTCCAAGCAGTTACAAGTTGGGCTACAAAACATCTAGATGATCGCTATATCAATAGTTTTAAAAAACAAAATCTTTTTAAAAATCAGAAATGTTCAGTTTTCTTGTACTGCTCCGGAAAAAGGCAATTTTAGAGCAAATGGGTGACATTTGGAACGAAATACTCTAACCTGCCCGAAATATAGTTCGTCCTCCATACGTCAGCCTATGACGTGTCAAATTCCATTGAAGGATGGCTACAATATTTATGGATTAGAAAAACCTCAACAAAATTAAAAAAAATTATTTTCTTTACTGCTCCGGAAAGGGACAATTTTAGAGAAAATGGGTGACACTTTGAACGAAATACACTACTCCAACTAAAATGTAGTTCGTTCCTCCATCTGTCAACCTCTATGAAATGTCAAGTTCCTCTAAAAAATTAAAAATAAATCAGTGTTTTTGCTGCTCCGAAAAGATGCAATTTTAGAGCAAATGGGTGACATTTGGAACGAAATATACTAACTCGCCCAAAATATAATTCATCCACTTTCTGTCAAACTTTGAATTGTTAAATTAAATTGGAGGATGGCTAGGATGTCGATGGATTAATAATCCTCTACAAAATAAAATAAAAACTGTTTCTATACTGCTCCTCAATTTTAAGGTAAATGGGTGGAATTCTGAATCAAATATACTACCTCGCCCAAAATATAGTTCATCCACTATCTGTCAAACTTTGAATTGTCAAATTAAATTGGAGGATGGCTAGGGTGTCGATGGATTAAATGTAAGACCGCACTAGGTGGAGCTGTACTGCACTACAGTTAAACTGTACAAATTCTTTGTATGGAATTTTATGACAGAAACCGCACCAAGTGGCAACGAAACTAAACTGCAGCGACACTAAGCAGTAAAGTTGGTAATCTACCCAACTTTGCAGCATCACTCCGTTCGATTGCAGCTCCATTGCCACTTAAGGTAGTTCCACACCACAGTACACTTATTGAAGGTAATATATTGCGCAGGTTGTCAAAACCTGATCTGTCACTTTGGCAGCTCAAATTAAAAAAAATGGCTGAACAGGGAGACATAATGGTGGTAAAAATCAACAAAAATTTATATTTTTTATTAAATATATGCTTATTTATATAAATTTAATCATCTAAGACAGTGGTGTCCAACTGGAATTGCTCCAAGGGCTTTTTTGAAAATTTGAAAAAGCTACGCGGGTACTGCCGAGTAAAGACTAAAAATTAAAGAAAACTACATTTCTACATTTCTTTGCACCATTTTTTTATTTATTTTGAGATTATGACAATAAGCAAACGAAGAAAAAAGTCGAAAACAGTTAAATTAATGTGATACTTGGCTGCTCACACTTTCACATAACTTTGCGAAATCTGGTTGGTAATCTTCGGTGCAAGCCACAGTCATACAATTTTGTAGGTGCTCATTTGTTATCATATTTCTGTATTTCGTTTTCATAACTTTCAATTGAGAAAAGGCACGTTCACATAAATACGTTGATCCGAAGAATGCCTTAACGATGAGTGCACAGTTACGTACATTTTTGTATTTTAAGGGATCCATCACCTTGAAAACCTCGTCGCTTTTAATTTCTGTGCTTTTAAGCGTGATATCACTTTGTATTGTTATTATTTCTAATTCAGCTTCTGATTTGTTGATAAAGCAATGAGTCTCCATCAATGAGGCTAATTGTGAAATATCTGTTGATATAAATGGATTTAAAAAAAAACAAGCAGAGGTTCCATACAAAACATTTTCTCAAAACGCTTTTTGAATTCCGATTGCAGCTGGAGGAGCAGCTGCACATGTTCAACGGAATTGTACTCTGCAAGATATTCAGTGTCCAAAATAATACTAAAAGAAGGAAAATGTTCAAAATTTTTCTCCTCTAACTGCATCTTCCATAGATCGATTTTTTTCACAAATGCTGAAATTGTGCTCATCATGTCTGATATGTGTTTTTCTTTTCCTTGCAGTGTTTCGTTGAGGTTATTTAATTTCGCAGTGACATCAGTAAGAAATGCCAAGTCGGTCAGCCATACTTTATCATCGAGTTTTTCTTCATAATTATTTTTGGATTTCAAAAATATTCTGATTTCTCCCAACAAAGCAACAAATCTTGACAGAACTTTACCGCGGCTCAACCACCTTACTTCAGCAAAGTAGATCAAATCACCATACTCACTGTCCAATTCATCAAGTAAATTTTTTAAAAGACGATGGTTCAATGCTCGTCCACGAATGAAAATCACAATTCGTACTACTACGTTCATAACATGACCAAGGTTAAGTTTTTTAGCGATTAAGTTTTCCTGGTGTATGAGACAGTGATAAGAATTAAATTTTTTAAAATCTTCATCCTTTTCACACAATCCAATGAATCCAACATTCTTGCCGATCATAGCAGGCGCACCGTCCGAAGTAATTGCGACCAGTTTCTGTATGGGTATATTCTGTTTAGTAATCATCTTTGTTATTGCATTATAAATGTCTTGTCCTCTCGTAAAAGTTACCAACGTCAAATTTGCGAGTAATGCTTCTTTACTAGAAAAGTCAGAAAAGACCACTCTGATGAAAACTAAAAGCTGCGGTGAGTCAGTAACATCTGTCGACTCGTCCAATTGCATTGAAAAATACTCGCATTTATTCAAGTCATTTTTTATTTGGATAAGGACGTCATTTGCTATTTCATCAACTCGTCTTGATACGGTGTTCCTTGATAATGGCACTTGTTTAATTGCTGCAATTATGTCGTTTTTGTTTTTAAAATCATGGAACAAGGATTCTGCCATGCCCAACATAGCTTATTTTATTACGGCTCCGTCCGAGTAGGGTTTCTTGTGAGCTGCCAGAATGTAACTTATTTTGAAAGATGCTTCTGTGTGAGCCTTAACTTTACTTTTAGCCGTAAAGAATGTGTTTTGCTGAACGCGTAGAGAAGTTTTCAAACATTGAACTTTACTTTTTCGTAATGCAGATTGTGGCGGATATTTATCTGAAATAACATAAAATACAAAGTGTTTGTATATTCTGTTTGTGTTCTCGGTTTGTTTGCTATTGGTGGTGGCTGGTGCATTTAACGTTATCGAACACACGATTATAACGGAGAAAATTGTTTCAGTAGTAGAAGAAAACAGTCAAAGCTTAACAGATACAGAAGTAACAAACGAATCCAAATTTGTTGTGATAGCGTCTTGCGTGTTGAACAAACATAGTAAGTTGCGGGTATATTACATACCTTTGAAATCCGCATGCAGTGATCTGAGATGACGTTCAACGTTCGACCGCTTCGGTACCGCTACAGAAGCATGGCAGAGTAAGCAAATAGCTTTCTCGCTAACACTCGTGAATACGAATTCGTCCTCCCATTCGGTGTTGAAATTGCAAATTTTCTTTTTTTTCGATGGTCCAGGTTCATCACTCATTTTAAAAAGCAAAAATATCGCGTATGAATCGACAACAAAGTACTTGAAATAAACTAAACCGAGAACAAGAACGCACTGAATGACCATCTGCAAGTCAAGGCGAAGGCAGCATGATTTCCATTTGACTGAATGAATTAACGATCGAGGATGACTCGATGAAAAATCAAAACATTTTGATTTTTCTTCAAGCATCAAACGTATCAAAATGTTTTGATTTGTCATCAAGTCATCCTCGCTTGTTAATTCATTCAGTCAAATGCAAATCATGCTGCCTTGACTCTCACACGCTTTATTCGATTTTGACCACTGTAAAGGTATGCCGCTTCAAACACGGTATGTATGTATGTAATATGAAATTTGAAATATGTATTTGAAAATATGTTGCATGTAAGCAGACTGCCACACCAGTGTCATGACAATGGTGCACCCACTTGTGTTGTGTGTATGGGCCGTTTGCGGGCGCGGGCGCCTAGAAAACAGCTCGCGGGCTACCAAGCGCCCGCGAACTACGGGTTAGACACCACTGATCTAAGACAATCACTTTTAAAAAAACCACGAGATTTCTATACTATTTTTACATGCAAAAAAGTTAAAGTGTCTCCAGAGCCAGCCATTTTTCTTTATTTTGACAGATGCGCAGAAGTATGCAAAAATGAAAACGCTAAAGATATTACCTTTAATATGTGTACTGTGGTTCCACATTATCCCACAGTGTTATACGACATGTCAATAATGTGTGTCAATAATAGTGTGGAAACAGAATATGACAGCGTAGATGTCATACGATTTGACATGTGCTTAGATCTGAAATATTTTGTTAGGATTAAATGTAAAACCATCACACATTCCTTCACACTTTTTTTTTTGACATGTACTACACTGTGGGATAGTGTGGAACTACCTTAAGTGTGGTTTACCAAATGAGCGCCGAAGCATATGTTATTTTTTTGAATATGTCATGTTTTTGACTTTCTGCCTGCGCACAATGGTGTAGCAGTAGCAGTAGCACGCAGTAATGTCAAAGTAAATGCCAAAAAAAGTAGCTCACAAAGCAGCATACACGAATACAATGTGTAGCACTGAACTCAAACAAAAATCATGTCTGCCATTTTGGTTTGCTGTTGTCTTGCAGCGCAGCAGGTTGTGAAGTTCAAGTCGAGTCGACTTGTACTTCAACGACTCTCTCTGCTGCATCTGCTACTTCACATTTACATGCATTTAATTTTGACATTGCTGCGTGCTACTGCTACTGCTACACCATTGTGCGCAGCCAGTTTGTCTCTCAGTTAAAACGAAACAAAACAAGCGCAATTATTATCACTTTTTCACAGAAGATGACAGTTCTAAACTGCAGTCTTCTGTCGCAATGCGTCGCGTACTGAAGTTCAAGTGTGGTTTGAGAAAAATGTAGTGCAGTGCCGTACAGTGCAGCTCCACCTTGTGCGGTCTTACCTTAAAAACCTTTTTCAAAATCAAAAAAAAAAAAAAAAATCAGTTTTTTTACTGGTCCGTTACAGCTCCGTGACATTTGGAAAGAAATATTGTACATACATATATAAAACCTATAGTAGGGACAAGAAGCTGATTTTAGTTACGTATTATGGAATGTTCAGAGGTTACTGCATACTACTACTGCACCGCCAGCAAACGAAGTTTATGGAAGGAAAACACCAAATGTAGTACTTCCATGCCAAACTATGAAGTGTCAAATTAAATTAAAGGATGGCTACTATTTAGATAGATTAAAAATATGCTCTTAAAAATAAAAAAAAAAAACAGTTTTCGTACTGCCTCGGATAAAGGCAATTTTAGAGCAAATAGGTGACATTAAGAACGAAATATACTAACTCGCCCAAAATATAATTCATCCACTTTCTGTCAAACTTTGAATTGTCAAATTAAATTGGAGGATGGCTAGGATATCGATGGATTAAAAATCCTCTACAAAATAAAATAAAAAAACTATTTTTATACTGCTCCTTAATTTTAGGGCAAATGGGTGGAATTCTGAATCAAATATACTACCTCCGCCCAAAATATAGTTCATCCACTGTCTGTCAAACTTTAAATTGTCAAATTAAATTGGAGGATGGCTAGGATGTCGATGGATTAAAGGTAAGACCGCACTAGGTGGAGCTGTACTGCACTACAGTTGAACTGTACAAATTCTTTGTATGGAATTTTATGACAGAAACCGCACCAAGCGGCAACGAAACTAACTGCAGCGACACTAATCAGTAAAGTTGGATATCTACCCAACTTTGCAGCGTCACTCCGTTCGATTGCAGCTCCATTGCCACTAAAGGTAGTTCCACACTATCCCAAAGTGTAATACGACATGTCAATAATGTGTGATGAAACAGGTGTATAATAGTGTGGAAACAGAATATGACAGCGCAGATCTCATACGATTTGACATGTGTTTAGATCTGAAATATTTTGTTAGGATTAAATGTAAAACCATCACACATTCCTTCACACTTTTTTGACATGTCGTATTACACTGTGGGATAGTGTGGAACTACCTTTCGTGGCAGTGGAGTTGCAATTGAGCGGAGTGACGCTGCAAAGTTGGGTAGATTACCAACTTTACTGCTTAGTGTCGCTGAAGTTTAGTTCCGTTGCCGCTTGGTGCGGTTTCTGTCATACAATTCCATACAAAAAATTTGTACAGGTCAACTGTAGTGCAGTGCAGCTCCATCTAGTGCGGTCTTACCTTTAATCCAAAACTGTAAAATATCAACAACAACAAAACAGTTTTTGTACTGCTCGGAAGAAGGTCGGCAAGACAATTGAGTATTGTCCCATAGCCTTGTCTACGTGCGAACGCTGATTTACCTTTAATTATTATGTTGACCGAATTGACTAGTTTCACTTATTTTAACTGAATTCACGGACAATAAACCTTTTTCTGTCTCAGCATTTCATTTTTACACAATTATTCACTCAAAATTCAAGAAGCAAATCTCAGATTACAAAAATTATATGAACTTTGTTTTTCCGTCTAATGAAAAATAGCATTAAGTCACCTAAGTTCGATTTTTTGCATAATGTCGAAAAACGGTAAATTAAAATGTAATATTGTTCGAATTTCGAATTGCGTTTTGCAAGAGTGTAGTGTAGTTAGTGTATATATAATTTGCAATTTTAAAATAAAAACAAAAAGATAATTATGGAGTTTGATTACAATTATTATAAAATTGTTGCAACCATGGAAAATGGAAAATCGTTTTTGTCTGCAGTTCCACGAATGTGGGAATCTGGTGGGAAGCTGATGTGGCCACCAAAATCCAAAAAGGAAAAGGCAATGAGGAAGCCATTGGTTCCTCCTGGAACTGAGAGCGATGGATGGACCAAACACGACTGTGTTGTCAAGCCAGGGAGAAGATACTAATAGAGAGCAGCCAGCAACTTGCATCTGTATTAAACTCCATATAAAAAAAATGTGAGGACAACACAGATGCAAGTTGCTGTCCATAGACCTATAAATAAGAGAGAAAGAGACACTTATTTTTTTTGATTTTGTTTGTTCTGGACAAGGATAAAACATGTATATACCGATAGGAATTCAACTCGTTATAAAAAATGTAAACAAAAATCTGTGCGGGGACGGAGGCGAGGAAAGTTGTCTCTCTCTAAGTATCTTCTCTCTGGTCAAGCGGTCATTCATTGCCACGTACAGTGAGGCATTGAATGAAATTCGCCGAATGTCCGATTTAAGTGACACCACTAACATAGAGCCAGCAACACCATTGGTAACACCGTTGACGTCGAGAAAACGCACGGCTGGTGCCTGAAAAATTATATCGACAGTGATGAATGCGGATGGACAGAGGTCCAACTTCAATGAGGTATGTAGAAATTGTGCAATCTCAAATTATATATGTAAACCGTAAATAAATAACATTTTTCTTTAAGTACCTGGAACAGCTTCATAGTAAAGCGCAAAACAATGTGCCGCGGCGCTTGTCACATTCAATCGTGGCCTCACCAGTAGTGCCTGCGGTTGCTTTTAATAATCTTCAAGTTATTTTTCAACCGGCAAGCAACTTGACAAACAACAACAACTCGTAGAGCAAAATACACAGCAACAAACAAAGCGCCAAACATATGTCGTGGCAGAAAATGGACAGTTAATCGCAGTTCCACCCGATGAAACCGAAGAAGGTGCTGGTGCACAGGGAATGTTTGTTGCAATGAGTGCTCAAATATCGAGACTAGAAGCCAGAGTGGAGCACCTCATTCACATTAATGAGGAAATGATACCGAAAATATTGTCAGGAATTCCTGCAAATCGCGGACCAAGGGAAGAAGACCCGGACTTTGAGTTTGAACCTGTTCAAGACGTTGACCAGCTGGTGGAGCTTGAGGCAAATTTGAATAATAAAGAATTTCGCAACAATATGGTAAGCTTTTTCTTTGTTGTAAAGAATATATATTTTATAAATTCCAAACTTTTATATATATGTATAAACCATTGCTGTAAGTCAGAAGT